>JAKOOJ010000008.1:81670000-82367500 GCA_022577455.1 Arizona elegans
TTTTAATAGTTTTTTAACTTTTGTATGTCTTTGTATTTTATCTTGGCTGTTCACCGCCCTGAGTCCTTCGGGAGTAGGGCGGTATACAAATATGATTAATAAATAAATAAAATAAAATAAATAGTATCCTTCCTCTGGAGTGGGGAGAGAATGGAGATTTTACAGTATCCTTCCCCTGCTATGCCCACCAAGCCATGCCATACCCACCAAGCCACAACCACAGAACCAGTAGTAAAAATTTTTGAAACCCACCACTGGCACGCATGCGTGAGGGCAGAATGCGAACCGGTAGTAAAGGTAAGTAGAACCCACCCTTGCTACAAATAGTACATGACTTACAGTCGTAACTGAGCATGGCAATTACGGCCCTAAGATATAACAGTCATAAAGCAAGTCATCATGTAACCCATCTGATTTTACTACTTTTTTTTTTTTTTGCAGTGATTAAATAAATGCTGTGGTTGTTAAATGAACCCATTGTTTACAATGGGTTAATTTTGGCCAGAAACCAGAAATAAAGATCAGTTTCTGGTAAAACGATTGTAAAATATGGTCGTATGACCGCAGGATGCTGCAAACGGCCATAAACGAGGCCATTTGCTGAGTGTCCTAGATGGGAACATCTAGTGGGAGTGGCCATTTGAATTTGGAAACAAGTTGTAAGCAGCTTGTGGGACGGGGGGGGTTTCCATTGTAACTTTGAATGGTTGCTAAGCAACTAGTTTTAATTCAAGGACTATCTGTACAGTGATCAAACATTCCAGGCCATCCTTGAAAATGTGGAACACATTTTACTGCTAGTAGTTAAGCCCTCCGCTTGGATATCAAATTCATTTGAACAAAGGACACGCAGCGTTTACGGGAACTTCTAGCAAACTTCTCTGCAGGGCACCAGGATGGCAGTGTTTAAAGTCTGGGCTGTTATCTAATAAGAGCAGGACAAAAACAGGAAAGTGACTGCAATGAAATCTTGAGGTTAGAATTGCTCCCGATTAAGTGCTGATTTCTTAAGGGAACGAGTTTAAAAAGGAGAAACGCGGAAAATCAGCAAAGAACTGGCTTCATGTTTTATTCACATTTCAAAAAGCTAAAGTCATTCAGCTCCAAATAAGAATAAAACGAATCTAGCGCTCCACAAGTATACAGGGGAGTGATTTAAGATAACAATTCCCACATGGCATGTTTAGTCCAGGAGTTAAATTCTTTGCACGCTAGCTGGAGAAGAGAAAGGAAACTATTCTGCCCTGAAATGAGATAAATTCTTTAAGTAAATTATAAATCAGTGTTGCTCTGATTTTGAAATGGCAAAATTTACTATTTGCTCTTCCTAGCAAAGTTTCGTTGACTATAATAACCATGTTGCTTGTATCTTTACTATTTATATTGCTTTATTTGTTTCCTAGTATGATTTGATTGCTTATTAGTAAACTATGACTATCACGGTTGTATCTTATGATTCTTGATGAATGTATTTTTGTTTCTTATTATGTACAGTGAGAGCATATACACCAAAGACAAATTCCTTGTGTGTCCAATCATACTTGGCCAATATAGTATTCTATTCTATTCTATTTAACCCACCACATAGATCTGCTTTACAGAGTAATCTCCTATCTATTCAAAAATAATGCCAACTGAATTCAGTAGAGCTATTCCTCTGGAAGTGAACAGAAGGGTAGGGCCAATTTTAATTGATACTAGACAACGCTTGCCCCATGAAATCATCGTTTCAGAAATATTTCCTTACCTAAGAGAGAAACAGAACGCAGGCAGACAAAAAAAAACAAAACAAAACCAGTAGGAGTTGGAAGGATGTGGCTTTCCCATTGAGTTTCCTTGTAAGAAGTTTCTCTCTTTCCTCTCTCTCCTTCCACCCTCCCTCTCCCTGAGGGATTACTAGAGTGCCTGAGAAACTGTCATGAAATGTTGAAAATGAGACTCACATGACCAAAGCAGCAATCTGACTGTAGCAGTAGTCTGAAGCAGTCACAATTTCCCCAAATTTCATTCCTTCTGGAATCATGGCTCTTTTGGATATATTCTGTAAGTTAGCCCATATGAGGTATTTTGATTCAAAAACTG
Source organism: Arizona elegans (assembly GCA_022577455.1). Lineage (NCBI taxonomy): Eukaryota > Metazoa > Chordata > Lepidosauria > Squamata > Colubridae > Arizona > Arizona elegans. The sequence continues at coordinate 81,672,083 of JAKOOJ010000008.1, forward strand.
TTGCCCAATGATACAGTGTTGCCCAGTTAAAGGTTCTAGAAATGAGAGTCTTAGTAATATATAGATATACCAGTGCCCGTGCTGCCCCCCGCCCCGGCCCGCATGTATGGCAAGAGTTCTACAGGTGTTTATTCACCACCACCCAAAAACAGATTCTCAGAAAGCACCCACATTGCGCAGGTCCGAATTCCAAGCTCAATACAGCAAGAGTCACCAGGTAACCAAGTCCAATGGACACACCTGGAAAGCAGTCCACGAGTCAAATAGGTCAGGATACATGGCACAAGCACACAAGGCACAGAACTGGGCATGTTGCTCCAGCAACACTCAAGTCCTCAAGGCGTGATTAAGTAGGCAATGCCAGTGCAGCCCTTCATGAGAGGTGAGGTTGCCTCCTCATGAGTAGTCTAGCTGATCGACATTGTGCCAGTCTCCCCTCTGTGTTACGTGTCCTTGGATCAGGAGAAGGTATGGACTCCACCTCCTCCTCATTGCTAATCGGAAGCAGCTGCTCAAGGTCCTCGCCTGGCACCTCCTGGCCAACTTTCTGGAGCTATGGCTCACCTTGCTCAGCCTCAGACCACTGCTCGTCCGATCGACTGAGCTGAGGCTCCTCCATCAGACTAGTGTTCTGTCCCCAACCACACGCACACACACCAACAGACGTTCAGGAGTTAAAGACCAAACCAGCCGGCAAAATCCTTTTCCTTAAGATAACGGAACTTGGCAACAACCTAGTGGCTGCCTGCCAAGAGTTTATTATTTACAAAGAGGAGAGATAACTTCTCCCCACTTCTGATACATCAAAAGAAACAGCTCAATAATTACGGAGGTAATCAAGTCCAGAGATAGTCCAGCTAAGTCTTATAGCAAAAGTCCGGCAATGCAGAATGGTGTGGAAGTTTCAGCTTTGTTCGTCACAAGGTTTGACTGGCCACCACACTCCCCTTTATATCCTGTGGGGTGTGGTCCAGTGACTCAGCCTAATCTCGGGCACGCCATTTCTTCGGTTGCGCGCGCTTATCTCTGCGATGCTGGCGTGGATCCAGCCAAGACTCATTACCCTCATCACTGTCCATCTGTGGCTGCGTGGACGTGCCTGGCCCCGGCCCTATCTCTTGCTCTTCGGCGGACACCGAAGGCATTGCCAGAGAGGAAGGTCCTGGAGAGGGAGGCCTTGCCAACTCCTCTTCTTCACTCTCGGAGTCCTCTCCTGCCAATGACACAGGCTCAGGTAATGGAGCCACAACAACTAGCACTCTCTGAGCCCTGATCCTGACCAATACTCAGCTCCAAACTTTCCTCTGCAGACTCAAATTCACCCTCCTCCTCTGAACTTGCATTTGGAGAGGGGTCCGAGGGCAAATCCATAACGGTGCCAAACAGTTTGTGGATCCTTCAGAACTATCTATAATCCATTCATACACTGGCATATAATGTGACAGGAGCTTCATCTAAGTCCTATGTAAAGTTTAGCAAATGTTCCAAGTTACAACGGCATTTGAAAAAGTGACTTTGACTGTTTTTCACACTTACAACTGTTGTAGCATCCCCATGGTCACCTGATCAAAATTCGCTTGGCAACAGTTTGTATTTAAGATGGTTGCAATATCCAGTGAATACCTTTTATGACCTTCTGAAAAGCAAAATCAATGGGGAACCCTGATTCACTTAACAATCATGTTACTAACTTAACAACCGCAGGGACTCACTTAATAACAGTGGCAAGAAAGGTGGTAAAATGAGGCAAAATTCATTTTAACTACTGTTTTGCTAAGCACCAGAAATTTTGGGCTCAGTTGCGGTTATAAGTCAAGGACTAGCTATATGGCATATTTATAAAGAGTATAGGGAATAAGCTAGGCCAATGCCACAACAGTGGAGATTCATATCTGGGGAGGAATTCAAATAATCTTGCAATAAAAAGTAACAAATCCAGCCTGTTTGAATACTATATCCAGCACTTTTTCATGCTTCCCGAAAGTCAGTACAGTCACTTGGAATCAAAAAAACTTCTATGCTGGCATTGCCATGCTCAAAAGACTACAGAGCCAGTGACACACATCAAAAGACTAGGGAGTTTGGTGTTGTGGTCCACCAGCAGCCTGCAAAGCTGGCAGTGGAGTCGGACAGTGGGGAGGCTGGGGAGGAACATGGGCCAGTCCTGGAGTCTGGGGAAGGTCCGGACAAGGGCTCTGCATTGGAGGCAGAGATGGGGCCAGGGCCATCTGGGAGTGATGTGCGGACTCCGGAGCCTCCAGAGTTGGACAGCAGAGAGGCAGAGGAACAGGAGGAGCCTGTTCCTAGTGCACGCATGTGCAGAGCTGCCAGAAGGCAAGAGCAGCTAAAACAAAAGGGACGATTCGGGAGTAAGGCCAGGAGATGATTGGCCCCTCCCATAAGGCTTAAAAGAGAAGCAAAGGCTCTTGGGCTCTTTGTAGGAAAGCAACGTTGCTAAATCTGTTTCCAGTCGGCGGAACTTCATGGGGCTTCACCAAGAAAGGCCTTTGGCAGGGTGCCAAATAAGATAAAGGTTTGTGATAAGCCCGAAGGACTTTTTCTGAAGGACTTGTTTTGGAATTAATTTGGAATAAACTGGGAATGAAGTAATTCTCAGCTGTTATAATAAAATAGCTTTGTTTGGGATTAATTGGGTCTTGTAATGACTAAGTGAGCCTAGGTCACAACACTTGGACCACATGGCCTCTGGAATCCTAAATCTTTTTTCATGGTGCTAAAGTTCTTTTTCAAGAAGGAACTCCCGCTAAAAGAAGGAAAGACATATGTTTGGCCTATTATGGCATTTCACCAACAAAGAAGCCAAAGGATAGCCAGGGCAAAGTATCACGCAAAGAAGAAGTTGCACAACTTTTAATTGAGAGCAAAGTCTTGCTTAGGCAAGGAGGAGGCGAGGCTGTAACAACTGAATGTCTTTACCCAGGAAATGTCTTCCTGACATTCAGATGGCAGCTGGAGTAGACGTAAAGCTATTCAATTTAAAAAGCAAATAACTTAAGGTAATGCAAGAATTAGGCAAGAGAAAGAAAGTCAAGGATATGCATTCCTGTCCAGTCATAGACTATTATCCTTTATCACCGATACAGTTATTTAATCTGGAGCGATTAATTCACGCCAAAGAATAATGTGTTACAGGAAACCTAGGAAGTAGTTACACCATTCAGATGCTAAACTGGGTGTGCTCCTGTGATACACAGTTGGAATTTAAAAGGGCTGACTTGAAACTACTGCTCGGCAACCGTGTCTCTGCATATGACTAAAAGGTGAGATGGTAGCTCTTGAGGGTGCGCTTGATTTTGGATTCCACTGGAAAAAAGCACCCGGGGTTGCAAATATAGCAACCTGTTTGCTAATTCCTGAAGCAGCCGAGTCTTTTCCCACACAAATGACACAGCTGCTTTAAAGAGTTACAGACTAGTGTTACGTGCATCCTTATGCATCCTCAAGCAGTCCTGGGGAATCTAATCTGTAGTGCAATCGTGTTAGCAATTACTACCATAATTCATCAGGGATTGAATGATTGAAGGTACCAAAAATAGGATCCACCCTGTTGCACAGAGCAGCTGAATATGACTTGGTTACTCATAGTTCATATTTTAGACCAGGAACGGTGTCCAGGCAACTAGGTAGCTTCATGTATCTTCCTTAATGTTTGCTAGACTCTCTTTAAATGTTTTTTTCTCCGGTGAGACCGGTCTATCACGGCAACCTGGTCTACCCAATTATGGGACAGAGCATACTGTTTCCATTTTTGCCTTTCAGCCCCAATCCAAGGGCCTTTGCAGGCAGTCACTTTCGCAACAAACTATTTCTGTGTTAAATTTGTGTTTTACCGACAAAGAAATAAAGGGGGAATAGTATAGATCTATTTCAAGCTATTTAGCTCTCATCAGCTAGCCATACCCTTCTGGGATTCAAAGCCGGGCTGCTTACATATTAGGTAGATGTATTAACCTCTAAGCCATGGGTTCTCCTCATGGGGCTGAAAGGTGAAAACAGACACAGTATGTTCCGTCCCATAATTGGACCAGGTTGCCTTGAAAGACCAGTCCCACCAGAGAAAAAACACTTAAACCTCCCCTGGTAAAGCTGACAAAGTGAGGAGAACCCGTGGCTTAGAGGTTAATACATCTACCTAATATGCAAGCAGCCTGGGTTTGAATCCAGGGTACGGCTAGCTGATGAGAGCAAAATAGTTTGAAATAGATCTATACTAGTCTCCCTTTATTTCTTTGTCAGTAAAACATAAATTTAACTCTCTTTAAATGTTGAAAATAAATAAAGTTGACATGCTATAAAGAAACCGTGTGTTCTAACATATTCATTTACGCTAATATCCTTGGGCCGCACAAAGTTTCCAATGGGATCAAAGAGTTAAGTTGGCCTTCTGGATGCTTTGCTGAAATCATGTCCCCTTCTTAGCCATTTTATGACTGCACCTTCCACATTCTCCCAAAATTAAACATGTTACCCTTGGTGCAAAAGAGTTACCTACCCCAGCTAACAATACCACCTATTCTCTGTAAAGAATGTTCTTATCCATTTCTAGACTAGCTTTAAAGTAATAAGAGAAGCTGTTACTAAGGGCAAGACAACCCTTTATTACCTTCCCTAGACCAAATGTTGGTTTGTACTTTCATAGAGCCAGTGAATTTAATTAAATTTAATGTTTGATCCCTATTTTAAGTTTTACCGTAAAAGAAAATGTGTTCTATCAAGAGCAGGATAAAGGGTCAGAAATAAATTCAATACTGTTATAAATGGGGAAATGAAATATTTATTTTAGGGTAGATGAATTGTACCCTATAATACTGAAGGAAGTTACTGGGGTCTTTGAGAAACTCTGGAGAACTGAAGTGCCAGATAATTGGAGGAGAAAAAAGTAGTAATGCTATTTGAAGAGCTTGATACAATGGTCAGATATGGGAGGTTCCATTCTATACCATATAACAGTGATGGTTAACTTTTTTGCTGTCATGTGCCAAAAGCGAAGGGAGTGCAGGGGGGGGTCACGTGCATGTGTGCCCAAACCCATAATTCAATGCCCCTCATGCCGCGCCCCCCATGCGTGCACGCACAACCCCCACGCGTCCTGTTTTGGGCCTAGCAGGCCTACCTGAAGCCTCTGGAGGCCGGAAATGGCCCGTTTCCCAACTTACAGTAGGCCCTGTAGGCCCGTTTTTCACCCTCCCCAGGCTCCAGAGGCTTTAGGCTGGCCCTGCCCATTGCCACCCCTCCCCTCCCAGAACCTCCACGCGAGCCCTGTACTTACCTGGCATCCAAAACGGGCCACATGGAGACTCCTGGAAGGGGAGGGGCAGCATGGGCGGGTTCAACTGAAAATCAGCTACCTGGCATGCGCATGAGCTGAGCTAGGGCAACGGCTCGCGTACCGTTGTATGTGCATTTGCGGAGCGGCAGAGATAGAAACCCTGGCTCAAATACTAATTGATTGCTATTTTGTATAAGAGGATGAGAGACAGGCACCTTGGCTCATATATTAAACGAATGACCCATTGGGAATCCCATATTAAAAGAACATACTTTATGTGCAGACAGAATTTGAATACAACACTGAATACGTCACACTACTTGAGTTTGGCTAAGATCGGCATATCTGGGACTGATTGGGGTAGATTGTAGGGGTGATACTGAAATATAATTTCATCTTATTTTATCTATATATCAAATTATTGTATTTTATTCCAATTTCATTTTAAATTGTTTTTATAGGATTTTATTAATAATTTGTACTTGGAATTCTGTATTTTGATATGGGCTGTTGGCTAGTCAATAAACTAAACTAACTAACTAACTTACTAACGTATTTTCAATTTTGAAAAGAAGTCAACTTCAGATTGCAGTTAGACATCATCAATATTTAGGAGGTTTCTAAAACAAATTTAATATAAAGAGTTAAATCAACAAGCAATTTGAATATACTGCGGTAATTCCCAGATGTCAGTATAGGTCTTCAAGAACAAGTTTTGCCAGATTAGCTGTATTCATGTTTTTAAAAATCAGGAAGCTTCTTTGATAGATAACTTCGTGTTGATTTTGGACAAACCCTTAAAGGGGATTGAAACATTAAAGGGCAAATTAAAAGAATTTGGTTCATTAGCAGGTTTCAAAATTAATAAACAGTAGACAACAAAATTAACAAAAAATAAGAAAATAGAAGATCAAACAATTGATAAATTAAAAAAAATTGAGATTGAGAAAAAGGTAAAATATCTGAGTATCGCTATGACAAATATGAAGGGTATGTTATTTCAAAACAAGAAAGTTAAGACATGGAATGAAGTTCAAAAAGACATGTTAAGATGGGAGAAACTACAGCTGATGTTGCTGGGAAGAATTTCTATAATAAAAACTAATGTCTTGCCTTGAATGAAGCTTTTGTTTCAGACAATACCGGTTTGCACAATTGATACACTATTTAAGCAGTAGCAGAAGGATCTAAATTTGTGTTGCAGCGGCATTACAAGATTAAAAGAGAGAGAGAGAGGCTGGGTCTACCTGATTTGAAATTGTATTTTGCAGTTTGTTGTTTGGTTTGAATGAAAGAACAGGTGCCGCTGAGAAATAGAAGGGTCTTGGGGTTAGAAGCACAGGACCTGAAGTTTGGGTGGCATGGATAAAACAATAATAGCTTTATACTGCATGAGCATCTCCAGTCCCCCTTTAGACATTAACTATCTAAATTGGTAGTCATCAGGACATCATATTTCAATCATGAGTTCTAGGCATGTCAGCAGATCACATGTAAGAACTGAGACATGGTTGTCCCACCCTCTGCCAGGCTCATGTGGTAGGGGAAAACCTGGTGAAGACTCCGGAAGCAAATGGATCTTAATTGAATCTAATACAGTGGAGAATCTGCTAGCTCAGGTTGGTGACTGCCAACAGTGACCTCTTTTGGATGAAGTGTGGAACCACAAGAGGAGGGGAAAAAATGCTTGTTTTCCCATTCTTGGAGAGTCATGTGGGTTTGTGCAGCCTAGCATTCAAGTTATTTATCTTACATCCCTAAGGGGCACAAGTCCAAGTTTGTTATTGAAAGAACACCCTTTTGCAAAAAAATTTTTTTAAAAAAAACATGTACAGGTTCTCATTTGTCATTTATGCCCATTTCTGCTGTAAGTAAATCAGTGGTGAAATCCAAATTTTTTTACTACCAGTTCTGTGGGCGTGGCTTGGTGAGTGTGGTTTGGCTTGGTGGGCATGGCAGGGGAAGGATACTGCAAAATCTTCATTCCCTCCCACTGTGGGGCCAGCCAGAGGTGGTATTTGCCGGTTCTCCAAACTACTCAAAATTTCTGTTACCAGTTCTCCAAACTGCTCAAAATTTCCACTACCGGTTCTCCAAACTGCTCAAAATTTCCACTACCAGTTCTCCAGAAACTGTCAGAACCTGCTGGATTTCACCCCTGAAGTAAATTCTAGGAAGAGCAGGAGGGAGGGAAGAGGGAGAAAGAAAAGGTTTATAATATTAAAACCAATTAACTTAAATAAATACAACATAAATCTTCAGATCGGCCACAGCAATTGCCAAAACATTGTCACCACTGGTTTTATAAGTGTCTGAGTCATATCAAGAAAGAGAAGGAAAATATTATAGGAAAGCCTTGGCATCAATGCAGAAAAGATGACCTCTTGCTTGCTTGCTCACCTGACCACTCATGGTCATGCCTCAGAGAGAAAGAGTTTGATCATTGACAACTGCAGACCAGTGTTGAAGCCCTTCAGATGACCAAGCCCAAAATATTTTAAGATCTACTCTCATCCCATCTGGACCACACTACTATTCTTATCATCTTGAGCATATGTTAAACTGGTAGGAATGAGGGAAGGGCTGCCATATAACATATTTGGAAGGCACCATGCTGGAAAGAGTCATTCAGAGCTTCAGCTGAACACATATGCAGTATATAAATAACTTTGCGGAACTGAAGATTGTGCCCACAGAAAAATCTCTGAAATGCGAGCATATTTCTCTATGTGCGTCTAACTCTCTAAAGAAAATAGTTATTCGTATATAAACTCCAGACTTTGTGGCTCGCTTCCTTTAACGATAATAAATAACCCAGGAGTGAACTGTTGTGGTAACTCTCCACCACCATCTCTTTGAAACTCAAACCACTGTACCAGGATTTCAAGTCACACATACTTCTTTCTATAAGGAAGTCACGATAATAGGCAACAGGAAATGAGGACAGCTAGAACCTCTTGAGACTTTCCTTGGTCAACCATCTCCACGCACAGATTTCTCCCCTTCTGCCAACTGTCCTTCTTCTGCTACTTCTGGGTGTGCATCACTCTTAGCAGCACTCCCATGCTGTGTCCTGGGTTCCTAAGGTTCTCTTCAGCTTCTCAAGTCTGTAGCACACTTGAACATAAGAGTGCAGCCATAACAACAGTGTGCTAGAAACACTCCTAGAATTTGAAGGGGTATCTATGGCATCCAACAATTTGTTCAATTGAGGAACCAAATTAAAGCATTCCAGACCGATAACTACTTAACCCCTGCCTGAACACAATAAAGCAGGAGTCTATCTCATCCTGGATAATTCAATGGATCATCTTATTTTTTAGAAAGTTTTGTTCTAACATTCAATATCTGCCTTTAAGCCATTATTCTATATCCGCAGGGGAAAACATGCCATGAACTATTTTTATGAGATGTTCTTTCAGATACTTGCACGGAGTTCTCCTTTTTTCTTTTTCTTTTTAAAGCTAAAGGTACCAAGCTCTTTCAATCTCTCTCTTCCTAACACCTCATTTTTGAGTCCCACAATGGAAGAATGGATGATAAAGGTGAGATGATGGAGGTGGCAAAAGTGACTGTTTTAATTAAAAAGAAGAACCTATTTAGTTTTGTTTTAACTTGGAAACCGCTTCTGGACTTTTTGCTTGAAACTGAAAACTCTGATTTTAAGTTTTGATGACTAGAATGACTTTGACGTTATAGAAATGGCTCGAAATGTCTAGAAATGTAAAGCAAATGATTGAGGTTGTAATTTTTCTTGTATTCTAGTGCAGCGGTCACCAACTGGTGGTCTGTGGACCCTTGATGATCCGCGAGAAAATTTTAGTGGTCCGCAGAAAAATTATTTGCATTTTTTATATAGAACTAAATACTATTTATCTTTTTAAAAAAATTCATATTAGTGGTCCAGGGGATTTAAAATTACGATGTTAGTGGTCCCTGAGGTCCGAAAGGTTGGTGACCTCTGTTCTAGTGCATTGAAAAAAGTCAGAAGTCACTGCTTTTATCTTGGCACTCTTCTTTCTCCTTTTTTAACTTTTCTTTTCTTTTTTTTAATCTTATAACAAATGTTAATAAAATACTAAAAAACTGTTTGGCCCCCTGCTTACTTCTGTTGCTTCTCTGAATCTGTTTCTATTTCATTATATCTTTTTCACTGCTTAAGGCCTAGAACTGGACACAATGTTCAAGACTGGTATGAGGAAGCAAAATAAAAAAGAATCATTCATTCTTTTAATTTGGAAATTACACATTTGTTGATGTGGTCTAAAATTGCATTTGCCATTTTTTGCAGGTACATTACATTTTTTTTTTAATTTGATTTATATGCCGCCCTTCTCCGGAGACTCAGGGCGGCTTACAATGCGCTAAGCAATAGCCTTCATTCTTTTGTATATTTATACAAAGTCAGCTTATTGCCCCCACAACTGGGTCCTCAATTTACCTACCTTAGAAATGGAAGGCTGAGTCAACCTTGAGCCTTGGCGAGATTCGAACCTGCAGTAATTGCAGGCAGCTGGTCTTAATAACCAGCTTAATAACAGGGTGCCTTAGACCACTGTACTACCAAGGCTCTGAACATTGTTGGCTCATGTTCAGCTTGAAATCAAGTACCATTGCAAAAACATTTTCACCAGCGCTATTACCAAGCTGGGTATCCCACATTCCACACTGTGCATTTGGCATTTGATATTAAGTGAAAAACCGTGCATTTGCCTCTGTTACTTTCAGCTCATTTCTCTAACTTAATAACATCATTTAAAATTTTCTACAAAAGAGGATTGATTAACCTACCCAATTTTGTGTCACTTTCAAATTTAATAAGTGTTCCTTCCCAGTTTTCATCTAGGTTATTAAATAAAAAATACCAAATGATATTTAATGGAGGTCATCTGGAAATTATTCAAGGAACATATTCCTGTATCTCAGATAAATTCACATAAACGTGTAGGATTTATCAATGCTCTTTGGTTTGTGAAGAAGGCACAGAAGAGGCTGTACTTCCTGAGAATGCTCAGGAAGAGAAATCTATCTCAGCATCTACTTCTGTCCTATTATCGCAGCACCATTGAGAGTGTCCTGACATACGGCATTCTTGCACGGTATGGGAGCAGCTCTGTAGCGGACAAAAAAGCTCTACAGAGAATCATTAAAACTGTCCAGAATATCATCGGGCTCCACCTATCACCCCTGGACGACATCTTTGAATCTCGCTGTTTGAGGAAGTTGCATAACATTCTCAGAGACTCTTCCCATCCTGCTTACAATCTTTTTGGACTGTTGCCTTCTGGCAGAAGATACAGAACAATTAAAACTCGGACCACACATTTTCTGAATAGTTTTTATCCCAGAGCTATAATTGCACTCAACAATGAATTAAAGGACCACCATCAGTGAGCTGTTGGACAGCATTACTTGGTCTGTTGTGTGGATGTTTGGGTGGTTTAGGGGTGGGGAATTGTGGTGGGTGGGAATGTGTTTGGGGATTGTTATGTGTGTTGGACCTGGTCTTCGGGTGTTAAGTAAATTTTGTTGTATGGGTATACTATGTATACACTTACAATGACAATAAAGTTATTATTATTGACAATCCTGTTGTTCAACTTAACCAAGATTTTGTGTTCTCTTTTTTTTTCCCTATAAAGAAGGAACTCCTCCAATGCACACAGATGGGGCATCCGTTTCCCATCACAATTTCTTGCTTGCACTGTATTTAGAATGATTGCTTGGACTGGGCTTTTTAATAGATTTTAATAGAACAGCATGGATGTGTCCTCCAGAAATAAAAAATGAATGAGATATAACATAGTAATTACAAAAAGGGAAATACCTCATTTCTCCGAGGAGGGTAGGGGAGGGGAGGAGAAGAGAAGGGAAGGGAAGGGAAGGGAAGGGAAGGGAAGGGAAGGGAAGGGAAGGGAAGGGAAGGGAAGGGAAGGGAAAGGAAAGGAAAGGAAAGGAAAGGAAAGGAAAGGAAAGGAAAGGAAAGGAAAGGAAAGGAAAGGAAAGGAAAGGAAAGGAAAGGAAAGGAAAGGAAAGGAAAGGGAGGGAAGGTCTTGTTCTTCCAAGACTTTTTATTCATGTTCCATTTTTGTCTTTAGGCAACTAATCTACAGAGTGCATACAGGACTTGATTGATCCAAAAGAGGAATGGGCTATTCAGAAACAGATTTTGATTATCTGGAGTCAAGGAGGGGGACCGGTTCTGATCCCAATGTCCATTTCCCTCAGCCACAGCATTGTTTTATGCCGAAGCGTAACAATGTCCAATGGCATCAGAAACCACTAATCCTGTCAAGTGCTACAGATGGTACCCATCCTGATTAGCTTATCTGCTTTTTGGGCGAAGGACAGTTGATGTTTTCTAAATCTCCACAGGAGGCACCAACCCAACTTAGAATTATTACCTCTCCCTGGGCAACTGTCTCTATTTACTATATTTTGAAAAAAAAAAGCCTGCGGCCTTGTTCCCCTTGAGCTGAATACACCAAAAAGTATTAAAATACAGGCAGCCTGCTCCATTGTGCCAGAATAAGCAACAGGCACATGTTGCTTGAAAAAACACAAAACTTGGGAGTCAGAATAAATTCCCAGCAAGGTTTTTATTTGTTGACAACATTCTCAGGTACTAAAAACACAACTTCCCAGCTGACATTTTTTTGGCCTGCTACCAGAAAACAATAATAATAAAATACATAGATTCAATTTCCTCTAAATGATCAATGGTTTTGCACCTTCTGTTAGTGTGAACTCATGTGTTATTATTCAAACTCCAGAAAAGTATTTCCGCCTAATTGAAGGCTTTATACAATTCAAGGAAAAGAGTATTCAGAGAGGAAAGCTGCTTCTTAAACCAGTGAATAGACTAATACCTACTCAATGGGTAGTAGCATAGTACTACCAAGTTTGCCTACACTTAGAAGCAATGGTGAAATCTAAAATTTGTTACTACAGGCTCTGTGGGCGTGGTGGGGGAGGTAATGTGACTGGGTGGGCGTGGCCAATTTTTTTTTTTTACTTTTAAAACCATTTTTTTCTACAACCTCTTCGGCTAAAGTGTAAAAAGATGCTTTCAAAAGGCTCTGACGATCCCAGCTGAGTTGCCTGATCAGCAGAGACTTTTTCTTTTAAAAGCCTTTGATGATCCCAGCTGAGATGCGCGATCATCAGACGCTTTTTTTTTTTACTTTTAAAAGCATTTTTTCAGCCGAAGAGATTGTAGAAAAAGTGCTTTTAAAAATAAAAATAAAAAAGCCTCTGATTGTGCGGCTCAGCTGGGCGGGGAAGGGGAGGGATTTTTGCTACCGGTTCTCCGAACCACCCGCCTCCATCGCTACCGGATCGGGCAATCCAGTCTGAACCGGGAGCATTTCACCCCTGCTTAGAAGTCAAGTAGGGTTAAACCTGTTTAGTTTTTTGGATGGGAAACCGTGGTTCATACCGTGAACCAAAATTCACGGTAACAAACTAGACCGGGAAACAAGACAGAATTTGAAAAGGCACCAATAGCAAATACTGTACAGGTAGTCCTCGACTTACGATCACAACCTTTCTGCTGCTAAATGAAACATTTGTTAAGTGAGTTTTGCCCCATTTTATGACCTTTCTTGCCACAGCTGTTAAATGAAGCACTGCAGTTGATAAATTATTGTTGCTAAGTGAAACATTCTTTAAGTGAGTTTGCCCCATTTTACAACTTTTGCTGCCATGGTTGTTAAGTGAATCATTGCATTTGTTATGTTAGTAACAGGGTTATTAAGTGAATCTGGATTTCCCATTGATTTTGCTTGTCCGAAGGTCCCAAAAGCTGATCACAAAACCCTGGGGACACTGCAGCTGTCGTAAATATGAACCAGTTGCCAAGCATCTGAATTTTGATTACATGATCATGGGGATGCTACAAAGGCTGTAACTGTGAAAAATGGTCATAAGTCACTTTTTTCAGTGGCATTGTAACAGTCACTAAATGTACTGTTGTAAGTTGAGTCAGTCTTGAAGCAGAAGGTTCTGCAACCAGTCAGTCACACCAGGGGTGAAATGCTCCTGGTTTGGACTGGATCACCTGATCCAGTAGCGATGGAGGCGGGTGGTTCGGAGAACCAGTAGCAAAAATCCCTGCCCCGCCCCCCCATGCCCAGCTGAGCCGCATAATTATCAGAGGTTTTTTTTTTTACTTTTAAAAGCATTTTTTCTACAACCTCTTCAGCCGAAAAAAATGCTTTTTAAAAAAAAGCCTCTGATGATCGTGCAGCTCAGCTGGGATCGTCAAAGATCCCAGCTGAGTTGCCTGATCAGCAGAGGCTTTTTTTTCTTTTAAAAGCCTCTGACGATCCAAGCTGAGTTGCCTGATCGGCAACATTTAAAAGAAAAAAAGCCTCTGCTGATCAGGCAACTCAGCTGGGATCGTCAAAGCCTTTTGAAAGCATTTTTTTACAACCTCTTCACCGAAGAGGTTGTAGAAAAAATGGTTTTAAAAGTTAAAAAAAAAAATTGGCCACGCCCACCCAGTCACATTACCCACCACCACCAAGCCACGCCCACAGAACTGGTAGTAACAAATTTTAGATTTCACCACTGAGTTACACCTTTATCCCTCCATATTTGGCCTACTATAATAAGGTGGTCCTCGACCTACAACCATTACAATACGCTAGGAAGAAGAATAGATTTCTGGATATATTTTCAATACTGGTTTTTTTTACTCCTTTACAGTTTATATCCTCACTACTTGCAGTACCACCTTCTACTTCCCCCTTTGTGTTGTTCTAGCCACGGAATGATCCTGCTTATTTCAACTCTCTGGCTGGTCCAGGAACGTGCTATGGATCACAAAGGATCTCCCAACCCTTTATGGATTTTGCTCTTCCCCGAGATCAGAATGGGACTCTGACACTTTTCAGGAGAAAGGTGAAAATCATCCCCTTCCAGCAGACCTATGAGGCATCACTTTGACCTTACAACAGACTTTTTATTTTTTGGATTATGTGTGTTTAGGGCAGTGTTTCTCAACCTTAACCACTTTAAGATGGATGGGCTTCAACTCCCAGAATTCCACAAACAGTTTAGGTTACTTCTGTTGCTTTATAAATGGAGTTTTTTTGTTTGTTTGTTTCTATGATGGTTTTTTCCTGCTGTGAATTGATGCTTGCAGGGCCAAACAAACACTATAAATAAATAAAACTGTGCCGTGTCCATAACAGTCACACTACTTGATTTGATGGAGAGGGTCTCCTAGGGGCTACTTTACATACAGTACAGAATTGTATGATTGAAGCAGTGTACAAGTTGAAACAAGATAATCCTCAAAATATTCTTGTCTGTACACGAAACAACCGAATTTTGGAAGCCCCGAGAGATATAACCCATTCTGGCCTTTCCCAAATGCTTATTGTCAGCATGTTAATGTCTTCTTCCATTTTCCTGCTGATTAAATATAATTGTGTGCATGTGTGGCAGTAATTATACCTTCCAGCAGAAAGGTATTACTGCTGAATTATTCCGTACAGATTAAATGGATTACCATACTTTTTCTCCTGTGCATTCAAGGAGCTCTAGCATAAAGTTAAAATATAGCTAAGGTATCAGGCAACTGAGTTGTCAGCCTAAATAAGATGCGGCAACAACAACAAAAATCCACCCCATTATTTTGTTAATGCAGTGACAAGATAACCAACATTCATTTCTGGTCATGAAAACTGACTTCATTGCCCTTCTGATTTAACAATGCCTAAATTAGGCTTAAGCTTGGATTCTCCAAGGTGATTCTTTCAGTTGAGTTGAGGCTATTGGTTCCAGAATGCCCAGCCAGCGTCATGTGGGGAATTCTGGATCTACTAGTTTTCAACCCACTTGAAGATAATATTCTGTGGGATGCTACTGAAGCTATCAGGAGCAAAATAAAGATTTGGTTACCAAATACAGCCCTCAGCAAATCGCATAGATTATTTGAGCCTTGGTAGTACAGTGGTCTAAGGCACCCTGTTATTAAGCTGGTTATTAAGACCAGCTGCCTGCAATTACTGCAGGTTCGAATCTCGCCAAGGCTCAAGGTTGACTCAGCCTTCCATCCTTTCTAAGGTAGGTAAATTGAGGACCCAGTTGTGGGGGCAATAAGCTGACTTTGTATAAATATACAAAAGAATGAAGGATATTGCTTAGCGTATTGTAAGCCGCCCTGAGTCTCCGGAGAAAGAACAAAGCCATCTAACTAAAAAAGAAGTATTGAAACAAAGAATAACCAAGCAGCTAGGACAGCACAAAAACAACAGAACAAGGTTGCCTACACAGAAGTTTGTTCCAAAGAAACAGCTAACGTGAGTATTTAAAGATACCTATACTGTAATACCCAACTATAAGAAGCAGCTCGCTGTAAGAAACCAATCTACAGCACAGCTGCAGTTTTAACTGAATACCCGGAATGCAAAATCAACAAACAAGAAAAAAAGGCCCAACAGTGCACCACCAAAATGGAAGGTCAGGCTGGAAAATAAGATCAGCATGCTAAGATCAGAGGCAAGCAAGCTAAAACAGACGGGGGAAAAAAAGCAGAACAAGACAACCAAAAAAAAAATATCCGCTCCAGAAATATCAGCTAGAAACAAGGGAGATAAAGGAAACCTGGGAAATAATAAAGCAGCAAAGAACAGCTATGGTCAAGAAGATCAGCAGTTACAAACTTCGAATTGCATTCTATATAGATAGAATAGACAAAAGCTAACCATTGCTTTTGGATAATGTACAGGATTTTTTGGCAAACTGGACAAGGCTAAAATAGGGATTGGGGTACAACTGGATTAGTAACTTTTCAAGGACAATTTGTACTCTTACTGATGATACCAAGATCAAAAGCTAGTATTGGCATGACAACCATCATCACGTAATTTGTTTCCAGAAAATCTTCAATGTTCATAATGAAGACATGATTTAAATTGAGGAGGTGGTGCTGATGTTGCTAGGAGACCTCCCACTCGCCAAGGTCTTTCCACTTTTGCTTCTCCCTCTCCCCTGAGTTCCACCACCTCCTCGCCATGTTTCATCCACTCTTAAGCATGGCTTGCCACTATTCCCACCCCGTAGGCTGCAAATTCCTCTTCCTGCTTGTTTTGTGTATATCTAGCAGAACAAGTTAGGAAGAAAACATGAGATGCCCGATTCATAATTTCAGAATGCAGGGGCATCACTTGTTGACATGAAAATGAATGCATGCAGGATGTCAGTCTGGCCATAAGCAACCCTAAGGAGTTTGTGATGCTGGACAGCAGTTTATAGAGAAAAAGAAATCACAAATCCATTTTTTTTCCTTTGCAATGATTTAAATCAGGGGTCTCCAACAGGGGTGAAATCCAACAGGTTTTGACAGGTTATGGCGAACCGGCAGCAGAAATTTTGAGTACTTCAGAGAACCGGCAAATACCACCTCTGGCTGTCCCCAGAGTGAGGTGGGAATGGAGATTTTGCAATATCCTTCCCCCAGGAGTGGGGAGGGAATGGAGATTTTGCAATATCCTTCCCCTAGAGTGGGGTGGGAATAGAGATTTTGCAATATCCTTCCCCCAGGAGTGGGGAGGGAATGGGGATTGTGCAGTATCCTTCCCCTGGAGTGGGGTGGGAATGAAGATTTTGCAATATCCTTCCCCTGGAGTGGGGTGGGAATGGAGATTTTGCAATATTCTTCCCCTGCCACGCCCACCAAGCCACACCCACAGAACCAGTAGTAAAAAAAAATTGGATTTCACCACCAGTCTCCAACCTTGGCAACTTTAAGACTTGTGGATTTCAACTCCCAGAAGTCTTAAAGTCGCCAAGTTTGGAGACCCCTGATTTAAAGTATTAAGTGGGACTGTGCTCCAGACACTTCCTCTGTTTCAATTCAGATCTGCCTTTTTTCTTTATGTTGATTTTCTCCTTCAGTTTTCACTTTTCTTCTGTACAGCCAGGAAAAAAAAAATCAAAATCATTTCAATACTGGTTAGGCGTGAAAATTACAGTTGCCAAAAATAAAATGATCTTGAGTAATAAGCCTCATCTTCCCTGCAACGATCTTTTGCTCCATAACAGCTTAAGACATCTCCCTTCATCTAAATCTCTCTCAATTCTTTCAATTAATCTTTCTTAATTGCCTTTACGTTTATTTGAAGCTTATCGTTTTAGATCAGTTTCCATCCATAATATTTCCATAATGCTTATCTCTTTTCCTCCTGCTGCATCTTATTTCCCTTTCACTGAACCGATTTCAAAAGCATAAAGGTCACGTTTCTTTCAAGTCAATTTTAACTCCTGATGACTCCATGGACCCATCTTTCTGGCTTTCTTGACAAATGTACGAAAGTGGTTTACTATAGTCTTCTTCCAGATTTCTTTTTTTTTAATATTCCCAGCTTAGGCTACAGTCCTGAGATATTTTGTTGGACTCCCATCCACTTGCTAACTGAATCCAACCCAACTTAGCGTTGGCCAAGATCAGGCAAGTTACTATGACAATCCATTCTAGATTTTACATATTTCTCAGTAGAGATACAAGGAACGTGCACCTGGGAAAAAAACACATTCACACACTATCAATTCCTCCCTCACTCTGCAATTTTTTTGGGGGGATCTTGTTCGCGTTTCTTAAAAAGAATGTCATATTTAAGCAGTTTGGAGCTACCACTGCTGGGAACAATGTGACTTTCTCATATTTTCAAGCTCCTAAATACTGCCTGAAGTAGAATTATTATTTAATCATGGAGCTGGCCCAAATCCCATATAGCCAAGTGATATGGTCTTTGCCCACATATCCTAGGCCAGATTCTACTACTTGTCTACTTGGGAGTTCTCCAAATAATCTGGGACGATAAAATGTGGTTAGAAAATCAATCCCAATACATTTGGAATAGCAGCAGAGCAATGAAGGAATAGGTGTTATGCCCACATACATATCCAAAAAATCAAAAATCATCTTAAAGGATGCAAAAATATTTTTTGGAGACAAGGATAAAGAACAAGTCACACATGGGTAGCTTCACAGATAACAGGGATTAACTGCTTTGCCTGTGACAAAAACAATTTTAATGAAACCATTATGGCAAACCAGAAGTTTTTGGAGAAAATTTGGGGAGCAAAAGGATGCACAACCTGAAACATCACGACTTGGACACCATCTCCAAGGACCCTTTGAGAGGCACCATTAGATTTATTGTATGTCTCCCTCCCTCTCTCTCTCTGTAGATATATTAGATAGATAGAAGATAGATAAATAGATGAATGAATGGATGGATGGATGGATGGACATAGACAGACAGACAAATAGAAAGATGATGGATGAGCAGACACTCTTAAATTGAGCTTAATTACTTGTCCTATATACTATCCAGCCCAAGAAACTCGCTCAAGATTAGCTCTAAGCTTTAGTCGGTGAAACGTCTGAGGTGTCTCAGGAGTTCATGGCTTCCATGACGGCCATGGACCTGACCCAGTTAGTTCATGGCCCTACTCACAGGGGAGGTCACACTCTGGATTTGATTTTTGTCTCTGGCCAGTGGTTGAGTGGTCTTGTTATAGGGGATATAGACGTGGAACCCTTGTCATGGACTGACCACTCACTCCTTCGCCTAGATCTTCGAACCGCGACCCCTCGCCGCAGGGAGGCGGACCCAATTAGATGGATCCGCCCCAGGCGCCTGATGGATCCTGATAGGTTCCAGACGGAGCTTGGGCCATTTCCTGAGGATCTAGCACATGACTCGGCCGAGGACCTGGTAGCCGCCTGGGATCGGGCGGCTGGTGGGGCCTTGGACCGAGTTGTGCCTTTGCGGCCTCTGACCCGATGCCGATCCCGTGCGGCTCCTTGGTTTACTGAGGAGCTGAGGGAAATGAAGCGCCGGAAAAGACGCCTGGAGAGCGGTTGGAGGGCCAGTCTCGCTGAATCTGATCGAACACGGGTAAGGTCGCATATTAAGGCCTACCTAGTGGCGATAAAGACGGCAAAGTCTAACTACTTTTCCGCCTCTATTGCGTCATCAGGGAATCGTCCGGCCGCCCTGTTTAGGGTGACCCGCGCCCTGCTCCATCTGGGAGTGCGGGAGGATCCCTTAGAAGGCAGGGCGGAGGATTTCGGACAATACCTGTATGACAAAATCGCTCAGATCCGGGGGGATCTGGACTCTGACTGGGTAGATCAGGGCAGGGTGACGAGGAACAGTCTTGAGAATGTTATCTGGGAGGAGTTTGATGCTGTGACTCCCGATGATGTGGACAGGATTTTGGGGAGACTTAGTGGGGCCACATGTTTACTGGACCCGTGTCCCTCCTGGTTGGTACTGGCTTCCCGGGAGGTTACACGAGGCTGGCTCCAGGGGGTCATTAATGCTTCTTTGAGTGAGGGTCACTTCCCCGCTGCCCTGAAAGAGGCGGTGGTGAGGCCTCTCCTCAAGAAGCCGTCCCTGGATCCAGCAATATTGGCCAACTATCGTCCTGTCTCCAACCTTCGCTTCATTGCGAAGGTTGTTGAGAGTGTGGTCGCGCAACAGTTTCCGCAATTCCTGGAGGAAACATCCTATCTAGATCCGTTCCAGTCGGGTTTCAGGTCTGGGCACAGCACGGAAACGGCATTGGTCGCGTTGGTGGATGATCTCTGGAGGGCTCGGGACAGGGGTTATTCCTCTGTTCTGGTCCTATTAGATCTCTCAGCGGCTTTTGATACCATCGACCATGGTATCATGCTGCACCGGCTGGAAGAGTTGGGGGTGGGAGGCACTGTGTTGCGGTGGTTCTCCTCCTTTCTCTCCGACCGGTCGCAGTTTGTGTTGGCAGGGGGGCAGAGGTTGACCTCGAGGCCTCTCATCTGTGGAGTGCCACAGGGATCGGTCCTCTCGCCCCTTCTGTTCAACATTTATGTGAAGCCGCTGGGCGAGATCATCCGTGGCTTTGGGGTGAGATACCACCAGTACGCTGATGACACCCAGCTGTACATCTCCACCCCAGGCCACCCCAACGATGCCCTTGAAGTGATGTCCCAGTGCCTGAAGGCTGTGCGGATCTGGATGGGGAGGAACAGGCTCAAGCTCAACCCTTCCAAGACTGAGTGGCTGTGGCTCCCGGCATCCCGATATAGTCAGTTGACTCCATCGCTGACTATTGGGGGCGAGTCTCTGGCCCCCTCGGAGAGGGCGCGCAATCTGGGAGTCCTCCTGGATAGGCAGCTGTCCTTGGAGGAACATCTGACGGCTGTTACCAGGGGGACCTTTTATCAGGTTCGCCTGATTTGCCAGTTGCGGCCCTTTCTTGATCGGGATTCCTTGTGCACAGTCACTCACGCCCTCGTCACCTCTTGCCTTGACTACTGCAACGCTCTCTACATGGGGCTCCCCTTGAAGAGCACCCGGAGGCTCCAGCTGGTCCAGAATGCAGCAGCGCGGGTAGTGATGGGAGCAACATGGCGCTCCCATGTAACACCGCTCCTGCGCGAGCTGCACTGGCTCCCGGTGGTCTTCCGGGTGCGCTTCAAGGTGTTGGTTATCACCTTTAAAGCGCTCCATGGCATAGGGCCTAGCTATCTCCGAGACCGCCTGCTGCTACCAACGACCTCCCATCGACCCGTGCGCTCCCACAGAGAGGGCCTCCTCAGGGTGCCATCAGCCAAACAATGTAGGCTGGTGGCCCCCAGGGGGAGGGCCTTCTCTGTGGGGGCTCCCACTCTCTGGAATCAGTTGCCCCCGGAGATAAGGAGAATCCATGACCTCAATGCCTTCCGTCATTCCCTGAAAACCCATCTTTTCCAGCAAGCCGGGTTGGCTTAGAAGAAATTTTTAAATTTTAAATTTTTTAATTAGTTTGTTATTCTTAACTTTCGGCCCAAATCTATATATATTTTTAAATGTTTTAATATTTGTATTCTATGTTTTTTATCTTGGCTGTACACCGCCCTGAGTCCTCAGGGAGAAGGGCGGTATATAAATTGGAAATTAAATTAAATTAAATTAAATTGAGTTAGACTGTACTACTGAATCTTGCATGTCTGATTTCCCTCTTATATCTGAGGAAATCAGAGAGAATCCAACCTAAGTTTCTTCCTAATAGTATCTCTTTTTCCAGGACTCAAGATATGCTTCTGCCTCTTTTCTTTGTCTAATGACTTTTGAATATTTCTTTAAAGGCCAGTTCTATACACCCTTACATCCTCTATAGAGTCTAGAGTCATGGTAGTTTTCTGTCTTCTAACTTTATTCCTGTAACAACCTTGTCAAATGGTTCAAGTTGAGGAGGAAAGAGTGAGCGCTCCAAATCGTCTAATGAGTTCCATGGCTTGGAGGCACTGAATTGGATATTTACCCAGCATGGATCAATGAACATCAAAACATCAATGCCCTCAAAACCCTGATGTTCCAACAGGCGGGGCTAAACATATGAAAATGTGAATGATTTTTTAAAATGTTATCTAATTCTGGGTTTTATTTAATTGACCAAACTAAGTAATAATTTTAATTAGCAATTTTATGATGTTTGTGTATCTATATTTTTCTTGACTGTACACCGCCTTGAGTCCTATGGGAGAAAGGCGGTATATAAATATAATAAATAAATAAATAAATAAATAAATAAATAAATAAACAAACAAACAAACAAACAAACAAACAAACATGGCTAGCAAGGTTTGGCCTGAATCAGGATCCCTCAACGTTGGCAATTTTAAGATATGTAGACCACCTCCCAGAATTCTGCCCAAATATATTAGGAGTTGCTAAGGCTGAAGACGTGGTGGCTCAGTGGCTAAGACACTGAGCTTGTCAATCAAAAGGTCAGCAGTTCAGCGGTTCAAATCCCTAGTGCCGCGTAACGGGGTGAGCTCCCGTTACTTGTACCAGCTTCTGACCACCTATCAGTTTGAAAGCACGTAAAAAATGCAAGTAGAAAAATAGGGACCACCTTTGGTGGGAAGGTAACAGCGTTCCATGTGCCTTTGGCGTTTAGTCATGCCGGCCACATGACCATGGAGACGTCTTTGGACAGCGCTGACTCTTCGGCTTTGAAACACAGATAAGCACCACCCGGTAGAGTTGGGAACGAGTAGCACATATGTGCTAGTCGTTTACCTTTAAAAATGAGGAACATCGGATTAAAGAAATGCTCTCTCTCTTCTGTGTTTTGCATATGCAAAACACAGAAGGAAGGAGAATCAGAATCAGGGCCTTATTTATTTATTTATTTATTTATTTATTTATTTATTTATTTATTTATTTTTAAATTTGTATACCGCCCTTCTCCCTGGGACTCAGGGCGGTAAACAGCCAAGTAAAAGCATAAACTACAAACATTAAAATACAATTAAAAAGATATATATAAATTTGGCCCCATGATTAAAAACAATAACAAACGATTAAAAACATTTTAAAAACTGTTAGGCCAGCCCGGCTTGCTGGAAAAAGAAGGTTTTAAGGGCACAGCAGAAGGCACTGAGGTCTTGGATTCTCCTTATCTCTGGGGGCACCCCATTTTGCAGAAATGGGGTGCCTGAAACATGAGGTTTAATATAAAACGAACTCTCCGGGCTGCAATTTGAGCTCCTCCCAAATAATTCAACTGGATTTATTTTTTTTTTCCATTTAGGAGCTCATTGATAAAATGGTACTTGACACTGACTAGACTGGGAAGCACTCATTAGAAAACCCAGCTCTTATTTCCAAAGACAAAGCATCAGCTCTGTCTGTTTGGAGGGGCATTCTGGTTACAAAATCCAGCTCATCCAAGCTGAAGAAAACCCACATTCAGAATCGGCAGGCTGCAGAGGGGTGGCAGCGAGTTCAAACATTCACCAGAAAAGAACAGGACTTTGTCCTTGGGAAACACAGATGGGCTCTTTTTCCCCCCACCAACCCCAGCCAGAGCAGCAAAAAGGGAAAAAAATTAATCAGCCCAGTCACTCTTCTTATACCCCTAGGCACGCTATGCCAATGACAACCATTCTCCCATTAGTATCTCTCTTTGCATTTCCTGCCAAGATCGCCTGGTTTTTCTTAGCCTTTTTTATTAAAAAGAAATGCTTTCTGAGCTATGCTATCTATGCTCCAGGGTTCTGTGGAGGCTAAATCGTATGCTTAGTCTAACAAAGAGAAGGCTGAAGGAAGACATGATAGCCATCTTCCAAACACTTGAGAAGCTGTCACGGGGAAGTATTTTATTTATTTTATTTTATTTCGAATTTATATACCGCACCTTCTCCCGAGGGACTCAGGGCGGTGTACAGCCAGATAAAAACATACAATACAAACATTAAAAAACAATTAAAAGGATATATATTAATTTGGCCCCAATTTAAGATAACAAATCAATTAAAAATTAAAAATATGTTAAAAAATATGTTAAGCCAGCCCGGCTTGCTGAAAAAAGAAAGTTTTAAGGGCACAGCGGAAGGCACCAAGGTCTTGGATTCTCCTTATCTCTGGGGGCAGCTGATTCCAGAGGGTAGGTGCCCCCACAGAGAAGGCCCTCCCCCTGGGTAGTAAAGTAAAGGTAAAGGTTCCCCTCACATATGTGCTAGTCGTTCCCAACTCTAGAGGATGGTGCTCATCTCCGTTACAAAGCCGAAGAGCCAGCGCTGTCTGAGGATAGCTCCGTGGTCATGTGGCCGGCATGACTAAATGCCAAAGGCGCACGGAACGCTGTTACCTTCCCACCAAAGGTGGTCCCTATTTTTATACTTGCATTTTTTATGTGCTTTCGAACTGCTAAGTTGGCAGAAGCTGGGACAAGTCATGGGGAAGAGGGGGTCAATTTATACTTCACAGCACCTGAGAGGTCAAGAAGAAATGGGTAGAAGATCAATTCAATCTGGGAATAAGGAGAAATTTCCTGATAGAATAATTAATCAGTGGTAACAGCTTGCCTCACAGAGTTCGGCTCCAGTGCTCTATTGGTGGAGGTTTTCAAGAGAAGATTTATGCAACCATTTGTCCAGGATGGTATAAGATCTTCTACCTTGGGCAGAGGGTTGGACTAGAAGACCTCCAAGGTCCCTTCCAGCTGCATGATTCTATTATACTATGCTTGCCTTGAGGGTTAAAATCAAGATCATGTGAAGTGTTAATAATACCACTTTATAATGCCTTGGGTAAGGCCACACTTGGAATACTGCATTCAGTTTTGGTCACCACGATGTAAAAAGGATGTGGAGACTCTAGAAAGAGTGCAGAGAAGAGCAACAAAGATGATTAGGGGACTGGAGGCTAAACATATGAAGAACGGTTGCAGGAACTGGGTATGTCTAGTTTAATGAAAAGAAGGACTAGTGGAGACATGATAGCACTGTTCCAATATCTCAGGGGCTGCCACAAAGAAGAGGGAGTCAAACTATTCTCCAAAGCACCTGAGGGTAGAACAAGAAGCAATGGGTGGAAACTAATCAAGGAGAGAAGCAACCTAGAACTAAGGAGAAATTTCCTGACAGTTAGAACAATTAATCAGTGGAACAACTTGCCTCCACAAGTTGTGAATGCTCCAACACTGGAAATTTTTAGGAAGAGATTGGATAACCATTTGTCTGAAGTGGTGTAGGGTTTCCTGCCTAAGCAGGGGGTTGAACTAGAAGATCTCCAAGGTCCCTTTCAACTCTGTTATTCTATTCTATTCTATTCTATTCTATTCTATTCTATTCTATTCTATTCTATTCTATTCTATTCTACTCTACTCTACTCTACTCTACTCTACTCTACTCTAATCTTCCCAGCTATATCAGGATAAATTTGATCTCCCTTTGGTCAATTTCACCTGGGTCCTGATGCTATCTGTATCAGTTTAGATTGTCCAGTTCTTTCTAGGGATTCAGGAGATCAGGCTGGAGTGGTGCGGTGTCCAAGAGATGGTGCTCTCACCTCACAATCAGGAGGCTGTGAGTTCGATCCTAGTTAGAGGCAGATATTCGTCTCTCTGGGCCCAATGAGAAGATATCTGCTGAATAAAGCTCTGTATTGGCGTCAGGAAGGGCATCCGGCTAGTAAACACTTTGGTGGCTCCATTCAGTTGCCCAGACTCTACCCCGCAAGAGATTATGGGGTCATTAAACAAAGATGATGATGATTCAGAAGATGAGGCTATTTGCCATTTACCATACGTGGGAGGTTGTGGGGAGGCTTGGAAAGTAATGGGAGGGAGATTAGACATAAACAATCAAGAGACAAAAGGGGGAAATCTCCTAGAAGATTATCTCATAAATGGCAATTCAGCAAAAGTGTCAAGGAAGACTTTGCCTTAATTATAGCACTACACATTCTTTTTGCAATGTCCAAGATTCTGCATTGATTAGCATTAAAGAGGTATTTTTGGAATATATATGCCCTGATCCTCATGTACTTCCATAAGTGCAAGTTGCTCCTATTTTTCTTAATGTGGATTCAATGGAGGACTTATAGATTGCATAAATTGTTTAACCATCCTTTGTTAAAGCAACTGTGGCTGACCTGCCCATCACAGAAACCATAAATCTGGAGGTGCACAATTTCTGGAGGCAGCATGGCACCAAGGACTGGTTAGAACATACGTAAGGAGTTCAAAAATTGAATGGGATCAACTAAATAGGATTGTTTTTAATAAGTTTAAAACGGTTAAATGTTGATATTTATTTTACTTAGTTAGATGACAATCAGTCAACCTCTGCAGATCCCCCAAACCTAAACATCTGGGTAGAAAACTACAAGAAAATACCAAGAACCTCAGCTAGTTTTGAAATATAGAAAAATATCCCAAAAGAAGTCAAGCTGTTGCTAAGAAAATTACATGGGTCCGACCATAAAGTCCCCAGGAGTCAAACTCAATTACATGGAGTTAATTACCGTATTTTTCGGAGTATAAGATGCACCTTTTTCCCCCCTAAAAGAGGCTGAAAATTTGGGTGCGTCTTATACTCCGAATGTAACTTTCTCAAAGCTTTTTTTCAGCCCTAACGAGGCACTAGCAAAGCGATCTTCCCAGCTTTGCCTGCTCCCTCGACTCTCCGTTGTGCTAGCGAGTGAAGCGATCTCCATGCTTTGCTCCGACTCTCAGCTGTTCTTTAGAAGCTTTTTTTTCAGCCCTAACTAGGCGCTAGCCGAGTGAAGCGATCTCCCCCATGCTTTGCCTGCTTTTCTCATTGCTGCTTCCTCTCAGCTGTGCCTTAGAAGCTGTTTTTTTATCCCCAAGCAGGGGATAAAAAACCAGCAAACTAATGTGCTGAAGCTGACCAGACTAAGGACGCTAGCCAGATGAATACCTGTTGGCAGATTTTTTTTTTCCTATTTTCCTCTCCAAAAACTAAGTTGCATCTTATATTCCAGTGCGTCTTATACTCTGAAAAATATGGTAATACATAATCTCTCTCATATATTGAATACGTTTTCTATCACATTAAACAAAAACACACATTCATGGTCATTTTCTAAAGCTGGTCTGATGACCAAGGCTCTGGGCCTTTAGACTGTACATCTCTCCACCAATCATAGTTTAAAAGCAACACTTTATAAACCACCATGATGGGAATTAACAATTGCAAGTCCCATCAAAGGCCAAACCAAACAATCAACACTCTGATCCAGCTGAATGTGTACACCCAGCCTCTAAAGATCAGCTGTGCTGAAGACAAAAGAATAACGTAGGATTTGTGGATCGAATATCCCCAACTCTCCTGGCAACTCAATACTTGCTCTCCCTGAATTACAGGTTAATGGAAATAATACATAAAGAAACATGCAATTCAAAAGCATTGTGGGCAGACTTCAGGCTTTCAGACCTAATTTGCGGTTTGTTTATTTTTTGAGTGAAACACAAGGTTAGGAATGCCCTGGCAAGTACAAAAGATTCAGGATTAAAGAAGGGTGAACCCAGAAGACTTAGGTTTATGCTCCTTCAAATCAACCTTCAGACACTTCCACATAGACATTTGTTCCTGGACTAGCTTGATGTCACCCAGAGGCTCGTGTTCTGGATGCTATTCACACACCTATCAAGAAGAGCAGCTTTTGTGTAGATGTGCATTATGCCCACATTGTTTCCAAATATCGAAAACCATCTTAAAGTTAAGGATGCAAAGACATCTTTTGGAGACAAGGGCAAATAACAAGTCACACTTGGGTAGCTTCACAGATAACATGGATTAACTGCTTTTCCTGTGACAAAAACAATTTTAATGAATCCATTATGGCAAAACAAAAGTTTTGGAGAAAACTTGTGGAGCAAAAGGATGCACAACCTGAAACTTCAGGGGTTGGACACCACCTCCAAGGACCCTTTGAGAGTCAACATTAGATTTATTGTATGTCTCCCTCTCTTT
This sequence comes from Arizona elegans, assembly GCA_022577455.1. Lineage (NCBI taxonomy): Eukaryota > Metazoa > Chordata > Lepidosauria > Squamata > Colubridae > Arizona > Arizona elegans. The sequence goes on from JAKOOJ010000008.1 coordinate 81,699,643, forward strand.
CTTTCTCTCTCTCTGCAGATACATTAGATAGATAGATAGATAGATAGATAGATAGATAGATAGATAGATAGATAGATAGATAGATAGATGGATGGATGGATGGATGGATGGATGGATGGATGGATGGATGGATGGAAGTGTCTTTGACACTTCCACATGGACATTTATTCCTGGACCACTTTGATGTCGCACAAGGGCTCGTGTTCTGGGTGCTATTCACACACCTGTAAAGAAGAGCATCGTTTGTGGAGATGTTGTGTAAGAAGTCAAGATGGAATCCATGACCCCGTGATTTGAAACCCTGCTTAATTTTACATGTGTTGAACATCCCCAGCCCTCACGTCCATGGACATCCCTGCTTAACGATCTACTGCAAATCACAAAAATATCTACCAGAAGTTTGTATTGCAAACAGGGTGGATAAAAATCAATGATTTTTTTAAAAAAAATCAAAAAAATCGGATTTTTTTTTAATTTAAATCAGATTTTTTTGATTTAAATCAGATTTTTTTGATTTTTATTGAATTTATTTTAATAAAAAACTTTTGGGGCAAAAATCTATTGTAAGATAGTTTTCTATTTAAGATACATAAATAATTTAGTTTATTCAGCATGAAATGAAGCTTAGTTATATAGCATAAGGCTGTATATTCTGCAACACTGGGACTATCGGTGAGTCAACAGCGGGTCAAAGGAGTAGCAGAAATGACAGTTGCTCTTTAAAAATTATGATTTAAATTGAGTTGATTTAAATCAAGTCTTTTTACTAGTGATTTAAATCATGATTTAAATCGACTTGATTTAAGTCAAATCCACCCTGATTGCAAAAGACCCGAGGATTTACTGGCTAACAAGATAAGGCAGATGTGGATCTAACTTTGCTGGAAGACACCGTTTAACTCATACCCTTCATGTTAACCTTCCCCAACTGCTTCAAATTTCGATTCCCAGAATCCTCCAGCTGTTGCCTAAATTTCTGAGCTGTTCTACACCTCTGGGAGGTGTCTAAGTTGCAGAAAGTTGCACTACATTGGTAAAGAGCAATTCAAGCATGTTCTACAAGACTCTCCTAACCTTGTTAAGACGGGATCTGTATTTTGCCCCGAGCTGTCCTTCAACATAATGCAAAGCAGTCAAATCAAGAAGCCTATCAGTTCCTGTTTTTCTGGACTGAGAAGCTATTTTATCAGCGTTATAAAGCCGGAACTTTAGAAATGAACTTCAATAGATTATAATTTGCTGTTTTGGTCAACGCATAGTCTTGAGAATCCCTGATTGCAGTCTCTTGCAGAAAAGAGCCACACAGGTAAGGAAAGGCTTGGTACAGCTGAAGAAACCAAGATAGGATCATTCAAATCTGGTTAGCTTTTTATTTAAGACGAGCGATCCCCAAGCCCAATCTAAAAAGCTTGAGCTATACATCACAGGAGGTATTACAGTGGCTCTTGTGCCAGAGGGCAGCGTTCTGGATCTACCAGTCTATTAACTACCTGAAACAATTCAACTGGATGACACTTGACAGAAGCAGAAGCTCCAGGAAAAGAACAAGTCCATTTAGGAAGAATTTTTGCCGCAACTTGGGCATCAGTTCAACCCCATCTTCCAGTTCCTATTCCATTCGCTTCCCCTCCTCTGTAGGAGGACAGAAGGGCTGATGACCAGGTAGTAGGCTTGCCCATCTCACTCTATTGCTCTAAGTGCTGAAATCTAGTGAATGGCTATCGAGCTGTCAAAACAAGGGAAAGTCTGCAAGGATTTCTGATAACTGACCAAAGCTCACTGAGAATGGGGCAGATTAACTAAACCTTAATCTATCACAAAGTGGATGGGGAAAAAATCCAGCTTTGATGCAGATTCCTATTATTTGTTAGCAATGGGTATAAGCCCACGTTCAATAGAACAGTTGACTTAACGTCACCATTTGAAATAAAACTAGAATGATCTTCTGCTCTAGAGCAGAGACTGCACAGTATCTAGTTCCAATTAGATTTCAGACAGCAACAGCAGAACAATCACTTGATATCAGTGGTGAAATTCAAACATTTTTAACTACCGGTTCTGTGGGCGTGGCTTGGTGGGCGTGGCAGGGGAAATCTCCATTCCCAACCCACTCCAGGGGAAGGATAGTGTAAAATCCCCATTCCCTCCCCACTCCTGGGGGAAGGATATTGCAAAATCTCCATTCCAACCTCACTCTAGGGCCAGCTAGAGGTGGTATTTGCCAGTTCTCCAAACTACTCGAAATTTCCGCTACCAGTTCTCCAGAACCTGTCAGAACCTGATGGATTTCACCCCTGCTTGATATGCCTAATTCACTTAGGAAAATTTACACAGAAACCAATGAGCACCAACTGGTCCCTCATCAAGTCAGGACCTCTGGGTTTGGATATTATACTAAGCCACGATGTGTTTGTTTACAGTGGAGTGAACTAGGCTTCTATGGCTACATTAATACAGGCATACCTCAGCTTACAACCATTTGTTTAACAAGATTCAAAGTTACGATAGTGCTGAAAAAAGTTATTGACTGTAAGTCCTTGCACTTACAACATAGAAGTGTCCCCACAATCACATGATCAAAATTCAGGCGATTTGGCATGTATTCACAATATTGCAGCATCTTGGAGTCATGTGATCACTATTTGTGACCTTCCCAGGTAAGACTTTGATAAGCCAAGTCAATGGGAGAAGCTGGATTTCTTAACTATCATGGTGATTTGCTTAACAACCATGGCATAAAAGCTTGTAAAATTGAGTACAACTTCCTTAACAACTGCATAACTTAGTGGCAGACATTACAGTCCCAATTGTGATCGTAAGTCGAGGACTACCTGTAAACCATGATCCACCACAAAGTGTGAATCCATGATCAATGTACTGGAATCATTCACTGGCTGGTTTCATAAACTCCAGAATCTCATTTCCTAATCACATAAGTGGTTATTTTAGTGGTTCAGCAATGGCTTCCCAGCATAGCTCAGATAAATAATAAGATTTATTTTGAATAAGCTAGTATTTAAGCCTTAAAGTAGGCTTAACCGGGCTAAACCTTCCAAGAAAGCACTTAATTGTTCCAATGGGAGGAAAGAACAAGAAAAGCAATCCCATAACTACTCAGATGCATAGTATGACTTTCCCACTTTGTATTTCTAGTCTTGCGGCATCCATTAATCTTTCTAATCATAGAGCCAAGGTGGTGCAGTGGTTAGAGTGCAGTACTGCAGGCTACTTCAGCTGACTGCTAGCTGCAGTTCGGCAGTTCAAATCTCACCAGGCTCAAGGTTGACTCAGCCTTTCATCCTTCCGAGGTGGGTAAAATGAGGAGTCAGATTGTTGGAGGCAATAGGCTGACTCTGTAAAACGCTTAGAGAGGGGCTGTAAAAGCACTATGAAGCAGTATGTAAGTCTAAGTGCTATTGCTATTTCTAAGCAAAAAGCAGGGTAGCCCTTAGCATGACAAAATTGTGATTACCAATTCCTTTGTTAATCCAATTCAAACAAAATACGTAAATCCAATTGATGAAACTAATCCATTATTCTCTGATTTGGCACTATTTCAGTGTCCAACTCCCCTTCCTTTTGTGAACAGGATACGGTGTTGGGGGGAAAATGGACAAGTAGAGTGAGTTGTTCTTGGAACTGGTCTCCCATTTTGCTGATACCAGTTTAACTAAAGGAAATTGCGCTGTCAAAACTTGGACTCTAGCCTGTAAGCTCCAGCCAAATTATGGTCGAAGTCAATAACATGTAACAGAAGAGATTGATCTCTATTTAAGAGTTTGCCAGGGTTTGCTCATCATTGGAACCACATTCAAATATGCACATACGAGGCTTCAAAAGGAGCTCTCCAAGGTGGCATAAGCACGACATGGCCTTGGTGGCCAAAACTTGCTTCATACTTTGCTTTGCATTATCGTATCAAAATTTGGACTTGATGGGGTTTTTTTTTTCTTGCTCCTTTTCCAGGAACCAGAATTAACACTAGCAGAATACTTTGAGTTGCCAATTTAAAACAGAAATGGGAAAGAAGACTGAGTCAGTTGAATGAACCAATATTTTAACTACTGGTAGGTGACCGAATAATCATGCCAGCTACATGACCATGGAAGCATCTTCGGACAATGCTGGTTCCCTTGGCTAGGAAATGGAAATGGGCCCTGTCCCTTAGAGTCAGATACTATACAACTGGACAGGGAAAACCTTTTCCATTATTTTAATGTGACACATAACCCTTCAGATGCTGCTAAAATATAAGTCCCAATTCCTTCATCGTACCAAATAAGAGTTCAACCACCGTGCCCCTCCCTGCAATTAAAATATTAGCTTTATTTTTTTAAAAAAATATGTTTAATGTGTACTTTTAACTTCTTTACACATGGGGCAAATGAAGGTGATAATTCCTTCTTCCTGAAGCAAAGGAAGGAATCAGAGATGTTTAGGGCAGGAGCTCTTGCCAGCCACGTCTCTATTTCAGAGATTCTGTCAGGGTTCCAAGTAAAACCCCCAGTGAAAGAAGACTGGTCCAATCACAGCCCCATCCCAACTGGAGAGGCTTCCCAGTTCCAGCCCTCCAGGTGCAAGGCAAGATGTCCTTGACTCTCTGAGAAAAGAATGTTATTATGTCTATATATCACCCTGGCGCCATACAATCTCACCTCCCAATTTCTCACAGTAGGAAATGTGTCAGGCCTGAAGGCCCAATGCAAAAGATGGCTTCCAGGCCTGACAGATTCTATATTTAAGGGAACAAGCAGTCTAGATTCTCCTCCAGGTAACAAAGGAAATCATAATAAATCAAGACAGTCAATGAATTGTTTATGTAAGACTATACTTGCTGTTACAACATTTGGCCACGATGAAGTCATCTTAAAAAGAAAATTGAATAAATCCCATCAAGTCTTATCAGTGACTGAAACCATATCATTTTCTTAGCTAAACTCATCATACATGCTAGCTGCCTAACACCCACTCGTTTCTTTGGGATTCTTTGTAGCTGCTGATTCTTTGGCTATGAGTTCCAATAGCTTACATATCTTCCAAATTCTATTTTTTGGATTACATCCATCACCATCCAGGCATAGAAGAATGACTTTCATGAATTTTTGACACCAAGGAATGCAACTATAAGCACAGTTCTCAGCAGATAAGAATATTCCCTGCAAAGTTCCTCATAGTAAACGCAATTTATACTCAATACTGTTGTGGGACCTTGAAGAAGGAGGATAAGAGGACTATTGTCACCTTTGCATGTTGGTGCTCGAGAAGACTCCTGGCAATACTGTGAGAAGCCAAGAAAACAAACCAAGAGATCATTGAACAAATCAATCCAGAGTTCTCACTTGAGGCATAGGTTCAAATTCAAACACATGAATTTGTGTGTAAGAATTTTTCTTTTGTGAAGAAGAACTTTCTGGAAAGGCTCTAATGCTGGGAAAGGTGGAAAGAAAGAAAGAGAAGACAACCAGCAGCAAGGTAGATAGATTCAGTTATGGTGGCAATGAATGCACCCTTAGGAGTTCTGAAAGAACAGTGAAAGAACAGGGCCATGAAGAAATATCTATCTAGATTTGGATCTTAGGAGTCAAAATGATGGACTTTATGGCACGTAATCAATCAATCTTTCTTGTTTGTGTATGGACAGACTGGTTCAATTTCATAGTGGAAATTCCCTTCAGTCAAGGAAATTTTATTTGTCTGAGAACTAATGTAACCTATGAGTCCATTAAGCATTAGAGCAAAAACCCCTCTCCAGAGGTTTAATGGAACTGCACTTGATACAATGGGGGCAAAAATCAATGTTGTGCATTCCAATTTTTACCACCACCCCGCCGAGAATTTAGGGGACTGCATTTTGCACTTAAAGAAATTTCCAAACGATTTTAGTTCCATGTATGCAAAGAGGATGATTATAGTTTTAAGCTCAGATGCTACACATAAGCATGGATAATCAATGAAACCAGTGAACAGAGTGTTCTCTAATTTAGCACTCTTCAAATATGTTTAACTACATCTCCCAGAATCCCCAGTCAATATGTCTGTTCATAACATTGCCTGGGAAATTCAGAGAGTTGCAAACCTACCACATATAGCAATAGCACTTAGAATTATATACGGCTCCATAACGCTTTACAGCCATCTCTGAATGGTTTCCTATGTCAGCCTATTGCCCTCAACAATCTGGGTCCTCATTTTACCAACCTCGGAAGGATGGAAGGCTGAGTCAACCTTGAGCCGGTCAGGTTCAAACTCCAGGCTGTGGACAGAGTTTGCCTGGAACACTGCTTTCTAACCACTCTTTAACCAAGGCTCATATATGTAGGGCTGGTATTATTTTATGATTTCTTGAAATTAGAAAGACAACAATTAAATGGTTGTCCTGAGAAGCGGCTGCTTAAAAATGGAATATTTACAAAATATAAATCACTAGTTGTGTCATATTTTTTCTTTCAAACAAGACTGAAATGGACTGGAATGTAACAAAATAGAGATTTCCTGTATATACTGGCACCATTATTTTTAGAAGGCTTCTTGATTTAAAGCGTATCTTTCAGGGATGAATTCCAGCAGGTTCTGACAGGTTCTGGAGAACCGGTAGCAGAAATTTTGAGCAGTTCGGAGAACCAGTAGTGGAAATTTTGAGTGGTTCAGAGAACCGGCAAATACCACCTCTGGCTGGCCCAGTATCCTTCCCCTGGAGTGGGATGGGAATGGAGATTTTGCAGTATCCTTCCCCTGCCACGCCCACCAAGCCACGCCCATCGAACCGGTAGTTAAAAAATTTGGATTTCACCACTGGTATCTTTCTCTCTATACTTAGCATACAGCTCCTGACAAGTTCTCCAAAGCTGAGAAAATTTGCTCAACTAGATCTGACAAGCCTTCAACTATTAAATGCCTCATCAAGAAAGGAATGAATATGCCCAGTGGAAGTGTATTCTCAGAAGGCAGAAAAATTTGACAAGGACACCAATTTTTCCCTCTTCAATCCCACGGTTGCACAACACGTACGCCACCAGCCTTGCTCCAATTGCACCTGTTGATGCCTTTATTGAAGGAGCAATTTGTGACTGAAGAAAGCCAGATCTTGTGATGACCACCTGCCTGATTCTGACAAGCCACCTGTGCTAGCAAACATTTAGGATCCTAATATAGTAAGCGGCAAAACATAGAGCCACAGGAGAATCACCTGCAGCAATCTATTTCCCAGGGCCCAAAATGTTGCACGCCCCAGGCAACGGAGCAACAGAAATCTCCTTTAAAACAAATAAATTTAGAAGCGGAGGAGTATCAATAAATGGGCTTCTGCAAAGTTGGGTTCAACATCCTCAATCAAAAAGTGGCTTGCTTAGTAGTAACCTCATATGTTTTGCAGCCCAAACTAAGGGTGCATCTTTATGTGTAAGCTTTCCATTTCTTTAAAAATAGAGGGCCTCTTGCTGTCAGGCTCCAAGAATCAAGAAAAATGTGTGGAATTATTTCTGAGCAGTTTACTTTATCGTTCCTCACCAAGAGACAGGAATCTTACCAAACTAAAGCATCACTCTAGAGCAGAGGTCTTCAAACTTGGCAGCTTTAAGACTTGCGGACTTCAACTCCCAGAATTCTCCAGCCAGCTGGCTGGAGAAGTCTGGGAGTTGAAGTCCGCAAGTCTTAAAGCTGCCAAGTTTGAAGACCTCTGCCCTAGATATACAGGTAGTTCTCGACTTATGAGCATAATTTTAGGTCCCATTTTACGGCCTTTCTTGCCACTGTTGTTAAGTGAATCACTAAAGTTGTTAAGTTAGTAATCCAGTTGTAAAGTGACTCTGGCTTCTCCAATGACTTTGCTTGCGAAAGGTGATCACATGACCCTGGGACACTGCACCCTCGTAAATATGAATCAATTGCCAAACATTTTGATCACATGACCATGGGGATCCTGCAATGGTCGCAAGCAGAGGTGGGATTCAGCCGGTTGTGTCCGGTTTGAGCGAACCGGTAGTGGCGATTGCTGGAGGCTCCGCCCACCCGCCCAGATGTAATCCCGTCTCTATTTAGCCACATTTTCCGGAGCTTGCGCGGAAGGTGCATGTGTGCAAGCATAGAGCATGCGCAGAAGGCCAAACACATGCGCGGAGGTGGTGCGTGCTCACATTTGCGAACCGCTAGGGAAGGTAAGTGAATCCCACCTCTGGTCACAAGTGTGGAAAAACAGTCATAAGTCACTTTTTTCAGTGATGTTGTAATTTTGAACAGTCATTAAATGAACTGTTGTAAGTCGAGGACTACCTGTACTTTGAGAATTGCTAGGGAGGCACCTTCTTAACTTTTACTCTTTCTTCCAATCAAACTATCTTAAGCTTCACTACCTCTTTCCACCCTTCTCTCCTAGGAATCCAGACTACATTCCACCGCAGAAGCCCTCTAAAAAAATTATGGCTGCAGTGCAGTCCAACAATGTCCAGTGGCACAAGATCTTCACGCGGACATTCACACAGCTTAAGGCAGGGGTGAAATCCAGCAGGTTCTGACAGGTTCTGGAGAACCGGTAGCAGAAATTTTGAACAGTTTGAAGAACCAGTAGCAGAAATTTTGAGTAGTTCAATGAACCAGCAAAACCACCTCTGGCTGGCCCCAGAGTGGGGTGGGAATGGAGATTTTGCAATATCCTTCCCCCAGGAGTGGGGAGGGAATGGGGATTTTGCAGTATCCTTCTCCTGGAGTGGGGTGGGAATGGGGATTTTGCAGTATCCTTCCCCTGCCACGCCTGCCAAGTCACACCACACCCACCAAGCCACACCCACAGAACCGGTAGTAAAAAAAATTGGATTTCAACACTGGTTTAGGGATAACCATAGACAAAAGGCTTAGACTTGGTCTTTAACTCAATGCTGTTGACTGGCACTTCATAAATATTTAACACATAAACAATGATCACAGCAACATAAAAGCATCCATGTAGACAATGGGGAAAGGTAATCTGTGCCCCAAGCACTTTTGGGATTGTCTGGGTGTGTGTGAATGGGGAAATATGTGCACAGAAAAGTGCCTGGGTCTGATCTTACCAGAGTCAAGGAAAGGGGAGCTTAATAATTAGTTAATCTCTTCTCAAGGTAAGTTTAAAAGGTGAAGCTTAGAAGAAGGTAAATTGAGGACCCAGTTTGTGGGGTCAATAAACTGACTTTGTATAAAATATACAAAAGTTGAAGGCTACTGATTAACGGATTGTAAGCCGCCCTGAGTCTCCGGAGAAGGGCATATAAATCAAATTAAAATTTTTTTTAAAAAAATTAAAATTTAAAGGTGGTAACCACAAGAGCAAAAGATACTTATTTAATTAAACATATAGGCTGCCCATCTCACCTGTAGATGCCTCTATGTGGCTGACAATCGTTAAAAAAAAACAACACAAAACATGAAAACAATAAGTAGTGACATTAAATTTATACGACCTGCTCCTTTCATCATCCCTCCCCAAATATTTGTGTATCAAGGCCGGCCTATACTACTGCTGCAGAATATATTTTAGTATATTATCAATTCTGTACAGCTTTCATCTTTATAGGGAGATTTGATATGCATGAATCGGAGTTAATTATTCTACATTATTATTTTTTTAAAAAAAGGCAAAGATGGGGTTTCCACAGCAACTCTTCAGGCACCAGGGTTTGATTAAAATTGTTAATGAAGAGCTCGGCTACCTCATAGCAGCCTTCCCTTCAGTAGAGGGAGTCCTTGGCTTTCGTGTTTTTAAACCCTGGAAATGTAAAAAAGGAGAAGAGAAAAGATTTCTTCCGCCCTCCCCCCCCCACTCAAAAAAAAAAAAAAAAACATGCCACAAAAGAAGAAACAGAAAGGACCGGTTAGGTTTTCTCATTCAGCTTTAGGAGAGCCAAGATGGACATGAACTTTCCATTCAAAGGCAATGAAGAAATAAACAGAACCCACCGAGCAAGTTCTACTGGAAAAAATAATAATAAAATAAGCGAGAGAGATCAGCAGCTCGGGAAACCAAGTGTTTGGGATAAAAAGCAAGCTGCGAGGAGGAAGGACATGACATTTCCCAATCTCAAGAATTTAACACATCTTTGTTGCTATTTTTCTTATTTCTTAATCTAGCAGCTCTGATAAAGACAGGAAAAAATAGACTTGAAGGACTTCTAGTCTAACCACCACCACCCGCTCAAGCAGGAAACAGCTCAATTTTATTGAGGGCCAGAGAAGCATTGTGTTTGACCTGGGAGCCCGGGGGCGCATGGCATCACTTGTGTCAGGGGTGCCTGTGGTGGCCCAAGCACTCTGCCAGTAAAAACGGGCTCCCGAGCTCCGTTTTTGGCTGCGACAGCCTCCTGCAACCCTCTGCCAGCGAAAACAGAGGTTGGGAGGGCCACACACCTCCCAGCCTCAGTTTTCGCTGGCAGATTTACCGTGAGCCGATCCTTCACTATTTCCAGGGTGGCTTTTGCTACTTCGGAGCAATTTCCTTTATTCTTCCTCACCTACGGATACTTTACAAACTAAAGCAACTATTTGCATCACTACAGATCAGGGATCTCCAAACTTGGCAACCTTAAGACTTGTGGACTTCAACTCCCAAAATTCCTCAGCCAGGCATGCTGGGTGGAAAATTCTGGGAGTTGAAGTCCACTAGTCTTAAAGTTGCCAATTTTGGAGACAACACCCCTCCCCCATAGATCTACTAGGGAATAGTTAGGGACGCACCTTCTTAGCTCTCTTCCCTCCACCCAAATTTTCCAAGCTTTACTGCCTCGTCGTCCTCCCTCCCTTTGTCCCTCCCTCCTTGGAATCCAGACTACATTCCACCACAACAGCAATGCAAAACAGTGGCACCAGAAGACATATATGGGTGGGACTGGGCTTTCTCATTTATTCATTTATTTAAGAAAATCTATATGGCTGCCCAACTCACTCTCAGTGACTCCAGGCGGCCTTCAAAGATAAAAACCCAATATAGGTAATCTTCGAATTACGACCACAATTTATGTTGCTAAGTGAGGCATTTGTCAACTGAGTTTTTCCCCCTTTTAAAACTTTTCTTGCCACAGTTGTTAAGTGAATCACTGCAGTTGTTCTGTTGTTACTGAAACTGGCTTCCCCATTGACTTTGCTTGTCAGAAGGTCGCAAAAGCGGATCACATAACCCCGGGACACTGCAACCGTCGTGAATATGACTCAGTTGCCAAGTGTCTGAATTTTGATCATGTGACCATGGGCAGGTGGCAACGGTCATTAGTGTGAAAAAATGTCATAAATCACTTTTAACAGTGCAGCTGTAACTTCAAACGGTCACTAACTGTTGTAAGTTAAGGACTGCCTGTACAAAAATGATAAAATGAGCCCTGGTGGCGCAGTGGTTAGAATGTGGTATTGCAGGCTAACTCTGCCCTAAGTCTGGAGTTCGATCCTGACCAGCTCAAGGTTGACTCAGCCTTCCATCCTTCCAAGGGCCCTGGTGGCGCAGCAGACTAAAGCACTGTTATTAACATCAGCTGCCTGCAATTACTGCAAGTTCAAATCTCACTAGGCTCAAGGTTGACTCAGCCTTCCATCCTTTCTAAGGTAGGTAAAATGAGGACCCGGATTGTGGGGGCAATAAGATGACTTTGTATAAATATACAAAAGGATGAAGGCTATTGCTTAATGCATTGTAAGCTGCCCTGAGTCTCCGGAGAAGGGCGGCATATAAATCAAATTAAAAAAAAAAAAGCAATAATCCCACCCTCACCTCTTTGGCGACAATTAAAAAGCCACTTGATAGGTGCCATCCAATCTGGGGTCCCTAGGCCCTTTGGCAAAACCAGATCTTCATCTCCTTGCAAAAGAGTGTGAAAGTGGAGGCCAGACTTATTACAGCAGAGGTGATGTTCTACAGGGAGGGAGCCACTACTGAGAAGGCCCTTCTTCTTGGTCCTGCTAGACGGACCTTTGTAGAAAAGGGGGCCTGTAGCATTTCTTGCTGCCCTGCTGTGATTGGTTGGGTAGATGTGGCTGGGAAATTTCCTTCCATTTCCTTCCAGTGGGGTAGGAAAATCTTTAGGGGGGTCTTGACTTTTTAAACCTACATAAATACTGAGTCACTTTGATGCCTCCTCCCTTTCAAAACATGGGGAATATATATACCTGTGATGGCGAACCTATGGCACGGGTGCCACAGGTGGCACGCGGAGCCATATCTGAGGGCACACGAGTTCAACTCCAGCACACATGTGTCCGCCAGCCAGCTGATTTTCGGGCCTTCCGGGCCCACTGGTAGTTGAGAAATGGGCTGTTTCCGGCCTCCGGAGGGCCTCCTAGGGGTGTTGAGGAAGGCTGTTTTTGCCCTCCCCAGGCTCCTAGAAAGCCTCTGGAGCCTGGGGAGAGTGAAAAATGGGCCCACTGTGCCATCGCATGCCAAAAATGGGGGGAGCGCAGGAGGAGCACGCGCACATGCGCAGGAGGGTGAGGCACGGGTGGGCATTGAATTATGGGTGTGGGCACGCACGCGCACGATCCCCCCGCTCTCCCCCCGCTTTTGGCACGCGACGGCAAAAAGGTTAGCCATCACTGATATATACAGTACATTCAACAATAGTCACAGGGGGGATCCAGTAGATTCCCAAAAAGGGCTTTGGCCCAGTGGTGAAATCCAAATTTTTTTAGTACTGGTTCTGTGGGCATGCTTGGTGGGCGTGGTGTGGCTTGGTGGGCATGGCAGGGGAAGGATACTGCAAAATCCCCATTCCCTCCCCAGTCTGGGGTCAGCCAGAGGTGGTATTTGCAGGTTCTCTGAACTGCTCAAAATTTATGCTATCGGTTCTCCAGAACCTGTCAGAACCTGCTGGATTTCACCCCTGCTTTGGCCCTTTAATTCATCATCTTTAATACAGATTTTCAATCAGCCTTTCTCAGCGTTTTTATCCTGGGGACCCTCTGAAATAATTGTTGGTCTCTGAGAAATCCCTGCATTAACATTATTGTGGTCTGAAGCTCAGGGTATGTCACCATGATCAGTACGTTGTATATACAATCACGTAGTAATAATTAACAGAGCTCTTTGGGGTAAAGAATAGAATTTGCTTTCATTTATTCTATTTATTTTGGCCAACTTCCTAGCCTATTCTTTTTGTGGCTTTCCTCTGCCCAACAAAGATTGTCAACTATAATGTCAATAGTGTGGGTGAGAAAAACATCAGGCCTTCCTTCTTTATGATTTCCCCCTTGATTTTTTTCCCCCTTATCCAAGTAGGCCTAAAACCCTTATGGCAAAAGTTTGCTGCATAGCACGCTAATGGGGAAAGGTACATGGAAGAGTAATCTTATTCCCTATTTACGACTAAAAAGAGCTTTTAAGCCACTCCCCTTTGAAAAAAGCCAAAAATAAAACAGGTAGTTATGCTTAGTTTACCTTTCTTGAAATTAGCATTTCTTTTCCTTTCCTATATTTTTAAAAATTCATAAGGCAAACCTAATAAATCCAAGTTAAATAAACTGCTTTATCCAAAATGGGATTTATTTTTCTAAAGGTAGAATTCTGGTACGTAAATTTTAGAATTTTTTTTTTTATTTATGCCTTTTATGCCTATCTGATCTCTAAACAGTACCATGAAAAGAAAAATCCAGCTATTCTGCTTCCACTTTACTAAAAGAGAAGAAAAACCTTGGCAAAATTCTCAAGTGGTACAGGATTCTGGCATCTTCCTCATCTTTTTGCAACAGTAAAGCGAACTCAAAATTTAAAGGAAGGAAGGAAGGAAGGAAGGAAGGAAGGAAGGAAGGAAGGAAGGAAGGAAGGAAGGAAGGAAGGATCTTGTATAGAGAAAGAAAACTTTCAGGTATTTATAAAACAGATTTTGATAGTTAGTATAAAAAGAACTTTCGCTGGATGACATTTTATTTCAGTAAAGATTTGGAATGCACAGTATGGCAATTCAGCAGCTGCAGAAAATTCTCTCCCACGCATCATCTTCCACGGGTAGCACACACAAGAGGAGGTCTGCTCACAAAAACCTCTCACAGGTACAGAAATCCCAAAGGCAAAAATTGGCAGTTGAAAAAATTATCTCCAGAGGAGACAGTGGGGAACCACTCTGCTATTGAAAAAGTCTTATGATTAATGGCCTCACAAATACAACCAACCAACCAACCAACCAAAATCAACTGACCAATGCAGTCACTAGGAGTCACGCTCAAAATAAATCTATCCACTATATTTATTATAGCCACTTTGGCGGCGATGGTAGATGATGACCAGGCCCAGCCCGAGGGAGGGATCAAACAGGTCATTGAGTCCCTTTGCGCTCACAAGAAATCTAACTCCAGCCCACCTTGAATTCTACTGACTCTTATCTATTACCAATTTGTTTTGACCGTTAGTAGTTCAGATTTTTGCTGAAAGTGTTAGCATGCCTTAAATCTGCATTCATTTGAACCGCCTTGGCTCCTGATTCCCTGCGCTTGATAGCAACTTACAAAATATAATATTAAAGCAATTTAAAATACAGATCAACCTTTTCTTCACCATGGACCCCTTTTAAATTCCTTTTGTGGCCACAGACCACCAAGACTTAACTCAATATTTCTTCAAGCCTTCACAGATCCCTGAGATGATATTGTAAACTTCCAGGGGTTGGCGGACCACAGATTAGGAAGCACTGACATAGACAAAATAAAACAAGGTGCCCTAGATTAAAAACTATTAAAATAAATTGACAGGGCTCCCTCAAAACACATTTTACTCCCATATATGTACAGATGTGTATATTGTGTGTGTACATACACATAAATCCATAGTTATACAGACAGAAATTTCTGAGTTTGCAACTGATCATCAGCAATTCCAAGTTACATCCTTCTCAATATCTTTTACGAAAACCTACTTTTCCTCTCTCCTGGTTCAAAAGTTTAGATTAGGGTAGGGAACGATGGCCCTTTTATGACTGGTGGACTTCAACTCCCAGAATTCAAACACTTCAACGTTGATCATCTAAACCAGAGATAGTCCCTTTATGACTTGTGGACTTCAAGTCCCAGAATTCCTGAGCCAGGATGGCTGGCTCAGGAATTCTGGGACTTGAAGTCCACAAGTCATAAAAGTGCCATCGTTCCCCACCCCGATTTAAACTTTTGGGGCCAAGCATTGTTGTTAAATATTTTCTCTACAGAGAAAATGAAGCTTGCAGACTGGATGCTGAAGAGACATTTCAGACTGCATCCTCTTTCTGCTTCTGATGCATTCTCTTGTGTTAGAAAATTCAGAATATATTCCAGGATTGCCTGGTTGCTATGCAGCCCAGCTGAGTACCAGGTCTGTTGCACAGGCCTGGTAACTGAGTGAAGCAAAGCAATCCTAAATCCGGCAGATTTGCAAGATAATCTTATATGTGGCAAGATTGGGAGCCTATAATCATCTGAAATTTACAGCATGTCACCTGCCCAGATTAAACAATTGTCAGTTGATGCACCATTCAGAGCTTTTCAACTATGTGTAAACAAATGGCTGCGATAAGTTTGCAAAACCAGCCACGAGAGAATTGCCTGGCACAAAGTAGATGGGCGGAGACAGCCCCACATCTTCCCAGATTGCCCTTGGCGACAGCCACATCTATCCCCAGGAAACAGAAATGCCTGCTCTCCAGTGCAAACCAGTGTTACAGAAAGTCTCCAAGAAAAGAAACTCCCTGCCAATCGGAAAAAGATATTACAGAAAGGCAAACACGTTCTAGTGAAAGATAGGAGACCTCCCAAACAAGCTTGTCATTGCAAAATGTTCCTGTTATTGAGATTGGGATTAGCTGCTATTAGATCCTAGTGTTAATCTGAAAAAACAGGGTCACCCAAGAATCCGAGGGCGAGATTAATGAGTATTAAAATACAAAACTAATCTCTGTCATCGGTTGTTTTATAAAAGCCTATGGACTACTCTCCTTAACCACCAGCTATCCAGAAGATCATGAAGAGTAAAAGGAGACAGCTGCATCATTCAAGATGTTGGTTGTGAGCTTTAAAGCCTTTCATGGTTGAGGACTGGATTACTTAACAGGACCATCTCTTCCCAATTGTTTCTACCTGTCCTACCTGATCTGGCAGGAAGGACAAGCTCTGTGTACTATCACACCTAGTGTGATGGAATCTCCAGCTAGACTAGAAGGTGGAGTAAAGAGGGGTTCTAGCTTGGAGTCACTCCGTAGGAGGAAATGACAGAGGCCAGACTCTTGAAGCTTTTTATCTGCCTGTTCCCAAGAGAATGCATAGTCTGGGGAGATTCTTGTAATTAGAAGAATAGCGATATGGAAATTATTTTGGTCTATTCATTGAGTTATTCTGTTCCTTGTGCCTGGTAGCTAGGGAGCGTTGATTGGTGGGGCCCTTTTATGCCGTGGCACCCACCTTTTTAAACATCACCCCCCTGAGATTAGATTGGTCCCATCCCAGTTGACCTTCCATCTTGAAGGATGAGCAGAGGTGGCACAGTGGTTAAAATGCAGTATTGCAGACTAACTCCTGCATTCCACTGCCAGCAGTTCGATCCTGACCGGCTCAAGGTTAACTCAGCCTTCCATCCTTCCAAAGTCAGTAAAATGGGGACACAGATTATTGGGGGCAATATGCTGACATTGTAAACAACTTAGAGGGCTGTAAAGCACCATGGAGCAATACGTAAGTTGAAATGCTATTGCTATGGCTACTGAAAACTTGGTTTTACTCCTACAAGATGGCACATTTGTGGTAGAGAAAACAAAGACTATAATCCAGCTACAGTTTTACTCACGTGTTAAACATGACACTATGAATGTGTACATTCAACAATAAAAATCACATTGTTGGAGCTGCAGGTGTTCTTCTGTTTTAGGTAATAAATGCTGCCCATCCCATGTTCTCCATTGTGACCGACCCTCATTTCAGTTTACAAGGATGCAGTTAAGGCTGATCTAGCCATGATGCAAAGCCTGTTTAAGGGTTGTGTTGAATGTTATGGATTGTACCTCTGCTGCTGATTACGTTCTCTGTTTTTTAAAACGTTTTTACTATGATTTTTTAATGCTCTTTGGGTTGCTTTTATTTGCATTTTTGCTTATTGGGTTTTTTAAATGCTATTTTAACAGTTGTGACCTGCCTGGAGTCACTTATGTGAAATGGACAGCTAATGTTTTTAATGGTGTTTTCGCTGCTGGTCTGCATGAATTTGGTGGCTAGAGATCGCCCTCTACAGGTAGTCCTCAACATACCACCTTAATGAAGCCTGCCCAATACAGTCTAAGTTATGACAGTCGTAAAGCAGGTCGCCCACATGATCAGCTCAATTTTACTTTTTTTTTTTTTTGCAGTCATTAAACTAATACTGCAGCAGTTAAGCGAACCAATTGCAAAAACATAAAATGTGATCACATGACCACAGGACAGTGCAAACGGCCATAAATGATTTCTGAGCGCCCGAAATGCAGTCATGTGACTGAGAGGGATGGCCGCCAGATCTTCAGGTTGTAAGTACCCATGGGAAGTCTGTCATAATTTAAAACAGTCACAGAACGACCGATCGTAAGACGAGGTCTACCTATGCAGGAGGTTTGCGAATAGAATTGCAGGAATCAGAACTGGCTAGTAAACATTCACACACTATAATTGGAAGCAACATCTAGCTGCCAAATCATCTCTGTAGTGCTCTTGAGTAAGCAATTTTTCCCCTTCTTGTAGTTAATCACGTTGGGCTCGACTGGAGAAAATAAATAAAAAAAAAAGCGATGTGACTCCAGAGAATTTAAAAACAAAAACAAGGAAGAGATGACTGGAATTAACAAGAGAAAATATATAAGTACTGGGATTTACACATAATTTGGCTCAATTATATGAAAATACTGACAAGACTAGTAATATGACCTGTTCCCCTGCATAATGTTAGCTTAGTGAGAGTTACTTTTGGCAATCTCTCTTCATCCCTGATGGAGTTACCGTATTTTTCGGAGTATAAGGCACACTGGAGTATAAGATGTGCCTTAGTTTTTTGGGGAGGAAAATGGTGTGTGTGTGTGGGGGGGGGGAATTCTGCCTACCAGGTATTCATCTGGCTCGTCCCAGCACATTAGTTCACTCACTTTTGAGGTTGGGGCTGTGCTTCTAAAGCACAGCTGATTGTCCGAAGGAGCAGCAATTAGAAAAGCAGGCAAAGCACGGAAGATGCTTCGCTCGCATTGGGGCTGAAAAACAGTTTCAAAAGCACAGCTGATCCTCAGACGGAGCTCCAGTGACTAAAGCAGGCAAAGCGCGGAAGGGGTAAGAGAAGGCAGCAGCTGTTCCAGGTAGCCATTTTGGGCATCACACAGGGTTACATTCGGCGTATAAGACACACCTAAATTTTCAGCCTCTTTTAGGAGGGGAAAAAAGTATGTCTTCACCTGTTTGATATCCTTGATCAGTTCTGTCCACGAAGGCCAGTTGTTAAATGAAAGGCTATGCTAAATCCTTCAGAAAGTACGTGGTTACCTAAGCCCCACATGAACAGAATAGGTCAAGCCCCATAACCTTTCATTTCTTTCTCTTCAGGAGAAAACAAAGGGGGGGGGAACCATCCCACTGCAGCCACAGAGGGAAAAACAATGCTGAAAATAGCACGTTGTGTTTACAAAACTGTACCTTGACATTTATCATTATAGATATGTATATATAACATTAGGCTGAGGTTGCTTAGCAGCATTCTCAAAGTCTCTGAAACAAGCAGAGAAACCACTAGTGCCCCCCTGCCGTATCCAAATCAAATGCAGCAGTTAGCCAAGTGTAAACCACACTATAAATGAAAGTGCACACTCATCATCACAGTTCCTCATCCAAGGCCTAAAAATATGACACCTGCTAAGGTATGGTTCTACTGTCCAAACGATGTTTTTCCAAAAGGCGACTGAAGACTTTCATGTTTTTTTCCCCCTTGAAAACGTTTTGCTTCTCGTCCAAGAAGTTTCTTCAGTTCTAAACGTGAGAACAGAAGAAGCTTCTTGGATGAGAAGCAAAATGTTTTCAAGGAAAAAACAAGAAAGTCCAGTTGCCTTTTGGAAAAGCACCTTTGGGACAACCTTGACCTGGACGACTGAGAATCTCCACAGATATACGGATCTATTGTTCACCATCACTAAGCCCAAGCTTTGAATACAGATCAGGAGTGAAATGCTACCGGTTCGCTCCAGTTCAGGCGAACTGGTAGTGATAAAAACTACTGGTTCAGGCGACCAGTAATTAAAAAAGTTACTGGTTCGGGTAAACCAGTGGTTAAAGAAAAGCTACCAGTTCCTCCGAATCGGTATTTCCGATGATCAGCTGTGGCGCGGGATTTAGCTTTGCTAGAAAGCAGGAAATCCTGCTTGCTAGCAAAGCTAAATTATGCGCCACAGCTGATTTCCCCCCCCCCTCGCTGGTCTACTTACCTTCCCAAGCCTCCTTTTGGTGTGTACTGCGCATGCACGTAGAGTACGCACCAAAAGGAGGCTTGGGAAGGTAAGTAGACCAGCGGGGGTGAATCAGCTGTGGTGCGGGGTTTAGCTTTGCTAGAAAGCAGGATATCCAGATCAGTTGTTTTTGGAAAAGAAAGAACATCAGTCCTTTATCAAGAAGGAAACTAGGCCAAATGTCACATTTGAGAAGAACCAATGATGGGAAATGTTCTTCCAGTTCATCCATTTGCCTTGGCACTGGCAACTGGAGTTAAAGACGGGGTTTGGCGAAAAGAAGAGCAAGCAAGGTGGTTTCTTTTGAGATCCAGAACCAATTTGATCTAGTGGCTACGGCACCAGAGTAGAAAGCAAGAGATTATGAGTTCAAATCCCACCTTAGTCATGAAACTGAGATGGATAACTCTGGGCCAATCTCTCTCTCTCTCTCTCTCTCTCTCTCTCTCTCTCTCTCTCTCTCAACGCAACCCACCTCACAGAATTATTAATGTGGGGAAAACAGGAGGAGGAAGGTGTGTTGGACATGTTCGCAACCTTGAGTTATTTATAAAAATAATAAAGGTGGAATATAAATAATAAATGCAATAAAATAAATCTAATGATGCCTCCACTACTCATGCAATGAGAAGCTGCCATTTTATTTTCCTACAATGCCGAAACTTTGGATGTTGAATTTATGTCTGTCAGGAACTACAAATAGGGTTGTTGGGGGCACAGGTAGAAAAATGGAAGAGACTCCTCTGTTTTTCCCGTCTGAAGACTTCCTCCCCTTCCCCTTGGATTAATGGAAATTTTCTGGAACTTGTTTTTTACAAGGCTCCAAGGAACCATTGTTATGCTTTGGAATGAATCAATGTCTTTTAGAATAAAGTTTTAGTCACTCAGAATGTGTAGGCTGAAGATTGCAAAAAGAAAAAGAAATCTATGCCAGTCTATGATATTAAAAATTGAGGATTACTGAGAATATTGGAAGTTTTCACAGAATTGTAGAAAAACAGGAGTTGGAATGGTTAAGCAGCCATCTAAGCTTGTTTGAAAACCAAAAGCTTCACTGTTTAACAGCTAATACATCAGAAAATTGCTCCTGTTATTCAGCCTGAAGCTCTTTTCTTTTCATTTCAAGTTACTGGTCTTTGCATTGTTCTCAGTTTAAGCTCTTTTGCATGACAGCATTTTTGATATTTCTAGACTGCTGGCACATCTTCTCCTGGTCTTCTCCTCTGCAAGCTAAATATATCAAGTTCTTTTAACTGTTCCTCACCAGAACATCGGTTCCCAGATCCCTCACCATCCTGAAAGCTTTCCTTGAAACCCATCCAAGCTTCTACGCAACTCTTTCAAAGTGCGGTGCCCAGAACTAAGACGCAGTATTCCTAATAGTCAGGGTTTTCTAACTGGCACAAAGTACAAAAGAATATATTGCCTCCTAGGATCTGGATTCAACGTTTCTTGAATGCATTCTCAATTGCGTTGGCTTTTTAAACTCCTGCAATAGAGTTTCCATGTGCTAAACAGAGGTGGTAGTCAGCCAGTTCGGACCAATGCAGGTGTACCGGTAGCGGAAAGCACTGTTGGGCCTGCCCACCCGCCTCGGCTCTATGCTCTCCTATTTAGGCACGTTTTTGCGGCGTGGAAGGCACGCACGCGAGCAAAGCGCATGCATGGAAGATACACACTCACATTTTTTGTGCCGGGCGAACCGGTAGGTATATTATGTGAATCCCATCTCTGATGCTAAAGCTCACCTTTAGATAGATAATTCTCCCACATATCAACCCGATATCCAAACATTCATTCATCATTCATTCATTCATTCATTCACTCATTCATTCATTTGAGCAAATTTATTTGCCACCCATCTCGCAGTTCGGACAACTCTGAATAGCTTACATCAAGATAAAACACACAAACATTCAATGATTATAGATATACAAATGGATTAAAATTGCAAAAATTAAAACTAACTAAAAAAACAAGCGTTTGGAGGGGAGAGGTGGAGTGCCTTCTCTGTTGGTCCACCTTCACCCAACAGGTTCTCCATCAGGACCCCATGCCAGCTGGCAGAGCCAGGTATTAAAGCTTTTCCTGAAGGCTATCCTCCTGAAGGGGGAGGATCTTAGCAGAACAACAGAATCACATTTTCTAAGTTATAAATAATTCAATTTGTACTGTAAATTAGTAATGTGCATTTTGAGGTGTGACAAGCAAATATACATTTTTCCCCCCAAAGCCAGATAGGGAGTGGGGGATTTCTAAAGCTTGAAGTATTTCCAGATGTTTCATATCTCTATTTGGCATGAGCATGGCCAAATGAGATCAGGCCCAACAACATCTCAACAAGGCAACATGGCAAAGTAGCACTGAACTCCAAAAAATTTTAAAGCTCAAAAGCTTTGGGGATGATGCTCGAAATCAACCGTGTTAAAACCATCTGTTATTGGAGTGCATTGCTCATTTCTTCTACCACCACTCCTGACATTCCATTTCAGAGTAGGAAGTGTGAGATATCTCAGATATGTGGGCATCTTTGCAGAAGAAAGAGAAAAGGATAAGCCAAGGGTCTCCATCTGAGCTTCCAGAGAGAGTCACAGTAGAAAGTCACTGATCTTCAAAAGATGACTCAACCATCGCCACCAAGCTGTGTTCCAAATGTGACAGCGACATCACACTACCGTTACACAAATATGTCAAATGAAATAAGATGCAAATACTGAAGTCTAAAAGTCTGTAGAGATTCTCAGTCATCCAGGTCATGGTTGTCCCAAAGGTGCTTTTCAGGAGGCAACTGGACTTTCTTGTTTTTTCTTTTGAAGACGTTTCGCTTCTCATCCAAGAAGCTTCTTCAGCTCTGACAGGATAGTGGAGAATGGAAGGATTTATATTCCTTGCAGACAGCAAGTACTTGGAGGTTTATCTGTATCCTCAGGGTCCAGTTGCCTCCTGAAAAAGCATTTTTGGGACAACCCATGACCTGGATGACTGAGAACCAGTTGCCAAGCATCTGAATTTTGATCGCATGAGTATGGAGATGCTACAAATGTCGTAAGTGTGAAAAATGGTCATAAGTCACTTTTTTCAATGGTTGTCGTAACTTTGAACGGTCGCTAAATGAACTGTTGTAAGTTAAGGACTACCTGTACAACTATTTAAACAACCATTTATTTAGTGCCCATTTAAAGTTAAAACAACACTAAAAAAAAGTGACTTATGCCGGTTTTCACACTTATAACCGTTGCATGGTCAGGTGATCAAAATTCAGATGCTTGGCAACTGGCATGTACTTGTGACAGTTGCACTGTCCCGAGGTCATGTGATCACCATTTGTAACCTCTCTAGTTGGCCTTCAACAAGCAAAGTTGATGCGGGAAGCCAGATTCACTTAACAACTGCAGGGATTCACAACTATGGCAGAAAAGCAAAGTTCACTTAACAGCTGTGTTGCTTAGCAACAGAAATTTGGAGCTCAGTTGTGGATGTAAGTCAAGGATTACCTGTCCTTTATCCTCATAAGTAGGTTAGAAACTAAAACCATCTGGATAGGTTTGAGACTGCTGGCTTTGCTGATTGACACTTGTAGGAATTAAGTGCCTGAGAATTAAGTATAAGTAAGAAAAAAATGGCTCAGTACTAATCGTCTAAAAAGAGAGATATATGTCATATTCATTTCTTCTCATTGCTACGTTATGTAGATCCCAAGATACAGTACCTCTCTCCTGAACATTTCTTGGAGGATTAACACAGTGAAAGCCAATTATGAGGCAGTCATTTTTATCGTTCCCCCCAGTTTTGACTTGGGAACATATAAAGAACAGTTAATGGATTTGGATATGTCAAGTTTAATGAAAAGAAGGACTGGGGGCCACATGATAGCAGTGTTCTGATATCTCAGGGGCTGCCACAAAGAAGAGGGGAGTCAAACTATTCTCCAAAGCATCTGAGGGTAGGACAAGAAGCAATGGGTGGAAACTAATCAAGGAGAGAAGCAACTTAGAACTAAGGAGAAATTTCCTGAAAGTGAGAACAATTAATCAGTGGAACAACTTGCCTCCAGAAGTTGTGAATGCTCCAACACTGAACGTTTTTAAGAAGAAGTTGGATAAGCATTTGTTTGAAGTGATGTAGGGTTTTCTGCCTGAGCAGGGGGTTGGACTAGAAGACTTCCAAGGTCCCTTCCAACTATTCTATTCTATTCTATTCTATTCTATTCTATTCTATTCTATTCTACTCTACTCTACTCTACTCTACTCTACTCTACTCTACTCTACTCTACTCCACTCCACTCCACTCCACTCCACTCCACTCCACTCCACTCCACTCCACTCCACTCCTATTCCTATTCCTATTCCTATTCCTATTCCTATTCCTATTCCTATTCCTATTCCTATTCTAAATATAGGAAGTCCTCAACATGCAACAGTTCATTTAGTGACTGTTCAAAGTTACCATGGCATAGAAAAAAGTGACTCACAACCATTTTTCACACAACTATTGCAGCATCCCCGGGCTCATATGATCAACATTTCAGATGCCTGATCACCTTTTCTAACCTTCTGACAAGCAAAGACAAAGGGCGAAGCCAGATTGACTTAACAACCAGGTTACTAATTTATCAGATGCAGTGATTCACTTAGAAACTGTGGCAAGAAAGGTCGTAAAATGGGACAAAACGCACTTAATGAGCCTCGGTGGCGCAGTGGTTAGAGTGCAGTACTGCAGGCTACTTCTGCTGCCTGCTGGCTGCCTGCAATTTGGCAGTTCAAATCTCACCAGGCTCAAGGTTGACTCAGCCTCCCATCCTTCCAAGGTGGGTAAAATGAGGACCCAGATTGTTGGGGGGCAATAGGCTGACTCTGTAAATCGCTTAGAGAGGGCTGTAAAGCACTGTGAAGCAGTATAGAAGTCTAAGTGCTATTGCTATTAACCAATGTCTCATTTAGCAACAGAAAATTTGGACATAATTGTGGTACTAAGTCGAAGACTACCTGTAGTGTCCCGAGACAGTATAGGAGATGCTATATGATTTAACTATTTTATTTCATAACTGAGAGCAGGGAGAGGAAATATGTTACCCACAAGATGGTTTGGACAATGTTATTGTACAGTCCCCAAAGAATTAGGGTAGAGTTTCTTTCTTTTTTTTTTTTTGAATTTTGTTTTTTTATTTTTAAACAAAACTTAAAACATAAACAATTACCATCCATTACAATTACAGAAAGTGTATTGATCAGTTACAAATCTTTTGTGCTTAATCCTCTATCCAACATTTTCTTATTTAACAGTTTATTACATTATTAGTCTCATTTACCAATTATTTAACAGTAAATTGTCCTCTATAAGGGGGGGGGGAACCCTTTATATGTTTTATTATCTTATCCATTTCATATTTCATTTCCATTCTTTCTTATCTAACCATTGATAAAATAAATCCCATATCAAATAATATTGTTTATCTTCTTGTTCCCTAATTTCAAATGTCAATTTACTCATTTCAGCACAATCCAAAATTTTCTTGATAATGTCGTCATCCGTGGGTATCTTCTCACCTTTCCAGTTTCTAGAGTTTCTAAGAACTATCATCTAAGCCTTGGGAGAACACCAAGCTGATTTCCCCTCCCCCCCCCATTGCCCCAATATAATGGTGATAGTCATCTGAAAATTATACTGGATGACATAAAACTCAGATTCGAAGAGAGCTGCCTTAAACAAGCACTTTATTGCATGCTGCAAATACGTGGCTCGCGATAAACGAATGCTGATTAGTCATTAAAAACAGCTTTTGAAAGTAAGCCTTTGTAAAAATCCAGAATTACCATATTTCAGAGACAACCACAAACTAGTAATTTTGCTATTATGTCACAGCAAGAGAATAGGCAGTTTTATACACAATCGCTTGCATCCCTGACACTCACAATTTTGCCATTTGCTTGTTATGCACAAGCAACTAAAGGAGAGGCGCTCTGCCACAGGATAGAAATTTCAATCAAAGCTGTGATGGTCTCCAGATTATTATCTTCAAGCTCCACTATATAAATAAGAGAGAAAAGGAAACAAAATACATATACAAATTTGCACAGCATCTAGTCTCTACAAGCAACTTATAAAGGGCAAAATAAGCTCAGACAGGTGAGAAGTGACCTTACTTTCTTTATATCTTATAGCCAGTGGTGGGATGCTGTCGGTGTAACAACCGGTACGGTGAGCGCGTGCACACGCTGAAGGCGCTTGCGCTTGCACTGAAAATGGAGTATTTAGAAGCTCAGCTGGTTACCTTCCAAGTCAACAACGATAAGTAGAACAGCGGGGGGGGGATCAGCTGTGCTGCGTGATTGAGATAAGCTACAAAGCAGGAAATAAAGGACAGGATAGAGCGGGGGCGGGTGGGAGGGGCCAATTGATTGCCGGAGCTACCAGTTCGCCTGAACCAGTCTGAACCGGCTGAATACCACCTCTGCTTATAGCCCTGATTAGAAATTTGTAGGGACAAGCAAGTTTGGCCAATATCACTCATTAGTACAGGAAGAAGCTGTGTTGTGACCCAGGCCCAAGTAGGTATTATCAGATGCAATCAGTTCTAAACAAACAGACTTTATTAGAACAGCTGAGAATTAACTAATTAACTAATCCAAACTAATTTAAAACAAATTCTTCATAACATAATTCTTCAGCCTTATCATCAACCTTGGTCTACTGTGGCAAACTGCCAAAGGCTTTTCTTGGCAAAAGTTCAGAAGCAGAAGATGCCGACAAGAAATAAATGCAGGAAGACAAGAAACAAATCTATCAACGTTGGTTTCCGACAAAGAGCCCAAAAGCCGTTGTTGGTCTTTTAAGCCTTATGGGAGGAGCCAATCATCTCTTGGCCTTACTCCAGAGTCATCCTTTTTGCTTTAGCTGCTCTTGCCTTCTGGCAACTCTTCTCATGCGTGCACTAGGAACAGGCTCCTCCTATTCCTCTGCCTCTCTGCTGTCAGCCTCTGGAGGCTCCGGAGTCTGCACATCACTCCCAGTTGGCCCTGACCCCATCTCTGCCTCCGATGCAGAGCCCTCATCCGGGCCTTCCCCAGCCTCCAGGACTGGCCCTTTGTCCTCCCCAGCCTCCTCACTGTCCAACTCCGCTGCCAGCTCCGCAGGCTACTGGCAGACCACAACAAGCTGTACCTTCTACTTTAGTCTAATCCCTAGAGTGACTTATTTCTCCACCTCTTGCAATTATGTGACTGATCACACCGTCAAGTCAATGTTGACTATTAGCAACCACATCAATATAATTTTTCTCCCCACCACCACCAAAAAAATGTTTCCAATCAAGTCTTCAGGTTTTCTCAAGGTGCACCATTGCAGCTACATCTCTCAGAACAATCAACAGTATCATTTCTGGAGGGCCAACAACTTGTGAACAATTTCAAGGAGTCTACAGAGAGAGGACAAGGCAAGCAAATGACAGGGTTGTATCATGAACTCCAACCCTCATTGCCTATGAATTGTGATGGGCATACACGTCCGTTGTGATGGGGTGATATACTTTTGTCATCTTGAGTTGGATCCTGCACATGCCTCTGGAACTATTGCCATATGGTTTGGTGTCTCTCAGCTTCTTTGATGGCCTTTTTATCTATACATCTCTTTTACTCTTTTTATTTATTTAGCTTTTTATTTGGTTCTGCAACCCAACAAGACAGACACAGACTTCAGAGGATAATTAGAACTGCAGAAAAAACAATGGCTACCAACCTGCCTTCCATTGAGGACCTGTATACTGCACAAGTCAAAAAGAGGGCTGTGAAAATATTTACAGACCCCTCACGTCCTGGATATAAACTGTTTCAACTCCTACCCTCAAAACGACGCTACAGAGCACTGCATACCAGAACAACTAGACACAAGAACAGTTTTTCCCCGAACGCCATCACTCTGCTAAACAAATAATTCCCTCAACACTGTCAAACTATTTATTCAGTCTGCACTACTATTAATCTTCTCATCGTTCCCACCACCCATCTCCTTCCACTTATGACTGTATGACTGTAATTTTGTTGCTTGTATCCTTACAATTTATATTGATATTGTTTCCTGATTGCTTATTTGTACCCTATGACTATCATTAAGTGTTGTACGTTCTTGATGAACGTATCTTTTCTTTTATGTACACTGAGAGCATATGCACCAGAGACAAATTCCTTGTGTGTCCAATCACACTTGGCCAATAAAGAATTCTATTCTATTCTATTCTATTCTATTCTATTCTATTCTATTCTATTCTATTCTACTCTACTCTACTCTACTCTACTCCTACTCCTACTCCTACTCCTACTCCTACTCCTACTCCTACGCCTACTCCACTGGCATGGCACAATGGAAATATTATATCAAAGTGAGATATTCCAAGCAGATTTTATTCCTTTTCTCTGAAACATAGCTATGGTTCCCTAGTAGCTTTCCATAATTGTTACTCTTTAGTCGTGCTGGATAATTCTGAAAAACAACATCCCAATGCATTTTGAGTATACCTCAAGGGTGGGAAGTTGATCTATTGCAGAGATATGTGCTTTCTGGAAATTTTTGAATCAGAAAATGTTCCTATGTAAATGAATAAGATTCCAATTTATAACATTCCTCTCAATACAGTGGTTACCTCAGTAAGGTAAAGATTCCCCTTGCACATACGTGCTAGTCATTCCCGACTCTAGGGGGCAGTGCTCATTTCCGTTTCTAAGCTGAAGAGCCAGCACTGTCTGATGACAATTCCATGGTCATGTGGCCAGCATGACTAAACGCCGAAGGCGCACAGAATGCTGTTACCTTCCCACCAAAGGTGGTCCCTATTTTTCTACTTGCATTTTTTACGTGCTTTCGAACTGCTAGGTTGGCAGAAACTGGGGCAAGTAATGGTAGCTCACTCCGTTATGCAGCGCTAGGGATTCGAACCGCCGAACTGCTGACCTTTCTGATTGACAAGCTCAGCATCTTAGTCACTGAGCCACCACATCCTCGGTGCTTTGTCCTCAATTGGTTCCGGGAGGCATGATGAGTACTAAAAAGGATGAGTACCAAAGAAACCATATGACTTTATCATGTGACCCTTCATTTCCTATCTGTCCCTTTTTCTATGTAAGCGACCTTCCCAGCATGGCAGACTTCCTGTCTGCCTTCTGAGGCTGCCCCCACTTCCATTTGCAACGCATCAAGCATCAAACAAACTATGAGTATCAGGACAACATTTTCATGCCAAAGTTTGTCGAGTACCGAATTCAACGAGTTTTGAAGCAGTCGAATACCGAGGTACAACCATACTCATAATTTGTCCAAGTACTTAAGCTAATCTCTCTCTCTCTCTCATTCTATTTCTCTCCCCCCACCTCACCCACACACACCTTCATGATATATTCAAAAAACTAAATCAAATCGAAGCAACCTTTATTCGGTCATAGACCTGCAATTAAAACACAAGGCTCACAATTAATTAAGATAAAAGGGAAAAAAATATAATTATTCGTAATGAAATACTTTAATACATGAGAAGAACTAAGTTTTACTGGGATGTCAGAAATGTTGGGCAATAGGCTATGAAATCACATGCGTCTGCGATGTTTTTTTGGTTTCTCTGTTTTTTTAGAATAATCACCTGGAAAACAAACATCCTGCAATACTGAAACTGCCAAATGGAAAATGTTGATCCAGAAAATTTTCCAGCCCACATGAGAGTTAGTTAGAATGCATTAAAATGACAACGTGGTAGCAAATACTATACTTATGTTAGACTAAAATAAAACAGCCTGTGACCCTCCAGAACCAGCTCGGATGAGTTCTTCTATGTATTCTTTACACAGTGGAGCTTTAACTTCGATCTTCTGAAGCCTGTAATTCTTTCAGGGATCCTAACTTTCTCTACTCCTGGAAACTCAGTATAAGGTGATTTTCCTCCTAAAACCTCCTGGTAGTTTTTTATGTAGACTGGAAGAACTAGCAGAAAATAAAGAGCCATGGGCAGGGGTGAAATCCAGCAGGTTCTGACAGATTCTGGAGAACCGGTAGCAGAAATTTTGAGTAGTTCAGAGAATCGGCAAATGCCACCTCTCTCTGGCCCCAGAGTAGGGTGGGAATGGAGATTTTGCAATATCCTTCCCCCAGGAGTGGGGAAGGAATGGGGATTTTGCAGTATCCTTCCCCTGGAGTGGGTTGGGAATGGAGATTTTGCAGTGTCCTTCCCCTGCCATACCCACCAAGCCACACCCACAGAACTGGTAGTAAAAAAATTTGGATTTTCACCACTGTCCATTGGGGTCCCTCACTTTGTTTGCTGTCATACTAAACATTTCACAAGTCTTCTCTTCCTTTCTTCTTTCTTCATATTCCTTGTCATACTTCCAGTTGGTTTCAACGATTCTGCTATGTATTACACCAGTGGAAGTCTGGGTTCATACAACATGCTAAACTACAAAACACTGTCCAAGGCCGACTCTGATCAGTTTTATCAGCAACCCTAAACAAGCACAAGGGACAGTTTGACGTAGTGATTAAGTTTAGCACCAGGCTAAAAATTCTAGTCCTGTTTTTAAGCACCAAGTTAGCTGGGTAACCTTGGGCTGGTCATTCTTTCTCCCAACCCTAAGAAGTAACAGATAATGGCAAACCACTTCTGATATCTTGCCAAGAAAAGCTGCAGGGACTTGTCCAGGCCATCACCAGA
Organism: Arizona elegans; assembly: GCA_022577455.1. Classification (NCBI taxonomy): domain Eukaryota; kingdom Metazoa; phylum Chordata; class Lepidosauria; order Squamata; family Colubridae; genus Arizona; species Arizona elegans. The sequence goes on from JAKOOJ010000008.1 coordinate 81,729,742, forward strand.
GGTCAACACACTGACTCAAAGTCATCAAATAAAAAAACTCCAAGTATACAGTGGTATGCATAATTGCGTTGTGACCCAAGCCCAAGTAGTTACTATTAAATATTACTATTGAACTATAAACAGTTCAAAAACAAACAGACTTTATTAGAACAGCTGAGAATTAACTCATTCTCAGCGTAGTCCAAACTAAATTAAAGCAAATTCTTCAAAACACCATTCCTCAGTTTATTAACGACCTTGGTATAATTAGGCAAACTGCCAAAGGCTTTTCTTGGCAAAAGTTCAGAAGCAGAAGACGCCAACAAGAAATAAAGACAGCAAAACAAGAAGCAATTCTCTCAACGTTATTTTCGGCAAAGAGGCCAAGAGCTGTTGCTAGTCTTTTAAGCCTTATGGGAGGGGCCAATCATCTCTTGGCCTTACTCCTGAGTCAACCTTTTTGCTTTAGCTGCTCTTGCCTTCTGGCAGCTCTTCTCATACGTGCACTAGGAACAGGCTCCTCCTGTTCCTCTGCCTCTCTGCTGTCAGCCTCTGGAGGCTCCGGAGTCCGTGCATCGATTCCAGATGGCCCTGGCCCCATCTCTGCCTCCAACGCAGAGCCCTCATCCGGGCCTTCCCCAGACTCCAAGACTGGCCTATGTTCTTCCTCAGCCTCATCGCTGTCCGGCTCCGCTGCCAGCTCCGCAGGCTGCTGGCGGACCACAACAATAATCAAGTTAGCTATGGCTGGGTGAAACTCCACACAGCTGACCAACGTCAAGAAGGAAGAACACAATTGATTTCAGAAAGACACCGTTAATGCTAGTCAAGGTAAACATGCAATCTCAAAAACTGTTCCAACTTCCCAGGCACATTTCTTGCTTCTCAAGAATCTTTTTACAGGTTGTGAAGTTTGCAATAGATCTGGTTGAATCTACTATACCAGTGATGGCGGACCTATGGCACGTGTGCCAGAGGTGGCACGCAGCACCCTCTCTGTGGATACATGAGCCGTCACCCCAACTCAGCTCCGCCCTGCATGCCTGCGTGCCTCCCACCGGCCAGCTGGTCTTCGGGTCTCTGCTGCGCATGCGCAGGCCGGAGCACATGCAGGGGTTGTGCACGCATGGATGGATGGCAGGCCGCACACAGGGAAGCTGTGTGCGCATTGCATTTGGGGGGTTCCGGTGCTTTGGGCACTCGGTCCTGAAAAGGTTAGCCATCACAGTACTATACTATGTGAATGCACCCAAAAAGATACTAATGAAAAACCATCATCAATGCCTCCTTCAAAGAATATTTTTTCATAACTTGAATCCATAATCGGTATGAAACTTGCTATACACAGAGAGAGTGTCAAGTTGTCCACTCTATCAACTACCCTGTTTCTCTGAAAAGAAGACATCCCCTGATAATAAGCCCAATCGAGCTTTTGAGTGCACGCACTGAAATAAGCCTGCCCCCGAAAATAAGCCCTCCCCAAAAATATTTAAAGCTGGAAATCAAGTAAGACCGCAAGAGGAGCCCCATCTTGCTCCACATGCCCCAAAATAAGACTTCCCCGAAAATAAGACAAGCACTTATTTCGAGGTTCAAAAAATATATAAGACAGGGTCTTATTTTCGGGAAAACATGGTAGGACTGAGAATTAAATCTCAAATTTCCAATTGTTCCACCGAGCTGGTAGCAGTGACGATATGATTTCACCGAACTGGTTCTGCCCCCCCCGCCCCCCCCACCCCCCTGCGTAATTCTTACCTTTTATTTAGCCCCACCTCCAATCTATTGCTGTCTCCTGAGTCCCAGCTGATCGGCTAGAAGGAAAAAACCTGTTTAAACTCTTGCTGCGGGGCTTCAAAGAGCCGCCCTACAGTTGATCAGTATTAAAAGGCAGTGTGATGGTAGACCGGTGCCTCCAAAAACAAATGAGTAGACTGGTGCCTCCAAAAATAAATGGGTAGATCGGTACAGCTCTGCAAGCAGTTAAAAGCCTGGTAGACCAGTACCTCTGCTAAATCCTAAAGAATTGTCACGTGACCATCAAGCCATGCCCACAAAATAAGCCACGCCCACAGAACCGGTAGTAAAAATATTTAGAACCCACCCCTGGTCTACAAGTGCCCCTTATGCCCATAGTGGTTCAAACTCCTAGCTTTATCTTTCCATTCTGTCCACAAATAAATGATTGTTACTTGGAGCTTCAAAGCTGAGCAGTTGTTAAACATTTATGTAACTGCCAGCTCTAGGTGAGGAACCACTACCTCTTATTTCTGACATCCAGTCTCAGAGGGATTTTTTTTTTCTTTTTTCCACTCCTGCTCATGACAGCTGTTCTAGGCAGAATTCACTGGGGACAAGGCTGGGTAAGGAATCAATATTCCATTTCCTTTTAATAATTAAATTTTACGCTCTCTGTTACAGGAGTTCTCAAACTTTCCAATACCGTAAGCAAATGCAAATGGCCCAGACAAGCAAAGGAAGAAACAATTGACAGTCCTTGCTGATTACCTGCATATCTATCTATCTACAGTAGTGGCCAAAATTGTGGAAACCTTTTGGGAAAAGTGTATTTTTGAGGTTTGATGGCTAATAACACCACTTTTTTTTACTTTTTTTTGGAGTTTCAAGCTAATCATATTCCACTGCTGGAATGGCCTGGGATTAGCCCAGACCTTAACCCAATTGAAAATCTATGGAACCAACTAAAGAAACTTGCTGGTCAGAAGCGACCCAGCAATAAAACCCAGTTAATAGAAGCCATCATTCAATCTTGGTTTCACATTATAACAGCTGCAGAACTAAAAGACTTCGTTCACTCCATGGGAAGACGTTGTAAGGCCGTAATTCATGCTAAAGGTTACCCAACGAAGTATCTTCCCCAGATCCCCAAAACTTTAACCTTAAACTGTCTACTGTTGACCTCACCCCATTCCTAAGAGGTCTCTAAGGGGCGTGCATAAGTGCACCAGCGTGCCTACCGTCCCTGTCCTAATATTCCTTTTTACTTACTCTTTTCATGTATTCAAATTATGTTTATACTTTTACCTGTTATCTTATATATGCTTGACAAATAAATTTAGGATTATGATTATCTGACGCGATCATTTTTGTATATCTCATTTTTTCTATGGTGATAATTTTTGTATATCTCATTTTTTCTACGTGTTTCACTTTTCTTCTTCATACTGTAACTGTTATTCTAACAGCAAATCCTTCATAAAAGTTATTGCATTACATTCTTGATTAATTAATTTATTTATTTATTTATTTATTAAATTTATATACCGCCCTATTCCTAATTTAAATGATAAATTATCTTTCCATTGATATATAATTTAATGGTACTACTCCCCCCCCCCAAAAAGTGGTGTTATTAGATAGTTTTAGAAAATACATTTTTCCCAAAAGGTTTCCACAATTTTGGCCACTACTGTAACTTCCCTCCAGTTAGCCATGAGTCCCCCCCAGTTTGAGAATCTCTGCTTTAGGCTACTCTGTATATTACTCTTGCAAATTGAGGCTGAAAAGAAGCAAAATAGAAGACATGGATGGCAGAGATGCATTTTGCCAGAGAGAGGATAGAAAAGGGCCAGGTTTCTATAATAGCTGTTGCCTAAACAAGGCTATGCAAGTGCACCCTTTAACTAAATATTTAGGTTATTAAATACCAACCAACGTTAAAACGGCAGCTTTAGCTGGCAGGCCAGCACTGTTCCCGCTTTCAAGGCTCTCTGGCTGGATTTACCCATGTGTCTATTTAATAGTGCCATCTTGTGGGACGCAGGAAGGATTGTTGTAGTACCTGCCCTCTGGAACACCATATTCCCTGAGATCTGTTCAGGCCTGATCCTTTTTGTAAGGCTTGGAAGACAAGGACGTTCCCTCCAATTTAGGATCTGGAGGATGAATGAGTTGATGTGATGGTATGTGGTCCAAAAGCTGTTGCCAAGGGAACAGCCAGATAGGAGATGGCATAGCCCACAATTGGATAATGGGCAGAGCAAGAGACTCACACGGGACCTTCTCTAATTTCTCAGAGTATAAAGGAGACAGGGGGAGAATGAGACTTTCAGATTGTAAGATTCCGTCAATGTAATTTTACAATAAAGTAGATCTGATTGTGACTGAGAAGCAACAACAGGGATCGAAAGCTATCTCCATGCCATGGAGATGCGAATGCTCCATTGGATATCAGGCATCTCCCTTCTTGGCCACATCACAAATGACACCATTCTACAGCATTTTGGTGTTGCACCAATTATAGAGAAGATGAGAGAAGGCCGGCTCCGCTGGTATGGACACGTCCAGAGAGAAGTACCTTCCATTGTGACCAAGACTTCCTACCAACTAGAAGTCAATGGCTGGTGACCTCACGGGCATCCAAAACAAAGATGGCAAGACACCATCCACAAAGATATGCAAGTTGCGGGCCTACGCCCTAGAGACGCAGCTGACTCTGCAAATTGGCATTCAATGATCTGAAAAGCGGATCTGCACCTGCGGGAATACACTAGGGAGGAGGAAGAGGAGGAGGAGGAGGAGGAGGAGGAGGGGGAGGAGGGGGAGGAAGAGGAGGAGGAGGAGGAGGGGAAGAAGAAGAAGAAGAAGAAGAAGAAGAAGAAGAAGAAGAAGAAGAAGAAGAAGAAGAAGAAGATCTGATTGTGATTCCTATGTGGTTTATCCCACAATGACAACAGTCCAACGCTGTGGTTCTAAGACTTGCTATAGTCTGAGCTACGTTTATGCCTACCTGCCATTATTTTAGTATTAATTTGTTGCTTTTTTCAATATCTTTTGCTTGGATTTTTAATTCTGTGTTTGCCAGTCAAAATCTTTAGTACGAAATCTTTAGTATAGTGGCTACTGTATATAATGTGATATAATAAAGCTTCAGTGTATGATTTTGCACCCCAATGTCTGGCAATAAAATGGCTATTTCTCATAGGCAAGGGTTGCCTTTTTTTTTGCCTCCTTTTAAAAGCACGTGACAGTAGATGCATTAAGCTTTTCTAACAGGAAAGATATTCATTTACATACAGAACACGCTATTGCCCAAAGCACGAAAATCAGAATTAAAAAAAAAGAAAACTCAGTCCTGCTCTCCTGGTGGAAAAACACCCCTCTCTACATCCTCAAACCAAAATGTTAAAAAGAAAGAAAGAAAATCATCTTACAATATATCCAAGTTGCCAAAGTCGCTCACCCATCACTAACTCTGGTTCACTTATTTATTTATTTATTTATTTATTTATTTATTTATTTATTTATTTATTTATTTATTTAATATACCGCCCTTCTCCCAAAGGGACTCACGACGGTGTACAGCCAGCATAAACACACAAATATAAAATTTAAAAACAGTTTAAAAAATATTAAATAGTTTGGCCCATATCTAATTAAAATAAAGCTACCCAATTTAGACATTTAAAATTAAGAATTAAAAATTAAAAAATTAAAATTGAAATAAAAGTGTCTTTAGGGCCCAGCAGAAGGTACGTAAGTCGGGAATCCTCCACATCTCGGGGAGCAATTCGTTCCAGAGGGCAGGAGCCCCCACAGAGAAGGCTCTCCCCCTGGGGATCGCCAGCCAACATTGCTTGGCCAACGGCACCCGGAGGAGCCCCTCTCTGTGGGAGCAAATTGGCCGGTGGGAGGCTATTGGTAGCAGCAGGCGGTCTTGTAAGTACCCAGGTCCTAAGTCATGGAGCATTCTGAAGGTGGTAACCAATACCTTGAATTGCACCCGGAGGACCACCAGGAGCCAGTGCAGCTCACGTAGGAGAGGTGTTACATAAGAACGCCATGACACTCCCATAACCACCCGCGCAGCCGCATTCTGGGCTAGTTGGAGCCTCCGGGTGCTCCTCAAGGGGAGCCCCATGTAGAGAGCATTACAATAGTCCAAGCGGGAAGTGATGAGGGCATGAGTGATCGTGCGTAGGGAGTACCGACCCAGAAAGAGACGCAACTGATGGATCAGGCGAACCTGATAAAAAGCCCCCCGGCCACAGCTGGCACATGTTCTTTCAAGGACAGCCGTACATCCAGGAGGACACCTAAGTTGCGAGCCCTCTCCGTAGGGACCAGCGACTCGCCCCCAATAGTCAGAGATAGCACCAGCTGACTATATCGGGACGCCGGAAGCCACAGCCACTCAGTCTTGGACGGGCTGTGCTTGAGCCTGTTTCTCCCCATCCAGATCCGCATGGCCTCCAGACACCGGGACATCACGTCAAGGGCATCATTGGGGTGGTCCGGGGTGGAGATGTACAGCTGGGTGTCATCAGCGTACTGGTGGAACAGCACTCCGAAACCACAGATGATCTCACCCAGCGGCTTCACATAAATGTTGAACAGAAGGGGCGAGAGGACTGACCCTTGCGGCACCCCACACATAAGGCGCCTCGAGGTCGACCTCTGGCCCTGTCAACACAAACTGCGACTGGTCAGAGAGAAAGGAGGAGAACCACCGCAACACGGTGCCTCCCATTCCTAACCCCTCTAATCGGCGCAGCATGATACCATGGTCGATGGTATCAAAAGCCACTGAGAGATCTAATAGAACCAGGACAGAGGAAAAACCCCTGTCCCTAGCCCTCCAGAGATCATCAACCAATGCGACCAATGCCGTTTCTGTGCTATATCCAGGTCTGAAACCCGACTGGAACGGATCAAGATAGACCGCTTCATCCAGGTACTGGGGGAACTGTCGTGCCACACATTCTCAACAAAGAAAGCCACAAAGCAGAGGTTGGAGACTGGACGATAATTCACTAAAACAGCCAGGTCCAGGGAGGGCTTCTTGAGGAGGGGCCTCAACACAGCCTCTTTCAAGGCGGCAGGGAAGCAGCCCTCACTCAAGGAAGCATTGATAATCCTCTGGAGCCAGCCTCGTGTAACCTCCCGGGAAGCCAGCACCAACCAGGAGGCACACAGGTCCAATAAAGACGTGGCCACGCTAAGTCTACCCAGAATCCTATCCACGTCTTCGGGAGCCATCGGGTCAAACTCTTCCCAGATAACACTCTCAAGACCTTCCTCCATCATCCCATCTGAACCTATCCCATCAGAGTCCAAGCCTTCCCGAATTTGAGCGATTTTGTCATGCAGATGCTGTACAAAATCCTCAGGTCTACCCTCCAAAGGCTCTTCCCGCGCTCCCAGATGGAGCAGGGAGCGGGTCACCCTAAACAGGGCAGCTGGGCGGTTATCTGCAGACGCAATAAGAGCGGAAAAGTAATCAGGTAAGTCTTAATATGAGACCTCACCAGTGTTCGGTCAGATTCAGACTGGCTGGCCCTCCAACCGTTCTCTAGGTGTCTTTTCTGGCGCTTCATTTCCCTCAGCTCCTCGGAAAACCAGGGAGCCACCTGGGATCGGCACCGGGTCAGAGTCCGCAAAGGCACAACGTGGTCCAAAGCTCCAGCAGCCGCCCTATCCCAGGCGGCCACCAGGTCTTCAGCCGCATCATGCGCCAGAACCTCAGGGAATGGCCCAAGCTCTGTCTGGAACCTATCAGGGTCCATCAGGCGCCTGGGGCAGAACCACCTGATCAGTTCCGCCTCCCTGCGGCGAGGTGTAGCGGTTTGAAGATCAAGTCAAAGGAGAGAATGATCTGACCATGACAAGGGCTCGATCACAATATCCCCTATATCAAAATCATTCAGCCACTGGCCAGAGAGAAAAACCAGGTCCAGAGTGTGTCCCCCCGTGTGAGTGGGGCCATGAACCAACTGGGTCAGGTCCATGGCCATCATGGAAGCCATGAACTCCCGAGCCGCCTCAGACGTTTCATTGATAGATGGCAGGTTGAAATCCCCCATGACCATAAGCCTAGGGGTATCAACCGCCACCTCGGCTATCACGATGAGTAGCTCAGGCAAGGCCACCGCCACGTGGCAGGGAGCCAGGTATGCGACCAGCAAGCCCATCTGCCCCCCACAGCCTCACTTCACAAGGAGGGACTCACATCCGGCTATCTGAGGCACAGTGGCCTCCCTCGGATCAAGACCTTCTTTTGTAACAACCACCACCACCACCCCACCCCTCCCCTGAGACCTCAGCTGATGGAATGCACGGAAACCTGGTGGGCACATTTCAACAAGGGGGACCCCACCTCCAGGCCCAGCCAGGTCTCCGTAATACTCGCCAGGTCCGCACCTCCCTCCTGAACGAGATCACAAATGAGGGGGGCTTTATTTACCACAGACCTGGCATTGCACAACATCAACCGAAGGCCCGGGCCCTGAGGATCTGTGCAACCCAGGGAACAAGAAGAGCATTGGGGGCTGGAGCACGCAATCGCTCGAAGATAGCGAGTGCATACTCCCCTAACATGATATGGTCCTCTGCTCCCGCCATATCTGCCCCTCCCACACACAGTACCGATGGAACAGTCCTCGTTAATATGGAAACTAGCCCCCTCCTTACACCGGACTGTTTCTTACAGCAAAGTAATCCAAGATCCATTCATTTACAGACCCACAATTGGCTTACTTCCTAGTATCTCTCTAACCAAAAACCACCCTTTTGGTGGCATGTGTTGGCAGACTCAAAACACAGCAGGTTCCCTGGCACCAAGGCCTAGGGTTCATCAGGTATGCTGAAACAACCTCAGATGCCACCCAGAAGTGCCAAGTTCACACACACACTGAGATTGGCAAACGTCTTCACGTAATAAATCAGTAGAATCATTTTCTGAAACCCATTCCTCAATTCCCGAATTAATAACTCTACAATTCTTGTACCAAGGGAGCTTTAGCACGCACCAGACATCCTGCAGAGCTGGTTCACAATTTACCACAACAGGCAAAACAAATGGACCTACCTACAGCTTCATTTGCTTTCTGCAGCTCTACATTCAGGGAGAAGAACAGAAAGCCTCATATCATCTTCAAAGCACAGAGGCTGCCTCAATAAGCTATTTATTGAGATCCTTCTCACATTTCTATTTGCTCCTACGAATCAGAACAGGAAGATAATACTCACAACTTTAATGCACAAGCCAGTTCTGTGCATGTCCACACTGGGTGCATGAAAGCACTGGCACAAATATCAAGATTCTGGGCCTAGTTTGCAATGCCAGCTGAGTCACAAAGCAAACCAAGAGATTAACAAATCCCGAGTGTAATTTACATGAACTATTGGTTTGATCCTCCAGTCTACAAAGAACAAAGACAAAAAAGAAGAACAAAGACAGGTAGCAACATCTGAGTGGGCGGCCTTTTCACAGACGGTGGCGTTTATGAATATTGTCAAATAGAAACTCCAAATATAAAATGTTAAAAAGTAAAAAAAAAAAAAAAAGAGTGATCTTACCAGAGATGACCAATTACGCCGGCAATCTCTTCCAAAAAAAAAACCTTGCAAATTTTCATCTGAAATTGTGAGAAACGTCATGCAAAAATAGCGACATCATCTAAAATTAGTCTATGATTTAGGGATCCTGAACATGCCAACCACAGGAGAGGAATCTTATACTGACATGCTACAAATACTTATGGTATTGTACTACCAAAAGATGGGTGAGCAGACAGTTTTACACTGTGCAAAATTTCATCACCTGTAGATCAGAAAGAAAGAAACAATTAGGTACCATCAGAGGTGGGTTCTACTTACCTTTACTACCAGTTTGCAATAGGACCGCAAGCGCAGAAGCGTCCTAATGATGTTGGGGTCGGTGGGCAGAGCCTCCCGCCAGTTTTACTACCGGTTCTATAGAACCAGTCCGAACTGGGGACAACTCACCACTGGGTACCACGTTGCTATGTTTGTGGTTGAAGAATAGTTGGTCTAGAGGCAGCTGGGTATGCAAAGATAGTGGCCAGCATTATCACCAAACTGCTTTATCTAGCCCAGAGTCTTGGACGTGAGTGAGGCCTAAATTGAATTACCAGTAAATGCATAAATCTGGCAGGGCTTGAAACCCTTAGCACCTCTCAGGGACAGGATGCATACATCTTCCGCCACATCAGTGGGTCCCCTGTACAGCCTTATCATTGGGTTGACATGTGGGCAAAGATGTGGATCAGATGGTTTCAGTGCTGCCATCAAGTCACTGAACAGGGAGGTGGCTGAAGAACATGGGTATGGAACTGTTGGAGAAAACTTCAGCGGTGGGTTTCAATTTATATTACTACCAGTTTACCCAGTGTGCGCCTGGTTTGCACGCGCGCCTGCCTTCCGTGCATGCACCCAGCCTTCTATGCATGCGCTTTGCTCACGCCCGTGCTTTCCGCATATGCGCCCAGCCTCAAAAACATGCCTAAATAGGTTGGCATAGAGCTGGGGAGGGTGGGTAGGCCCACCCACGATTTCCGCTACCGGTTCGGGTAAATCGGTCCGAACTGGCTGAATACGGCCTCTGATTGTCTTTGGAGTAGGGTGGGATGGAGTAGGGTGGGTCGTGCTTCCTCTTGGAATATTGGTGCTGCAAAATATATGATGGAACTCAGTTTGACTGCAGAATTTGCATGCACAGCTGCAGATGAACAGGATGAGAGTGAGGATTGAAGAAGTAAGCCCCTGCTGCCTCCCACGGAGGAACCTATAGTGTACTTCCAAGTATGGGTTGCCCAGGCTGGGTCCAGACCATCAGGAAGAGTTATAAACGTTCTCTCCACAGAAAGGTTAGGATTAGTAGCACCATAATGCACAGCCCATCTCAAGCAGAATTGCTGGGCCTTTTCTAGAATGTAAATACTGTACTGGATCAATTTTGAAACACAATTGCCATATTTTCCTTTGGGGGGAAAAGTGCTAAATATGCTACATCTGGTACAGTGGTGGGTTTCAAATTTTTTTACTACTGGTTCTGTGGGTGTGGCTTGGTGGGCGTGGCTTGGTGGGCGTAGCAGGGGAAGGATACTGTAAAATCTCCATTCCCTCCCCAATCCAGGGGAAGGTTACTGCAAAATCCCCTTTTCCTCCTGATCAGCTGGGACCCAGGAGGCAGAGAATAGATGTGAGTGGGGCCAGTCAGAATTTTTAATACCGGTTCTCCAAACTACTCAAAATTTCCGCTACCGGTTCTCTAGAACTGGTCAGAACCTGCTGAAACCACCTCTGATCTGGTAGGCATGATATATCTGGCATATATATCGACCAACCCACTCATTTGTCTTTCAGTTTTCAAAGAGTCACTCAAAGTGCTTTTGGGATAAGCAAAGGTCGAATGCACAGGTATAATGCCCCTTTATCAAGCTCTTAATGTGCTTCCATAGATTGAAAAATCTTACACGGTTCTTCCAGAAAAATATCAAAGGACAGATCAGTAGCAGACAGTCCTTAGCTTCTCTCTCAATACTTTTCTGCGTGTCTTTTAAAAGCTGAAGAATTCTTGAAAAGATGGTGCCCACAGCAGACAGAAGTCAACATGAGTACACCATGAGCTGACTTAACCTGGTCAGACTACGGTCTATCCAATCCAGTTCTGTCTGGTGAAAGTAACACTCCAGAACCTGGTCGGCATCTTCCTCATCACTACCCACATCTCTTTTTTGAATTCAGAGCACAGGTTCCTATGGCAAAGAAAGCAAGGCCAGATTCACATTTTAGGCTAAGCCAAAGTCAAATTCACAGTTTAGGCTGAGGCAAAGCAGGTTTTTTTTTCCTCATTGGTCTTTAGTGAGGTTTATGCAGCATGGGTGATGGCTTTGCTTGTTGTGTGAAGCTTGCCAGTTGTGCTTTATTCAGCAACCCATGGCTTAGCAACCTGTGTAAATCATGTCCATCTCTGAAGCATGCCAAGACCCAACAGGGGCTTCCACGCTATTGCAATGAAATTGTTTCAAAACGCCATGGAATGGCGCAGATCTTTTAGAACAGGGGTGTCAAACCCACGGACCAGATCCCGCCCGCGAGGTGCTTAAATCTGGCCCATGGGGCCATCCTGGAAACAGTAAAGGACTGGCCCGTGGTGCCTCTGCCAGTGAAAATGGAGCTCGGGAGGGCCGCATGCGAACCTCCCGAGCTATGTTTTCTCTGGCAGAGGGTTGCAAGAGGCCGTCCCAGGCGAAAATGGAGATTGGGAGCCCATTTTCACTGGCAGAGCACTCAGGGCACCACAGGTGCCCCAGGCACAAATGATGTCAAGCTGGCCACGCCCCCCCTCGCGAGGTCAAACACAACCTGATGCGACCCTCAATGAAATCTAGAAACCCTGTTCTAGAAGATTGATGCCACCAAATATGTTTCAAGTTTCCAACCTCAAAGGCTCTGTTCATGAAAGTGAAGATGAATCATATTAATAACGGAGAATATTTGTAGCTCAGGACTGAAATGAGGGATCCTTGGTGCTCTTTGAGCTTGTTTTCTTGCAAATGTTTCATTACCCGAAATCCGCACTAGCAGAGAATGAATCATGTATTTTTTTCTGCTCATCATTATGAAGCAAGCATATTATCTCTGCAGTGTCATCCAATCTAATACTACAAAAAACTCAACTACCATTAGCTAATAAAGCGATGATGATAATAGTATTATTATGTAATAATAAATATATAGAGCCACCCATCTCACATTCAAGATTCTGGACAATTCACAGTTAAAAATAACATAACAAATATGTACAAATAACCATAACCATAACTAATACCAGGGGTCAGCAACCTGCGGCTCTGGAGCCGCATGTGGCTCTTTCACCCCTCTGCTGCGGCTCCATCACTCAAAATATGTTTCAGAAGTTTCAGAAGAAAACAGAACGTTTACTTCAACTACATATGCTAGTTTTGTGGCCGCTCAAGAAATAGTCAGGCACGGGAAGAGTTTTGTGGCTCCCGGTGTTTTCTTTTCTGTGGGAAATGGGTCCAAATGGCTCTTTGAGTGTTTAAGGTTGCAGAACCCTGACCAATACCAAAAATCATTAAAAATGAGTTAAAACAATCAGCCATGAAGCATAAAATGCAAGATAGCGCCAGCCAGTTATCTCACAACGATACAGCTATTTGGCAAGCTCCATACCTCCATGAGATCCCCAATAATAACCAACCAGTTCTGTCCCCGTATCTGTCATCATTTATTGTTTCGTGATAAAGGGATCATTTGGGAAACACATCGTTTTTTCACATTATAAGAATTTGCTTCTTAATCCCATTTCGAAGCAGTATGTAGAAAAGACACCGACCAGGTATAGGTTTTACACACACATTGTAAAGCCCATGATTTGTGGAAAAAGAAGTCCAAGATTAAATTGCTCATGTCTGCAGGATAGGGTTGGACTGAGATCGGGGAAGCATAGCGCTTAGATTTATATACAGTGCTTTACAGCCCAAGCTAAGCGGTTTACAGAGTCAGCCTATTGCCCCCAACAATCTGGGTCCTCATTTTACCCACCTCGGAAGGCTGGAAGGCTGAGTCAACCTTGAGCCTGGTGAGATCTGAACTGCCAAATTGCAGGCAGCCAGCAGGCAGCAGAAGTAGCCTGCAGTACTGCACTCTAACCACTGCGCCACGGCGGCTCAAGCAATCTGTTATGCAGAAGATAAACCACAAAGCTTGACCTATCAGTGGCCTGACCTGGTCATAAGGAATGTTCAATGTTCTGATGGCCATAGTATGTGCTTCTTTCAGAGATACATAAAGGCAACAAAATTTGCATCTATTAGTCAATATCCCATAAAGGAAAATGTTGCATGGTACATGATGGAATTGATATTACTACACTGTTGTCATTTCACAGAATCCCCTAGATTTGAAAGAAGGTCATCAACTCCATGCAGGAATCTGTATTATAGGATTTATGATGAGTTTCTATCCAATCTGTGTCTGAACCCATTCAGGGAAGCAGATCTTGACACTCTCCAGAGAACAGCTTTCGCCACTGAGCCATTCTTACTCTTAATGTGTGCTTTGTGTTACTACTGAATCATTCATAATATACTTCCTTCTCCTTGTGTAATGGAAATGTTCATGGAAGGCCAGAGATGACTATGCAGTACAAAGATTATAGGCACTGTGTCATGCAGAGGCTATTTCAAGCTACACCTGTAGTAGATTAGGCTAATTGCTAATCGCTAATCCTCCCTGTTCATAAGGTTTTTTTTTTCAAAGAACTGGAAAGTCAAGCGGCAAATCTTTTGCGTTTACAAAATGCTCAGGATTTCTCCAGCACAGAAATTATTGCCCGACCATCCTGCTTCAGGGTTACTCAATGGATTGAGAAACAAGTGGAAACAAGATTATGGATATAGATTAAATTAATCCAGTGCACAAACTATGAATGATCAAATTCTCAGTCTGAAAAGAGACTGTCCAGAACAAGCTAAATTACATAAACCAACATTTTGATCGGGCAGGGCTTCCCTGTATCTTGTCCAAGGTAAAATTCAACACTGATTTGGTGGAAGGGACCGAAATGGGATATTCCCATACTGTGTGAATCAACTAATTAGATTTGACAATAGCAGTGAAATTCGTCAAAAAAAAATTCTTCTCTGAGACTATCTACCCTTATCAACATTCCAAATGCCTTTAGCCCAGAGATGACCAATATGTGCTCTGTAAATCTTCCTTTATACAATTCCCAGCATTTCTTCAACATTTGAGCCCAAGGATCAGTAACACTAATAAAGATGCTCTTGTTTATTACACAACACTTCTGCAAAGATGGAACAGCCTCTCTACAGCAATTTCTGCCCGCTAGAAATTGCAATCACAAGATGCCAAGGATATCTGGCTGGAGATTTTGCAATCCCAACCCAATCAAGTTGCATCAGGTTGGAGAAGCCCACAACTACACCATTACATCTTCAATGAACTACTGTGTTTCCCCAAAAATATGACCTACTCAGAAAGTTAAGCCCTAGCTTGATTTTTACACGTGTGCCCCAAAATAAGTCCTGATTAAGATCCCACCCACTCCAGGGTGCATGAGTAAAAATTAAGCTAGGAAGAGGATGGGCGTGTGGAGCTGCCCTACTACTTACCTTCGGATAGTTGCAGCCAGGCCGCATCAATCCGGAGCTCTGTTATCAGTTACAGAGGCCTTCAGGAAAGCCTTGTTGGCTGCAGAAGAAATAGGCTGAGGTGTGTGAGGCCTGGCTGGAACTATCTCAAGCCAAAGAAGTTCCTGAAGGCCTCTGACAGCGAAAAAGAGGCCGGGGGCAACGGACACAAGTGAGGTGAGTCAGTGGACATCCCCCCTGAAAATAAGACCTGGTGCCTTTTTTTGGTGGCAAAAAATATATGACAGGGTCTTATTTTGGGGGAAACATAGTAAGAATACACCATAGAAGAACAAACTCAGGGAATTCAAATGGAGAACAGCTTTATTGAGACTTTCATAATTCAAGAGTTACAGAATCAATTAAACTTGATTGCTAAGTAATGAACTGTTCAGTTAATTCAGCATCAAGAACCTGGAGACATTTTGGCTCAGGTCACCAGACACCTATAGGATTTCGCTTCAAGCATTTTGGGAAGACACGAACAGTTGCAAGAAATACTAGACTTTTACCTAAAAAGAGCAATCACATAACTGTATACCAGTGGTGGATTGCTACCGGTTCACCCCGGATCGGGAGAACTAGTAGCGACTTTTACTCTTCCATTTTTCTTCCCCTACTTTCCCATTATTTTCATTTTACTGTGTATTTTATATTTTGATAGACTAATAAAATTTGTAAACCAGGTTAAATTTACATCCTGCCTGCCCAAGAAAATGAGGTACCTTCCATGGGGATCGCCCTTCATTTTACTCCCACAGAGCAACCCTATGAGGTAGAAATTGGGATATAACCAGCCTAAACTCACTCAGTGAGTTTCCATGGCTGAGAATGGACACAAAGCTGTTTTTTTCCATCCTTATCCAAATATCTTAACCACTACTGGCTGTGACAAAAGGAAAGCGGGCTTAGGGTAAGTGACAGCAGATATTAGGGAAAAATGCTGTTTCCTCGAGACTATGCTGATTTGCTTGCTATTTTCATTTGGCCTGCAAAATTTGATTTTCATTTGGAATTAACTGGCTCACACATGAAAACCAGCCAAGTTGATTCCATTCCATCTTCTTCCTGGTTCTGTAAGGCTTTTCTCTCGCTTTCTGATTTAAGCACAGGAAAATGTTTTGTAATCATAAATAATATTACCCTTAGAATTCTGAACTAAGAGTGGAGTCTATACTCCACCCACGTTATAGATGCAAGCACATACACACAGACAGAGTCTTTCAATCTGGTTAGAACAAAATGGCACAGCTGCTAAATTGTAAGAAAGATTCTTCCATTCAGGGGGAAAAATGTACCCTTTGAATATTTATCTGTATGCCTAATTCTGATGCTCCAAAGATCTGTACACTGATGCAAACCACTTCCAGGTTTGTTAATTGTCAGCCACACTTCTTCCTCTTAATGATCTCTGGGCTGTTTGTTTGAGACATTTCCTTATTTCAACCTCACATAACAGTGAAGTAACAACGGCCAAAAATAACAGGCTCAAGATGTTATGAATTTCTGGGGGAAATTTCTAAGCTCTATTTGTCACTTTCACATGCTTTCTCTTGGGTTCAGTCTGTTGGATTTACGGCTGGTCTGTGCTGCGCAAAACAAAGATTATTTGATGCATTTCACATAGCTCTTACCATTACAGTATTTTACAGGATGGGCTGGGAATGCAGGGATTTCCCAATGTTGCTGCACCACAACTCTTTAGCTGGACAGCTGAATCCGCCAGCTGGTGTTGGTCAGCAACCCTAAGAAGACTTCAAGTTCCTCCAATCTGTTTAGGTCAATCCTAGGAAGCACCCAAGCCCCAAGGATGACCGTTGACTTTTGGGGCAGTAGTGCATCATTATTATTATTTTTTTGTGCCTAAATCATACATACATTCACTAATTCAGTCATTCAGGATGCAATTAATAAGTAAATTTTTGCTATGAACAATAAAATGTAAAATCAATACTATGACCTCAAACAGAGTCAAGTCCTCCTCTTCCAAATGTTCTACAGAGAAGTTCAGTTAACAAGCTATTCTCCAAAGCACCTGAGGGCAGGAGAAGAAGCAATGGATGGAAACTAATCAAGGAGAGAAGCAATTTAGAACTAAGGAGAAATTTCCTGACAGTTAGAACAATTAATCAGTGGAACAACTTGCCTCCAGAAGTTGTGAATGCTCCAACACTGGAAGTTTTTAAGAAGAGGTTGGATAAGCATTTGTCTGAAGTAGTGTAGAGTTTCCTGCCTAAGCAGGGGGTTGGACTAGAAGGCCTCCAAGGTCCCTTCCAACTCTGTTATTCTCTTCTCTTCTCTACTCTCTACACTCTACACACTCTACTCTACTCTATCATCAGCTGACAAAATGTCATCAGGAAGGAGCTAACCTGGTCCCTATTCCATAAAATAGGGACTACAACTAAGAACTATTGTTTTAACCTCCCAAATTTGGAGACCATTAACAGATTTTTGCAGGGAACATGTATCCAACAGGTCAACTGCCTATGAAGAATGTGGTTCTTTTGCCTTCTATATGGGGCTTTATAGATCAAAACCAACATTTTATTTAGAATCTGTTGTTAAGCCAATGCAGGCCCACCACCAAGATGTCACGGAAAAGATTATCTTTCAACCAATCAGGATTTGCTGCCTTCTGACCCAACTGCAGCTTCCAAGTGTTCTTCAAAGCAGACTGTAGGGCTAGAGTTGTGATACAAAGCTGTGTATTATCAGTATACACGTTTATGTAGATTAGCTAAGATGGCTGGGGAATTCTGGGAGTTGAAGTCTACACATCTTCAAGTTTGCTAGGTTGAGAAACACTGATATAGACATTAAAAAGCAACTTGGAGCTCCAATGTAATACCTTTCCTGCGCGAGCAACACTAGCTCCCGGTGGTCTTCCGAGTGCGCTTCAAGGTTCTCGTTACAACCTTTAAAGCGCTCCATGGCTTAGGACCTGGTTATCTACGGGACCGCCTGCTACCACCAATAGCCTCCCACCAGCCAGTAGGCTCCCATAGAGAGGGGCTCCTCCGGGTGCCGTCGGCCAAACAATGTCGACTGGCGGCCCCTATGGGGAGAGCCTTCTCTGTGGGGGCACCTACCATCTGGAACGAACTCCACCCGGAGATACGGAGGATCCCGGATCTTCACACCTTCCGTCACGCGCTTAAAATGTTTTTATTTCATCAAGCTGGCCTGGCCTAAATCTTCTCCTTTTTAAATTTAAATTTTAAACACAAATTTTAATCTGTTTAATTATGGGGTATTTTAAAATTCAGCCAAATTATTTAATTCGTTTTAATCTATTTTAAATTTTGTATCTCTGTGTTTTATCTTCTGGCTGTTCACCGCCCTGAGTCCTTCGGGAGAAGGGCGGTATAGAAATTTAATAAAATAAAATAAAATAAAAAGCAGAGGGGAGAGTGTTGAGCCAGGGGGTGCCTACTGGGCTGATCTGTCCCTTCCCACTGACCACAATCTGCTCAGGTAGGACCAGAACACACTGACTCCAAGGATTTCAGAAGATGACCTGTGGCTGGTAGTAGTAAATGTTGCTGAGAATAAAAGGAGACCATCTCCTCCCCAACCTCCAGGAAATAACACTGGCAACCAACCCAGAACCATTCCTGAATGCAGATTAAAAGGAGTCTTAATAATCCAATTCTTTTAGGACGCTGTACAATTGATCTAAGGGACACGGTGGCTCAGTGGCTAAGTGGCTAAGACTCAGTGGCTCAGTGGCTAAGACTGAAAGGTCGGCAGATCAGCGGTTCAAATCCCTAGTGCCGCGTAACAGGGTGAGCTCCCGTTACTTTTCCCAGCTTCTGCCAATCTAGCGGTTTGAAAGCACATAAAGAATGCAAGTAGAAAAATAGGGACCACCTTTGGTGGGAAGGTAACAGTGTTCTGTGTGCCTTTGGTGCTTAGTCATGCTGACCACATGACCACCGAGACGTCTTCGGACACCGCTGGCTCTTCGGCTTTGAAATGGAGATGAGGACCTCCTTCTAGAGTTGGGAATGACTAGCACATATGTGCAAGAGGAACTTTTACCTTCACCCTACAATTGACCTCCTGCCACCTTCTCATCAACCTTCTTCAAAAATCAAAGGTTGGAGACAGGGTGATGGTTAGTCAAAACAGGGCCCAGACAAAATCTTGGGGGCGGGGGGAACTCCACTGCTTCTTTCAAGGAGACTGGCATTCGTTCCTGGCCCCCGGAGAGGCCCTATCTCCTGTGTCACCACCATCACTGATGTCCAAAGGAGCTCTAAGGCATAAAGCTTTAACCCACATGTGGCAGAGGTCATGTCAAACAACTGACCTGGAGGACAGGCATGCTTCAAAAAGCATGTGGGGCTAAGATAAGAAAAAATAATGCCAGTATATATATAAAAAACATATTTGACAAATTATCCACAGTGATTTATCTTCAAACCACGCAATCCTCACAGGATTTCCAGGATCTCCCAAGATAATTTAAAAAGTCATTCATTTAGACTTCAAACGGAAAGACGATGTTATGTGTGTTCCTTCCAATATTTACCATCGCCACCAAAAAAAAAAAAAAAAAAAAGCAAGTTACACAGGGAAATAAAACATAAGAACAGCAGTAGGTTATTTTGCTAAGATTAATCTTTTCCCAAACACCTTGTTTTCTGGCTGTGGTATTTGGAATTCTAGAATTTGGATCTCGCTGAATCTGGATGATATCATACGTAAGAAATCTTGGCTATGCAACAACACGAGCTCCAATGGCAGATTGTTGTTTTTAATGTGTTTACTGTTGTAGTTTCCGACCTTGTAAATTGTGCGGCTTCTCCTTTTTTGGCCTATGGAGTGCCCAACTCTCGGTTGTTCTTATGAAAGTCAGCTTTCCCCAATTGTACGGAATTATCCCAAGCAAAGGCTGATAACACAGGTTTTCTTTCACAACCATTTCACCTCTGGCAAACTTCCCTACATATAAACATATCCCCGTTCCCAACACCGGAGGAACCTACACTCCTTTAACGAGAGGCCATAAATCATCTTTGGTACAAACAATTGCTTGTCAATTTGGAAGACTTCATCTGCTTGGTTTAAAGCGGTGGCAGGCAGACGGATTGACTGAGTGCCTCTTTTTTTAAAAAAAAAAAACACAACATTTTTTATTAGATTATAGAATAAAATACAACAATGCAAAAGCAAAGAGTAGGACACAGTGGGGAGGAAAAAGGGAAAGAGAACTGAGGGGGGGGGAGAAGAAGAAAAGACGTTGACTTCTGACTCCCTCTGTTGCAGTAGAATAAAGCATTAACATCAGTGGTAGTATTCAACCGAGCGAACTGGTAGCGGCAACTGCAGTTGGGCCCGGCCACCCGCCCCGGCGTAATACCTTCCTATTTATTTATTTATTTATTTATTTATTTATTTATTTATTTATTTATTTATATTTCTATACCGCCCTTCTCCTGCGGGACTCAGGGCGGTGTACAGCCAGGATAAAACATAGCATATAAAATTTAAAAACATTTTAAAAAACAATTAAATAATTTTGGCCCGAATTTAAAACAACCCAATTAAAACCGAATTTCGATTAAAAAACTAAGAGGATGGGATCAAGCCAGCCCAGCTAGATGGAACAAGTGTGTCTTCAGGGCCCGACGAAAAGTCCGGAGATCTGATATCGTGCGTATCTCAGGGGCAGGTCATTCCAGAGGGCAAGTGCTGCCACAGAGATGGCTCTCCCCCTGTGGGTTGCCAGCTGGCACTGCCTGGCCGACGGCACCCTGAGGAGGCCCTCTCTGTGTGAGCGAACCGGTCGGTGGGAGGCTATCGGTGGCAGAAGGATTTAGCCACGTTTTCAAGGGCAGGCGCATCAGAGGTGGGTTTCAGCAGGTTCTGACCAGTTCTGGAGAACCGGTAGCAGAAATTTTGAGTAGTTCGGAGAACCAGTAGTAAAAATTCTGACTGGCCCCGCCCCCATCTATTCCCTGCCTCCCGAGTCCCAGTTGATCGGAAGGAAATGGGGATTTTGCAGTAACCTTCCCCTGGAGTGGGGAGGGAATGGAGATTTTACAGTATCCTTCTCCTGCTACGTCCACCAAGCCACGCCCACCAAGTCACACCCACAGAACCAGTAGTAAAAAATTTTGAAACCCACCCACTGGGGCACATGTGCAAAAGGCGCAAGCAAAGCGCATGCACGGAATGCATGTGCATGCGGCGAACCAGTGGTAAGAATATTGTAAACCCACCTCTGATTAACATCAAACCTCAACTTTTTACTTTTCCATAATAATATAACTTAGCCATTTCTGTAACAACAAATCAGTCTAATCAGTAAAACCCAAAATCAAAGCTTCATTTTTTTTCCCACCTCAAACACAAAGTCCAGAAGTGGTTTCCATGTAGCAACAAAAGTATTTATAGTCTTTTCTTTAATCGAAACACTCAATTAAGCCATTTCAGCCAACTCCATCAACTTGTCCATTGTAGGAATTGAAGTGTCCTTCGATTTTTGTGCATACAGTAGTCTTGCTGCCGTCAACATATATATAAGATCAAGTTTCCAAAAAAAATTTCGAAATCTTTTTCCATTAAACCAAAAAGTTTCATCTTTATATTCATTTTTCCTGAGTGCCTCTTGATGCCAATAGAAAATATAAATCGAATTGTCTTAAAGTTCCTGAGAATTTAAGTAGCCAGGCCAAGACCAGAAGACTGATCCCAGAAAAATTGTTGATCAAAAACTTTAGTTACCAATTGTTTCACAATGATAGTCCTCGACTTACAACAGCTCATTTAATGACCGTTTGAAGTTACAATGGCACTGTTAAAAGTGAATAATGACCCTTTTTCACCCTTACGACCATTGCAGCATCCCCGTGGTCACATGATCAAAAATTCAGCCGCTTGGCAACTGACTCATATTTATGACAATCGCAGTGTCCCGAGGGGGGGGTGTCACATGATCCCCTTTTGCAATCAATGGGGAAGCCAGATTCACTTAACAACCAGTTTACTAAATTAACAACTGAATGATTCATTTAACAAATATGGCAAGGAAGATCGTAAGATGGGGCAAAATTCACTTAACAAAGCAACAGAAATGTTGAGCTCGACTGTAAGTCAAGTACGTACACCAGTGAAGAGGACTCATTTTAGGCTGCGTTCATCATCTGCAGAAGGAGTAACAAGATTGAAGAAAACTTAAAAGCTAAAATTGCAGATGTTGTACAGGGTTTTCACACCAAACTCAGCAAAGTGAAAAGGGCCTCCTTGAAGAACCCCCCCCCCTTTAAAGATAGGAGTTCACATAACCAACTATGGTAGAGGTCCCCAACCTCTGGGACCACTAGTGGGCCATGAGGTGATTGTAACCGGGCCACGGAAATGGCGGGCGAGTATGCACAAGCGCATCCCCACTTATGCAAGCTGTAGATTGCCAGCCGCTCACACAGAACCATCTCCCCCCCACCAGTCTGCAAAGCCGGAAAGGTTGGGGATCTCTAAACTTTGGGATAGCAACTTATGAAATGCACCCAAGCCTCTTACTCTACCATCTCTGAAGAATGGATAGCAACCAACAGGTTCAGCTGCAAATGCCTGATCCTTAAACAAGGATAAATGATTTGGGGAAGGGCAAAAGGGGCTTTCACCTGTTGGCAGCAATGCC
Source organism: Arizona elegans (assembly GCA_022577455.1). Classification (NCBI taxonomy): domain Eukaryota; kingdom Metazoa; phylum Chordata; class Lepidosauria; order Squamata; family Colubridae; genus Arizona; species Arizona elegans. The sequence continues at coordinate 81,752,314 of JAKOOJ010000008.1, forward strand.
ATTGATTTCGATGGGAAGCATCTTAAGTAAACTTGTTTAAGAAGGTGGCCTTCACCGATCTATTCACCTAGAAAGCCAACGCATAGCTCTGCTCAAGAGTAGGAATAGGCAGTGACTCAACCTGGGACTTCACAATAGAACTCTGGGTGATTTTCATATGTGTAATTCAATCAAAGTTTCCCTATTTCCTATGATTTAGTAATAATTAGGAAGAATCAAAAGGAAGCGTGGATGCAAAAGGAAGCAAAGACAGATATTTAATAAACTATAAATTGGAGGAGGAAACGGTCAAAGAAAATATGATAACATGGGCAGAATAGGAAAAATGGGACAAATTATGGACAGAAAATCTCAAACTGACAATGTCGATACCATATAAAGAAAACCTCTATAAAATGTTTTACAGATGGCACCTCCCACCGGCACGTCTGGCGAAAATGTTTCCAAATGTGTCACCAATGTGTTGGAAATGCAAGTCGCAAAAGGGGTCATATTACCATCTCTGGTGATCTTGCAGAAGAGCACAACATTACTGGCAAGAAATCAAGTTAATGATTGAAGAAATAACAAAGCAGAAGGTCGATATGAAACCGGAATTTTTTTTATTCGGAATGATCACACCACAACAGACTAAAGAGATAAAATATCTCATTATTCACATCTTAACAGCAGCACGCATAGTATATGCTCAAAATTGGAAATCAGAACTATTACCAACAGAAGAAAAAATAATTGCAAAAATAACAGAATGTGCAGAAATAGACAGACTCACAAAAGAGCTACAAGAGAATGAGGACGCTGATTATTATGCAGTCTAGCAAAGATGGTATTCCTGGCTAGAGGGAAAGATAGGATTGATAAAATAATACCTATACAAAACATAACCAAGAAACACCGACAATCACATAGGAGGTAGACCACATGACTGTATGTATAAATAGTTAGAACGGTTATTAGAAGGATGTATAGAAATAATACTTATATAGAGAGAAAAATGTAAAAATAGAGTATAAAGTTAAGTCTTGGATATGTAAAAAAGTAAAAATAAATAAGCACATAAAATAGATCTCTAAAAGAGAAATAGAGGTGAAATAGAAAATAATCACCGATGCAACAGTTTTCTAGAAGTCAGCCGATAGGCTGAACCAATGTTAGTTGTTAGTTAGTTTGTTTCTCTTTTTTTTGTATTGTCGTTATGTATTCATGTTTGTAAGTATTTTTGTCTTATGTTTTTGTTTAATAAAAAAAAATTTTAAAAAAAGAAGAAGGTGGCCTTCACCGATCTATTAACCTACAAAGCCAACACATACTTCTGCTGAAGAGTAGGAATAGGCAGCGACTCAACTTGGGACTCCACAATAGAAGTCTGGGTGATTTTCATATGTGTAATTCAATCAAAGTTTCCCTATTTCCTATGATTTAGTAATAATTAGGAAGAATCAAAAGGAAGCGTGGATGCAAAAGGGAGCAAAGACAAAAGAAGCCAATCTTAATCCAAACACAACATTCCTGGATTCGTTCCTCAATTAGAAAACTTGCTTTTTAGAATTGTAATATTTCATTCCGCTTGCACTTAAGAAATGGAGCAAAAAAGACAACCACCAACAAACCAAAACAAACCAAAAACCCTGTTCGTTCAATGCTCTTCCAAAGCTTGCCTTGACAGGTTCAGATGCACCGGTCTACAATTTTGACACTCCTTGACAACTTACAGTGGCAAGCTGAATAGGAAGCATAAATAAAACAATTGGTTATGCTGGGCTGCAACCCAAAGGAATCTTGATCCATTCACAGAAGAGCAAGTTTTCGACAAGCAACCTTATCCTTGAATGTGCCCTCTTGCCAGATTGTAATAAGTTATCCTTACTCTTTGGGCATCACATTATTACACATTACATTGGTTTCTAGTCAAATACAAGGGACTTTTCCCCTTAGGATTTTTCACCTTCTCATCCAAACATACCTCCTAATGATTCCATTATAATGCAGGGCCAAGGTTTAACTGGGGCTGCGTTATACATAGATAAACCAAGCTGGCTAGAGAATTCTGGGAATTGAATCTTTTAAAGTTGCTAAGGTTAAGTAAAAACTGTCTCACACCCTAGACTGACGGGGGGGGGGGGGGTGCGAGAGAGCTCTAATATTACAATCCCCGTAATAAAATAAACATATTTGACTGCCAGAAGTACAAACTGTGACAAACTCATCTTCAAAAAGTACCAATTCATATTTGACCCCATTCAGGCACAAAAGGCTCTTGTACAATTTAACAGCTTGTAGGTTTATCTCCTGTGAATTTTATAGTTAATAACAAACAGCCAAAAAAAAAAAAAACTGGTTAAAGCAGCATCAAATGTTCAGGACGAGAAACAATCTTTAGCCTGGAGACACTAACCAGAGAAAAAGCTGATTTCATGCAGTGAAACCTTTTTGTTAATCAAGGTTGGGTGATACCTTTACACATGCAACAGAATCTCCTCGTTTCAGATCAGCTTGTTTGCCTCCAGAATTGTGAAAACATTATGTTGGCTGATTGTTTCGGGTTTTTAAAACAGCTATTGGAGTTTAGAACCTAGACAAGGAACTAAAGAGCAATAATGGATTAATAACAATGCCACTATAAGAATATCTAATCTGTTGGCTTCCCAGATAGCCTGTGGAGCCCTACCAAAGTCCTGGTTTTTGTTGACTTATTTCTAACTCAAAATGTAATTTGTTTTGTTTGGGTGCTACTAAGGTCAATGTCAACCATGGTTGACTATTAGGCTACTGCGGTCAATGTCAACCATGGTTACGCAAACTGACTTTAGTTCAATATGCTACACTTGAGATTTTAACCGGCGCACACACTACTGATCAGTTACTGATGTGTTTCTAAATAATCTAAAACAGAAAGATATCATGTTGTTTAATCCAGTATGAGTGTACTGTTAAATGCACCTTTAAGAGTCTCTTCAAATGGAATAACACACACACACACACACTGGGGGGGGGGGGAGTGCATATATTAAGTAGAACACTGGAGCCTAGCAGATGTTAATGGGTTCATATGTATCACCGCTCCCTGGAAAGAGTGCCAAACAAGCATGCAGTGGAAAACAAAGAACGGATTCCCCAAGAAACTTAAGGATCACAACACAAATCCTATCAATCAGTAAAGGAAAGGAGGTAGGACTGGATTTCATGATTTTTCTGTAGGCACAGGAAGATGGATAGTTCCTCCTCCCAGCTCACCTTATATTCCTTGTCTGCCAGCCTTCCTCCCTTTCTCTAGCACAGGGGTCGGCAACCTTAAACACTCAAAGAGCCATTTGGACCCGTTTCCCACAGAAAAGAAAACACCCGGAGGCACAAAACCCTTTTGACATCTAAAATGAAGATAACACTGCATATATCATTTTTTTTTACCTTTATGCTATGTATAAAAAAAACTTATTTATCCATGGTTGGCCTACTGGGGGTCAAAAAGCTCAATAAATTGTGTGCCGGTGGGTGTCACACATTGGCAGTTGTGACACATATTTTGAGTGACAGGGAGCCGCAGCAGAGGGATGAAGGAGCCACATGCGGCTCCAGAGCCACGGGTTGCTGACTCCTGCTCTAGCATGCCACTTTCTGAACAGAGAAGCAAGTGGTCCCTGTGTGATGTAACAAAGCCGCCTTCTTAAGTTTGCCCAGAAATGGCTTTGAGAAAGCAATTCCTTTAATAGAATAATATCTAAAAACTAAGAATTCAGTAAAATGAGGACCCAGATTGCTGGGGCCAATATCCTTACTCTGTAAACCGCTTCGAGAGGACTGTAAAGTACTGTGAAGCGGTATATAAGTCTAAGTGCTATTGGTATTGCTATTTAGGCTCCACCATTCTCTCATCTCACAAGCTCTGGCTCTCAGTCAACTCTCCAAAACTGGGACTTCTTTATGGTTTGGGGTTCCCTTTTTCAATTTCTTCCTGAACCTGCCTCTTTGGGAAGAGGGGGTTACCCGAGGACATCCACTTGTCCACTGGCCCTTTCTAACAGCAAATATAAACAATTAATTCCAGCAAAAGACTCAGTGTCTCTAGTCTAGGAAGTCTGTTCTGCAATGATTTTAATTCTTTCTTCCTGCAAACACACATGCACACACATAAACGGGGGGGGGGGGGGGGGGGAAATGCCCATTATTTCTTTGCTATGATTCACTAACACACTAACCTTCCGGTGGACAAGGAACGGATTTAAATTCCCTAGGGTGGATGGGGGGGGGGGGATGTCAAATGTGCAAATGATTTTCCCCAAATCCATCCGAAATGCAAAGGAACAAAACAGACAGGCATTTTCCACTGGGAGGCTATCTTGAATTGAGGCGGGGGCTTGATGGAAGCGATGCTATTCTCCACCCATTCCATTCTCCATTTACCTGCCCGTTACAGATAACAGGATCTGCTCAGGCATTCCCATTTCTCATTCCTTTCTCTCCGATTCTCTCCCTCCCTACTCCTCATTCTTTATAGCCCCCTGGCTTGTTAGAACCTGTTAGAGCCAAATTTCCTTCATTGTCACCTCTTCATCTTTACCGCATGTGTTAGAACGTCTAATCTTTATTTTATTTTATTTTTTATTTTGCTTTGGAGAAGCAGACATGAGTTAAGGGAAGACACTTGGAAAAAAAAATACCCTCCCTGGCTCTGGGGGAGGGGGGCGGACACCCGCTCAGAGCGAACCCTCCTCGCTCAAGAAAGGAAAAAGGAAAGAAGGGAGGCACGGAGAAAAAGAAAGAGAGAAGGGAAAGAAAGAAAGAAAGAAAGATGAAAGAAAGGAAGAAAGAGGGAAAGAAAGGAAGAAAGATGAAAGAAAGGAAGAAAGAGGGAAAGAAAGAAGGGAAAGAAAGAAAAAAGAAAGAAAGAAAAAAGGGAAAGAAAGGAAAGAAAGGAAAAGAAAGAAAGGAAAGAAAAAAGAAAGAAGGGAAAGAAAGAAGGGAAAGAAAGAAAAACAAAAAAGAGGGAAAGTAAGAAAGAAGGGAAAGAGGGAAAGAAAGGAAAGAAAGAAAGAGGGAAAGAAAGAAGGAAAGAGGGAAAGAGAAAGAAAGGAAAGAAAGGAAAGAGGGAAAGAAGGGAAAGAGGGAAAGAAATGAAAGAAAGAGGGAAAGAAAGAAAGAAAGAAAGAAAGAAAGAAAGAAAGAAAGAAAGAAAGAAAGAAAGAAAGAAAGAAAGAAAGACAATCGATTGGGCAGCCTGCTTTAGCAGGGATCGCTCGATGGCTCTAAGAAGCTCGGAAAGCCCCACGCCCTGCTTTGGGGTGAAAGAAAGTGGGGCGGACATCCCTCCCTCCATCGGTCTCAGACAATCCCGCTCGGCCCCCTCCAGGGACCGCCACCCCCGTCCCACCCGCGCGGCTGGGGACTTCCCCGTTCGCCGAGCCGGAGGAAGGAAGGAAGGAAGGAAGGAAGGAAGGAAGGAAGGAAGGAAGGAAGGAAGGAAGGAAGGAAGGAAGGAAGGAAGGAAGGAAGGAGCCGGCTGAGCCGAGGTTCCCCAGCCCGCCCCGCGCGGCGGCCGCCTCTCCCCCCACCCAACCTTTCCCGACGGCCGGACTTACTTCTTCTTCCGAAAGTCCGTAAACCGGATCGACCGCCCCGGTCGCCATGGGTCCGGACGGCTGCAGCGGGGCGTCCCCCTCGGGAGCGAGGCGAGAGCGGCTGCCCGCAAATCAGCGAAGCGGCGGGTCCCCGGGCAGCTGCGGCGCGCCAAGAGGCGGCGGGGCTCTCCGGGGGGAGGAAGCGAGCCCTGCGGCAAGAGGGGGGCAAATTCCAGCGGAGGAAGCCGCCCTCCTCCCCGATCCAGAACTGCCGGGCAGCGCTGGGACACCGCCGCCGCCGCCGCCGCTTCCCCTTCTGGCCGAGGCTGCCAGAAGCCCCGCGGGCTGCAGCCGGAGGCTTTCCGCGGGCGGCTCTTTCCTTCCCTGCTGCTTCGGCTGGACGCCTTGGGCTACCGAGGGGGTGGAGCGCGGCCGCTACCGCTGCTTTGCCCGGTGCAGGCGATCGCCAGCGAGCCCTCCCTCGCCTTGGCCAAGGCTGGCGAAGCGGCAGCAGCAGCAGCGGAGGGGAGGGCGGGGGAGCGGAGCCGTTGGCCGGGGCGGAGAGAAAGCTGCGCGAAACCCAATGGAAAACGGCCCCAATAAGAGCGGGAGGGGCTGGAGGAAACTTCTGCGTTAGGTTGAGCGGCGGGCTCGCCTTCTCTACCCATCTACCGCCCAGGGAGCGGAGGGAAGGGGGGGGGCGCTCGGGTGGAGAGAGAGAGGGAGGGACGAGAGCCTGAGAAAGGGAAGAATGGAAGAAAGGGAGGGAGGGAGGGAAGGAAGGAAAGAAGGAAGGAGGGAGGGAAGGAAGAAGAGAAGGAGGGAGGGAAGAAAGGAAGGGAGGGAAGGAAGGGAGGAGAGGGAGGGAAGGAAGGAAGGAAAGCGAGAAGGAGGGAGGGGAAAAAGGAAGGAGGGTAGGAAGGAAGGAAGGAGAGGAGGAGGGAGGAGAGAAGGAGGGAGGGAATAAAGGAAGGAGGGTAGGAAAGAAGGAAGGAGAGAAGGAGGGAGGGAAGAAGGCAGGGAGGAAAGAAGGAGGGAGGGAAGAAAGGAGGGAGGGAGGGAAGGAAGGAGAGAAGGAGGGAGGGAAGGAAGGAGGGAGGGAGGGAAAGAAGGAAGGAGAGAAGGAGGCAGGGAAGAAAGGAAGGAAGGAGAGAAGGAGGGAGTGAAGAAAGGAGGAAGGAGGGAAGGAAGGAAAGAGTTGCAAATCAGAAGCCCCGGTTGCGTCTCCGGTGTGGGTTTTTTGCAGCATGTGCGCTGCCTAGTTTCCGTGTGTCTCCTTCGGATTGCACGAGCTGCAATCTGATGCAAACTCCCTTTTTTGAAATGCGCGAGTGCATCTGGACGCGTGCTGGACGCGTTTGCGTGCGCGCGCGGGTCCTGGGGGGGGGGCATGCGTGGGCTAGCCTTTAGTTGACTTTCCCAGCATGGATTTCTGCCTGAACTGCCATCTGTCAGAAATGGTGAAGATAAGAGAGTCGCCTGTTTGGGCGGGAGGGGGCGGGGGTTGGACTAGATGACCTACGAGATCCCTTCCAACTCTTGTTAATCTGTTCAAATGTCTTATCTGGTTGTGTTATCCCGAATTGCGGGGGGGGGGGGGGGGGGAGAGAGGTGAGATCCATCTTAAATGCACGCATTTTACCGTTTCTTTCTCCCGCGGAACTTGCAGCCCGCGCCGGTTCTCCGGATTCCTGAGGCGATCTCCCAAGGAAAAGGCGCCTCTCGGTGGGCAGGTTTGGGAACGGCCGCTCTTCTTCTGGAAAAAAAAGACGAATTCGCAAGCTGGCGCTTTTTAAAAAAAAAAAAAAAAGCGAATAATAAAAAAATTCTCCAATAAATTAGAGTGCGCGAGTTTGTCTAATAAATCAGCGGAGGAATCTTTCGCCGAGCCTCGCCCTTTAGGGATTGTATTAAAATTCGCCTTGGGCGACTGATTCCTTCTGGATGTGCTTGACTACAGCTTCCATAATGCTCATCCAACGCTCTGGGAATGGTGTGATCGGGTGAAGAGAAGACTGCCTTGTGTCCTTTCTTTTATCATCTTCATAAATCATATGTATGCATATGTATATATATAACATTTCTGATAACTCTGTTCTTTCCAGGATTGCAGTGTTTGTGTTAGAAACAAAAAATGAAAGATGTTTAGACACAAACAAGCGCCTTTTCTCAAGTGCTTATTTTTCAGTTCATTAAAACCATTTTCTTCGGGCTGTTCATTGAATCAACAAACCTTTATTATATTTTGGATATATTCTTTCAGTGTAGAGTAAACTTAACTAGTTATTAATGGTTAAACCATTTGTTCATTCCTACAGGACTTTGACGGCACTGAGATATTACATCTACATTGAAGGAGGCACCCAGAGAGATATTGGGGCGTCTGGATAAACACAACCCAAAAATCAATGATTCAATCCTGCTAAGAGTACAGATTTTTGAACATTTGATATTGTTGTATATTGGCCAACGATCTTCACCTTAAAAATTTTTACCCACTACACCAAGCAAAGGCTTGTTAATCGTGGCTTATTGACTAAATAACAAGGTGCTGGATTCACACAGTACCTTAAGCAGACAAAGGTCAAAAGAATATTTGGCTTTTTGTTCAGAGATATGGCTTAGTTAGTAGCTTCAGAGTTGGCTTTTATGGGCTGACTAATTATGTGTGTAACATGACTACAGATTACCGTTTAATCATAATGTGTGATATAATAATCATTACAATGTGAGAGCAGTTTTATTAAGGCAAATGGTGGAAATAGGCTGCTATAACCTGCAAAAACATCTGTTTGAAACTACTGTATTTTAGGCAGCTTAATAGCAGCATCTGCAGAATATGATAAAAAGTGTCAGTATGGCAACCATACAATTGTTTTTATGTGCATGACATCACCACAATAATCAGCATTTTCATTTTTTTGCTTTTGTTTTACATTCTTAACATATACAATTAACATCTTTAAATTAAAAAAAAATAGAAACATAAACAAGAGAAACCCCCTTATTTAAAAAAAAAAAGGAGAATAAAATTTCCTTGTACATTATAGTTATATATATTATGTACAGGTAATCCTCGATTTATGACCCACAATTGAACTTGGAATTTTAGTCGTAAGACATTGCACTCCTCTAAGTTGAGTATACCACATGACCGAACTCAATTTTATGATCTTTTTTATGATGGTCATTAAGTGAATAGCTGCAGTTGCTAAATCAATCACGGGATCTTTAGTCCAAATCTAGTTTATTTTATTATTATTTTGGCAAAAAAGTTGCAAAATGCACTCACAGTGTGCTGTAATTGGTTGTAAATGCAAGCCAGTTGACATGCATATGTAATGCAATCACTTAACTGTGGAGTGGGGTGGCAGTCAGTTGTAAGTTTGAGGATGGTTTGAAGTAACTTTTTTCTGGTCCATTCTAATTTTGAGTGGTTGTTAAGTAAATGGTTGTAACCTGAGGGCTACCTGTAGTCATTTGTTTACTAATAAATATTCTCCTACAGTCAATACAAAATAGTGTAAAATATTGCAACACTTCATATCCTAACCGTTTTTTTTAACCATAGCCTATTGCATTAGATACATTTTGCATCAAGTATAATAGTTTACTTGTTTGATAGGATTCATCCATGTATAGATGGTGATTTTAATAGTAATCTTGCAGAATATAATTATCTTACAAGTATAAATGTATAGACTGTATTGTGAAAGATTTAAGTCAGGTCAGGACAAATCCTTGCATTTATCTTGACAAGATTTGGTTCGTCCTTACCTGCTTTCTAGGGCTGAGAGAGGAGGGCTGGCCTAAAATCATACAGATGGCTTTGTGCCCCAAGGCAGGAATTCGAACTCACAATTTCCCGGTTTCTAGCCCGATGCCTTAACTGCTACACTAAATTGGCTTTTATATTGTATATTATCATTTATTGTTTGTTTGTTTGTTTGTTTGTTTTACCCATCTCAACACCATGACTCATTATTTCAATACAGTATAAAAAAAATACAGCATTAAAAGAAAACAAGAGCTGTCTCTGATCAGATTTCTCAGATCAATTTAATATAATCTCCCACGTTCTGTTAATCCAAATTATAATGGCACATTGTTAATTTTTTTTACCAATGACCCGAGACCGATAATCAAATAACTGTTAATGTATGAACAATCATGAGACATCTTTGGAAGAGAAGCTGTATAGAAATAGAAACAAAATGGGCTATAACTTTGATATAGTAAAGGAGCAATATTGGTGGATTTAGGGCTAAATTGTACATGTTCTTATTTTTTGTTTCATTTGAGATTGTGTTTCAGTACACAATACACAGTTCTTAAGTGAGATCAGAAAAGAGGTATTTTTTTTGCATGTTATTTGCTTCAGAAAAATCTGAAGTGTTAAATATCACTTACACATAATCATTTAAAGCAGCAGTCACCAACTAGTGGTCCATGGACCACTGGTGGTCCACGAGAAAATTTTGGTGGTCCCCAGAAAAATTATTTGCATTTTTTTATATTGCACTAAATCAGGGGTCCTCAACCTATGGCCCCTGTGCCAGATACGTGCAATGAACACTTGTGTTCCTGCAGAAAGTCTTCCCATTTGGGGTCTTTTTGTGCGGGTCGGAGGGGAGCAGAAATTCCGACTTGGGGTCTGCTTCAGCCTCCTGGTGTGGGGCTTTGGGCGAAGGCTGGAGGGAAGAGCCACTGGTGGCAAAGAGCCAGAGGGCCTCGTTCCAGTGGGACTGTATCATGGCTTGGAACTGGCTGACCATCTCAGCCTGCTGAGCCTCCAGGCACCGGTACCTGGCCTTGCATTCCTGCAGGTCTTCCCTCTGCTTGGAAAGCCTATGCTTGTAGTCCTCAGTGAGGTGCTTCTGCTGAGCCTCCTTCTTGGTCAGTTTCAATTTGAACTGAGCTGTTTTGCCAACTCTTTCCCGTGGTGGCTGCTTAGCTTCAACAACTGCTTCCTGGGGCCCTCAGGAGCCCAGGTGGGCAGGTGAGGAATGGCTGGGAGGGGAGGGGCGAGTAGAGGCTGGCGAGGCATCCCTCGATGTGAGTGACATCAAGTTGGCCACGCCTGCCCAGTCACATGACCACCTAGCCACGCCCAGCCAGCCAGTCATTAGGCAGATCATATTAGTAGTCCGTGGTATTTAAAATTATGAATTTAGTGGTCCCTGAGGTCCAAAAGGCTGGGGACCCCTGATTTAAAGGTTTTCTTTAAAAGCAGTCTTTGGCTTATAACTACAATCAGGACAGAACCTCTGTTGCTAAGCATGCTGGTCATTTGATTTGTGTTTTACAACTTTTTTTATTTGCTATGATTGATTAAACAAATCAGTGTGTTTAAGTGGCTGTTTAGTGTATTCAGCTTTCCCCATTGACTTTGCATGTCGGAAGTCAGCGGGAAAGATCACAGATGGTGACCCCAGGAAAACCTGCAACCATAGTAAACACATGCCAGTTGCCAAGCACCTGAATTTTGATCATGGGGATGCTATGATAGTCATAAATACTAGGAATAGACTTTGAACGGTCACAAAACAAATAATTGTAAGTTAAGGACTACCTGTAATGCAGAGAATTACTTCAAGTCTGTGATTCCAGATTCACTTGCATTTTATTAAAAGATATTTCTCTAAAGAAATATACTCATTTCATATTTTGATCAGTTTTAATTTTTCTTTCATATGGCTAAATACCCTCTTTTGATCTGTTAGGCACTAAACAGAGCCTTCAATCCAAAATATCCACATCACACACCATGAAGCAATGTATTAATAATATGGTTTACTTTCAATATTCTCAAAAAAGAAAATTGGGCTTACTATATTTCTTGCTTAATGTTATGGTTGGTTTGTGTGCTTTTCAAAGTACCCTAATTTATATAAATCCAGTCTATTCCTAGACTCTCATATTTATCCGTACAAATGTGTTTATCTGTTTCTTCTTCTTTATATTTCCTAGCAGGGGACTATAATACACCTGGATTTTTTTTGTTCTTCAAGAAACTACATTGCTAGTATGAAATGAATATCACATTTTTTTTATTGATCAATCCAGGAATAGAATGCATGTATATTACAGGAGGGGAAGACAATATTCAGATGTTTCTAGTAGAATCATCAGAGGCAAAGTGGAAGCATATACATCTGTGATGGCGAACCTATGGCACACATGCCACAGCTGGTAAGCAGAGCCCTCTCTGCGGGTACGTGAGCTGTTGCCCAGGTCACGTCCACTGTGCCTCCCACTGGCCAGCTGATTTTCGGGATGCGCAGGGGGCAGGGCGCATGAGTTCCAGAAGTGTGGAAATAGGCCCGTTTCCGGCCTTCAGAGAGCCTCCGGAGCCTGAGGAAAACTGTTTTCGCCCTCCCGGAGGCTCGAAAAAAGCCTCCGGAACCTGGGGAGGGCAAAAATGTCCCCCACCCCCTGCCATGGTGCAGGTCGCTAAAATTTTTGAATCCCACCCTTTTGAATCCCACCCCACCCCCACCCAAAAGTGTGCACGCTTTTGGCACCCGAAGAGAAAAAGTTAGCCATCACTGATATATATTGACAGAACATGTTAGAATTAAGAATTAGAGTTAGTTCAGACCAGAGGTGGGTTTCAGCAGGTTCTGACCAGTTCTAGAGAATCGGTAGCGGAAACTTTAAGTAGTTCAGAGAACCGGTAGTAAAAATTCTGACTGGCCCCACCCCCATCTATTCTCTGCCTGTCAAGTCCCAGTTGATCAAGAGGAAATGGGGATTTTGTAGTATAGTAAGAGCCTAATAGAATTCTCCCCAATCCATTCAATAGAAAATTCAAAGAATAGCTTAGTTTTCTGTATCAGAGCTGGCACACTATTACAAATCTCATGGTAGTTTGGGAACAGCAGAACTACCCCAGGACAATAGAAAGACAACTGCAGAACTCACATTTATCAAAAGCAATATTTTTCAAACTTTATTACTTTAAGATATCTTGACTTCAACTCCCGGAATTCCTCAGCCATTCCATGAGGAATTCTAGGAATTGAAGACCAGATATTTTAAAGTGGCCATATTTGGAAAACGCTGCCCCAAAAAGATTTCAGACTGTTTCAGAAAATCTCAACCAACATAATGGATTTCCAACATATTGTAAATGCTAACTGATGTAATGCTTGCAATCTGTCTCACACATTTATTTATTTATTTATTTATTGGTTTGATTTATATGCCGCCCTTCTCTGGAGACTCAGGGCGGCTTACAATGCATTAAGCAATAGCCTTCATACTTTTGTATATACCTGCTTAGTAGGGCTTTTTGGGCCCCACAGAGCAGTGTTCTATTTTATACAAAGTCAGCTTATTGCCCCCACAATCCGGGTCCTCATTTTACCTACCTCGAAAGGATGGAAGGCTGAGTCAACCTTGAGCCTGGTGAGATTTGAACTTGCAGTAATTGCAGGCAGCTGGTGCTATTTAACAGCACTTTAGTCTGCTGCGCCACCAAAGCTCTGTATAAAGCTTATTCCACTTAAGAGAATGACAGATCAAAAAATTGTTATCAATTCTTCCTGATGTTGAACTACCATACACTAACACGACTCTGTTTCTACAGACTTCTATTGACCCCACTGACATCATGTAAAATTTTGGTGGTTCAAAGTAGAACATTTGTTTAAACTACCTGATGCCATTTAACTGACAGTAGATGCCCTACCATTTATACCACCAATGTTGCAAGTCCAGACCCGGGGGGGCGGGGGGGAAGGAGTATCTACATTTTGAAATGTGAACATAATTTCTCTGATACAGGTTGTCCTCAAGGTTATGACTATAGCAACCTTTTTTCAGGATGGTCATTAAATGAACACAGAGATTGTCAAGCAAACTCATTGGTTGCTATGGAGTGTAAACCCTGGCTTCTGGCAAAACTAGTGTAAATCATGGCCATCTAACCACAGTATGCTAGAAACTGCCATAAATGTGGGCCAGGTGCCAAATGCCCAAAATAGAGTCACATGGCTGCAGGTGGACAATGACATTGGAATTTCAACACCAGCTCGCAATTAGCTTGGGGGGACAGGGGCAGTGGTGGTACTCAACAGGTTCTGACCAGTTCTGGAGAACCGGTAGTGGAAATTTTGAGTAGTTCAGAGAACTGGTAAATACCACCTCTGACTGGCCCCGCCCCCATCTATTCTCTGCCTCCTGAGTCCCAGCTGATTGGGAGGAAATGGGGATTTTGCAGTAACCTTCCCCTGGAGTGAAGTGGGAATGGAGATTCTACAGTATCCTTTCCCTGGAGTGGGATGGGAATGGAAATTTTACAGTATCCTTCCCCTGCCACGCTCACCAAGCCACGCCCACAGAACTGGTAGTAAAAAAATTTGAATCTCACCACTGGACAGGGGGTTCATTGTAACTTCAAACAATCGCTAAGGAACCGGTTGTATAGTTAAACATCACTGACCAACCACCTTTTATAAATATGCCCAATCCTCAATTTTAAAAAATCAATCAATCAAAGGAAATAGGGGCCCCTTAAAATGGGACACACTTATTACTGCTAGCTTTTGTGGACAGCCATTCACTTCATTAAATTCATGGCATCTGTCTAGACCTGAGGGCAGAGGATTATGCACGCAGGACTCTCTCGCATGCCGGTGAGAGAAAAGAGAGAAAATGATGAAAAAAGGAGCCCACATCGCCTTGAGTGGCCATTAATATTAACAGGTGCAGCAACACACATTCTTGCAATGAATGGCTGACACATATAGGATAATAAGAAACATTGTTCTCTGTTTATAGTCTTTAGAGAAACGGATGGATTCTCGTTCAGCTCTTTTGCAATGATTGTGTAATTCCTTTTCTCCAAGAAGGCCACCATAAAATCAGTGGCAGAGAGTTCTAAGGGAATTGAAATATCTCCCATTGGTTTGGTTTTATTTATTTATTTGTCTTATCAAATTCATTTGCCAACCATCTCATTATTCAGGCTGAAAATCAGAATTCTGAATTTTGCACGGCCCACGCCCATTCAATTTCACACAGCCCTCTAGAAGAGGATCAGGTGGCATTTTCTGAAGAAAAAATGAAATACTTCTGGCTGATCCTTGACTCTGTAGCACAAATGCAGAAAAATTAACAGTCTCTCACACATGATGGCACCAGAATGATTGGCTGGTGGCTGCTTTAGCATCTCATTTATCACTGAGATTACTGGTTTATTTTCTTGCAAAGATTACATGCATAAATTCGTCTTTAGATATTCTACTCAGGATAATGAATGGCTTTACAATGCACTAAATATCAGCCTGGAGTTCACCTACATGATCTTGCTGATAACCACTCCGGTGATTCATGATAAGTCTCCAAGCTTCTTGGAAGGTGAATTAGATCCCTCCTAATTAAAAAAAAAAAAAAAGTTAATTATTCATGCTTCACCCAATTAGAAATTAAAATAAAAACTTCAGAGGAGAATTTACAATGATCAAACAGGCACACCAGTTATTACAGAAAATGCCAGATACACAAGGGTGCAAGCCAGGGGTGGGTTCTACTTACCTTTACTACTGGTTCGCAATGGGATCGCGCATGAGAGCACCGATGACGACATCCGGAGCAGTGGGCGGGGCTTCCCGCTGGTTTTACTACCGGTTCTTGCGAACCGGTCCGAACCGAGGGCAACCCACCACTGGTGCAAGCGTAGACTTTGCCTAGAAACAGCCAATACTGTACCTAGCATCTTCTCTGCAAGGTAGATAAACAATTACCCTCTTCTCTCTGCCTCCAGATGTACATCAGAGGGATTTGTAAATATCTTTACTTAATAAAGCAGATTGGTTGAAGCAGTTGTGGGCAGATGCTGGGTTAGCACTATTCTGCTATTTAGTCTTATTAATAAAATTGGAGGGTATATAAGTGTTCAGTTGTGTGTCATTGGGACTACACCATGATGTGCATTGGTTTTATTGATTTTGTGAAATTTTGATTGTTTGGGGGTTTTGTTAAGGTTTGATTGTGACTGAGCATTGCTGGGGGTGGGGTGCATCATATGTCAACCCTGAAGCCATTTTGGAGCGTCTTCAGGGCTGCCCTGAAGTCATCCCATGATGTAATCCAGCCCGTGAAACCCTCTATCCTTCCACTGAAAGCACACAGTCCTGCTTCTCATGTCCATATATTGTAATTCCTCCCTTGATGTTTTTTCCAAGGCTGCTGGTTACACTCTCAAGATCATCTCAATGGTCCGGAACCACCCCACCCTACTTGCTTTTTAAGAGGCATTTGGTCGCACCCTTTATATTGGTACATTCACCCTCATGTTCTTATCACATATGCTCGCTCCACCCCTGATTGTCCTTTTTTTCTCTACCTTTCACCTGACACCCATATATGCCCATTACCGTTCCCCTCACCGGGGTAGACCATCTAGTCCGGGTGGAGCTATATTCTTGGCCTGGCACATTCCCTATATGCGGATATAGCAAGGCTGGTTGGACCTGTGAGAATGGGAGGCGGGAGTAGAGATAGCTGGGGACTAGTAACCAAAATAAAAATTCTTTCTCCTGGGAATCAAGGATGTTCCCATCAGGTGCTGGGGAGCCGTGGACTGAACCCAACTGGAGTGGGGACTGTGACCTGGTTGGACCATGTGATGGACATGTGGACTGGGGGAAGGAACTTTGAATTTAATTTGGGTGGAGAAAACCCCGGGATCTTCAGAGTCGGGTTTTCACCAGATGTGCCAATATGACATGCCTAATAAATTTGGACTTTGAGGAATGCCTTGGCCTCGGAGTTTTGATTGCATTGGGTCTGTTACTTGGAACCCTGACATCATAAATATGATTTACTTATAGGAGTTCTGTCCTCAGTCCAGCCTTGGATCCCAAACCCCACCCCACCCCTTTTCATACCAAGCTAATCTGTTGGCAGTGACAATCCATGAAAGATCACTGGTGGTGGTCTCTGATTTCATATGGGGCACGTGTTGTGACCTAGGCTCACTTAGTCATTATAAAACATAATTAGTCTCAAACAATAGTTTGATGCTTTGCCCTGGCTATCCTTTGGCTTCTTTGTTGGTGAAATGCCATAATAGGCCAAACATATGTCTTTCCTTCTTTTAGCGGGAGTTCCTTCTTGAAAAAGAACTTTAGCACCATGGAAAAAGATTTAGGATTCCAGAGGACATGTGGTCCAAGTGTTGTGACCTAGGCTCACTTAGTCATTACAAGACACAATTAATCCCAAACCAAGCTATTTTATTATAACAGCTGAGAATTACTTCATTCCATGCTTAGTCCAAATTAATTCCAAAACAAGTCCTTCAGAAAAAGTCCTTCGGGCTTATCACAAACCTTTATCTTCTTTGGCACCCTGCCAAAGGCCTTTCTTGGCGAAGCCCCACAAAGTTCAGCTGACTGGAAACAGATTTAGCAACGTTGCTTTCCTATAAAGAGCCCAAGAGCCTTTGCTGCTCTTTTAAGCCTTATGGGAGGGGCCAATCATCTCCTGGCCTTACTCCCAAGTCGTCCTTTTTGCTTTAGCTGCTCTTGCCTTCTGGCAGCTCTGCGCATGTGTGCACTAGAAACAGGCTCCTCCTGTTCCTCTGCCTCTCTGCTGTCCGACTCTGGAAACTCCCGAGTCCACACATCACTCCCAGATGGCCCTTGCCTCATCTCTGCCTCCGACGCAGAGACCTCGTCCGGGCTTTCCCCAGACTCCAGGACTGGCCCATGGTCCTCCCCAGTCTCCTCACTGTCCGACTCCATTGCTAGCTCCACGGGCTGCTGGCAGACCACAACAGCACGTACCACTTCAAATCCCCCTCTGGGCCACAAAAAGAGTTACCTTCAAATTATGGCTTGGAGCATCATGGACAACAAAACATCCTCTGTCTTTTCCACCATCACCTCCAAATTCTTCATTGAAATCTCTCATCAATGTCTCACAGCCATATTGTTTCAGGCCTTGACATTTAAATGGAGACTTACGCCACTGGCAACACACAAGGCACAAGCAAATGGAAGGTTGTGTGTAATGGACTGAGGGGGAGGGAAAACAGGAGCCATAAACCAAGAACCTCAGCATGGCCAGAGATCCTCTAATCCCAAGAGGACAGTGGCATGTTCTTTGTGAATTATGACATTCTCCTATGCCTGAAGAAGAAACGGTGGTGATTAATGCATCTTGATATTATGGCAAAGAGGTGAAAAGGGAATTCCTTCTCAGCCACAGCTGTGGCTCAGTGATGACCTGAAGCACCATCTACATAATATTAAAAAAAAATCTGCAATTGTTATTCCATTCACTAAGATGCCTAATCCACTCTTTCTTTTCTTTGTCCCAACAAAACAATTCATTATATGATATCTTCAAGCTGTCGTGATCTCTGGATTCCTCCCATATTGCTGCATTGTGATCATTCTTTTGTCCAAGGAAAATTCACAGCTCCCACTGCACTATCCAATTCACTGCATGGATATTATATATTTCAGCAGGCGCTTCACCCACAGGGCTGTAGGATTATTATTTATCGAGTTATTTAAATTTGTTACATCCACCCCCTCTGGTAGATTGAGAGGCTCACAAAATACAAAAAAAAACCAAAAACAAATAAACAATAAGTGACTGAAAACGATGTTTCACCTTGAAACAATAGCAATACAGTAATTGAGAAATGGATTTGTTGCAATTAATTTGCTAATAGCAAATAGAACAGAAGTAACATATAGCCTCTGATTTATTGGTGAGCCAAGTTCATTCTCCTCATGGAGCTTCGGCTTGCTTTAAACATGGTTAATTAAAGAAATCAAACCTGGCTGGGTTTAAACCATCCAAGTCAAGCAAAATATGATAATTTGGTAGAACACAAGAGCCTCATTTAAAATATTCATGATGTAATGAGGTTTAGAAGGGCAAAACCCAGACAGTTTCAGCCTTCAAAGTCTAGTTCTACAAGGACATCCACTATTTGGGTTTGTGAGTGTCAAAAGACGTTGTCTTTGATTGCACAATTGAAGTTCTGTTCAGGGGTGAAATCCAGCAGGTTCTGACAGGTTCTGGAGAACCGGTAGCGGAAATTTTGAGTAGTTCAGAGAACCAGCAAATACCGCCTCTGACTGGCCCCAGAGTGAGGTGGGAATGAAGATTTTGCAATATCCTTCCCCCAGGAATGGGGAGGGAATGGGGATTTTGCAATATCCTTCCCCTGGAGGGGGGTGGGAATGGAGATGTTGCAGTATCCTTACCCTGCCACGCCCACCAAGCCATGCCCACCAAGTCACACCACGCCCACCAAGCCACACCCACAGAACTGGTAGTAAAAAAATTTGGATTTCACCACTGGTTCTGTCCCTTTTATATGTAGAAAGGACTTTGATTGCAGGTTTGCAGCCATCTTGCCTTTTTGTACCTCCTGGTGCCCTTGCTTGCATTTATTTGACTTATGTAAAGGAGATTTATTTAGAATTAGGTAATACCTATATTGCTTCTGTCTTGATTCCAATCGTATTTTGCTGAGGTCCAGGTAACTATTGGCCCACCCAACCTTTCCCTGAATGATCTGGTTTACATTATGCTAAACTGTGGTTTCCCAGCTTAGCTAAACCATGAGTTCTGGCATACAAGCTACAAGTAGCTATGTTCACTTCAGGGGCTAGCCCAAATCAAACCAGGGGTGAAATCCAGCAGGTTCTGACAGGTTCTGGAGAACCGGTAGCGGAAATTTTGAATAGTTCAGAGGACCGGAAAATGCCACCTCTGGCTGGCCCCAGAGTGGGGTGGGAATGGAGATTTTGCAATATACTTCCCCTGGAGTGGAGTGGGAATGGAGATTTTGCAGTATCCTTCCCCTACCATGCCCACCAAGCCACACCACGCCCACCAAGCCACGCCCACAGAACCAGTAGTAAAAAAAATTGTATTTCACCACTGAATCAAATCAACTAAAGGCTAAACACAACAGGATAACCAGTTTGATATGCAAAGTTATGAACATGTTGGTGATTGTTTTGCTTTGCTGAAAAAGCTGTTATTAAATCGGAAGGTGTTTAACCCTTTATTAAGCAATTAAATTTGGAAGGTCAGTGGTAATGCATTCAACAGCTTCACTAGTTTCATGAATTCATGAAAGAAGCTTCTTTGATAGCCATCTACCCTGAAACAGATACTCTCAAGCAACTAGAAACAACAGGGCAATGTTACTAATGTGGGGATTAGATCATGGATTTACCCTCCCCACCCCCATTAAATTAACAGGCCCAGACAAATTCACAGATCAGAAATGCCTTCATAGATTCTTCTTCCAATACAATATATGTCATCATTCACTAGCAATGTCCCACTGCATTCAGTGCAGGGTGGATAAAAATCAATGATTTTTTTTTAAAATCAGATTTCTTTGATTTAAATCGGATTTTTTTGATTTAAATCGGATTTTTTTGATTTAAATCAGATTTTTTTTGATTTTTATCAAATTTATTTTAATAAAAAACTTTTGGGGTAAAAATCTATCGTAAGATAGTTTTCTCTTTAAGATACATAAATAATTTAGTTTATTCAGCATGAAATGGAGCTTAGTTATGTAGCATGAGGCTGTATATTCTGCAACACTGGGACTTATCGGTGAGTCAACAGTGGGTCAAAGGAGTAGCAGAGATGACAGTTGCTCTTTAAAAATTATGATTTAAATCGAGTTGATTTAAATCAAGCCTTTTTACTAGTGATTTAAATCATGATTTAAATGGTGATTTAAATCAACTCGATTTAAATCAAATCCACCCTGATTCAGAGCTCGATAAACAAAAGAATGAAAATAATGAAAAGACCCAGGTTTGACATCAGAAATAGAAGCAAAAATAAAGTAATATCAATTAGAGCGTTTTTCCTTTCCAAGATACTCCATTGCAGATCTCAAGGTAGCTGTTTTTTTGGAATAACAAAACTACACTAGCATTACAGAGCAAGGGGTTGCTGAACTCAGGTCAACATTTTCAGATTCTCTCAAGAAATCTCAATAAACACAATAGATATTGAATATGTTCCAACTGTTAATTGATAAATTGTTGACAACGTACATAACCATCCTGTCTTTGTGCTTCACCGATTGCCTCATCCCATTTAAAATCCTGCATCAGTCTTGTTCCAAAGATGCTTTTTTCAAGAGGCAACTCGACTTTCTGGTTTTTCTTTGAAGATGTTTTGCTTCTCATCCAAGAAGCTTCTTACAGAGGAATCTTCTTGGATGAGAAGCGAAACGTTTTCAAAGAAAAACCAGAAAGTCCAGTTGCCTCTTGAAAAAAGCATCTTTGGGATAACCATGACCTGGATGACTGAGAATCTCCATAGACACCTGCATCAGTCTAGTCTAGTCCAATGTTTCTCAATCTTGCAATTTTAAGATATGTGGAGTTCAACTCCTAGAATTCCCTAGCCAGAACAGCAGAGGTGGGTTTCAGCAAGTTCTGACCAGTTCTGGAGAACCGGTAGTGGAAATTTTGAGTAGTTCAGAGAACCGGTAGTAAAAATTCTGACTGGCCCCGCCCCCATCTGTTCTCTGCCTCCCGAGTCCCAGTTGATCAGGAGGAAATGGAGATTTTGCATATCCTTCCCCTGGATTGGAGTGGGAATGGAGATTTTACAGTATCCTTCCCCTGCCATACCCACCAAGCCACGTCCACCAAGCCATGCCACGCCCATCAAGCCACACCCACAGAACCGGTAGTAAAAAATTTTGAAACCTACCACTGCAGAACAGATTGGAGAATCCTGGGAGTTGAAGTCCACATTTTTTAAAATTGCTGAAGTTAAGATACACCAGACTAGCCTTTGATGCAGGGAGATGCATCTCATGAAAGCCGCTGCCAGTTCATACAATTTCTTAGAAAAGGTGTTACCAAACTCTTTCTGACTATAGGCTTCCATTGACTAACATGGCTCTCCTCCTACAAGAGTAAGCAATTAGGAAGTACAGATGCCCTAAAGTGGCTAGGAAGGTCTAATAATTAGAAATGATTAATTTATCTGGCTAGCTCAGCCCCATAAGCATTTCATTCCGTGATAAGCAAGATGATGCCATCCAGATATTTTTTTTTAACTATAATTCTTGTCGTTTCCCATGATGGTTGCCTTAATAGGATTTTTTTTTAAAAAAAAAACTGGAGCAGATTAGCTTGCCTGTCCTTGAGTTCATTAATAGCTGGTTTAATTATAAATCAAAAAATGCTTGTAAGATCACTGTTTCTCCACAGTATCTCCCCATCCTTTTTACAGAGGCTCCGTCTGTTAAAGTCAATAAATTCACAGCACAGTACTGAGTTCTCCTGTAATTGTTTGGCTTTCTAATGGAGGAAAAATATGGATATTACAAAGGAGCATTTGTTTTTATTTTAAAAATGGGCCTCGCGTGCATGGTTTGCAAAAGGGAAAACAATATCCTGGTAAGTTATGCAGTAAGTTACACAGTATGGGAGAATGTGTTCCCAGTCCAGATCTTAACTATACTGTGATTTGTTGCAACATGCTTTTCTAACCATGTCTTCAGCTGCAGACACCAAGCTAATCTGCACAAATCAAGAAAACTTACAAGTCAGCTTTCTTCTATTTCATTTTGAACATTGTGAGATAGAAGTGACAATATTTTTGCCACCCATGTTCTTAATCAAGGGCTTAATTGAAGAAATGAAGGCAGATGAAGAGGCTCAGGCATAAGAAAATGTTATGGGACAGAGTTCTTATCATCTTGAAGGAATAGAGACTACACAATTCAATGTGGAAATTCTGTTTTTCTTCCTTGTTTGATGTGGAAGTTGACATATCTTTATTTTGCTAGCATACATACTTGGATTTTGGAAGGCTCTTCATCTCTTAAGATAATTTAAGGTAAAATAAACGTGGCTTTGCAGTTGGTACATGATTTTGAAGGATAAAATAAGGAACTCATTGATAGGGACAAGGTTCAGCTCTATTGTATTGTATTTGCCTATATCCATCTATCTACACCCCAGGATTGTGCATGTGAATGGAACAAACAATCCAGAGGAAGAAAAGTGTCTGTGCATAGTCTCTGTGTGAGATCGGAGGGGGGGGGGGCAGGGGGAAAGAGAATGGATTCACATAGTCTAAAGCAGTGATGGCTAACCTTTTTGCCATCGCGTGCCAGGAGTGGGGGGTGGTCGTGCACATGCATGCCCACACCCATAATTCTATGCGCCCTACCGCCACGTATATGCGCGCGACCCACCATGCTCCCCGCACTCCTGGCACGTAATGGCACAGTAGACCCATTTTTTGCTCTCCCCGGCCTCCAGAGCCTTTCTAGGA
This sequence comes from Arizona elegans, assembly GCA_022577455.1. Lineage (NCBI taxonomy): Eukaryota > Metazoa > Chordata > Lepidosauria > Squamata > Colubridae > Arizona > Arizona elegans. Next base: position 81,775,173 of record JAKOOJ010000008.1, read on the forward strand.
GTCTGGGGAGGGTGAAAATGGCCTTCCCTACCCCCCCGGAGGCCCTCCGGAGGCTGAAAATGGCCCATTTGCCAACTTCTGGTGGGACCGGAAGGCCTGTTTTTTGCTCTCCCCAGCCTCCAGAGCCTTTCTAGGAGCTTGGGGAGGGCAAAAATGGCTTCCCCACCCTCCGGATGCCCTCCGGAGGCCGAAAATGGCCCGTTTGCCAACCTCTGGTCCCACCACTAGAAAGGCTCTGGAGGCTGGGGAGAGAGAAAAACAGGCCTTCCCCACCACCCCCTGAGGCCCTCCGGAGGCAGGAAACAGCCTGTTTCCCTACTGGTAGGCCGAGAAGGCCCGAAAATCAGCTGGCAGGTGCACGCATGCATGCCGGAGCTGAGCTCGTGTGCCCACCGATATGGCTACGCATGCTACCTGTGGCATGCATGCCATAGGTTCACCATCACAGGTCTAAAGCACTGTTTCTCAACCTCAACAATTTTAAGATATTTGGACTTCAGTCCCAGAATTGCAGGCCAGGAAATTCTGAGAGTTGAAGTTGTTGAGCTTGATAAACATAGGTCTAAGGCATGAGATGTTTCAATCATGGTTTGCTGAACAAGCTATAACTTAGTTTCATACTGTAGAAAGTTAGCACCCACCCCTCTCCTAGAAGAATGAAATATTCTAGGAAATATTAAAAAGGCAGAATATTATACCTCCCTGGATGAAAAAAGGAGAAACATGCTCTTGGAAAGCAGCCCCCCATCTTTGTTAATAGCCCCAGGAAGGCTGGGTCAGCTTATCTACAACACAAAAGACCTTCACCCGCAGGACATAATAGGATTAGCCCTCTACCCATCTCATCACATGACACCTGAGGATATTACATTACCCAGTAAGATTCAACCAAGCCTTGGACTCAAGACAACCTACAAAGTTACTCCTGCATGGCCTCATGGGAGTCTGACAGCCAATCAGGATACATTTCTTGCCACAGAAACAGGAAGCAAATTCAAAGCCCAACAGAGGGTATAAATCTCTCTCCCTCTCTCAGCCATGTGCTCGTTTTTGCCCAGGATCTCAAACCACGTGGTCCTGTCCACTATTAAACCATACTTCCAAGCAGTCTCCATGTTTCCAGTCTCTTTCTTCCTCACTTGGAACTGAACCCAGATGGACATTTCTTCCAACAATACAATACACTAAACTATTGTGTTTACTAAAATGTGTGAACCAAGCCATTTTAGTTTTAAAATTGGTTTATATGGGTTAGCATGTTATGTGAACTCAGCCAATGGTAATTTATTCAACCATCTTGTTAAATAAATGATGGCTTAACATGAAGGGTGTTACCCTATGACCCCCTCTTTAAAAATGGCAGAGAACGTTTGTGTCTCCTGGGCAGTAGTGGGTTTCAATTTCATTTGCTACCGGTTTGCTCGTGGGTGTCCACGTGTGCGATGCTTCTGCGCATGTGCAGAGACATCCGGGCGGGTGGGCAGAGCTTGCCGCTGCCACTACCTGTTCGCCTGATCTGGGGTGAACTGGTAGCAACCCACCACTACTTCTGGGCCTTTGAAAGCATTAACTTTAAATAATAAGAGCCAGGTTCCTTAGATTCAAACAACAAAGGAATCTCTGATGATAGAATTAGTAAAAGAGCAGTGAATAAACCAGACAAACCAGGTAAGAGCTATAAATAGCAGTGATTAACCAAAACAATAGCAACAACCTGAGGCAGGGATATGACTGCAATAAATCATCCAAATATTTGCAATATTGTCACAGAACAGCATAATAGCCTGCAAAATCAGATTGCTGAAATAGATAGTATCCTTATCAAACACGTGAGGAAGTCTGGCCTGCAGTCAAAAACATGATCATTTGCTTCAGAGAGCAATATATGTTTAATGGCTCAGACCCCGCTTACAAGCAATGAGACCGTTAAGGGACACATTATTTACCTAAAGATATGGTTAGAAAAACGATCATTCGAAGCTTCCAATGGGGCCTTGTAAACTCTACAAATTTCCTCAAATACACAAGCTCAGGATAATTTGCATCATTAACTCCCAAAACAAATTGGTAGCAAGAAAGCGTATTATAAAAAAGGACAACCCTAAAGTTATTTACTTATTAGATTTTTATCTGCCTTTATTACTTTATAACAGGGGTGTCAAACTCAAGGCCTGCGGACCGGATCCAGCCCCCCAGGGTTCTTAAATCTGGCCCACAGTGCTGGCCTGGAAATAGCAAAGGACCGGCCTGTGGTGCTTCTAGTGGCAACTTGACATCTAGCATCCAAAACGGGGCGTGGGAGGGGGGCGGGCTGGACGGCCTCTGGCAGCACTTCGCCAGCCAAAACGGGACAGGATGCCGCCTCCCTGCCAGTCAAAATGTTTTGGCTGGCAGGGTGCTGCAGGAGGCTGTTCAGGGTGAAAACGGGGCACGGGGGGATTGCACACAACCCCCCCATGCCCCGTTTTGGTCAGCAGGAAGGAGGCATCCATCCCATCACCCCTCACCCCCACCCCCCGGGCTGGCCCATGGAGGAGAACTACAATGCTGATCCGGCCCTCGAAGAAATCCAGTTTGACACCCCTGCTTTTATAAGTAACTCAAGGCAGCAAATATACCTAACTGTTGTGACCTAGGCCCAAGTAGTTATTATCAGATACAATCAGTCCTAAACAAACATATTTTATTAAAACAACTGAGAATTACTTCATTCTCAGCTTAGCCCAAATTAAACAGTCCTTCGCCCTTATCACAAACTTATGTCTTCTTTGGCACCCTGCCAAAGGCTTTTCTTGGCAAAACCCCATGAAGTTCAGAAGCAAGAGACTCCGACAAGAAACAAACGTAGCAACGTTGCTTTCCTACAAAGATCCCAAGAGCCGTTGTTGCTCTTTTAAGCCTTATGGGAGGAGCCAATCATCTCCTGGCCTTACTCCCGAGTCGTCCTTTTTGCTTTAGTTGCTCTTGCCTTCTGGCAGCTTTTCGCATGCATGCACGAGGAACAGGCTCCTCCTGTTCCTCTGCCTCTCTGCTATCTGCCTCTGGAGGCTCCGGAGTCCGTGCATTGCTCTCAGATGGCCCTGGCCCCATCTCTGCCTTTGACACAGAGCCCGCATCTGGGCCTTCCCCTGACTCCAGGACTGCCAGCTCCGCAGGCTGCTGGTGGACCACACTACTAATATCCTCCTCCTTTTTCTAACAACAACCCTTTGAGATGGGTTGGGCTGAGAGAGAGTGACTATCCCAGAGTCGCCCAGCTGGCTTTCATGCCTAAGGAAGGATTTGAACTCACTATCTCCTGCTTTCTAGCCTGGTGCTTAATCACTAGATCAAACTAGCTCTCAGTATATGTATAATATATACCTAGTACAGGACTGTATAGGTTGAAAAATGTGGAAGAGGCCTTCGTCCTGCAGTGGATTGACAACAGCTAAAATGATGGTGATATATCTAGTACAGTCAGCCAGAAAAGACTTAGAGCTTCCAGGATTTCCTACTTTGGTAAAAAAAAAAAATGATTCAGGCTAAGGAGATAGCAAGTCCAAATATCAGGAGGGCCCCATAATGCCATGGAAATTCCGGTGGATGGTGAAGTCAGCACTCTTCCTGTTTTTCACAAACAGATTTAACTCAACTCTAATAAGAGAGAGATATTAGCCCTTCCTGCCTATATCCTTTGTGTCCAAATTAGCATCTGTGGGCTTCAACAAGCCCACTGGCGTATTTCTTTGAATCTTCTTCTTTCACTTGTTTTTTTTTTTAATTATTTTTAAAAATTAATGGGAAGCTTGCATTGCAAAGAAAACAATCTGCCTCAAGCATAATCTGTACTAGCAACAATTCCTCTAGGTCCCAGTAAGACTCTGGAAGCATTTTTAGAAAATAAAATCCTAGTTAGCTGCATTTGTATACTCTGGAAATGTGTCGTCTATCTGTCGGTAAAAATAATAATAATTACCTGACTTAGCAACTTCAGGAATGTGCCTTGAAGCAATAGATGCGTTGTTATTGGACACATTCAATATTTACTTTTTGGTATGTCCAAAATAGGCTTTTAAAAACGTTCCTCCTTCCTTCTACAAGCTCACCTGAAATATTTCACCACCTTTTACCCTTTATCAGACCTTGTTTACCTACTGGTAAAGGTAGTCTTCAACTTATGACCACAGTTGTGCTTGGTTGTAAGTCATGCCAGTCGTTAAGGAGGTCATCTCATGATGAGCCCAATTTTTATAAAATTTTTTGTGACAGTTGTTAGCAAGTACCATGGTTGCTAAGAAAACCCATTTGTCCACAGTACAGGTAGTCCTTGATTTACGACCACAACTGAGCTCCAAATTTCTGTTGATAAGCGAAAGTTGTTAAGTGAGCTTTGACCCATTTTACGACCTTTCTTGCCATAGTTGTTAAGTGAATCACTGCAGTTGTTACATCAGTAACATGGTTATAAACTTGAATCTCGCTTCTCCAGATTGACTTTGCTTGTTAGAAGGTTGCAAACCGTGATCACATGACCCCTGGACACTGCAACCGTCATAGATATGAAGCAGTTGCCAAGCGTCTGAATTTTGATCATGGGACCACAGGTTGTAAGTGTGAAAAACAGTGATAAGTCACTTTTTTCAGTGTTGTTGTATAACTTGGTTGTTGTTGTTGTTAGTTGCGAAGTCTTGTCCGACCCATTGCGACCCCACGAACAATGTTCCTCCAGGCCTTCCTATCTTCTACCATCCTCTAGAGTCCATTTAAGCTCACACCGACTGCTTCAGTGACTCCATCCAGCCACCTCGTTCTCTGTCATCCCTTTCTTCTTTTGCCCTCAATCGTTCCCAGCATTAGGCTCTTCTCCAGTGAGTCCTTCCTTCTCATTAGGTGGCCAAAGTATTTGAGTTTCATCTTCAGGATCTGGCCTTCTAAAGAGCAGTCAGGGTTGATCTCCTCTAGGACTGACTGGTTTGATCACCTTGCAGTCCAAGGAACTCGCAGGAGTCTTCTCCAGCACCATAATTCAAAGGCCTCAATTCTTTGGCACTCAGCCTTTCTTATGGCTGTAAATTGAAGATTATCTGTAGGATTTTATTTTATTTTTTGCCAGAAACCAGACATAAATGCCATTTTCCAGTTTTTTTAAAAAAAAGTAAATTGAGGTCATGAGACTGTGGAACATTGCAAATGCTGTACATGTGGACTGGTTGCCCAGCACCCAAAACGAGATCGTGTGATTGTGGGGGAAGCAGCTATTGAAGTTTTGAATATGAGTACCTTTTTTTTAGTCTGTCCTAACTTTGGTTGCTAAGTGACCAATTGTAAGCCGAGGAGTAGCTGTACTGTAGTGGTCCCCACAGAAATCTTCAATTCCAAGATTACAAAGGGCTGAAAGAGGCCAAATAGCTACTCAATCTTGGGAAGTTGTTGCTAGTTGAGGATAGGACTATTCAAGCAACCATCTGATTCCAAAATATTTTTGCTTTTCCGAGTGAAGGAAAGGCAGAGCCTTCTTACCCCCCATCAATTCAATCTTTATTACGGTAATGGACCAGCCACACAAAAAAATTAAACATTAAAATAAAGCAAAACTGAACAGAACCGAACAAGGCATAGTAATATGTTACAATTGACGGTGAAATGAATGGGTGACCAAAGTCTCCCCAATTTGACAGACAGTGTAATAAAACTTAGCTACGTTCAGAGAAATTGAATCATACTGATCCAACAATAGTCAGAAGAGCTCTAATGGACGTTTGGATTAAAACTAAGCAAAAAAATTATATAGAAATTCTCAATTGGCTGTTGACTCTGGAGATGTTTGTACATCTAAATTTCATGAAATTAGGAAGATTGATCACGTATAAAGACATATTGAATGAAAAAGGAGAGCTGAGGTCTAGACAGGACTTACAAGAAGAAGGGATAGAACTAGAGTGGTGGGCATATCTTCAGATTCAATCCCGATACGTGAGAGATAAAAATGAATGGGGCATGAGAACCGAACCGATAGAATTGGATGAAATCCTACAAGGGGCAGATGTGAAGATGATTATGAAATTATATAAATATTTACTGGATTATGACATGATAGAAGAGCAAGTGAAAGAGATCATGCTCACCTGGAGTAAGAATTTTGGGTATGGCATAGATCTAGATAGCTGGCAAAAACTATGGGAGAGGAATTGAAAGCTTACCCTAGCCACTGCATATAAAGAAAAACAATACAAGATGTTTTACAGGTGGCATTACACACCCACAAGGCTGGCCAAGATGTGCAAAAATTGCTCACCAAAATGTTGGAAACGTAAAGCAACACTAGGCACTTATTATCATATGTGGTGGGGGTGCCCGAAAGCCAAGGACTTTTGGTGCCAAATAAAACAGTGGCTAGAAGAGATGTTAAACAAGATGATAGATATGATGCCAGAACTCTTCCTTCTGGGTATAGTAAGGGATAATTACAAAAAAGAAGAAATATATCTTATGGTACACATATTAACGGCACCGAGGTTGATATTCGCACAAAATTGGAAATGCAAAGAGAACCCACAGGAGGTAGAAATAATCAACAAAATATTGACCTGTGCGGAAATGGACAGGTTAACAATGGAGGTCAAAGATAAAGATGAATCGGAATTCTATGTAACCTGGAATACATTTTATAAATGGCTAGAGAAAAGGAGGAATGTAGGGATAGAGAATTAGAAACAGAGTGAAGAAAAGGGGAGAAAAATAAATAAAATAATATAAGAAATATTAGATAGGAATAAATTGGATTTGAATAGATACGAAGGGAATATGTACGTAACTGAAATGTGATTGAATGTACAAAAAGTATATATGGAATATGCATGATATTATATTGTAATATACACGAAAGAAAAAGTGTTAGAAAAGTATGTACCAGACAAGTCGCACCAAGTCTAATGTTTTTAAATCGTATATTTAATAAAATTATTATTATTATTATTATTATTATTATTATTATTATTATTATTATTAATAATAATAATAATAATAATAATAAATAGTAGTTTTACATAAAAATGTCTGAATTTCTGGGATATTTAATCAGTTATGAGTCCACGAGTCCCTATAGAGGGGGCAATATAACAGGATGTGAGCTGTAGTTTCAGGGGCTCCTTGTCCATAGGGGAAAAGTTGCCACTCATATGAATTGTTTTTATATCAGCCCTCCAGAACTACCATGGGCAGAGCGTTAATGCCCTCTAAAATTTAGATACAGTTATATAATATAAATTTAATTTAATTTAATTTAATTTAATTTAATTTAATTTAATTTAATTTAATTTAATTTAATTTATTCAATTTATATGCCGCCCCTCTCCGAAGACTCAGGGCAGCTCACAATACATTTTAAAAAATCATTATAAAAAAAACATTTAAAAATTAAAAACATTAAAAACATTACAAACTCATTCACGCCATTCATGGCCAGATCACAAGAGCGAGATCAACGGCCCCAGGCCTGCCGGAAAAGCCAGCTCTTCACTGCTTTTCGGAAGGCAATAGGGTGGGGATGGTCCAGACCTCAGGAGGTAACTGGTTCCAGAGAGCTGGGGCAGCCACAGAGAAGGCACTCCCCTGCGGGCCCACCAGCCGGCATTGTTTAGCTGATGGGACCCGGAGGAGACCAACTCTGTGGGATCTTACCGGTCACTGGGAGCTATGCGGCAGAAGGCGGTCTTGAAGATAACCTGGCCCTGAGCCATGTAGGGCTTTAAAGGTAATAACCAACACCCTGAATTGTGATCCGAGACCAATAGGGAGCCAGTGCAGCTTGCGGAGAATTGGTGTAATGTGGGTGTATCTAGGTGCACCCACGACAGCTCGCGCGGCTGCATTCTGGACCAACTGTAGTCTCTGAACACTTTTCTCACTGGTTTGCAAGGGGGGGGGGGGGCTTTCCTCCATCTTGTTCAACACCAGACAAAAACTATAACTATAATCTATACCTAACTATAATCTCTATAGCTTGCTTTCTCTCATCCACATCTGTCTGACCTCATCTTTTCTTCTTCTGAGCCAGTCTAGCCCACCATTCTTTTTCACCTTCCTTTCTTTTTCTTAGATCTTTAACAGATTAACAGAGTTAGAAGGGACCTTGTAGGTCATCTAATCCAACCCCCACCACCCAAGCAAGAGACCCTACACCATTTCTGACAGATGGCAGTCCAATCTCTTCTTGAAAGCCTCCAGTGATGAAGCTCCCACAACTTCTGAGGGAAAGCTTCTTCCTTTGGTTGATTGTTCTCACTGTCAGAAAATTTCTTCTTACTTCTAGGTTGAATCTCTCCTTGTTCAGTTACCATCCATTATTCCTTGTCTGGCTTTCGGGTGCCTTGGAAAATAGCTTGACCCCTTTCTCTCTGTGGCAGCCCCTCAAATAAATTTTAAATAAATAAATAAATGTTAAATAAAATAAAATAAAATAAATTTTAAAGGTAAACTGCTCCAAAGTCGATTGCAGAAAATACGACTTCAGCAACAGAGTGGTCAATGCCTGGAATGCACTACCTGACTCTGTTGTTACATCCTCAAATCCCCAAAACTTTAACCTTAAACTGTCTACTGTGGCCCTCACCCCATTCCTATGAGGTCCGTTTAGGAGGGTGTGCATAAGCGCACCAGCGTGCCTACCGTCCCTGTCCTACTGTCCCCATTTATTCGTACTCATTTCCTGTGTTCATGTCCATGTTTATACATGTCCATGTGTTTATGTCCATGTTTATATATGTTTTCTCATACATGTTTGACAAACTAAATAAAATAAATAAATAAAAATATTGGAAGACTCCAATATCAGAGACCTGCTATCAGGTCTCCCCCAGTCCTTCTCTTCACTAGGCTAGCCGTGCCCAGTTCTTGTAACCATTCTTCATATGCTTTAGTTCTTATCCTCTTATATTTAGATCTTAGCCTCTTGTATGTATTTTGTTCTCTAGACTCACCTGCTTCTCTCTGCTTTCTTTGCCAATACCACACAGTTACAAACATGAAATCCTTTAGGGCAGTGGTTCTCAACCTGTGGGTTGAGACTCCTTTGGGGGGGGTCGAACGACCCTTTCACAGGGGTCGCCTAAGACCATCGGAAAACACATATTTTCAATGGTTTTAGGAATAATTTTATGGTTGGGGGTCACCACAACATGAGGAACTGTATTAAAGGGTCGCGGCATTAGGAAGGTTGAGAACCACTGCTTTAGGGCAACCTAGACAGAGATAGACAGAGCCCATGGCAAACTTCCTTAGTATCCGCCCAAGTTCTCTTTCCTACCTGACATTTTCATAAGAATATAAAAATACAGCAAAGGAAAGTGACACTTTCAAAATGATCTCTATTTCCAAAAATGCCTCTGTCCTCCTCTACAGCTCCATTGCTAGGCGAGTGCATGGATGATGTAATAATACAGTGTTTGCAAGAGCGGCCAACTGCCCACAAAAAAAAAAATAAAAATAAAAAATGAATGAAGACAACAGAAATACTAAATATCATTTTTCATATCATTCTGTGGATATAAAATTCTATGATACCACAGCATGCTTCCAAATGTAAACGGATTTCAGAGTTTTGCTCTAGCTTTAAACTCCAGATCCATTTATCCAGGAGCAAAATGTGCTTAGATTGATGGGTTTTATATCTAAGCAAAGATTTGTAAGATTTTCTTGTTCAGGGTAGGATAAAGCAGTTGTTGTCTCCCAGTGGTTTGGCCTATAGTTGTCAGTCTTAGATGAAGCAGTTTGCGTGATATTTCATCATACAAATCATGTTAATTATGTAATTTGTAATGATGTCACACGATGCATAGGAAGTTATTTATGGCCTTTACCAGATGCCTATCAGGTGACCAGTGCACATGCCCATGCCAAGAATATGTTCTTCTGGTTTCTGGTGCGTGCATGCGCACTGGCCATGTGGTCCTCTGGTTTCTGGTGTGCAGGCCTGCATGAAGACCAGCTGACCAGGGCGCATGCACGCACTAGAAACCGGAAGTTCATCTTCCCAGCGAGCGCATGCGCACCGGGCAGCTGCTCTTCCGGTTTCCGGTGCTCCCACGCATGTGAAGACCAGCTGGCCGCCATGCCGGAACCCGGAAGAGCAACGGGTGACGGGTCTCGTGCCCGTAAAGTGAATAATGTGAATAAAATAATGTGAATAATGTGAATAGTATAAGGACAGCTATATGAACACTGGAGGACCCTCTCTATTCACATTATTATAAAGAAAGAAATGTGCTTGGTCAGAGACTACACTGTCAGCTAAATTCCATTCTTGACAACATATATCTTTTGAGGATATATGTCAAAGATGCAAGGACCATATATAATATATATCTTCTGAGGAAGATATCTGTCAAGGATGCAGAGACATCCATCTGAAACAAAAAGTTACTTATTAATCCAAGGCCATCCATGGATCTATGCATCAGTGATTACAGAAGAGGAGGATGTTTAGCTAAAATTACCTCATGTACTATAAATTAAGGCAGGAATTTATTAATTAAAAAGTGTCAATTATCATGTAACGGATGTACATTAACCATATATGGAAAACTGCTGTGCCAGCAAAGTCCTTTGTTTTGGGTATGTATAAAAGCAGTTGTATCAGAGCTCTACCTTTGTTCAGAATTGCAGATACAAATCTGGTTCTGAAACTGCGCAATAAAACTGTCTCTGGCTGACCAAGGAATGTTGTTTGGTCGCATCATTCCATAACACCTGGAGAGATGGCTCTGCGTGCCATTTCCAGCATGTGTGCCATAGGTTCACCATCACAGATCTATGAGCTTAAAATATAGACTCTTTGGACCAGGGATGGGTTCTATTTACCTTTACTACCAGTTCGCAATGGGACCGCACGCGTGCATGAGCTTTGCTTGTGCGCGCACTCTTCTGTGTAAGTGCAGAAGCTTCTGCGCATGCGCAGAAGCATTTTGATGATGTCGGGGTCAGTGGGCGGAGCCTCCCACCGGTTTTACTACCGGTTCTATAGAACCGGTGAGAACTGGGAACAACCCACCACTGTTTTGGATCAATAAATTACTTAATAAGGAAATTCAGTATTTTCAGCTCTCTGAACAAAAGGAAAGGTGGAGAAAAGCAGTGAAGCCAGAAAGCATGTCATACTAATTACCCAGAAAATGCACCAGGATAGCATGTTGCCTAATTTAGATGTTGATCTAAGGTAAATGGAAGGAGGAAGTGCCGAGCTTAGGGAAATTATAGGGGAAATTATAATTCAACTGTGGTTGAATGTTGTCACTCTCAAAAATGTCGAAGCAAAGGTCAGTAAATTGAGTTAAGCAGAAGTCTAGGAGATTCTCTTGCAGCTTTGAGCTCAAGCTATCACATTTTTAGTTTGAACTCTTTCATAATCAAGAGAAAAAAAATGTGCTGTTAAAGGATTGTTAAGAGACTCCAAGACCAGATCTCTAGGAGGACTGGATCTCTGTAGGAGGCTTGTATACCAAAGCTTTATTTTTAGAGATGTATTTTCATATGTTGAACAGTATTTCCTTGGATATGAAAGGTATGTTTCTCAGGCAGTGTTTCTCAAACTCAACAACATTAAGAAGTGTGGACTTCAACTCCCAGAATTCCCCAGCCAGCATCCTTTTTCCTTTTCACGATTGAAAGCTTTCCCTGTGGATCTGGTCAGCTACTATGCAACCCAGAATGTGAAAGTGGGCTATTTTTATGTTCCTTAGGAAAAGGAATTGTAAGGCTTCCTAGTAGACTTATCTTTAAACACAAGTAGTCCTTGACTTTGTAGGAAGTTAGCACCCACCCCTCTCCTAGGTAAATGAAATATTCTAGGAAATATTAAAAAGGCAGAATATTTCCCCTAAAAGAGAAATAGAAATTTTAAGACAGAAACTCAGCTCCAGCTCCCTGCCCCTAGCAGTTACTTTTGGTTATTTACAAGACAAAAGGCTGAGCCAGCTTATGTACAACACAAAAGACCTTCACCCTCAGGACCAGAGGTGGTATTCAGCCAGTTTGTATCAGTTCAGGGGAACCGGTAGCGGCGACTGTGAGAAAGCAGCCCACACCTTTGTTAATAGCCCCAGGAAGGCTGGGCCAGCTTATCTACAACACAAAAGACCTTCACCCTCAGGACATAATAGGATTAGCCCTCTACCCATCTCACCACATGACACCTGAGAATATTACATCACCCAGCAAGATTCAACCAAGCCTTGGACTCAAGACAACCTACAAAGTTACCCCTGCATGGCCCCATGGGAGTCTGACAATCAATCAGGATACATTTCTTGCCACAGGAACAGGAAGCAAGTTCGAAGCCCAACAGAGGGTATATAAATCTCTCTCCCTCTCTCACCCATGTGCTCTTTTTTGCCCAGGACCTCAAGCCATGTGGTTCTGTCCACCATTAAACCATCCTTCCAAGCAGTCTCCATGTTTCCAGTGTCTTTCTTCCCCACTTGGAATTGAACCCAGATGGACATTTCTTCCAACAATTTAGAGCAAAGGCCAGAATATCTGTTGCTAAGCAAGCTTATTGTTAAGTAATTTGTGCCCTTTTTTGCCAAAGTTTTTAAATGAATTACCACAGTTGCTAAGTGAATCACAGTCATTAAGCAAACCCAACTCCCCCCCCCCCCCAGTTGACTTTGTTTGTTGAAAGCCAGCTGGGAAGGTCAGAGTCATGAACACGGGATTCCTGGACACCACAACATTAGGTGAGGAGGGCCACTCATGATTCACTTTTGTCACTGCTGTTGTGACTTTGAATAATCACTAAATGGCTGTAAGTCAAGGACTATGTCTATTCTACAGCCAAATTCTGACACTGCCATGCCTTAGAAAGAGAGACGATTGCTATTTTTCCTGATGACCTAAACCTTCTGCCCTGTTCTTGCTGCTGATGTCAAGAGCAAATACTTGTTTTGTACATGTATCTGTACAATTTGTACGATCGTACAGAATTGTACATGCGGGGAAAGGCCCAGCATGAAGTAAAAACAAAGGCAGATGATGAGAGAGTGATGGGCATAAGCAGAATTTCAGCTTTCTGTCTACTCCCACCACATAGAACAGGACTCTCTAAACTTAGCAACTTTAAGACTTGTGGACTTCAACTCCCAGAATTCCCCAGAAAACCGGGTTGAGAAATTCTGGGAGTTGAAGTCCAGAAGTCTTAAAAGTTGCCACGTTCTGAGACACCTGATCTAGAGCTTTCTCAGACAGATTGGTTCCCATTTGCAGCTGATGCTGTTCAATGAAAAAAGCACAAGAGCTATTTTCAGAGTTGTGCGCTCACATTTCCAAGCTAAAAGGGCAGACTTTCCTTCTACCAATCCACCTGTTGTCTGCCCCATTTGAATCTTGCAGGTGGCAGCAGGAGGAAAGGTGAAAGTGCTCATCACCTGTGCATAATGAAGCTTCTTTTGTCGACTCACAAACCTAGCATTCACAATTAGAAGTGGGGTGGGGGTGGGGATATTTCATGCTGAGGACTGATTAAGACAAAATTCTTTTATTAAAAACAACAGTAATGGGTGGAAGAAACTATTTATAGTGAAATGAAAATTACACAACTATTGCAGGAGCTTGTATTTCAATGGGGATATACTTTTTTAACCTTTTCTTTTAATTAAGTCTTCCCTGGGCTCTTATCGCACCACATGCAGCTTCAGAGGTTGCAGTCTTTGGAATTAAGAGGTGTTAAAAGTGGATTTATTCTTGATACCTTTGCAAGCATCAGCACGTCCTCCCTTCTTTTCCTCAGTTCAGGGATCCTTTTATGCCCTGTGGACAACTTTCACTCATGGGAGACTGGCCTCAACATACACAGGTAGTCCTTGACTTATGACCGCCATTGGAATCAGAACTTCGATCACTAAGTTATAAGTGAGTTGCACCTGATTTTATGGCCATTTTTGTTACAGTTGTTAAGCAAGTCATGATAATTGTTAAGCAAATCATGCAGTTGTTAAATTTATTTATTTATTTATCAGAATCAGAAGCCCTCTGGGAAGGTCACCATTAGTAATCACATGATCCCATGATGCTCTAAATCATTTATTTATTTATTTATTTATTTATTTATTTATTTATTTATTGCGATTTATATGCCGCCTTTCTCCCTAGGGACTCAAGGCGGCTTACAAAATGACAACTTCAATACAAATCACAATACAATACCAAATTAAAATCAGTAACCCAATTAAAAAACGATTTAAAATTATACCAGTGTACCCCCCAAACGAATCAGTTTAATTGGCGGAAGAGCCACGTCTTCAGCTCGCGACGGAAGGAAAGAAGGTCGGGGGCTGTCCTGAGCTCAGTGGGCAATCCATTCATGGGTAAATCATGGGTGTCAAATTCGCGACGTCACATTACCGTCACGTGAAATTTCATGACGTTTTCCCCATTTGCGGAGCTGGGATGGGCGTGGCCTGTGCATGACGCATCCGGCCCATGGGCCACCAGTTTGACACCCCTGCTCTAAATGCATGCCAATTGCTAAGCACCTGAATTTTGATCGTGTATTGGTGGGGACGATACAACAGTCATAACTATGAGGATTGGTCATAAATTCCCCTTTTCAGTACCACTATATCTTTGAAGTGTTGTTAAACAAATGGTCGTACGTTGAGAACTACCTGTAAACATCTCCCAATTGATTATCATATGCTACACAGAACTCGAACTTTGAAGACTAATTTCAGCATAGTTTAACACGGGCCAGCAACCTGCGGCTCTGGAGCTGCATGTGGCTCTTTCACCCCTCTGCTGCAGCTCCCTGTCACTCAAAATATGCGTCAGAGCCGCCAATGTGCGACACCCGCATAGGCCAAGAAAAAAAAAATTTCAGAAGAAAACAGCGTTTAATTCAACTACATATGCTAGTTTTGTGGCTGCTCAAGAAATAGTCAGGCACGGGAAGAGTTTTGTGGCTCCTGGTGTTTTCTTTTCTGTGGGAAACGGGTCCAAATGGCTCTTTGAGTGTTTAAGGTTGCAGACCCCTGGTTTAACATATAGAATAGAATAGAATAATAGTAATATGCATTAATAGTAATGCATATAATGCAGGTGAGACAAAAATAATAGCAATAGCAATAGTGCTTAGACTCATATACCGCTTCATAGTGCTTTACAGCCCTCTCTAAGCGGTTTACAGAGTCAGCCTATTGCCCCCAACAATCTGGGTCCTCATTTTACCCACCTCGGAAGGATGAAAGGCTGAGTCACCCTTGAGCCAGTGAGATTTGAACTGCTGAACTGCAGCTAGCAGTCAGCTGGAGTAGCCTGCAGTAGTGCACTCTAACCACTGCGCCATCAAATAATGCTCATTTGGGGATTGCTGATATCATGGCAGGACTCCAAAGAAAAGGCTTGGACTGTAGAAGAGCTTTCCCAACTGGCAGATCTGATAGATCAAAATTTCCATTCTTCCCAGCCAACGATAATCTAAACAGTTCACAGAAAACCTGGAGGGGGGAAAAAATGGCCCAGAGCAGGGATTCCAAAACATTTTGCCACCACATGTCCCTTTAGTGTAAAGGTAGTCCTCAACTTTCAGCCATAACCAAGCCCAAAATTTCTGTTGTTAAATGAGACAGTTGTTAAGTGAGTTTTGCCTCATTTTATAATTTGTCTTGCCACAATTGTTAAGTAAATCACTATAGTTAATTTAGTAACACACTTGTTAAGTGAATCTGGCTCCTCCATTGGTTTTTCTTATCAGAAGGTCGCAAAAAGTGATCACATGACCCTGGGAAACTGTAACCATCATAAATATGAATCAGTTGCCAAGCATCTGAATTTTAATCATATGACCATGGAGATGCAGCAACAGTCATAAGTGTGAAAAATGGTCATAAGTCATTTTTTTCAATGCTGTTGTAACTTTGAATGGTCACTAAACAAACTGTTGCAAGTCAAGAACTACCTGTAATCTTAATGTATATCCCTTAATGTATTATTCTCCAAAGCACCTGAAGGCAGGACAAGAAGCAATGGGTGGAAACTAATCAAGGAGAGAAGCAACCTAGAACTAAGGAGAAATTTCCTGACAGTGAGAACAATGAATCAACGGAACAACTTGCCTCCAGAAGTTGTGAGTGCTCCAACACTGGAAGTTTTTAAGAAGAGGTTGGATAACCATTTGTCTGAAATGGTATAGGGCTTCTTGCCTGAGCAGGGGTTGGACTAGAAGACCTCCAAGGTCCCTTCCAACTCTTCTCTTCTCTTCTCTTCTCTTCTCTTCTCTTCTCTTCTCTTCTCTTCTCTTCTCTTCGCTTCGCTTCGCTTCTCTTCTCTTCTCTTCCCTTCCCTTCCCTTCCATTCCATTCCATTCCATTCCATTCCATTCCATTCCATTCCATTTCATATACTGTGAAATTTTTGGAAAGGTAGGTTTATGTACCAGATACGATATACTGGAACAATCTGGAACTGAACACACTCAAAACCATAGAAATGGTGGTAGACTTTAGGAGAAACCCTCCCATACTACCACCTCTTACAATACTAGACAATACAGTAACAACAGTAGAGACCTTCAAATTTCTAGGTTCTATCATATCTCAAGACCTAAAATGGACAGCTAACATCAAAAACGTCATCAAAAAAGCACAACAAAGAATGTTCTTTCTGTGCCAACTCAGGAAGCTCAAACTGCCCAAGGACCTGCTGATCCAGTTCTACAGAGGAATTATTGAGTCTGTCATCTGCACCTCTATAACTGTCTGATTTGGCTCTACAACCGAACAAGACAGACACAGACTTCAGAGGATAATTAGAATCGCAGAAAAACCAATTACTACCAACCTGCCTTCCATTGAGGACCTGTATACTGCACAAGTCAAAAAGAGGGCCGTGAAAATATTTACAGATCCCTCGCATCCTGAACGTAAATTGTTTCAACTCCTACCCTCAAAATGACGTGCACTGCACACCAGAACAACTAGACACAAGAACAGTTTTTTCCCGAATGCCATCACCCTGCTAAACAAATAATTCCCTCAACACTGTCAAACTATTCACTAAGTCGGCACTACTATTTATCTTCTCATCATTCCTATCACCCATCTCCTCCTTCTTATGAATGTATGACTGTAACTTGTTGCTGTATCCTTACTATTTATATTGTTTCCTAGTATGATTTGATTGCTTATTTGTACCCTATGACTATCATGTTGTACCTTATGATTCTTAACAAATGTATATTTTCTTTTTATGTACATTGAGAGCCTATGCACCAAAAACAAATTCCTTGTGTGTCCAATCACACTTGACCAATAACGAATTCTATTCTGTTCTGTTCTGTTCTGTTTTCTGATCTGTTCTGTTCTGTTTTCTGATCTATTCTATTCTATTCTAGTAAAAGTTTCCTTACATCTCCCCTGGAATCTGTCTGCACCTTCCCAAAGGGAAATTCACGCAAAGTTAGAGAAACTGTGGTTTCTCTGAAAAGACAACAACCAAGTTCACAGAACACCCAGAATCTCTCACAAGTTGAGATCTCAAAGAAACTCTTCAAAACATGAAACTAATCTGTGATTCTGAATCTGACTGAAAGGAAAAAAAGGATTAAATGAATTAATTTTATTTAGTTCAGTTGAACTCAGTATATTGACATCAAATGAAGTCTTTGTCCTTGTGCCTGCCACCCATTATTTTTCAAGTTGAAACTTATTTGGCCCCCTGACAAAATTAAATATTCCTGCTTTCAATTTTCTACTATGCATCAATTTCTTGTTTTTGTACAGCACTTCCTTATCCTGATGCCCTCCAGATGTGTTGAACTAGTCTACTTATTTACTTATTCATTGGTCTTTGTTACTTATTAATTACTCCCTTAATTATCTAGCATCTGTTTTCCCAGGCATACGGTAATGATTTCTTTCATTAATTTTTTGGACATAGTATTTACAAAATAGTCACAATGGGAGGAAATCACCAAGAAATGCCCCATCTCCAATGAAAAAAAGGAGCCAATTAAGAGAAATATAAGAATCCTGCAAAATATTTGGACAATCACAGGGGAATCGGTACCACAGTAGAAGTTGGAAAAAAGAGGAAGCCGCATTTCACAAGGTGGCCTCAGAAGTTAATTAGGAACAAACATGGCTAGTATTTTAAGTGAATACCACCAGGAAAGAGCCAGTTTAGTCTAATGTTAAGGAATCAAGCTAGAAAGCCAGGAGACTTGAGTTCTACTCCTGCCCTAGGTATGAAAGCCAACTGGATGACTTTGGGCCAGTGGTGAAATGTAAAATTTGTTACTACCAGTTCTGTGGGCATGGCTTGGTGGGAGGAGTAATGTGACTGGGTGGGCATGGTCAACTTTTTTTTTTTTACTTTTAAAAGCATTTTTTCTATAACCTTAAGAGGTTGCAGAAAAAAATGCTTTTAAAAGCCTCTGACGATCCCAGCTGAGCCGCGCGATCATCAGAGGCTCTTTTTTTAACTGTTAAAAGCATTTTTTGGCAACCTCTTCAACTGAAAAAATTCTTTTTATAGTAAAAAAAAAAACCCTCTGATGATCGCGCGGCTCAGCTGGACATGGAGGAGGCAGGGATTTTTGCTACTGGTTCTCCGAACCACCTGCCGCCATCACTACCAGATCAGGTGATCCGGTCCGAATCGGGAGCATTTCACCCCTGCTTTGGGCCCTCTCTTAGCCCAACTCATCTCACAAGAATGTTGTGGAGAAAATAGGAGGAAGGATATTAGAACATAAAATCATAGGGCTGGAAGGGTCCTCAGAGGTCTTCTAGTCCAACCCGCTACTCAAAGCTGGAGACTTTATGCCCTCCTGGTCAAATGCTTGTCCAATCTACTTTTGAAAACCTCCAGTGATGGATACCCACAACTCCAGGAGGCAAGTTGTTCGATGGATTAATTGTACTCACTATCAGAAAATTTCTCCTTTCTTCTAGGTTAGACCTCCCTTTAACAAGTGTTAAATATTATTTAACAAATAATGAAAGACATTTACGTCCTCTCAATCTCCCAATCTTTCTCTCTGAGCCCTCATTTCAACCCTGAGCTACAAATATTTATTTTATCAATGTGAGAGTTGTGCCAGTGAGCTGAATTTTTGGTGACTATATGAACGCAGACTATCCTTCTTGACTTCTTATAGCATTATCTTACTTCCAAAGACATTCCAATAGCAAGTAATCTCTCTCTCTCTCTCTCTCTCTCTCTCTCTCTCTCTCTCTCTCTCTCTCTCTCTCTCTCTCTCTCTTTGCTTTAATTTATATGCCACCCTTCTCCGGAGACTCAGGGTGGCTTACAAGGCATTAAGCAATAGCCTTCATACTTTTGTATATATTTATACAAAGTCAGCTTATTGCCCCCACAATCTGGGTCCTCATTTCACCCACCTTTGAAAGGATGGAAGGCTGAGTCAACCTTGAGCCTGGTGAGATTTGAATTTGCAGTAATTGCAAGCAGCAGTTGTTAATAACTGCTTTAGTCCACTGTACTACAGGCTCTTTGATCCCATCCATTACTTAATATATCTTCCTCTTTTTTTTTTAACATCTGGCTTTCAGTCCATTGCCTGTTCACATCTACGTCCAATATATATGAATTTCTGCTTCCATACTGATGATGATTGATGACCCTAACCCATCATGTCAAGAGAATGGCCAGTCTTTAATTTTTCTTATACTCCATGAAATTACGGTCTTGGTAACCATCTCTGAATCCAGAATTCAAAGGAATTTTTCATTTTTCTCATACCATCTCAGAGTCCATCTTCCATAACTGTACTGATATAAACAATTGCTTCACTTATTCCAATCCTTGTCATATTGAAATGTGCTTTGTGACTTTGTCTTAATTTGCTGCTGCATTCCTTCCTACGTAGCTTTGGTTTAAAAATTGTTTCCTAAAAGCGCAACAGAAACATTGAGTTCCTTCTGGGTGATTATGATGGAGGCTCTTCTTCAAACTCATCCATTTCTGCTACAGACACGTTGCAACAACTAGATGCCAGTTTTTTTTTTCTTTCTATGATTTGTCTTCTTTTTCTTTTCAGTCATCCATTCTTTAGATGCTAAACTGAACATTCCTATGAATGGAATGATCCCTCTGGTTTTTCACAATCTGCCAGAGATTATTCAAACAGCATGAGATTAATGGCTCTCAATGTCTGGAAAATTTTGTCCACTCTGGAATGTTAGAGCTTTCAGCTAACAAGGGGAAAATAAGTGTCACCATCTGATTGAAACTCTGGTGGGGAAGTTGAAATTTTGCAATAGCTAGTTAGCTGGAATTTCAGTATAGCTGGATTCACTATGGTTTGAGATAGTAATATTGCCAAGTTGGATCCCAATTTGAGAAGCCGGACTAAAGCTTCAAATACTGCACAATGCAATGCGATTTATTACTGCCTGTCCCTGGAATTTCCTACTGCTTGGAAAATGAGTCACCCCTTTTCTGTAACAATGCCATAGGGCATTGCCAATTTATAAAGCCCATATGAAAATAGAATACTATATTTCTTTCAGTAGTCAGTTGTTTATCACAATGTTTTGTTAAGATTTCCTGTGATTACAAGCAGTGGTGGGATTTAAATTTTTTTACTACCGGTTCTGTAAGCATGGCTTGGTGGGCGTGGCAGGGGAAGGATACTGTAAAATCTCCATTCCCTCCCAACTCCAGGGGAAGGTTACTGCAAAATCTCCATTTCTTCCCGATCAACTGGGACTCGGGAGGCAGAGAATAGATGGGGGCAGGGCAGTGGTGGGATTCTGCTGGTTCTAGGCGGTTCGGTCGAACCGTTTGTTAAATTGCTGGCTCGCCCCGCCCCTTGCCCTGCCCCTCCACACCACTGGGCGAGGGGTGGGCGAGCCAGCAATTTAACAAACGGTTCGGTGGTTTTTTATAATTTTGTTGGCCTCGCAGCTGCCGCGGGGCTTCAAGGGGCCGCCCTACAGCTGATCAGTTAAAAGAAAACAAATGAGTAGATCGGTGCCTGCAAATATAAATGGGTAGACCCAGTGGTGGGATTCTACTTTGGTAGAACCGGTTGTTAAGTAGTTAAGCCAGTGGTTGCCAAAGTGGGCGGTACCTCCCCCTGGGGGGCGGTGGGATGCCTTAGGAGGGTGGTAAGTGGCAAGGGGGGCAGCAGAGGGACGCTAGAGGCAAAGGGGGGTGACAGGGGGGCTAAGTGGCAAGGAGGGTGGGCCCCCCTTTGACCTGTACCTCGCAGCACTTACCTCCTTGCAAGCAAACAGCAAGAAAAAAACAGCCTCTTTCAGCTTCAACATATAGGTTAATTAGCATGATTAGATCAGCCTCCGACTCTCAGCTGATTCGCTCTCAGCTGTTTTGCAGGCTCCTTTGCAAGCTCTTGTTTTGCAAGCTCTTTGCTTGCTGCAAAGAGTGCTGGAACAGATTTTTTTTTTCCCCCTAGCTAAAAGGAAACTGAAAGTAAAGCAGGCTCTGCTGCAACGTAACAAAATGAGGCAGGGAGAGAGATTTCTTTTTCTTTTTCTTTCTCCTCACCAAAAAAGGTAGGTGCAAACAATGGGAAATTTAGGGCAAAAGAGGAGAGTTCAAGATTTTAAAACACAAAAGAAAAAAAGCTCTATTTAACTAGGGAATTGTAATAATTGAGATACTATTAATTGTATATTGTGTTGAAAGCTGAAATGGTTAAGTTGTGGTTTGGAAGAATATATGGGGGAAATTATTTGGTTTATTATTATTGGTGAATATAATTAATTGTTTTGTAAGAAATTGGATTGCATGGAAATAATTGGAATATTCATGTTCATATTGATTAATATACAAAAAAGATAGTTATATAACTAATTGATCTATATTAAAATGTTGAATTTGTATTAAACAACTGTATTACATTAATATGGAAGACCAAAACCTGCTGGAATAATGTAGAAGAATAATATAGAATAATGAAATTGGATATAAAAGTGATATAATACTGGGGTCAGCCTAGAGGATCTCTGAAGGGCCCCTTTCTTTAGTACTAGGTTCAAAAAGTGAAACCGCAGAAATAACAAACCTTCCTCAGCTGGAAAGTTCAGGAAACACCATCATGAGCAAAATATCATACCTAGCCAAGCAGAGGTAACCACAGACATAACGGCAGGAAACTTAGATAGGTTTGCAAGAACACCTGTGACCCACTTAAGAGGGGAAACACGTTAGTAAGCTTGTAGGGTATAGCAGCAAAGGGGGGGATTGTCGCTGTGGGCTGTCAGAAATGTAACCAATCCTAAAATGACAAAAGTATGTATAAATGTAACTGCAATAGAATCTTTTTTTCGTTCAGTCTTTGCTTCTTGTGTTGCACTGAACCTTGCGCAATAAACCTCTCTGATCACCCATGGAAATCTTGTGAGTCTTAATTTCTATAACAACATAATTAACCAATGTGAGGATGGATATAAAAACAGATGACAATGGGAAGGGGTATAATATAGAATAGAAGGGAAAAATTGAATTTGATTAAGATTAGAGATGAGGATGAAGGGTAATATTGGTTTTTTTAAAAAAATAGGTGAGGAATAAATATGGCAAAAAGGAAATATAGAAATTGTAAATTTAATTGAAATGACTAAACACTGTTTAAATTTGTGAACCAGCCAAATACTCTGTTCAAAGAAAATACATTGTATGTTTGTATATGTGTTTCTAAATATTGTTATTTATTCATATTTGTTCTTTTTTATTCCTTAAAGTTTAACAATTCATTCTTTATCTTAATATCTTTATATTTGTTTGGGGTTGGCTTTCTTCCCTTTCATCTTTTTTATTGTACAGCAATCTTTCTCCTCAAACCTACCACCTCTCTCTTTTCTTTCCTTCTTACTTTCTCTTCCCCCGCTCTTCTTCTCCTCCCTACTTCCTCTTCCTTTCTCCTTCTCCTCCTCTTTTCCTCCCTCTCTTACCCTCACTCCTACTCTAGTTTCCCTTCCCTTCCTTCATCCCTCTCTATTGCTGTATCCTTTTATGCATATGGACTACTCAGAGGGCTGAAAAAGTTATTTTTGACTGGTCCTCGCACTTTTGACCAGTCCTCGAACTTACGACTGTCCTCACATTTTACGTTTTTGCCCTATCTTGTCACCATGGTGAAGAGAAGCAGTTGTGAAATGAGTGACACGGTTGTTAAGAATGCTACAATGGGCATAAATGATAACAAGTCATAAGTGCGAAGACTGGTCAAAAGTGGGAGGACCAGTCAGAAATCACTTTTTTCAGTCCTCTGGGTAGTCCCTATGTGCATATGGACTACTCAGAGGGCTGAAAAGGTTATTTTTGACTGGTCCTCGCGCTTTTGACCAGTCCTCAAATTTACAACTGTCCTCACATTTTACGTTTTTGCCCTATCTTGTCACCATAATGAAGAGAAGTAGTTGTGAAATGAGTGACACTGTTGTTAAGAATGCTGCAATGGGCATAAATGTGAGGATGGTCATAAGTGCGAGGACAGGTCAAAAGTGTGAGGACCAGTCAGAAATGACTTTTTTCAGCCCTCTGAGTAGTCCCTATGCACATAGCCACACCCACCCGGTCACATGACGAGCTACCCACGCCCACCCAGTCACATGACCACCAAGCCACACCCCCAACTAAGCCATGCCCACAGAACTGGTTGTTAAAAAAATTGAATCCCACCACTGGGGCGGGGCCAGCCAGAGATGGTATTTACTGGTTCTCCGAACTACTCAAAATTTCCGCTACCGGTTCTCCAGAACTGGTCAGAACCTGCTGAAACCCACCTCTGATTACAAGGTGTATCCATAAATAGTGCCTTAATTTAAAAAAAAAACCTCTTGCAACTTACATTTTTCTGATAAAACAATATCATCTATCATGCAACGGCCAAGCCTGAGCTGAGCAAATACCGTGCCAGTTGTTGAAATAATAACACCAGCAAGATCACTGCAATCTCAATATTAAACGAAAGATCTTGAAAAGGCGGCTACAAAACATACGTTTAAAAGTTCCTAGAATGGTGCACCACAGGGGGAAACAAAATATTTGCAGCTTTGCACTCTGGGCCATTTATCTTGCCTGGATTTGGCCTGTCCAATGCAATGTTGAAGGGGGGGGAGAACTGAGGTTTCCTGCCCCACGAAGCCTGCAAGCTCAGCAATGATTCCTATCAGGGACTGTCGCTACCCTTGTCTCGTGAGTTGAACAATGTCAGCCAACCTTCTGGCTTTTCGGAAGACATTAAAAATATATTTATTTTGCAGAGCATTTGAGGGCCGGTGATCTTGGTCTGCCTTAGTGAGATTGTCAATGGTTTTAGTAGTAAGACAGTTTGAGTCCTTTGGGGAATTGGGAGTCTATCAAAGTGTGTGGGATGGGGTAGGAGGAATGAGAACCCAGGCAGAGGTGGGTTTCGCATAATTTTACTACCAGTTTGCCGCACACTGAAAATGTGAGCGTGCGGCCTTCCGCGTATGCACTTTGCTCACTTGCGTGGCTTGCACTCATGCACGCGGCTTAGAAAACGTGGCTAAATAGGATGGCATAGTGCTGGGGTGGGTGGATCGCCACTACCAGTTTACCTGAACCGGCTGAATACCACCACTGATCCCAGGGGAGGAAGAAGCAGCAGAATGGTCTCCTCAGTGTACAGATCAGTGGTGGGTTCCTCCCGGTTTGGCCCGGTTCGGCCGAGACGGTAGCAGTGACGATATGACATCACCGAACCGGTTCTCTTTGTTTGGGAGCTGGGCCCTCCCACCCACCCCCGGCGTTATTCTTACCTTTTATTTCTTCTTTTTTAGCCCAGCTGATAGGTGTGGCAGAGTGGATTGCCGCACCTCAGCTGGACAGATTCGTAATGCACTTGCGCAGAGCGCAGTTTTGGCGCGCATGTGTGTGAAGGGAGCATACATTGTCATAGTTGCCCACCCCTGATCTAATGCAAGGGATAACTTCCCATATTCCAGAGAAAATGTAATGTAAATACCAGGCTAACAGTTGACAGTTAACAAGGTTAAGAAGTATCTTCTCCCTTTAGTGCTGATGAAAAATAACCAGGAAGAGGGATGAGAAATTAAATGGAGGAGGAGGGGAAAAATTCTGATCAACCGGAATAGCAATAAGATCTCTTTGCCCAGAAAACGTGCAGCAGATTGTTGTTTTGTGATATTCCCAGATATACAAGCTCCTCCATTATTTGGGAATTTTATTCTGTTGGATTCTCAGCCTACGTATATTTGTGTAAGATCTGTGGAATAAATCTGTCACTGTATGATTGATGGTTCTTTTTATTGCTGGGTGTGTGTGTGATTTTAAGCAGAACAGTTTCTTTAACACAGTCTGAGAATATGGAAGATTTTTCCCCCCTTTCTTTGACATGTACAACTACATTTACAGGAATTATGGAAAAATAAAATTATTTACAACAGGGTGTCCAAACTTCCCAGTAGAAAGTCTCTTTCCTTCACCTGTCTCTCAAAGGACTCTAACTTTCTCTGCCTCTCTTTCAAAGCTACTGTACTTGCTACCACCTACCCATCCATTGCAGGGGTGGTATTCATTTACCTTTGCTACTGGTTTACAAATATGAGCGTGTGCGGGCGCTCGCTCAGTGGTGAAATGCTCCCGGTTCAGACCGGATCGCCCGATCCGGTAGCGATGGAGGCGGGTGGTTCGGAGAACCGGTAGCAAAAATCCCTGCCCACCCCCCCATTGCGCAGCCGAGCCACGCAATCATCAGAGGCTTTTTTTTTAATTTTTAAAAGCATTTTTTCTACAACCTCTTTGGCTGAAAAAATGCTTTTAAAAGTTAAAAAAAAAGCCTCTGATGATCGCGCAGCTCAGCTGGGATCATCAGAGGCTTCTAAAAGCATTTTTTCTACAACCTCTTCAGCCGAAGAGGTTATAGAAAAAATGTTTTTAAAAGGAAAAAAAGCCTCTGCCGATCAGGCAAGTCAGCTGGGATCGTCAGAGGCTTTAAAAATAAAAGAAAGCCTCTGCCAATCAGGCAAGTCAGCTGGGGTTGTAGAAAAAATGGTTTTAAAAGTAAAAAAAAAAAAGGTTGGTCATGCCCACTAAGTCATATTACCCCACCACCACCAAGCCACGCCCACAGAACCGGTAGTAACAAATTTTACAATTCACCACTGTGCTTGCTCCACTTGCACGCACCACCTCCGGGCATGCGCAGGGCCTTCCACGCTTGTGCAGTGTCAAAAACGGGACATGATGAAGTCCGGGCAGTTGGGCGAATACCACCACTGATCCATTGCTAATGCTTAACTACCAACTCCCTCTTTTTCTCCTCCTTCCTTCCCTTCAGCTTTTCATAAAAAGGGAAAGATAAGAATGGAATCGATTGATTTAATTTGATTGTTGTGTGATGAATCTCCCTCTGGGTCTTCTGTTCCATCCTTCCCCGAGGTCCTTCAAGCATCTCTCTGCAAGCTGCTGCCTCCCATTGTCCCCATCTGTCTTGAGTTTGTGGTGAAGTACAACCCCCTCCTCTTTTCCTAATGCTGGCTGGGGAATTCTGGGAATTGAAGTCCACACATCTTAAACTTGCTGAAGTTAAGAAATATTGCACTAAGAAAAAGAATATTTCTGGTATAATGCTGCTTTGGTGGATGAAAACAGAGCGGGCAGAAGAACTGAAGTTGCTAACCTACCAATAAAACTGAAGTGTGATTATGTTTGCTTAGTCGAAAAAGTGGTACTAATCTGTTCTAAATATTTGAGATATTATCAACAATCAGGTTTTTCCCCAAGCAGGTTTCACAGCTCTTCTTATGAGCTGACATGATTTCCATTAGATTGCCAGTTGTTGTTGTTTTTTAATATTTCCTGTATTGGTATCATTTCTTGGGGGTTGTGTATGATTTTTTTTTCTAATAATGAAACCAAGAAGTGAACATTATTTTAGATTGTTTTGTTTTTATGCATGTGCAAATACATCTGCCACGTCTGATACAATGCTCCTGATGTTGTCCTTAGACTAAGAAGCTCAGGTTCAAGTTTCGTACACAGTTCTAGGGGAAATCTGGAACCCTTCTTCATTCTAAACTCTACCATCAATTCAATTCAATTCAATTCAAACCTTTATCATCAGAGTACAAGATGTGTACTATGAGATTGGCTGAGCCTCCCTTTGTGTACCCCACCCCCAATACAATACAACTCATAGTGAAAGACAGAAAATCCCTATCCCAGTGAATCCTGCTAACAAACACCCAATTCTATTGCATGTGATCTTATTACACATTGCACCGGCCCTGCAAGTCAATCGTACTATGTTGTTGTCATTATTTTTCATTCAGGAGTCTGACAGCCCATGGGTAAAAACTGTTCTTCAGCCTGCTTGTGCGACTGCCTATGCTTGTATATCTCCTTCCTGATGGTAGGACAATAAAGAAGTGCTAACCAGGGTGTGTTGTCCCTGAGGATTTTCCTCACTCTTCTAAGGCAGCGAGCCCTAGCGGTATCATCTAGTGCCAGGGTGGGCAACTGTGGCCCTTTTACAACCTGTGGACTTCAACTCCCAGAATTCCTGAGACAGCCAAGCTGGTTCAGGAATTCTGGGAGTTGAAGTCCACAGGTCATAAAGGGGCCATATTTGCCCACCCCGGTCTAGTGATATCAGGGGACAGCCCGCGATGTTTTGTGCTGTGCTCACCACGCTCTATAATGTTTTTCTATCCATGGCTGTCAGGCCAGCATACCACACCCTAATGCAATGAGTGAGAACACTTTCTATTGTGGACCGGTAAAAGGAGATCATCAGGTGTTGTTCCACTTTGTTTTTTTCGCAAGACTCTGAGGAAGTGGAGTCTCTGTTGGGCCTTTCTGGCCACTTGGGTTGTGTTGATTTTCCAGGTGAGATCTTCACTGAGATAGACTCCCAGGAATTTAAAGGAGGAAACTCTCTCTACACAGCCCCCCTCGATGTAACTTGGGGCAGGTTCCTCTCTCTTCTTCTGGAAGTCTAACACCATCTCCTTTGTCTTGCTGATGTTCAGGTGGAGATTGTTTTCTAAGCACCATATAGATAGTTTTTGAATTTCCCCCATGTATGCCGTTTCATCCACACTTGTAATAAGACCCAGTATCTTCATAAAATGGTTCCTGTGATATAAAATTAGAGATCTTTGCCTTGGCTCTCATAAAAAAGGTAAGCTATAATTAAAATAAATGAATATAGAGGTAAAACATATATCTACTAGTCGGTATTAGTCAGGTACTTCCCAGTGACCCAGGGATAAGGGCTCATTGGCCTCCAACTGTGAGTGGACATTAAGTAGAAACTTCCAAAGGGGCAATACAGATAATTAACAATCTGAATTGGTCTCTCCATATGTCATTCTTAGTGAAGCATGGAAACCAGCATCGGATGAGGAGGTCAAAAATGGCTTCAGTCAGATCAGCTTCAGGGTTGACAGGAATCTACATGCCTCGGAGTCTTGCTTGTTATGGATTTATTACTTGGAACCTGGACAGAGAAGAACATATCTTTCTCCTTCTGTCCTGGCCACTTTTTAAAGAGGCACGATTGAGAGCATTTTAATAAACTGCATCACTGTTTGGTTTGTTGGTAGCAGTGCCTCAGATAGAAAGTCCATACAGAGAGTGGTAAGGACAGCCGAGAAGATTATAGGAAGCTCTCTTCCCGTTATTCAGGATATTGTTTATAAGCGCTATGTGCTTAGAGCTCAAAGCATTGTTAGAGACCCCACACACTCACTTTACAGTCTGATTCTGTTGCACCCCTCTGGGAGAAGGTTTTAAAGTATTTCTAGCAGGACAACATGATTCTGTAACAGCTTTGTTTCCTGTGCCATCCGTCTGGTAAACTCGCAAGATTCGTTTTTCTCGCCACGCACATGTGTACATCGGAAGTAGACTGTGTTGTTTCTCTGTGTCATATAATATATGTGGGTATATGCATAATTTTGTATTTATTTATTTTGTCATGTGTACGTAGTGTATATTGGAGGTGGTGACCCTTTGAAAGCTGTATGCAATGAAATTTCATTTTAATGTATGCCAATTAGTGTACATTTAAAATGACAATTAAGTTATTCTAAGTCTAAAGTCTATTCTTCAAGTGGAATACCTGAAAGAGTGTCATACACAAGGTGGAGATTACAGGCAGTCCTCAACTTACAACATTAATTTAGTGACTATTTGAGGCGCTGGAAAAAGTGACTTACAACCAGTCCTCACATTTACAACTGCCGCAGTGTGGTCATTTGATCAAAATTTGGGCACTTGGCAACCACCAATGTATTTACGACAATTGCAGGATTTCGGAGTCATCTGCAAACTGACTTAAGACAAGCGAGATCAATGCGGGAAGCTGGATTCGCTTAATGATTGCATGATTCACTTAACCACAGCAGCGACCCGCTTTACAACCTGGCTAAAGGTGCTAAAGTTTGGTACAACTCACTTAACAACTGCCTTGCTTAGCAATGGAATCCCAATTGTGGTCGTAAGTCAGGGACTTACCTGTACCTTTTGTTCTTCTTCCTAGAGCTTTCTGCATGGAATACTAGATTGTAGGAAAATAGTTAGATGTCAGGGGAATAAAATCCTAACAGGAGGAGCAGTTCAACAGTGGGACTTTACACTGAAGAAAGAGATGGGCCACCCTTGGCTGGCCTTGGTGGCAAAGCAGACTAAAGTGCTGTTAACTAGTACCAGCTGCCTGCAATTACTGCAAGTTCAAATCTCACCAGGCTCAAGGTTGACTCAGCCTTCCATCCTTCCAAGGTAGGTAAAATGAGGACCTGGATTGTGGGGGCAATAAGCTGACTTTGTATAAAAAAGAACACCGCTTAGGGGGAGCTGAAAGCCCTACTAAGCAGGTATATACAAAAGTATGAAGGCGATTGCTTAACGCATTGTAAGCCGCCCTGAGTCTTCAGAGAAGGGCGGCATATAAATCGAACCAATAAATAAATAAATAAATAAATAAATAAATAAATAAATAAATGTGGACAAAGAAAGCCTTGGAAACCTTGTAGATTCTTTAAACTAGGAGCCTGAGTGGCATAGGAGGCTAATGCCTCCTACTAAGGCAGCATTTAACATCCAGCTGCCTGCAATTACTGCGAGTTCAATTCTCACCAGGCTCAAGGTCGACTCAGCCTTCCATCCTTTCTAAGGTGGTAAAATGAGGACCCGGTTTGTGGGGGCAATAAGTTGACTTTGTATAAAATATACAAAAGTATGAAGGCTGTTGCTTAACGCCTTGTAAGCCGCCCTGAGTCTCCAGAGAAGGGCAGCATATAAAAATAAATAAAAATAAAAAAATAAAAAATAAAAAATAAACCAGGGGTGTCAAAGTCAAGACTGACAGGCTGGATCCAGCCTGCAATGTGGTCGGATCTGGCCCGCGGAGCCATCCTGGTCTACCCAATGCAAAGAGGAAAGATTGGGCCAGTGAAGCTTGGCCCTGTCTACCAGGTGCAAAGAGGAAAGCTCAGGCCAGCATGGCTTCGGCCCAGTCTACCCAGTGCAAAGAGGAAATATCAGGTCACTGTGGCTTTGGCCCTGTCTACCCAATGCGAAGAGGAAAGATCAGCTAAGCATGGCTTTGGCTTGGTCTATCCAATGAGAAGAGGAAACATGCCAGCAGTTTGGGGAATGGCATCAAGCTGTCCATGCCCGCTCAGCCCCCCGAGGTCAACCACAATGTGGCCCTCAATGAAATTGAATTCGACATCCCTGCTTTAAATGGTATTCCTACAACAAGCAGAAGTTGGAGTTGACAGCCTGAATGGCTTTCTCCCAAATTGTCCCCTGCTGATTGTTAATTGTTCTTATGCCACTTTTTTCCTTTTTCTCTGTTATTTCAGGGCACACAATTGCTCTTAAGAAAATCCACCCACCTTGTAGCGCATAGCTATTCACCAGAAGTGAATCTTAGTCTCTGTCTTTCGACTGGCTCTAGAAAGTTTCAATTCTTTGAGTACAAAACCTTAAAAGGATGTCAGTAGAATTCTTAATACAAATATCTCTGCGACGCCTGCATTAAGGCTGCTGTGAGCTTTTAATGATCACCATTCTGATTTGATCCATAATCTACCCATCTTCTTCTAATGGCGATTTATCTTGAAGAAGCCGTACACTGTAAACAGATTGAGAGATCCTGGTAGAGCAATGGATACAAAGAACATAGAACTTTGAATTGATGGAAAATTGACTAACAAAGTGGACTGTCGGATAAACCAGGAAGTTCTCTGAGGTATAGTTTCCCTTTCTGAACTATATTTAGATAAATAATGATAGGATAAAATGACCAACCATTTCCTTCTGACCTAATAACAATACAAATTTTTAGATTATATCTGAGTATGTATTATTTAATGGGGATGTTTGCCGAAATGATCAAATCTCCATGTTATTTATTTTACCAGTACTTTGACGTAAAGATTAATATCCACTAGACTGTATATGCAAAGAGATTTACAGAAAAAAAAATATAAAGATTGCAGTTCTATCGTGAACAAATTCTGGAGATGGTTGATGAATGAATGGATAAATGGATAAATAAATAGACACAAGGTTTGTCAAAATATTTTACAATACAATAATTTCTAGTTATTGTCTCAAATCTGAATTTACATTGGGCATTTATAATCAAGGAGGAATGCCAGGTTGCCTTGTCTGATCTGCAAAAGTCAAGCAGAGTGTAAAATTTCCAGGGAATCCCAGATTTTTAAGCTTAATTGATAACTCCTCCTAATGTCCCAGAAGATGTCAATGGCAAACTTACCCCTAGATTACTCCTAATTCAGATAGTCCTCAATTTACAACAATTGAGCCCAAAACTTATGTATGCTTAATGACGCATATCATGTCATACCAATGCCACTGCTCGCAGCAGGAGTCTACTTAGCACATTGCACCATTGCGTGTGTGAGCAGTGGCACCAGCACGACAACCATGCAAACTCCTGCCACGAGCGGCAGCAGCGGCGCAATGTGCCACATGACATCTGACTGCGAGAGGCCGGAAGCAGCCTCAGAAGTCAGTCCACGGTGCGACAGGTGTCAGGGTGTGGGAGGCATGGCAGTGGTGGTTGTAAGGTAAGTGGGTGTCGAGCGTGTGGACAGCTCCATCCCTCCCCCCAGCTTGATTTTTATGCATGCACCTCACCTTGTACAAGCAGACGGTGGGACAGAGTGGGCAGAGTCTTAACTAGGGCTCATTTTTGGGGTAGGGTTTATATTAGGCACACATATAAAAATCAAGCTAGGGCTTATTTTCGGGATAGGGCTTATTTTCGGAAAACACGGTACTTATTTCATAGGCTTAGTAGGAATTAAGCCTCTCATATATAGGCTGCAAAATACAGATCACCATCCAATGGCAGAAAACAAATAGAGAAAACACAATTCATTACCATCTCCTGGTGATCCATGAGACCTGTTGTAGTGCTTAACGCACTGGATTAGAAGCTGGGAGGCTGTGAGCTCTAGTCCTGCTTTAGGCATGAAACCAGCTGGGTTTGGATCAGCAACTCTCTCTTATCCCTAGAAAGAGGCACTTCTGAAATCTTGCCAAGAAAGCTGCATAGATTAGACCAGACTGTTGCCAGGAGTGTATCAGTAACTCAAAGGCACTTAGTTTTCAGCTCATATACGATAGCCCTAATAGATGCTGCCTTCTGTTTAGTATTGTCCTCTTCGTTTTTGTGCCAGTAAACCTGTGCTGTGCCTCATGGGTCTTTGCTGAGAATAGAAGCAAATGTAATTGACTATTGTCACTTGTGAAGTGAAGACTATATCCAGAACCAATCAATGAGAAATACAAAATGACCAGAACAGTTTTTGGGAGATTTACTTTGAGACAAGTAAATCATATCACACCGTGCCATTTTCTATTTAAACTTAGTTTAATATGCTACCATTCAGTAGTGGGTTTCAAATCCTGTCACTATCAGTTTGCTCGTGGATGTGCGGCGCTGCTGCGCAGAAGCGTCTGGGCGGGCGGGTGGAGCCTCCTGCCACCACCTCCATCACTTCACCCGATCCGGAGCAAACCAGTAGCAACCCACCACTGCTACCATTGATTTTTACCATCTGTAAGTAAAAAACTAGGCTTAAAAAATGACCATGGCTGGATTTTCCAAACCAACTAAGCCAAAATCAAATGAGCTCCCATTCTTCTTGGAATATAATTTATGGACCCCTCTAAATCTGGGTTGTCTGGAGCTCTCTGAAAGACACAGACTGTATGAGAGCTTCACAAATAAATTTTAAAAAGGAAGGCTTCATCCTTTTCTCTGTTTAGGCTTCTCTTTATCTGTAAGCAACAGCATCTTAAACAAGCATTTCCTGGCATTCTCTAGAGGACTCAACGTAAAAAAGGAAGTTGAATCGCACAGAATGGAACATTTGGTCCTAAACCTGTACATTCTTTCAGACGCAAATAGCTAAAGGCAAAGAGGCGATTTATTTATTGAATTAACTATTTCATATGGCCGCCATCTCACGCAAAGTGACTGTGGGCAGTATACAACCGTTGAATTGTTCACTGCCCGGAGATGATGGTTTACGCTCTTTATGAGTCTGACGTGTTCAATCAGCCTGTAAATGAACCATCTAGCCCGTGATAAAAGAACGTTAATGTCCCTTTAATGATTGCAGATGAGATCTGAACAGGCAATTTGCATCCAGGAGAAACAATTTTCAAAGGCCCTCTGCAGAATCAATGCTTCTCAATATAATTGCCATTCGCAGCTTTGTAGAAAGAGGCAAGAAAGAAGCAGAGAGCTTTGAAATAACAAGAAAGAGATGGACAACAATAGGATGAATGCCATATCACATAAATTGACTATATTATGTGCAATTATAGAAAGTTTAATTGATGTCAACAGAAATAACTGAAATGAAATTAACTGTCAATTACTGGCTGGGGTGGGTCGGGGGGAGAGATCATGTTTCGGTATTGCTAAATTGCAAACCAATTCACAAACTCTATTTTACATTATGGTTCTCCATTTTTTTTAAAAAAAGTCATATTACATTTAAAAATGTAAACGCTGCACTAAAATCTGTACCTTCATGAAAACAATGCACAGAAACGTTTATTAGAGAAAATTTTATTCTAAAAACATGGCCATTGGGTTAATCCAGCAAGTGTTTATGTTTTTGAAAAACCAGGCATAAAAATACAAATGTTGTACACGCCTGCCTTTTAACTACAAAAATGAAGGGGGAAAAAAAGAATTTGAGAAGAAAACTCAAATTGACAAGTAAGAAATAATAATAATAAAAAAAATGAAAAGAAACCCAAACGGGCAGATTGTAAAAATGGGAAAAATTGACAGACTGCAAAAATTATAAAAATTGACGTTGACAGATTCAGCAATTCTGTTGCTCTGTAGGTTTCTGCGAAGCTTCAAAAAGGATCTTTTCATTTGATGAAAATTCACACAAAGTACCCCTTCTAACTGGTTTTGCAAGACAACAAATCCTTCTAAGACTTTTTCTGACAGGTCTAACAATAGGAGAGGCCTCTGGCTATGTTCTGCACATGCACAGAAGCCTTTTCTGATTCTGCCAGTTAGCTCCCCGAGGCACTGGAGAAAACTCTTTTTTGGTCCTTCAAGTATGGGATTGTAAATTCAAGGCTTGTTCATAATCTAGGATTCAGCCTAGATCACTGTGTTCCAACCTTGACAAATTGAAGGTGAGTAATTTCAACCCAGTGGTAGAATTCAATTTTTTTTATTACCGGTTCTGTGGGTGTGGCTTGGTAGGTGTGGTGTGGCTTGGTGGGTGTGGCAGGGAAGGATACTGCAAAATCCCCATTCCCTCCCTACTCCTGGGGGAAGGATATTGCAAAATCTCCATTCCCACCCCACTCTGGGGCCAGCCACGGGTGGTATTTGCTGGTTCTCCGAACTACTCAAAATTTCCGCTACCAGTTCTCCAGAACCTGTCAGAACCTGCTGGATTTCCCCCCTGCTCCAACCCCCAGAATTCTCAGCAATGGCTATGCTGGCTGTGGAATTCTGGGAACTGGAGTCCATATCATTGGAAATTGCCAAGGTTGGGAAACTCTGGCCTAGAGATTCTGGTCAGAAAACCTAGCATTGAAGGTTGAGATCTAGTTAGTTAGTTAGCTAGCTTATCACCGTAGAACTTGATTTGGGTGAAGAGAATAGGTGAGTGGGTTACGTGAAGCTGATTGTATGGAAAAGTAGAAGAAATATTTTCTGCATTTTAATATTTCAAGGGTTGAGACCAGGGGTGGGTTCTAATTTTTTTTACTACCGGTTCTATGGGCGTGGCTTATTTTGTGGGCATCGCTTGATGGTCATGTGACAATTATTTAGGATTTAGCAGTGGTACTGATCTACCAGGCTTTTAACTGCTTGCAGAGCTGTACCGATCTACCCATTTATTTTTTTGCAGGCACTGGTCTACCCATTTATTTTTGCAGGCACCGATCTACCCATGTATTTTTGCAGGCACTGATCTACTCATTTGTTTTCTTTTAACACTGATCAGCTATAGGGCGGCCCTTTGAAGCCCCTCTGCAAGAGTTTAAACAGTTTTTTTCTCTCTAGCCATCAGCTGGGACTTAGGAGGCAGCAATAGATTGGGAGTGGGGGCAAATAAAAGATAAGAATAACGCGGGGGGGCGGGGGGGCAGAACTGGTTCGGTGACATCATATCGTCATCGCTACCAGCTCGGGAAAACCGGGCCAAACCGGGAGGAACCCACCACTGGTTGAGACATGTTTGGAAAACTGTAGTTTTTATCATTAGGATCTCTCTGGTTTCATTCTGGGGGGAAAAGTATCATGAGACCCTAGGTCACCAGTTCAACAATGCATCACATCAAGAAAGGGGCAGGACTAGCATCATAACTCTGCACAACTATTTCATCAATCTATCCCTCTGATGGCCTTTACTACTGTTATTGATTCTTTGATGAATTGTATAGGAATTGTTTTAACATCTTCTTATGCTTAGCAGGATAGATGCACAAATACTCATGTGGGACATAAATAACATAGCAAAATAGCCTGGAGAATGGAAACGTTTCTCTGAGCAAGTGTCCTTTGACTGAATAAACATCAAGAAAGAAAAGCCTTTGAAGAGAATGAGGAAAGAACCAAAGCCATAAATAGACCTGACCTAAACAGTGCTACCTATCTACCCTGCACT
Organism: Arizona elegans; assembly: GCA_022577455.1. Taxonomy (NCBI): domain Eukaryota; kingdom Metazoa; phylum Chordata; class Lepidosauria; order Squamata; family Colubridae; genus Arizona; species Arizona elegans. The sequence continues at coordinate 81,811,322 of JAKOOJ010000008.1, forward strand.
AATAGTTCAGTCATTCTTGGAATGCCAATGATTTCATAGCCAAAATGGCACCATCCATATATAAGAAGATGCATTCTTCAGGCTTGGAAGAACTCCAGGTTTTCCAAAAGGACAAAAAACAAAAACCCACCTCTATCACCGCTGGGAAAAGCAAAATAAAGACCCTCTAAAGACTTGATATGCATGATGGGCACATGTGGCTCTCTTAAGCATGGTTTCTGAAGTTTTCCCCAATTTTTCATAGTTGCTGACTAAGAGGGAAGAGGCTTAACAGAAAAGAATATTTGTAGCCGGGTTTATTTATTTATTTATTTATTAATCCAATTTATATGCCGCCCTTCTCCGTAGACTCAGGGCGGCTTACAATGAACTGTGGATCGTGGGGTGCCCTCTGCGCTTGGTTGTTTTCTTGCAGATGTTTTATTACCCAACTAGGTAATATCATCAGTGATAGAAAAGAGTGGGGTTTGCTCCCTGTTTATATACAAGTGGCTCGCCTGTCAGTATTGATGGGAGGGGTCTTGGTGATTCCCTGTTTACTGCTGGATTGTTTGTCTGATTGGGCTATTGTTTACTACTTGAGGTTTAGAATGGAGGCACCCCCAACATTCCAATTCACTACCCAACTGCATTTCCTAGTGTTGAATGAATGGGGATACTATCTCCAAATACAGCGATCCTTAATTTGACCTGGTTCATTTTCCAATTCAATCTTTCTTTCCCAGGCTTCTTTCCCCAATACCACATTATATTCAATGCTCTGAGACTATTTGTGATGATGGACAGAATGTCGGGCAGGGTGCTGAGGCTCTATTTATTTACTTCCAACATCCCACTGGGGTGAAAAGAATAAAGATGGAAAGGAGAAAAACATACATGGCATGTATTCCTTTGGGAGACATAAATTGGCTGAAGGTCTGAATGTTTTGTTGCAAGTCCAAATAATACACTGACTGAGTGAATGAAGGCACAGAAAAAGGAAAAAAGACTGCAGTGAGTGACTGTAAGTAGGGGAGGGAAACTGCAGTGTGGGTGGAGGTGAAAATTGACATCAGATTAGAGGCAGAAAAATCAGGAGTACCCCCTCCAATGGCCACTGAATCATAAGAATCATAAGACGTTTATGACTGTCGAACTCTGTCTGTTTATATTCTAAAAATGTATCAAAATAACTTGCTTTCTATAAGGATTTCTAGCCCAAGCCACGGTATAAAAATATTTGTGAATTCAGGAGTGGGTGATGAATCATCTCGCAGATACTGCCAGGTATGAGAATAGTTGTTCAAATAAAAGAGTTTGCTGACATTTTAAGTGTGAGCTAATAATAATAAAGGAACGACAGCTCACAGAAGCACAAGTGAGAAGGAGCCCTAAAAGGATTTGCAATAATACCTTAGAAAAAGAGGGGGGAAAGACTCTGATCCATCCCGCTGTCAGAGTTCCGACCGATGCCCTAATTAAATAATGCGCCTCAAGCCAAGCTTCAAAAAAAATCCAGTTATTTATTAGGCACTTCATGTTGCCACGAACCAAGTGAAGGCAACTCTGACCTCACTTAATTCACACCTTGGCTCTGACCCTGTTTTCCACTCCCACCCAAGGTGTGTCATCAGTCACATTCCCAAACGTAGCAATTTTGCAGGTTGTAGAAGTCATTCCCTCCAGCCAATGTGGGTCCCCCTGGAGATGACCTTGACGTTGCTGCTGGAATGTGCTTTGACTGAAATGCAAGTTCCTCAATGTAGCTGCGAGGGTCAGTTTTCCCATCCCCCTGCCTATGGCAACTCAAGAGCAGATCAGGAATGCGTCGCAAGTTGACACCCCAATTGTAAATCGAAATTGGTGCGACAATGCGTTACCAGCAAGTTTGCTATGAGAAAGGATTCCCAAGTCTAGTCTTGCTCAATCAGGTGTCCACCAGACGCATTAAAACCACAACTCCATAGCCATACCCACTGAATTTTGGGAGTTACTGTATAACCTAGACAACTCTGGTTGATACCACATTGGGAAGAATGTGCAAATATTTATTTATTTATGTATTCATTACAAAGTCCATAGGTTGCCCCAATCCCTTACAATTCTGGGCAGCTTACAAAATGCATCAATAAAATATGATAAAATTCAGAAATCATTTCAAGTCTATTATTCAGTTATCAAATTAATATGCCACCCATTTTAGGATCTAAGTGACTTTTAATAGTTTACAAATAAAAAAGCCCATAAATCCATTCAAAAATAAACAAAGTTAAATAAACAAAGTTAAAACCACCATCAATTAAAAATCAGATCACCATACAGAAGTTTGGAGATACAGCCAGCTCTTAAGGGTTCCTTTCAATAGGACAACTGGTTCATATTTATGACGATTGCAGTGTTCTGGGGTCAGGTGATCATATTTTGCAAGCAAAGTCAATGGAGAAGCCAGATTCGTTTAACAACCGTGTTACTAATTTAACAACTGCAGTGATTCACTTAACCAATGTGGCAAGAAAAGTCATCAAATGGGTAAAACTCACTTAACAAATTTCTCACTTAGCAACATAAATTATGGGTCCCATTGTGGTTGTACGTCAAGAACTACCTGTAATTAAATTGAATTATTAACTTGTCCTGCAGCAGGTTGGCTGTGGTGAGTTGTCCCATTCCGAGCTGGAAGGGGTCAAGAAGTTACTGTTGTATTCAACCTTCTGACTGAACAGGGTGCAAATTATGTTTGACTAATTTATAAACTCCAAAATATATGTGTAAGCTCAAAAACAGAAAATAAAAATCTCTTGGCAGGAAAGAAAAAGCTATATTAGTATTTTACAAATATGTGGAGATACCAAGAAGGGCCTCTTTGAAGGAACTAAGTACATGGGCAGGACTATGCAGAAGAAGGTGGCTCTTCATTTATCCAAGTTATTTTGGATTTCTCACATAAAATCAGAATTGCCCACAGAAATGAGCAGGCATCTAATTTAGCGTATAGGCACACAGAACTGGAGAGAACCTTTTAGGCCATGGGTCAGCAACCTGCGGCTCCGAAGCCACATGTGGCTCTTTGGGCCCTCTGCTATAGCTCCCTGTTGGGTGATCCCACCACTGGCTGGCCCCACCCCTCGCCCTCCCCTCCCAGTCACTCCTCACCTGGCCTGAGAAGGTAAGGGTGACAGCAGGGAATGGAGAAGTGGCCAGGACAGAGACAGAGAGATACAGTGAGAGGGGAAGAGAGAGGGAGGAGGGAGGGAGGGAGGGAGGGGAGAGAGAGATCTGTCAAAAGGGTTTTGTGGTTCCCGGTGTTTTTTAACAACTGGTTCTCTGCCCTAATAACCAGCTGTGTAGGCGTGGCTGGGGGGGTGTCATGTGACTGGTGGAAGTGAGTGACAGCGAGTTGGCCACACCTACCCAGGTTTTGTGGCTCCCGGTGTTTTGTTTTCTTTGGGAAAAGAGTCCAAATGGCTCTTCGAGTGCTTAAGGCTGCAGACCCCTGTTTTAGGCTGTTTAGCTCAGAGTAGAAATCCAAATTAAAGTTTTCTGGATGAATGGTTGTCCAGCCTCTATTAAAGCACATTCCATAAAGAGAATCATTACCTTCCTTGATAATTGGTTCCACCATCATCGATTTGCTCTGACAGTTAGGAAGTTTGACTTAATCATAGAGCTGCAATGGTGCAAGAGGTGTAACAGGTCTACAGAACTCCACAAATAATCATATTCCTGATGAATTGAGATCAAGCTAGATTCCTCTCTCTCTCTCTTTTTACTTCAGTTTTATAAAAAAACAAACCAAACCAGAAAATCCTCCAAATTGACACTTTTGGAAAGAGCCTTTCAAGAGAGAAATACTTTTGTTTAAAAAGCATAGGTTTTATTGAAGAGGATACTGTAGCTCATTTTAAGATGGAAATTACAAATGTCATTATTTCACATTAGGCGTATCATTTCAAATTGTGGTGAAAAACCTTCCATTTTAATAGACTTGGCTTTTCTAAAGGATTTCTCTAAAAGGCACATTATCAGCCTTTCAACACATTCTTCATGAAAGTATGAAAAAAGTCTGAAATGAAAAGCAAATATTTCTGAGGAATCTGGAGGGGCTAACAGTGGAACTTGTTGGGAACTTTAATTCATAAAGGAGAAATTAAAAAGGCCATAGTACTCAGAACAAACATTAAATACTATATTATGATAATTTCCACCTAGGAAACTGAGATAGGCCAAAGTCAAAAGATTCATCTGGAGTAGTGGTGGGTTGCTACAGGTTCGACCTGGATCAGGCGAACCGGTAGCGGTGGTGGCGGGAGGCTCCGCTCACCTGCCCAGACGCTTCTGCACAGAAGCGCCTCGCATCTTGTGCCTTACGCCCACAAGCGAACCAGTAGTGATTGAAATTGAAACCCTCTACTGATCTGGAGATACAACTGTAAAGATGTAGATGATTTTCAAAGGCTGTGGGGATGTCTAAATAGCCAACATTATTGGACAAGAAACAGCTTCATAGGTCATAGCCTGCAAAATCTCCATGTATGATATAATGGGAGTTATAATCCAACTATCTGGAGAGCTTAAATGCGTTATAACAACAGTAGACGACAGCAAAAGTCAAGCTAGAACATGCACCAAAGAGAAAAAGAAAGTTCTTAAATTTACAGCTGTTTATAGCAATGTTTCCCAATGTGTGGTCAATGGCCTAGTAGTAGTAGTTGTAAATACATAGTCTTTATAAAATATACAAATAATTGCTCTCTTTCCCATGTGACTTAGGCAAAAGAAGGCCTAGCCTTAACTGTTTACTTTATTAAACTGTAGAAGCCAACCCACCATTTTGCACAGACATAAAGTAACAAAAATAGGCTGAAAGAAAGATATTGATGAGAAGAATGCTAACTGTGCTCTTCAAAGCTTGGGAAACCTTTGTTTCTGAAAACATGGAATTACAGATAGCCATTGACCTAAACCACAATTGGGACCAGTATTTCAATACTAAGTGATGCAGTTGTTGAGTGGTTCTTATGTGACAATCCTTGATTTTATGATCTTTTTTTGCCATGGTTGTTAAGTAAGTCATGGGGTTGTTAAATGAATACAGCTTCCCCCATAGACTTTGCTTGTTGGAAGTTGGTGACAATGTTAATCACATGACCCTGGAATGTTGTAACCATCATAAATCCATGCTGGTACTAAGCGCCCAAATTGCAATCAAGTGATCATGGGGATAGGTGACGGACATGAGTGCAAGGACTGGTCATAGGTCATATTTTCAGCACTGTCATAACTTCAAATGCTCACTAAATGATTGGTTTTATGTGGAGAACTACTCATACAGATGTGGAAAGAGCTGTGAAGTCCAACTTTCAATTTAGCACAGGAATACAACCAGAGCAATTTTAAGAATTAATTTCTAAAATTCATAGAAATCCATCCCAATGGCTGATGAAGATCTAGAGCAGGGGTCTCTAACCTTGACAACTTTAAGACTTGTGGACTTCAACTCCCAGAATTCCTTCGCTGGATGAGGAATTCTGGGAGTCGAAGTCCACAAATCTTAAAGTTGCCAAGGTTGGAAAGCCCTGATCTAGAGCAGGGGTGGGAAACTATGGCCCCTTTATGACTTGTGGACTTCAAGTCCCAGAATTCTGGGAATTAAAGTCCACAAGTCATAAAAAGGCCATAGATCCCCACGACGCTGACTCAGGAATTCTGGGAGTTGAAGTCCAGACAGCTTTAAGTTGTCAAGGTTGAAAAACACTGGCTTAGAGCAATGTGCAGGTTTTAGTAGTGGGATGGAAGTACTTAAAAGAAACAGAATTCTTTGGAGAAGCCATTTCTGGTGAAACTCAGTGCTTTATATTGCTTGATGTCTCTCTGTGAGAGCCTGAGCAATTAGACTTTTTAACGTTTTCACCGTGGGTAGTAGCACTTAGCATTACACTCCTACAATCCTATTTTTTCCCCATGCTTAGTATTTGTTCATACTGCATACCAGGAGTAGACAACGTTTTTCAATCTGGAAAATGGCCCCGTTTTTCCCTAAAGCTTTCCCCTGCCCCCCACCCCAATCTTCAAAATGTAAGGGTGGAGCAAAGACCCAGTGATATCATCAGAGAGTGTGGAATCACAGCTTCTTGTTTGAAATCTTTTTTAAAAAGATTAGTGCATTAAATGGGCCAGAGACTTAACATACTTATTTTACAGCTTAAAAAAAAAACATTAGCAAAAATCTGGATTTTGGCATCAGGATATGATGAGAGAGTGGGTCTTACATTAAAGAGCTGAGTTGCAATTGGCGAGAGAGAGGGTCTTACATTAAAGAGCTGAGTTGCAATTGGCAAGAGAGAGGGTCTTACATTAAAGAGCTGAGTTGCAATTGGCGAGAGAGAGGGTCCTACATTAAAGAGCTGAGTGGTGCATGCAATTGAGCGATATAAAGTGTCCTCTAAATGCAGAACTGAAACCTATTCACTGTGACTCATCCATTTTTTCCCCATAATCATGGGCATATCCAAGTCAATGAATGCAAGTGTTATCTTTCCAACTTGACCTTGGGGCACATACAAGTAAACACACGTATGTAGGTGAACTGTGCACATATTACTATTTAGTAGTCACTGGGCTGGTCTAAACTCTTATGAAACAAAGCAGTTGGGGAGGCCATTCATGTGGTGGGCAGAGCTGTGTGTTTAAGAGAACGTGACTCACTGCTATGGTATCTCTCTTACACTTGGAGCGGAACCTGCTGAAGTCCTGCGTCAGCTGAACTGACTAACCCTTCTGGAGAACAATTCATTTCTTTTACTCTTAGGTCATGAGACCATTCCAGGATGGATTATGCATAATTCAAATCTTTCTTGGAAATGTAAAGAAACATCACATTTTAAAACAAAACACTGCAGTTAAGGGCTTCTATTCGGGCTTTCCGGATGCTCCATTCTATTAGCAGCCCAGTTTTTCATTTAGTCATACAAAAGTCAGCTAGAATTTTGCCCACATTCTTTCCTCTAAATCACGAGTGTCCAACTCACTGCATCATGTTGCTGTCACATGTTGTTTCGTAATGTTTTTCCCCTTCGTGGGCGTGGGTTGCATGTGATGCATCCAGCCCGCGGGCTGCCAGTTTGACATCCCTACTCTAAACATTTCCATGTACTTCTGTAGGTATCGTCTGTACTAGTAAACTATGTACTGTAAATCCTTACTCTTAGGAATGACCGACTTCCTTTGTTGCTATTGTTGTTGTGTCCAACTCTTCATGACCCCAGGACCATAGCACGCCAAGCCCCTCTGTCCTCTATCATCTTCTGGAGTTTTACCCTCAACAGGGTTGAGGGAAGTTTTACCCTCAACAGGCCAAAATCATGTTCATTGTGTTGATGACACAATCTAACCATCTCAACCTCTACTGTTGTTGTGGTCCGCCAGCAGCCAGCAGAGCTGACAGCAGATTCGGACAGTGAGGAGGTTGGGGAGGAACATGGGCCAGTCCTGGAGTCTGGGGAAGACTCGGACAAGGGCTCTGCATGGGAGGCAGAGAGGGGGGCATGGCCTGGTAGTTATGTGCTGCCTCCGGAGCCTCCGGAATCTGACATCAGTGAGGCAGAATAGAGGAAGCCTGTACCCAATGCATGCAAGAACAGTTAAGACAAAAGGAGCGACTTGGAAGTAAGGCTTGGAGATGATTGGCCCCTCCTATAAGACATAAGAGAGGAGCAAACAGAGGTGAGCCTTTGCAGGAAGCAATTTGTTCATTCTGGTCAGTTCAAATTCTGAGAAGCTCCGTTTGACTCTGTGCTCCATTTGGTCTTGCAAAACTAATTGGCAATTAGGTCTCTGGCAGCGTTTCAAGGGAGATAAAGGTGGGTGCTTATCAGCATTATCTTGAAAGACTGTGGCAGACATCTGTCGGAATCTTCACAGAATGTTTGTGAATTATTATGGGCTAATGACCATAATTCACAGCTGTTTAAATAAAAGAGGGTTTTTTGGGACTAAGCATGTGATTTAAGCTTTCTCGGGGAGCATCAGGGTCTTTTCCAGTGAGTCCTCTCTTCTCATTATGTGGTCCAAAATATTTTAGCTTCAGCTTCAATATCTGACTTTCCAAGAACAGTCAGGGTTGACTTCATTTAAGATGGACTGATTTGATCTCTTTGAAGTCTAAGGAACTATCAAGACGGGTGAAATCCAGCAGGTTCTGTAGAACCGGTAGCAGAAATTTTGAGCAGTTCGGAGAACCGGTAATGGAAATTTTGAGTAGTTAGGAGAACCGGCAAATACCACCTCTGGCTGGCCCCAGAGTGGGCTGGGAATGGAGATGTTGCAATATCCTTCCCCCAGGAATGGAGAAGGAATGGGGATTTTGCAATATCCTTCCCCCAGGAATGGGGGGGGGGGGAATGGGGATTTTGCAGTATCCCCTGGAGTGGGGTGGGAATGGAGATTTTGCAGTATCCTTCTCCTGCCATGCCCACCAAGCCACACCACGCCCACCTCATCACACCCACAGAACTAGTAGTAAAAAAAATTGGATTTCACCACTGTATCAAGAGTTTTCAACACCACTGTTTGAAAGCAACTTCTTCGGCGTTCAGCCTTCCTTATGGTCCAACTCTCATAGCTATTTATTACTACTGGAAAAACTACACCTTTGACTATATGGATCTTTGTTGGCAAGGTGATGTCTCTGCCTTTAATATACTGTAAACCCAAGCCCTGGAGTTACTAAACATGATTTATGACTTAATCATTATCTGACCACATGAGCAGTCTTGCTAGATCAAGTTAAGGCTTGTCCTAGATCAGAATTTGTTTTTCACAATAGCCAACCAGATGCATCTGATTTGCTCGCAGGTAAAAGACAGACAACCTTGTTTTCTGCTAAGTGGTATTTGGAGGCACATTGTTTTCACCCCAAACCTACTCCTTGATAGAGCTGACCTCTGTTAATTCATCCAATCCTCTTTAAAAACCATTCAATTAATAGCCATCACTGGCCTTTGTGGTGGTGATAGTATGGTTAGGTGTCCTCTACTAATTAATGTTGGTTAATGATGTTCTTTATGAATGGGATGAAGTTAAATTTTTAATTTGTTAACAATGTTTTGAATCCTTATACACTGCCTAGAGCCACTTTTTAGAGATGGGTGGCTCTATAAATTGTTTAAATGAATAAATACGTGCTTTATGAAGAAGTGTTTTCTTTTGCTTTCTCTAAATTGCCTTCAGGTTCATTAGATGGTCCTTGAATTTTGAAAAAGAGAGAAAAACTTTCTTCTGTCCATTTCTTCAGGCCATAATTCTTGATCATGTTCCCTTTCTCCCCAAACCCTTTTCCCAGGCTATACGGCTATAAATATTTTAGTCTTTTCTTGTAGGGAAAACATATGAGTCCTCTGATATAAGCCTTACAGCTTAGTTCACAAAATACTTTTAAAATATCTCACAGCTCAATGCAAGAAGTGCAACTTTTAACTATTGTTTATTGTCATATTATATTGATCTTATCATGTGAACCAGCCTATTGAGTACAGTATATTTTTAATATTTACTTTCCCCAGTCTCTCCCTTTCCAGATCAGAAAAACACAGGATGATAATGGCTATAAATTATAGAAACGTATCAGGGAAAACACCAGGATGTTGAAAGCTATGTTATGGTTTAGATATTGGCCAAAGCCAGGCTGACTACCTAAAAAAGCCCTTACTTGAAAATATTTTCTATTTGTTTTTACCCAGGCTCTTATTTTGGTTCTCTTAAAAATTTCTGAGTCACTACTTTTTTTGTTGACTTTCGAAGTTATTATTGCTTTTGTTGGAGTCCCAAACCATTAGTGTAATTTATGGATTTGATTTTATTGCGTATATGTATATAAACAGACCTGCTGCTATAAGCTGCTTTGGGTTTCTTTTGTTTTAACTCAAGCAAATCATGTTTCTAAAATAAAGTTAGATAAACAGTGCTGTGTGAAATAGACCTTTGGTGAAGTCAATGAGTTATAATCTACTTTCATTCTCACACCCACCCAACATTTTAGGGATATGTGGTTATGGGCTGGACGCAGATGTCTTGTTTTACAGATATCATGTCTTATATTTTCAAAACACAGGGCCCTAAGCAAGGGTGTCCAGCCTTGGCAACTTTAAGACTTGTGAATTTCAGCTTCCAGAATAGGGGTGGTTGGCTGGAGAATTCTGGGAGCTGAAGTCCACAAGTCTTAAAGTTGCCAACATTGGACACCCCTGGCAAGAGAGAATAGAATAGAATAGAATAGAATAGAATAGAATAGAATAGAATAGAATAGAATAGAATAGAATAGAATAGAATAGAATTCTTTATTGCCCAAGTGTGGTTGGACACACAAGGAATTTGTCTTTGGTGCATATGCTCTCAGTGTACATAAAAAGACAAGATACACTTGTCAAGAATCACAAGACACAACACCCAGCGACAGTCATACGGTACAATAAGCAACCAGAGTTCAAATCCTCTCTAGATGATTATATTAGTCATTTTATTTCAAACCTAAGCGACCTCAAAGATTCTTGGAATGATAACTGGGGGCTGAGGATGATGGATATGCAATTTCAATAAATGTATACATAAATCTCACATCTGAGTCATACGTTCCATGTGGGTGACCCCTTCTCTGCCATGTGATCTCACCCTGCTGAGTCAAGGTTTTGGATTATGTGCCTGTGTCACTTCGAATAATGGTGTCTATTGTGTCCTTCCCTCCCAGTGGTGTGGGAACTGCATGGAAAAATCAACACAGCCGTGCCTGATCATGTCTATGGAGATTCTCAATCATCCGGGTCATGGCTGTCCCAAAGGTGCTTTTTTCAAAAGGCAACTGGACTTTGTTTTTCCTTGAAGATGTTTCGCTTCTCATCCAAGAAGCTTCTTCAGTTCTGAGTCAGAACTGAAGAAGTTTCTTGGATGAGAGGCGAAACATCTTCAAGGAAAAACAAAGAAAGTCCAGTTGCCTTTTGAAAAAGCACTTTTGGGATGAGTCTGGTGATGGATGTTCATGATTTACCTGACATGATTATCTGTGCATGTAGGCAAATCCTAATGATCTTTGCACTGTTCTATTTTTCCCAGGGCTTTTAAAGAGTATAGGCCGGTGTTGGCGAACCTTTTAGGCGCTGAGTGCCGAAACAGGAGAGTGCACGCACATGTCGGGAACCAGAAGAGCAGCCGCCCGGTACGCATGCGCGCACCGAGAAAACGATCTTCCGGTTTTCGGTGCACACATGCACACCAGACAGCTGGTCTTCATGCGTGCATGCATGTCATAAACTAAAAAACCAGGTGGCCATTGCTCATGCACACGGCGGAAACCGGAAGATCATCTTCCCAGCACGCACATGCCCACTGGGCAGCTGCTCTTCCGGTTTCCGGAGCTCCCGCACGTGTGAAGATCAGCTGGCTGGAGCACCGGAACCTGGAAGAGCAATGGGCGATGGCTTGCGTGCCCGGAGAGTTGGCTCTGCATGCCACTTCCGGCATGTGTGCCTGTTCTGTCCCCGTCCCCACACACACACAAACAGCCAGCCGGGGGTTAAAGAATTACTTGGCACACACAAGGTTCATTATCAGGAACTTGGCAGCAATACGATAACCGTCTGCCAAGTGCTTTACTTCAAGAAGAGCGAGTTTTCCTCCACCAGATAATCACCAACAAATACACACAGTTTTCAAAAACAGTCCAGCTCAAACAGAAACCTTCAGCAGATTTAGGCGTTGTACAAAGTGACTAGCCAGAAGTTACCTTTGTCCGTCACAGAGTCTAAATGGCCACCACACTCTCTTATATAGCCTGTGGGGTGTGATCCAGTGACTCAGCTTAATCCCTGGCACGCTTCCTCATCTGCTGCAAACGTTTATCTCGCCTTCGTTGGTGTGGATCCAGGAACGACTTATTACCCACATCGCTATCATCGGAGACACCTGGCTCCTGGCCAATCTCCTCTCCCTTGGCAGACACCTGAGGCATTGCCAGAGAGGAGGGGCCTGGAGAGGGAGGTCTGGCCGGCTCCTCTCCTTCATGTTCGGAGCCTTCTTCCTCCGATAAAATGGGCTTGGGGATCAGAGCCACAACAGTGCCATAAGTTCGCCATCACTGGTATAGGCAGTGAAGATAATTGCTTCAAGTCTCATACCTGAAGTCCCCCCAATCCAAAATATCATTTAGTATTTTAAATGATCCAATGACCAATCTTTTTTGCTTGCAGGGAGCAAAATGAACTGATATTTCAGCTTCCCCCAGATACCACCACGTTGGTGAGCTGCTGAATATAAAAAAGCAATTTAGAAATATATTCCAATCGATGTAGGATGCCAGGAACAAAAATTGAGGAAGGAGTAGCAATATTTAAAGATCTTTCAGAGGCTTAAAAATGCCCTGTCTGGTCAAGATGTCAATACTTTCTCATTACATAGGTACTTGTTAATTACATAGAAGATCAATTAAGGTAATGCATCTGAAAAGTCAATTAGTGATTTGCACCGTTTAAGTTTTAGTCATATTATAAATCAAATTTGTTGTTAATTATTCCAGAAACTTGTTACTCCATCTCAGGCTCATTTTTAGGGCATTTGTGGAGCTCGTCAATTTTTTATCTAGATGTTTTTTATGATGGTTTTTTTTCTGTTATGAGATGTCCTAACATCTCATAGTCTTCAGCAGGGCTGCCAGATCTGGATTGCAAAAAACAAGCAACATTAGATGGCAACGAACATGTTTTCTGTGCCTCTTTGCTGCCATCTATTAATTTTTCAGATGCAGGTAGTCCTGGACTTATGACCATAACTGGGACCAGAATATGGTTGTTAAGTGAATTATGCCTGGTTTTATGACCTTTTTTGCCATAGTTGTTAAGCAAATCACTTGCAGTCGTTAAATGAATCAGGTGGCCATTAGGCAAATCCAGCTTTCCTCCATTCTCCCCGCTTTGCTTGTCAGAAACCAGCTTAGTAAATCTCAAATGGAGATCATAGGAAGCTCAGTGATGCAGTGGTTAGAGTGCAGTACTGCAGGCTATTTCTGCTGATTGCTAGCTGCCTGAAATTTGGCAGTTCAAATCCCACCAGGCTCAAGGTTGACTCAGCCTGCCATCCTTCCGAGGTGGGTAAAATGAGGACCCACATTGTTGGGGGTAATAGGCTGACTTTGTAAAACCACTTAGAGAGGGCTGTGAAGCAGTAAATAAAACTAAGTGCTATTGCTATTGCTATAACTGTCAGAAATATATGCTGGATGCCAATTGCCTGAATTTTGATCACATGACAGTAGTGAGACTGAGAAAATCATAAGCGCATAAGTTTTCAGTGCTATTGTACAATACAATAGCTAAACTAAGGTTTGTAAGTCTGTATTTGCAACCCAGACCTCTTAACCTTAGATTTCAAAGAATCATGATTAGGTTACCATGAAAGAGGTTCCCAAAGGATGCTGGGATGGTTACAACATGTCCACTAGCAAACCGCTAATATTTTATTAAATATTAAATCCTTAATTTTAAAGAATGTAAGAAGTGAGCTCTTCTCCTCTTTGGTGAGTAAGTTAATTATGCAGAATACATTACTGTTACAAAATCTTTTAACTGCTTCATGGCCTTGTTATACCTGCTTAACAAATTGAACCTGATATATTTCTCTTAAACTTCAGATAAGGTAAACATTTAAATTGTATTTCAAAGTGAAATGAAAAAAAAAAATGGGGATTTGCTTAACGGCCTGCAATTTCTGTTGTACTATTTTGCATCTTCTTTACTTTTTAAAATCATTTTGACAACATTTGTGAAAGTGTTTGTGAACATTTATGAAAGTGTTCTTCGGGTGGGGACCCACTCAGACATTATTGGAAGACAGGTGTCATTTCAAGCCAAGGATGGATCATTTTTATGAAGGTGTACAAAATCATGTGAATAAGTGAAGACTGTTTCCTCACTAGTAACCATCTACCATGATTTACAACTGTAGTTGTAAGAATTTCCACTGCTAAGCAAGACAAGTGAGTCATGCCTGACTTTATGACCTGTTTTGCCAGGGTTGTTAAGCAAACACTTAACAGTTGTTAAGTGAATCACATCATTGTTAAACTAATCCAGCTTCCCCATTAACTTGCTTGTTGGAAGCCAGATGGGAAGATTGCAAATGGTGATCAGATGACCCTGGGACACTGCAACTAAATATATACCTGTTGTCAAATCTTCAAATTTTGATCACATGATTGTGTACAATTTTTTTTCTACTCAGTTGTAACTTTGAATAGTCACTAAATGAATGGTTGTAAGTTGAGGACTACTTGTATCTTCCTCTTTCTGACTACGGTAGTAATTTAACTTCTGCAAGCCCTGATAGCCAGGAAAAAAACGTACATCTCATTCAGCATTTCTCCAATTTACATCTGGGCCTTGTCCTTCATCTTTCCATCCTTTTAACACTTTTCAGCAGTCTATCCCTACATGTGGACCTCCAAGCCAGATTTCTGCAGAAAAGAGAAAGAGGATTAATTTCTGGACCTGCCTCTCGGTTGACAATATATTCCTGCCAATTTAGCTGAATTGTCCTTTGAATAGTCAATGGCATAATGACAATGGAGATGGTCTCTGTTCCAGCAGTTCAAGTCCTAGCACTGTGTGGCAGGGTGAGCTCCCATCATTTGCCTCAGCTTCTGCCCACCTAACAGTTTGAAAGCATGTTCTATGCAAGTAGATAAATAGGTAACATTTCAGTGAGGAGATGAGTTGGTACTCTGTGCAGGCAGTCAAATTCCTACCAGCTCTGAACCTTCCTGGTGGAGATGTTCTTTTCCAAGGCAGCTCCAGGGAGGCAGGGGGCCTTGGATGAGGCTGCAGGAAGAACCATTCACCTTCTTTTCTGGTGTGAAGCTAGCTTGTGGTACACCATGGAAAGTGCGCAAGTATGTACCCAACAGAGCTGGAAAACAGGCAACCAAACTATTACTGTTCAATAGCATTGTAGTCTCCTAGCTAATGTAACAATGCCATACTCTAATAACAATAAGGGAGGAGCCAAGGTAAACATGCAATCTGGATTGATTAAATCTCTGTTTCCAGTCAATTAATATTAAACATTATTAATTTACTTTTTTCTCCACTTTTTAGTAATGTTTTGCTTTCTTGCATATGCCAAATTACAATTCAATAGCAACTTCTGGAATTCTTTGGAGCTGCGCCCAAAATTTTATTTATTATCACACTTCTTTCCTGCTGTAATCAAAACAACACTTGGTGGCTTACAGGATTTTAGGAGGCTCACAAGGTTCTGTTTCGATAGTGATGTGTTATTTTGGAGCTCAATGGATACTTCAAAACTCTCTGGTTAATTCTGCTGAGTGAGATTTAGATCTTGGCTTCCAAATCTTATCAAGACAGAATTACTTCTGCTGGCCGAAGATAATATTTTCTGCGTTTGATTGAATGGACTCTAGTCCATGCTCTTCCCTTAATGCAGACAACAACAGAAGAAAAGTGAAGATGCAACAAGTGATCTCTGGAAGATTTTCAATCAATTTCAAGGATTCTGCACTCACAATAATCACAGGACTTAGTATTGATGATAACCTCCTCTTCTGCAAGAGTTGATGGCTGTCAGGGAATGCTTTGCCCAGAGCAATTTGATTTCCCTGCAAACTGATGCACAGACACTCAAATGAAACTGAAGTAACTTGTCCTCCCACTTATGACTGTATGACTGTAACTTGTTGCTGGTATCCTTATGATTTGTATTGATTGTTTCCTAATATGATTTGATTGCTTATTTGTACCCTATGACTATCATAAAGTGTTGTGCCTTATGATTCTTGATGAATGTATCTTTTCTTTTATGTACACTGAGAACATATGCATCAAGACAAATTCCTTGTGTGTCCTGTTATAGGGATGGATCTAACCCAATAACTCACATTACAAGCATATGTATTTCTTAAATCCTTTTATTACAAGTCTGAATTGATCCTAGACCTATTTAATTAAATCTAACTGACTTTTGTTCTTTCCTTTGCAGGTATACATCTGGAACTGCTGGATGACCTCGTGGTGGAAGATTTTATACCCAGGGGGAGGAGTCAGGAGGTAAGGTGTGGTTATGTGGATGATGGGATATGTGATTTGTTAACTCTTGCTGGGCTGTGGGGTTGTTGTGTGAGATAGTTAGACATTTAACCTGACATGTCCAATCACACTTGGCCAAGAAAGAATTCTATTCTATTCTATTCTATTCTATTCTATTCTATTCTATTCTATTCTATTCTATTCTATTCTATTCTATTCTATTCTATTCTCTGTAATTTCAAGAGATCAGCAGAATCTCTGCTGAAATATTGGTGATATTGCCCCAAAGCTGACAGTGTTTTGAGGAAGGATGGTGGGTCTTTTTTTTTTTTTATTGCAAAAGTTTTACAGTTACATTTTCACCCCTTTTTCCCCCCCCGCAACCCACCCCAAACCTCCCAGCCTCCCTAACCCACCCTAACCCTCCCCTCCCCCCAGACTTCCTCACAGTATACTCATGTCAAATAAAAGGAAAAACCCTCCTTTGTATATAAAACTTGAACCCCTCCCTCCCCCTTACAAATTTTCATCTTCATTACATTAACCTATTTCAATCTTAATATAACATTTTCAAATAAATTTTCATCCTGATTACCTTAAAAATATTTCTATCTTGATATAACATTTTCTAACAAATTTTCATCCTCAACCTTAAAATATTTCTATCTTAATATAACGTTTTCAAATAAAAGCTATTTGATACTTCCTAGTTTGATATTTATTCTGAAACCGGAAGTCCGAAGGATGGTGGGTCTTGATCTGATATTGCCTGGCTTGAAGAAAAAGTAGTAGATGTTTTACACCTCCTCCAACCCGCCCTCCCCCCCCCCCCAATTTCTGGGCATAAGCAGATGGCCACAATATGCTCTATGTAATTATTTTGTAGTTTTGCTCTATTTAAAACTAGACAATTTGTGTTCCATTGGGACATCATTTCAGGGATATTTCCTGAAATATATCTGGCAGGGAGCATAAAAAAACCTCCCTCCCTTCCTTCTTCCCCAGCAGGCAGTGGCTATCCCTGGGTGGGAGACGGAGGGAGGGAGGGATTTCAAGACTGTCTGGGAAACAGTCACAGAACATCGAAAATGAACATCGTGTGACCACAGCAGCAGCTAGTAACATTGAAGCAACCACAACTTCCCCAAATGGGCCACCAATTTTGGACGTGTTCTGTAAGTTAGCTCATTTGGGATACTTGGGTTCAAAATTGTTGCTTTAAGACACACCATTAAAGGTAATGACAGTGAGAGTTTGAGTTTGAGTAATATATAGAACTAACCAGTTCTGGAGAACCAGTAATGGAAATTTTGAGTAGTTCGGAGAACCGGTAGTAAAAATTCTGACTGGCCCCGCCCCCATCTATTCTCTGCCTCCCAAGTCTCAGCTGATTGGGAGGAAATGGGGATTTTGCAGTAACTTTCCCTTGGATTGGAGAGGGAATGGAGATTTTACAGTATCCTTCCCCTGGAGTGGGGTGGGAATGGAGATTTTACAGTATCTTTCCCCTGCCACGCCCACCAAGCCACGCCCACCAAGCCATGCCACACCACCAAGCCACACCCACAGAACCGGTAGTAAAAAATTTTGAAACACACCACTGATCCTATTGGCCAAAAAATCTATTTCAGAAATTTCTTCCTATGGAAACATATTCACCCTTAAAATTCCAGAGTTCTTTTTGTTGCAAACTAATACAGGAGGGCTATCACATCTGGCTGGGGAATTCTGGGCGTTGAAGTCCACATGTCTTAAAGTTGCCAAGGGTGAGAAATACTGATCTAGATGGCAGAGATATTGAATTTTCTGCCATTTAGCTGCCTTTTAATGGTTACATGGAATTTTGCTACTCTAGACATCCTCTCCAGATTAATAAATATAGGGAAGGAGACTGGATTTATCCATCAACTGCTTTGGGGCAATAAAAAGAGTGGTGGGCATTTCATTATGGCACATCCAATTTAAGTTTTCTGCATGTTATGACTGGTGGTTGGCTGTACAAACTCCCTTTGTAAACCGATGTGTGTCAAGCACAAAAAAACAGGAACCACAATAAAGATAAAAAGTACTATGAGTTTATTTTATGCTATCTATACATAAGAATCTTATCTACTAATGATCAAGGCAAATTGGTGCTAGATAAGAGTCAATGGAATTCACAGGGGGATGGAGCATAGCGACTCCAAGCTACTAAGAATGGAATGGAATGGAATGGAATGGAATGGAATACAATACAATACAATACAATACAATACAATACAATACAATACAATACAATACAATACAATACAATACAATACAATACAATACAATACAATACAATACAATACAATACAATACAATACAATACAATACAATTGAATTGAATTCTTTATTGGCCAAGTGTGATTGGACACACAAGGAATTTGTCTTCGGTGCATAAGCTCTCAGTGTACATAAAAGATATAAGTGATAAATCATGATTGGACCACACCCTTGGGCTCAGCCTGGTCACCTACATGTTTCACATGATAGAATAAGCTCTGAGAACTGACACAGCTGTAATGCATCAAGTTCAGCATTACTCACCTCTGGCAAGTGATGATTAGCATCCCTAAAGACTAACCTGTTGTCAACAGAACCTTAAAGCCATCCTTAATATGAAATGGCATTCAATCAATTAAAGTGAGAGATACTTTTGGTTCATGAACAGCAAAGCCTGCAAATCAGGAAGACCCCTCCCCTCCCAACATATATCCAGCTTTCCCTGGCTAGATTCTACCCTAGTATTCTAGAGCCAAAAAGGACCTTGGAGGTTTTCTACTCCCAACTCCCTACCCAAGGCAGAGTGCTAATACCGCATCAGATAAATGGGTGTCTAATCTTTTCTTGACAACCACTAGTTATGAAGCATCATAGCTCCAGAAGGCAAGCTGTTCCCTTGCTTAATAATTCTTGCAGTCATGAAAGAACTATTAAATTTCTGCCTTAACCTGTAATATGATTTGCTTGATAAGTTGGTTTGCAAAATATGGCATATCATTTAATGTACCATGTAAGCCCAACCAGTAATGATTTAGTCATATATCATAGCTGAACCACCACTTACTGTGATGAGAAAAGTTCACATAGTGTGATAAGCTAAAACACGATTCACCAGTTCAGTTTATCATTTAGTGTGCTGTGTGACCTGAGTAAAGTATAAACTGAGTAAATTTAGTAAAGTGCAGTTCTGCTGACCATGATGAGTGTAACATCAAGCATAGTTCATGTTTTATTCAACAAAGCATCATTGAAATAATCCATAATATGATGCAAAAACCAAGCCAGAGAGGAGAAATCAGAAGAGGC
This sequence comes from Arizona elegans, assembly GCA_022577455.1. Taxonomy (NCBI): domain Eukaryota; kingdom Metazoa; phylum Chordata; class Lepidosauria; order Squamata; family Colubridae; genus Arizona; species Arizona elegans. The sequence goes on from JAKOOJ010000008.1 coordinate 81,830,713, forward strand.
AGTTATTACTATGATGGTGTAGAAAGTTGACTAAGCAATTATCTGTTCCTCAATTCTTTAATTGAAAAAGAACAGCAATTTCCACATTTTCAGAGGCTGTGTCTTTATAACCTCATTGCATTGAAAAAAAATTCAATATCAAGACAGCAGAGGGCAACACTTAGCTAAATTTGGCCAATCCCGCTTAGTTAAATTTGGCCAAACCTGAAACTGTTAAACCAGGCAAAGTCTGATTACTACTTGGGTGAGGTCCACCAAGGAACCCCAGGGCTGTAAACTAGATTGGAAAAGTGCCTAGTGGTTAAGATGCTGGGCTTGTCGACTGAAAGGTGAGCAGTTCGAGACCTAAGTACTGCATGATGGAGTGAGCTTCCATTCTTGTCCTAGCTTCTGCAAACCTAGCAGCTTGAAAACACGCAAATACGAATAGATAAATAGGTACCACTTTAGTAAGAAATTAACAGCATTCTGTGCACCTCAGCATTTAGTCATGCTGGCCACATGACTTACAGATATTTATTTATTTATTTATTTATTTATTTATTTATTTATTTATTATCAGATTTATATGCCGCCCGTTCTCCACAAGGACTCAGGGCGGCTCACATAAGCAGCAACAAGTCCAGATTAAAATTCAAACAATAAAAGAAACTAAAATTCCCACTAAAACCCCATTCAGTCCAGGCCAGCCTGGCGAAACAACCATGTTTTAAGGTCACGGTGGAAAGAGTGAAGGTCAGGGGCCACCCAGAGCTCCAAGGGGAGCTGATTCCAGAGGGTAGGTGCGCCTACAGAGAAGGCTCACTCTCTTCAGACAACACTAGCTCCCTCAACTAAGAAACGGAGATGAGCACTGCCCCATAGAGTTGGACATGACCGGACAAGGGAAACCTTTACCCTTTTTTTAATCTTAAAAGACAATAGGAAACTAGTTCCAAACTGGCCAAGAAAACAACATGTACACATTGGCCAAGAACTCAATTTAGTGAAGTCTTTTATGTTTACTCTTCACCTTAAACTAAGGCTAAAAATTAACACTGATTAGCATCAGATTGGCCAGCTCAGAGAAACAATATACTGTATATTTTTCCATGAGTCAAAGACAGATAAACAAGGATGCCCATTAAAAACAGAGGTGACCATTTCTAATGGTTAAAAAAAAAATCTTGAACTCAGCTGATCTGCATATCCCTGCAGTTTGCTCTTTTTAAAAATGAATTGTATACATTTTCTCCAAACGTCAAATAAGAAGACGTGAAATGTATAAAATGCCATTCAACCAGTTCAGATCTGACTGACAGATTTTATCTGTGTGTCTAGAAAACTAAGACTATTAGGGAAAATAGAATGAAAAATAAAAAAAATACAAAAAACACTAAAGCTTTATTTTTGTATTATCAAATAGATAGACAATGACATCTTCATCAAAGTCATAGACTTCAGTTTTTAAGCAACAGAGCCACATGGATGTGTACTTTTTGTACTTTCCTTTTGATTGATCAAGAGCCAATTGAAAGACTGGGAACTGGTAAATTTCATTAAGCCAAACTTCGGAGTCTGTCATGCAGACATCCTTCCAAAAATATATCATCACTGTTCATCATCACCAATTTTGCTACAGCCCCCAGAACAATACATCCAAAGCTCTTCATATGAAAACGAATGATGGATTTGGGGGATATAATTTAACAGTGCCTTAACATCTTTAAACTTGAACTTCCTCCCAAGAAGCTAATTTAATTTTATTACATCTCCAAATGTCTTTTAAACATCTGTTGGGAAGTCCAATATACACAAAGAATTGTTTGCTGTTGCAGTTGAATTAACCAGGAAACATATTTATCATTTCTTAAATCTCCGGGCCATTGCCTTTGTCATACAAGATGTTCACATTTCTTATTCCAAACAGCTTATACATATATTATCCAATCTTTGTAAGGCTTTTTAAACTGTTGATTGTTGGTTTAATGATTGTTAAATTTAAGCTCTATGAAACATTTCTCCAATATATTCAAAGTTAGTGGGATTTCAAAAGTGGGTCCCTGAAAGTTTTGTTACTAGCAAGAACATTTCTTGCCAACGGTCCTCAAATTCCTTCCTTCCTTCCTTCCTTCCTTCCTTCCTTCCTTCCTTCCTTCCTTCCTTCCTTCCTCCCCCCCTCCCTCCCTCCCTCCCTCCCTCCCTCCATCTATCTATGCCAGGGAGATCAAGGTTGGAGCGTTAATAATTCTGAGAAGTTCACTTGTGTCTTTTCTGGATTATGTTTGTGAAAAGTGTTTGAACTGAGAAAGTTCTTAGAACTATTTTCTTTGAGCCCATGGAAGGCTCCTCTTTGTGTTAACAACAGAAAGAGAAGGCATCTATATTTTTCTACATTTCAGATCACTTTGTTACCAAAGAAAACTGCAACAGTCCTGCAATGCACATTTTACTAAATGCACTTAATCACCTTCATGATTAATTAATTATGTGTCATCAAATCAGTGACCACTTACACAGATTTTCTCCATGATAATCTATCCTTTGGCCCTTCAGGTCTTCCTATGGGGCACCCATCACTACTCTAACAGAGCCTTCTATCTTGCACCATTATCATGGATGTTTACAAATATAAAATTTGTTTACCCTAGGCAAGAACATAGTTACCATTATGCCAATGTTACCAATGTAATAAAAAATCTTTATTAGTAAAATATCATACTTTATATCGATAACATAAAAATAAGTCCTACTTTATTGAGTAAAGTTGTGTGAAGTCAGTTCTCTTACTAATATTAAAAATTCTTCACTTTTCACTGATATTATTATCAAGCATTTTAAATTTTCTAGGGAATTCTTCAAATGCTATTGTGATTATTTATAAAAATGCTAGCAACCAAATGATTTTCCTAATTTTCTTTAGGGAGTCATTGTAGTTTCTTTTTCACCTTTCCTGCTGGGTCCTGGAAAAAATGTTGAGCAAATGTTTGCATGTCAGAAAGAGAATTATGCTGTAACCACACCTTAAAAAATTTCATTCTGACAACACAGAAGGGGCAGGCAACATGAAAAGTAGCCACAGTTGGTCAACTGTTGCTAAATAGGTTAAGGGGCCCTATTGGTTAGATCCCCCCTTTCTATCTTTTAGATCACTTGCATTACATGGTCTAGGTATCCCTCCATTTATAAATGCTAGAGGTCTGTATGATATCTCTGGAACCTGTGATCTTCAGGCTGTAACTAGATTACAATTACTATTACCAATAACAATTGGAAATTATTGATGCTGAAGAATATTAAGTCCAACATCTGGACCAAGGAAGATTACCCAGCCCTGAGATACTATTTCTATTTCCAGATGTGGAGTTGAACAATGATTCTTTCTCTGGCCCTTGCTAGACTGTAGAAAAAGCAGATTGTCTCAACTAAAAGTGAACAAGGGCCATGTTTGACTTTCTGGGTGGAAAGAGGACCATAATATAGATGGGATCTCATCACACATACACAGTTCTAGAGTGCAAATGGAAGGTGTTTTCATGGTTATTGTTTGATGCCTCGGCAGGTGGCAGTGCCTTACCAACTTTGACTGTCTTGGGACTCTAAGGAGGATCAGCCTTGTTAGTACTTGAATCAGCTCTTTATCTCCACACCTGTTGGAAAATGAAGAGGAATAGGAGCAATAGTAGACCACTTTCATAACACTAAAGTCATAACTTGTCAAGGAAAAGGCATGAATGTAGTTACCAAGATCTCAACTCATTTTTACATGTATGCCTTATTCAAGAACCTCCTCTGCAGTTTTTCTCTATTTCCCTGGCTGGAACAATACTGTATATTCAACACTCATGGACAGTGATGGTTCTTAGAATCACAAAGAGAGAAGTCATGGTTTGCATTGGATCCTGGTTAACTACTTTCTATTCTAGACGGTACTTCATTCTGGACAATGTTTCATTCTGGATCCCCTTGCTGGGCCAGCATCTGTTCTGAATGCCCTTGCTGAACATCATTCACGTCTCAATATCTATGGAGATTCTCAATCATCCAGATTATGGTTGTCCCAATGGTGCTTTCCCAAAAGGCAACTGACCTTTCTTGTTTTTTTTCCTTGAAAATGTTTAGCTTCTCATGAACTTGGATGAAAAATGAAATGTTTTTTTTTTCTTGAAAAAAAAGTTTCCCAAAAAAAGAGTCCAGTTTCCTTTTGGAAAAGCACCTTTGGGACATTCATGTCTCAAGAAAAAACAGACAACGAAGGTGGGGAAATGTGTTGCTTAGAAATCAGACAGGAGGCTGCAGGTCATGTCAGCTTTCAGGATAATACATAATGCCATTGTGTCTGGTGTCAGCTGAGATTTCCAATCATTCCCTTTTCCGGCCCTGGAAAAAGGGAATATTTCATTCTTGTCTCTGATGCGGATTTCACAGCACAGTATATCAAAGGTCTCTTTGCTTTCCTGCAAATTATTCACCAGATGCTATATATCAATTGTCCCATAAGACAAATTAATTTTGCACTAATTGTAGCTCGGCAAACCGGTAGTACATAATATTGCCCAAGCATATTGAGAAGAGAAATTGAATGCACCTATTATTTATTCAGCTGGATTTTTTTTTTAAAAAAAAAACAACCTTTGTGGCTATCTGTTTCAGTTGGAAAAATGATCAGGAGGGACAAAAAAAGCTAAATAATATTATAACGGAGTGTTTCTTTTACTGAAAATGGTCTCTTGGACCCAATGAATGAACTCTCTTTCTCTTTTCAAAAGAGAAAAAGATAGAAGCTCATAAAGCTAGAAATATCCACCTTAAATAATATAGACAATCGCCATTAGAGAAAGGAGTGGTCTAAGGGAAAAAGAAAGGTCTAAGTAAATACATTTTAGGCATCTTCAGTACATAACTTCTCAAATGAGCTTGCCAAAAACAGAATACCTTTGGAGTTGATGTTTTAGTCTGGTAAAATGCAATGCAGTCATACTAGGGGTGAATGGATTTAAAAAATTCCAATTCAAACCCATGGCCTGTTTTTCCTTTCTTACAGAATATTTATCATTCACTTTAAAATCAGCACAACCATTTGTTCTTTTGCTTTTTAATCCAATTCTTTGCCAATTATCTTTTTTTTTTTTAACCACTGTGTAAAATGGTGTTTAGCATTCTTCCCAAAGGCTTACATAAAATGAAGCTCTGTTTTGTTTGATCAATGTTTAGGGGGAAATACAACTGGTTGGATTTATACAACACTGATACATTATATGCCATCAAATTGGTGTCGACCACTCACAACCACATATATATTTTTTGTAGCCTCCTAAAAAAGGCCAAAATTTTTAGACCTGTTCAATCTGTGGAATTATTTTGCAAAACTGATTCTGGCTGCTGCTGTCTGTTTCATTCCAGCAACTGTGGAATAATACCCTGTTTTCCCCCAAAGTAAGACATCCCCTGATAATAAGCCCAATCGGGCTTTTGAGCACATGGCAATTAGGCCAAGCGCTTATTTCAGGGTTCAAAAAAATATAAGACAGGGTCTTATTTTCAGGGAAACACGGTAGCACATTTTCTTTACTTTCGCTCATGTGAAATGGATTGGGTTCAGAAGCAGTGATCTCATAATAAGTACAGGAACTCCACACTGACATACAATATCTAATCCTTTCCACCTAAAAAAAACAAACCTATCCTGTATTTATCCAAAATAATTCTGTTGTTATAAACTGATTAGAGGCAGTCCACAACTTATATTTGTTTAATGACTGTTCAAAGTTACAACAGCACTGCAAAAGTGAATTATGACCATTTTTCAAACTTACAACCATTGCAACATTCCCATGGTCAGGTGATCAAAATTTGGATGTTTAGAAATGGGATGCATTTTGACAGTTGCAGTGTCCGAGGTCATACGATCACCTTTTACAATCTTCTGACAAGCAAAGTCAATGGGGAATCCAGATTCATCATGTTACTAATCGTGTTACTAATTAACAACTGTATTGATTTAAGAACTGTGGCAAGAAAGGTAATAAAATGGGGCAAAATTCACTTAACAACTGTCTTAATTAGCAACAGAAATGTTGGCTTCAGTTGTGGTCGTAAATCAAGGATTATCTGTACACAAGCCCAATTTTCTATTCTGTGTCATATTTATAACATGAATTATGCTGGGTTTTGGGCAATTGAGGTTACACAACTTTCTGGATGAAAGTTGGGCTCTCAAGGACCCAGCACACAGCTTTTAAAACTGCAATGGAAAACTCAAGCATGAGATCCAAATGTTTAAAACCCAGAAGTTTTATTTAATATTGTATGGGATGGAGGTACTGTAATTGAGGCAGGGGGCAGAGGTTGGCTAGAGTTCAGCATACTGGGGCCCAGAAGGGAAATAAGGATAAGCAATGTGAAGTTATGAAACAGGAAAGCAGTCACAAAGAGGAATTGCCATTCTGGATTGCATTAAAGGGAAGCAAGAGAGACAACTATTGGAAGGCCGTGAGTATGCTCAACTCGGCTTTCAGATAATTAGGGATTTTCCAGTGTGGGTTGCCCTATCAGGAAAACAAACAGAACGGAAGCAATACATAGGAAAGATTTAGACGCCAGGAAAGAGGCTGTGTTAGTGGGCAGCAAACTGATGATGGTTTTGTTCCTTTTTAAGGAAATGAAGCCATGTCCTTCGGTTCATTCCAACACAGTGATTCCATCCATAAGTGCAACGGTGGATGCAGGTGTTAAGAGAAGGATTGTCAAAAGTTTCATGCTGAATCATTCTACAGAAGAGAAAGGGAAAGATCATTTAGTAAATTAAGGTGGCAGGTTTTCCCTTACTAGTTCTGAGGACAATTTTGTTTAATTCACCTCTCTTTGTCCCCAACAGTGGGAACTCACAAGCAGAGATACTAGAATACTATTACACTTTAACTGTTTGTATACTAAAGGTATGCTAACTCATGGTTCATCAACTCATGGATTCCCCCACCCCACCTTAGATTTCTTTTAAAAAGCCATCAAACCTAACTTTTGCCTGTTTCCCTGAAAATAAGACCCAACCGGAAAATAAGTCCTAGCATGATTTTCCAGGATGCTCGTAATATAAGCCCTACCCCCAAAATAAGCCCGAGTTAAGATTGTCAGCCAGATGGATGCATTTAGTACCATATTTCCCCCTAAAATAAGACCTAACCAGAAAACAAGCCCTAATGTGTCTTTTGGAGCAAAAATTAATATAAGACCCAGTCTTATTTTTGGGAAAACAAAAATCCAATCTTTGGTTTTTGTTGTTGCTGATTTTGTTGTCAAAAGTCTTGGACTGCTGCAAATCCCTGCAGTTTTCTAGACAACTTTTTCAGAAGTGGTATGCCATTGCCATTGCCATTGCCATTCCTAGGACTGAGAAAATGGCCCAAGGTCAACCAACTGGAGAATGATAAATAGATTAACCAACCTCTTGTATAAGAATGGTCTTCTTCTGCTCGGTGTGCCATCTGCATTTAACCTCTTCCGGATTAGAGATGGAATTTTGACTTTAGACTCATATTCTGCTTTGTATTGGAGGAATCTCCACAGGTAAAAGGGGAAGGAAACTAAACTGCAGAAAGAAACATGGAACAAACTTTGTTTGGGTGTAATAAGTGGTACAGAATAGCTTCCTTCAAATACTGGTCTTGCAGTAGATGATCAATACTTGTTTGTTCTTGTTGCAGAATTAGGACACAAAATAATGGATTTTAGTAATGGAAAAGAAGATTTGACTGAAAAAAACTCCTAATAGTAAGACAGAAGTGTGCGTGGTGGGGAGGCTCTCATCCACTGAATGCAATCGAGCTGAGGATGAACACAGCTTCTGAAATTCAACTTTAATTTGGATTTCTGCACTAAATAAGAGGTTAGACTCAAAAGGCCATATCCAATTCCAGAAGCCCGAAGAAATTGCAGCAGCTGATTAAATTAACCTGCCAAACTCACTGATTTTTTAGCCTGGGTAGGAACCTTTCTATGGTCTCTTCTGCCCTCTATGGGTTATCTTTTTTTAAAAACAACCTTTTTATATTGTATTAAGAAGTTGGAAGTTGCTTGAAAATGTATTCGTGATTATTTTAAGGGAAATGATTTTATAACCCTTTTGATTCCTTTGGCAAGTCTTGCAGATGCATTAACTTTAATCTGGACTTGGCACTGAAGCAGAGAACTATATGATAGATATCGGGTAAACAGTTGCATGCCAGCTAGGTAAGTATTGTATCCACACAGATAGTTTCTCCATTGGAAGAGAAATTCTGTTTAGAGTCTTCACTTGCTATTGTCAGTCTTCCCAGGTAGATCAGACAGGAAACATGATCAGATGAGCAATCCTACTGTATTGTAAAGGCTACATTAACGGCTATATTAATCTTGCAAATCTGAAGTACAAATCACTAGCTGTCTTTTTTACAACCTTGGAAATTACCAAAGTTTCCTTCTGAATTTCTTTCTTTTCATCATTACAAATAGTCCTCGACTTACATTTAGTGACAATTCAAAGTTACAATGGCACTGAAAAAACGTGACTTATAACTAACTGATCCTTGCACTTATGACTGTTGCAGCATCTGCATGGTCATACGATCAAAATTTGGGCACTTGGCAACCAGCATGCATTTGCAGTATCCTGGGGTCATGTGGTTAGCATTTGCAATCTTCCCAGACAGCTTCCAACAAACAATGGGGGAAGCCAGCTTAATGACCACATAATTAACAACCGCAGTGATTCACTTTTCAAAAGTGGCAAAAAGGTTGCAAAATTGGGCTCAACTCACTTAACCACCATCATGCTAAGCCATGGAACTCTGGTCCCAATTGTCATCATAAGTTGAGGACTACCTGTAGGAAGCTTTAGGCCACTGGTGACACGTGATGTATTGCAATGTTTTTTTGCCTTTGTGGAGCCAGGGTGGGCGTGGCCTGTGCATGATGCATCTGGCCCACAGGCCGCCAGTATGATACCCCCGCTAGGCTATACCCTCTCTTATCAGACTGTTCCTAGTAGCATCTTTTCCTCCCGTCTCCTAAAGCAGGGGTCTCCAACCTTGGCAACTTTAAGCCTGGCAGACTTCAACTCCCAGAATTCCCCAACCAGCTTTGTTGGGAATTGAAGTCTGCCAGGATTCTGGGAGTACCTGCAGGACTACGTCACGTTTATTGACGAACACTGAACTGTTTTTTTCTTTGGACTAGGGGGGAGGAGTGTTATGTCCTTATAAGGACATCCGCCCGGATTGGCTGCCAGCCACCGGGCGGGAAGATTTGAATCCCTGTCAGGGGGCGGTGCGTCTGCCGGAGCGAATATAAGGAGAGCTCCGGCAGCGCACAGTCAGTCTGTCTTGCTACTGTTGCTGATTAATAAAGATACTTATGTAACGAGCTGGTCACGTCTTCCATTCCTGCGCCGATCTAACAAAATCATATTTAAGAATGCAGTTCTACACAGATCTTTCTGGAGGGACAGTTCCACTGAACTTTATTATTTCTAAGTTAGGGTTAGGTTAGAACTGCACTGTTAAGAGCAAAACTCCAATCAAAGTTAATTACTTTTAACGTCTCACGTTTGTTCCACTGGGAGAACTAAATAACTGTTTACATTTCTTAAATGGTCTGAATTATACTTATCAGTCCTAATATAATTGAGTGTACCAATAAAGAAAACTATTTGTAGCTGAGGGTTGAAATGAGAGATCCTTGGTATTCTCTGAACTTGATTGTTTTCTTGCGGATGCTTCATTATCCAAACTAGTTGTGCTGCTGCTATTATCTAGTTTGGGTAATGAAACATCTGCAAGAAAAACAACCAAGCTCCGAGTGCCATAAGGATCCTTCACAATTTAGGCGTATTGGATCAGATCTATATATTTAATTTTGATTTATTTGTATCCTGCCTTTATTACTTTTGCAAATAATTCAAGGTGGCACACATATGCAACACAACTTCTTCTATTACCCCCACAACAGCCCTGTGAAGTGATAGAGAGTGACTGACCAAGAATCACCCAGCTGCTTTCATCACTAAGGTGGGATGAATTCAGTCTCCCTCCTTCTAGTCTGATGCCTTAACTAGTAGAGTCTAGACCAGGGGTGCCAAAATCACAGCCCGGATGCATCACACGCTGGCCACACCCACCCCCAGTTTAGCGAAGGGGGAAAAAGTCATGATACGTCACGTGAGGACGATGTGATGATGCGAGTTTGACACCCTTGGTCCACACCAAGCTTATGAACACTTTTTTTAAAATTTGATTTATATGCTGCCCTTCTCTGGAGACTCAGGGCGGCTTACAATGCGTTAAGCAATAGCCTTCATACTTTTGTATATTTATACAAAGTCAGCTTATTGCCCCCACAATCCGGATCCTCATTTTACCTACCTTAGAAAGGATGGAAGGCTGAGTCAATCTTGAGTCTGGTGAGATTTGAACTTGCAGTAATTGCAGGCAGCTGATGTTAATAACAGTGCTTTAGTCTGCTGCACCACCAGGGCTCAGGTTTTTGCTAAGGTTATAACAAAATTGGTGTAAGCATGGAAGTCAGTTCTCACACAGTGGAAGTAGAGCTTTTAATACTACATCAGACTGGTACCCAAGAAAGGAACATATGTTCAATTTCTCCTGCTGAAATGATCCTAATCCTTTGGAAAGCCAATCTGGTGCAGCTAAAAATAGGAAGATCGCGAGTTCTGATTCTACCTTAGGCACAAAGACAGCTGGGTGACCTTGGTCCAGCCACTCTCTCTCAGCCCTAGGAAAAAGGTAATGGCAAATCACTTCTGAAATGCTGCCAAGAAAATTGCAAGGACTCATCCAAGCAGTCAATACTGATTCAAAGATACATACCCATCACCCTAGTCCCTTAAGTAAAGTGGAAGAAAGCAGTGGAAGAAATCTGGGCATTGGTTACATTTAGAGCACTTGGCAATTGGCTCAGCTTTATAGCTATTTAGAGTCCCACAGTTACATGATCCAGATTTTTTCCCCAGTTTCTGGCATTTATTTCCTGTTTCTGGAAAAATAATGCCCCACTAGATAAAATGAATTCACTTAATGAGTGCAATGTTCATTTAACAATCATGGTGGTTTTCTTAAACACTACAGCAAAAAAAAGGTCATAAAAGCAGGCAAAGTGGCATGGTGACCCGCTTAATGCATAAGATCTGCTTAATGACAGCATGAATCTTATGACCATAAGATTCATGCATAAGACTCAGGGTTTAAGTCAAGGACTACCTGTATATATTAGGCTTTGGACCTCACACAAGTACAGCATCATTCTGCTATTGACCTTTTTCAGGCTTGAAAAAGATGCTGCTTTAAAGAGCCTATTCATAATATAACCCTTAAAACAACCAGCCTTTTTTAACAGAAGCCTAAAAAAGACTAGCTTGTTTTAATATACACCAAAGACCTATTGTATTCTTGCAGGATCTGTCTGAAGTACTTCTGAGCCATTTCCAAAGCATGTACAGCCTTAAATATACTTTAATAATATAATAAAATATAAATTATATATTATAAATAATATAAATAAAATATAAATTATATATTATAAATAATATAATAAAATATAAATTATAATATAATTTATAATTTAAATATTCAAAAAATAAAGGGAACACAAGCCGAAGACATCTGAGATTTGAATGAATGAAATAGCCTTATTAAATACTTTGTTCGTTACATACAGTAGTTTATACACTGCTCAAACAACTAAAGGGAACACAAAACTACTGTATGTAACGAACAAAGTATTTAATAAGGCTATTTCATTCATTCAGATCTAGGATGTCTTCGGCTTGTGTTCCCTTTATTTTTTTGAGCAGTGTACATTAACTTGCGATATGCCTGCAAACGAACAAAGAAACCTCTACTGAACTGCCTTTTCTTGGTTTAGCCAAACTAATTTGGAACCAAGTAACAGATAATGTTGAGCTGAAGTTGCTTTTTCAATTTCAGTTGGTCATGAAGCTAACAGTCACATTTTCTTGGCTGTTACAAAATTGGAAACTTAATGCGATGCTCTCCAATTGAATTGCAAAAAATGAAAAGGGAATGGACTATGTGTGCTGAACAAATAGTTGTGCTCACCATAAAGGGAGTGATCAAGGCTTCAGGCTAGAAGCAGGGAGATCGTTCTAGTTCTGCCTTAGGCATGAAGTCAGCTGGATGACCTTGAGCCAATCACACTCTTCTCAGCCAGGGGAAGGAGGCAATAGAAAAACACTTTTGAAATCTTGCCAAGAAAACTGCAGGATCTTGTCCAGTCAGTTAATGCTGACTTGAAGGAAATAATAATAATCATGGTTTGCTATACGATGGTTAACCATTGCCCGAAGCCATCAAGCTCTTAAAACTAATGAAAGGATTTTCAGTACAATAGGGGGAATTTAATTTAATTAATTAATTAAATTAATTAAATTTATATGCCACCCCTCTCCGAAGACTCGGGGCTGCTCAAAATACATTTAAAAAATCATTATAAAAAGACATTGAAAAATTAAAAAACATTAAAAACATTAAAAACTCATTCACACCATTCATGGCCAGATCTCGCCAGATCACAAGAGCGAGATCAACGGCCCCAGGTCTGCCGGAAAAGTCAGGTCTTCACCGCTTTTCGGAAGGCCAATACGGTGGGGATGGTCTGGACCTCAGGAGGTAATTGGTTCCAGAGAGCTGGGGCAGCCACAGAGAAGGCCCTCCCCCACGGGCCCACCAGCCGACATTGTTTAGCTGATGGGACCCGGAGGAGACCAACTCTGTGAGATCTTACCGGTCGCTGGGAGCTATGCAGTAGAAGGCGGTCTCGAAGATAACCTGGCCCTGAGCCATGTAAGGCTTTAAAGGTAATAACCAACACCTTGAATTGTGCCCAGAGACCAATAGGGAGCCAGTGCAGTTCGCGGAGAATTGGTGTAATGTGGGTGTACCTAGGTGCACCCACGACAGCTTGCACGGCTGCGTTCTGGACCAACTGTAGTCTCCGAACACTTTTCAAGGGTAGCCCCATGTAGAGCGTGTTGCAATAATCTAACCGTGAGGTGACAAGGGCGTGAGTGACTGTGAGGAGAGCCTCCCGATCCAAGTAGGGTTGCAATTTAATTGAATGCTAATTTAATTAGCAATAGCACTTAGACTTATATAGCGCTTCATAGAGCTTTACAGCCCTCTTTAAGCGGTTTACAGAGTCAGCATATTGCCCCCAGTAATCTGGTTCCTCATTTTACCAACCTCAGAAGGATGGAAGGCTGAGTCAACCTTGAGCCGGTGAGGATCGAACTCCTGGCAGCGGGCAGAGTTGGCATGCAATACTGCATTCTCACCACTGCGCCACCATGGCTCTTCACTAATCATCAGTGATTGCACCAAATATTTAATCTGGGTAGTAAAGCTTTTTTTCTAGATATATTGTACATCACTGGTCTCAAGAAGGATGGTGATGGTATCAAAATGAGAGAGATGGTGGATTCAGAATTATGATGCAAGCTCCAACACTTTTATATACATTGGCAACATACGAAAGAGGCAGGATTTGCATTGCTATCTTTTTGCCTGCTTTGTTTCAAGTTAAATTTACAACTGAGAAGACATTGCATTAATAACTTGAAGAATCCTGCACACCATTCTGGATCTAATATTTCATTAATGTTAACCATAGCATAGGAATAAACCATGACTGGTGAGCTTCACAGAGCATGCAAAACCTAAACCAAATAAATTACATTATGTCAAAGAATTTGAAACTAGCCTGTTTTTTAAAAACTCAGCTTCCACTTCATGATTTAGCAGTAGGATGAAGCTATAAATTACGCCGTGGTGTTAAGCAGATGCTACAGAAAACTTTCACTGAGATGAAACAGACTAGTAGAACTGGGAGGGTTTTAAAAAACGAAAATATGTGATACCAAAAAGAATTTATAACCTTATTTAGGCAAGTATTACTAGGCTAAAAATTTCCATTAATGGATCTAGCAAGAATTCAGCCTGATCTCTGAATAAATGAGAATGAGATTTCTCTGGAGAAATTTAGGAGATCCTGACAAATATAAATAGCTGACATCCATAAAACCTAAGATTCTCTCGCTGATAGAATAGTGCATTGATTTTTTTTTTAATTAAAAAAGGCACTTATAACTTTGCTCCTTGTTATGAACCTCATTGCAAACAATATAAAAGATCAGAATGCAATTCTGATTCTGAAACCAGGTTTTCTAAAGAGTTGGTGTTTTTACTCGATTCCTTCCTGTCCAGTCAAATCATTTATTTTTCTGTTCTGTCAGAAGGTGCATTCTTAAGAATATACAACCTACAGGAGGAATCCGTGGCTATTAAGCTTTGAAACTTCATCACAGCAACTGTTTGGCCATAGTTTAATGGAATTTCAAAGCCAGCATTAAGTTGCTTGTCCACAGAAGTGGTAGAAAGTGATGCCTTCTTCTTGGTATCACATATTTTAGGTTTTTAAAAAATCCTTCCAGTTCTACAAGTCTGTTTCATCTCAATGAGAGTTTTCCATAGCATCTGCTTAACATCGTGGCATAATTTTTCCCTTGTAAAATTGCACAGTGCAAAGGATGGAGGATATCACAGCTAAAACCCCAGGCATGAGGTTGAAGAATTAATATGTGGTAGAGCTGGATTGGAAGAGAGACAAGTTTGGTCAGTCATATAGGATTGAGCAATAGCTGCAGAACTCATAAAAAAACAGTGAGAAGGAAAGGCTACACCAGGAAGTGATGTTCTCCTGAAAGCTTTTACAAGATTATTATGAGGAAATAGAGTAAAAAAATTCACATTGGAAGATCTAAAGTGATTTTGAAAATGTGGAGAAATTCAGTTGAAACACTACACTGTCAGCTATCTAAGTATAGGATGGAAATCAGTAGTAAATGCTCTCTAGGTTTTGAGAGATGCTGTCTAACTTTCTAATGATGAACTAGAAAGATCTGGACTCATTACCAAATCCATTTAAGCTTCTCAACTGGCACAAGACTTCTTTGAAAAATAATTGCTGAGACAGGATTAGATCATTTTGGGTCCCTTACTGTCAGTTGGTGACCCGAGGGATAATCTCATAACATTTGAGCAGCCAAAACAGGTTCTATGTGAGGGAAATGTCGTAGATAGTACAACTACAATGATATACCTTGGTGGTGCAGCAGACTAAAGTACTGTTAAGTAGCAAAAGCTGCCTACAATTACTGCAAGTTCAAATCTCATCAGGCTCAAGGTTGACTCGGCCTTCCATCCTTTCGAGGTAGGTAAAATGAGGACCCGGATTGTGGGGGCAATAAACTGACTTTGTATAAAAAGAACACCGCTTAGGGGGTGTGAAAGCCCTACTAAGCAGGTATATACAAAAGTATGAAGGCTATTGCTTAACGCATTGTAAGCCGCCCTGAGTCTCCGGAGAAGGGCGGCATATAAATCAAACCAATAAATAAACAATAAAATAAATAACTTTTCTTTTTATTTTGTTACATTTTAACTTAGAGGTCTTCAAACTTGGCAGCTTTAAGACTTATGGACTTCAACTCCCAGAATTCTCCAGCCAGCTTCTAAAACAGGTTTTCCTAAACTTGGCAACTTTAAAACACATGTACTTCATCTCCCAGAATTCCCCAGACAGCATTACTAAGGCATTCTGGGAGTTGAGGTCCATGTGTCTTAACATTGCTAAGGTTGGGAAACCCTGTTCTAAAACCAATGTTGCACCATTGGATCTAATCCTAGAAACACTTTTGCAATCTTTAATATAGGCTATTTCTCATAATTATAACTGGAATATGAAAAGTATTGTTTTGATGGATGGCTGAAATATTTCAAACAGGTTTTCTAAAAATCCATATAAACGGTAACTTTCTTGCATGGATTGCAGCATTTAAACTAATAAAATTATTACTAGGCAATCAGTGTACCAAAGGTAGTTACTGTTTTGTCTACATACATAATACCAGTTCCCAGGAGATTTGGCAATCTTTCAAGATTTGAAAGCCATGTTGTTGCTGTTTTTAATATTAATATTACTTAATCTGAGAAATTTTAGGAACGTAGGGGGCTGTTTTAATCAAAATAACTCTTTTTCTGCAGAGTGAAAATGTTCATTATAAGCACGTAATGGAGAATAGTGTTTTATATATGTGGAGAAACTTTGCAGATTCTTGCAGCACACCCTGAATTGTGCAAGGCAGCCATCAATGTTCCTTTACCTTATATCCCCTGTAAAAACAAAACCACAACTGCCACGACTTTCTGTCTGCTAGCTGCCTTTGATGAAAAGGTTTGTGCCTCACATCTGGCTAGGTCAATGTTAGAATGAATACCAGGTCCCACCTTTCGTCCTGACAACAGATGTATAAACATTTCTCAGATGAATGGGAGGTGAGCGAAAGGCTATAATTCTTCAAAACACTTCAGGAAGTATTTGTAGCTCTGCTTCTGAACTTGATTTATATTGCTTTTTTTTTTCTATGTCTGCAATGCATACCATTGCTGACTCACATTTTAAATTCAGCTCAAGAATTTCAAATAAAAGCTTTGATAGTTTGGATGCAATATATGGTTTGTTCCAGGGTTCCAAGTTACCTTGGTGAAACTGCCAAAAGTTTAACATATGTTACAATTACAATATCAAATTATGTTATCTAAGGGGCTGCCAAAAAGAAGAGGGGATCAACCTATTCTCCAAAGCACCTGAAGGTTGGACAAGAAACAATGGATGGAAACTAATCAAGGAAAAAAGCAAGCTAGAACTAAGGAGAAATTCGTTCCTAATTAGTTCCTAGAACAATTAATCAGTAGAAGGATTTGCTTCCAGCAGTTATGGGTGCTCCATCACTGGAGGTTTTTAAGAAGAGACTGTATAACCATTTGTCTGAAATAGTATAGGATTTTCTGCCTGAGTAGAGGGTTGGACTAGAAGACCTTCAAGGTCTCTCCAAACTCTGTTATTCTGTGGTATTACAAGCCCACCATAAACAATACTAGTACTCCTCAATTTACAACAATTTGTTTAGCCACTATTCATATTGCAACAAAAAGTGTAACTTATGACTGGTCCTAAATTGCAGCATCTCCAAAGTCATGTGATCAAAATTCAGGCACTTGGCCACTGGCATAAAGAAATTGTATTAATACCAGGATTGTAAAAATTGAATTATAAAAAAAGGACTTATTTGAAAGGGAAAGTTGGAATGAATTTGAAATGGAAGTTAGGTTTACTTAAAAAGTAGGTTATAAAAGTACATGGGAAGACTTGCACTGTTTTGGGTAAAATGGTAAAATGATTAGTGACAAAGATGATGTAAAACAAATTTAAAGAAATATATACTTAAAAGGGTCAAATAACAGATAAAGTAGTAAGATAGGATAAAATTTGGTCCATCTTTGGGAAAAATTGACACTAAAGAAATAATTGTGAAAAATTAAATGTTTGAATGACTGTGCTTAAAGTAAAGGGTTTCCATACATTAAAAAATTGTGATAGGTGAAGATAAGGAGGTGAGGGCGGATGGTAATATTGATTATATATGTTATTAAAAAAATAGATAAAAGGGGGAAAGTTGAATATTGGCAGAAATTGAAGTATATATAGTAAATATGGAGAAAATAAGCTGTATGAACTTTGACTCGGTCATTACTCTATTCAGAAATTATTTTTTGTTTGTGTGTCTGAAAAAAAAATATTTAAAAAAAATACTGGTACTCAACTTACAACCCAGGGGTGAAATGCTCCTGGTTCAGATTGCCCGATTCAGTAGCAATGGTGGCAGGTGGTTCAGAGAACCGGTATTAAAAATTCCTCCCCACACACACACACCCATGCCCAGCTGAGCCGCACGATCATCAGAGGCTTTTTTTTTAACTTTTAAAAGTATTTTTTCTACAACTTCTTCCACCAAAAAAATGCTTTTAAAAGTAAAAAAAAAGCCTCTGATGATCGCACAGCTCAGCTGGGATCGTCAGAGGCTTTTCTAAACATTTTTTTCTGCAACCTCTTCAGCGGAAGAGGTATTTAAAAAATGCTTTGAAAAGGCTCTGATGATCCCAGCTGTGTTGCCTGATGGCAGAGGCTTTTCAAAGCATTTTTTGCATTTGCAGAAAAAATGCTTTGAAAAGTAAAAAAAAAAAAGTTGGCCACACCCATCCAGTCACATTAACCCCCCCCCACCAAGCCACGCCCACAGAACTGGTAGTAACAAATTTTACATTTTACCCCTGTTACAACCATTTGTTTAGCCAGTATTCACATTGCAACAAAAAGTGTAACCTGTGACTGGTCCTAAATTGTAGCATCCCCAAGGTCATGTGATCAAAATTCAGGCACTTGGCAACTGGCATGAATTTATAATGGTTGCAGCATCCCAGGGTCATGTGATCATCACCCGTAACTTTCCCAACTGGCTTCTGACAGGCAAAGTCAAGGGGGTTGGAAAGCTAGATTGGCTTAATGACCACATCATTCATTTAACAACTGTAGTGATTCACTTAATAATCATAGTAAAATAGATCATATAATTGGGCACAAGTCACTTAACTGCCTTGCTTAACAATGGAAATTCTTGTCCAAATTGTGGTCATAAGCCAAGGACTACTTGTTATCCACTTTATCATGCACATTCATGCCTTGGGTTTTCTTCTCTCCTACCATCTCTATCCAGAGCTAGAAGAAAGTGAAGGGATAGCACCCAGATCTACGGCAATGAAGACTTTTCAAGCAGAGAGAGAGAGAAGATAAATGTGGAATTAGGATCACGCAATGACATTATCATCATGAACCATTTCATGTGGATAGTACACTAAATGATTGTTTGGAAAAACCATTGACATGAACTTATTCTGCCCGAGTAGCTTAACTTCTGCACATTGTGCAAAGGCAAACTGTATCATGGTTTGTTCACTTTTGACCTGTAGGATGTGAAAAGTGGCTACAACTCACTCCCTGAAGTGCTTCACTCTAAAGCTTCCATTAAGCAGAAGTTTCTTACACAGTCTGTTGGATTTGTTGGAAGATTATTTTTTTTTTGCACAAGGCAACTACTGGTAATTTGCAAAATGCTGCTTAAAAGCTGAGAGGGCTGCCTTGCTTCTGGAAGCAGCTTTTAAAGAGGCGCTTCCCTCTTAAAGAGATCAAAGAGAAGCAACCTTCTGAAGTTTTCTAAAAGCCCCAATGGTTTACCAGCCATGCGAGTTCATTGTGGTTTGAAACCATGGTTTAGCACCTGTGGCTGTGATTTATTCCTCAAACCATAAGCAACTCCCAACACTTCGGCAATATTTTGAATCACAAAGACCTGGCTTTTTAGATCACCTCAACAGCAGCCATTCAAATTAGCCCAGGGTTCATTCGTTTTAAGACTTGAGTGAGAAGCGGTACGTTTGGGGCAGAGTGGAGAAAGTAGATAAAAAAAAATCACGAGTTAATCGACTTTCGTGCGGTTAGAAAACAAACGGCTCTCCCAAATCAGAAAAAAGGAACGAGAGAGGGAGGAAAAATACCGTAATAGCTGATATTCTTCTAACGTTATATACTTCGCCGCATTTTGCAAAACCCCCTCCGTTGTTTGTTTTTTTTTTTTTTTTTTTGGTCCTTTCCTTTCTCTCCTTCCCCATTAGGATCCCGTTAAGTCGCCCCAAGAGCGCGGGAGAAAATAATATTATACACAACACCCCTGAGGAGAATCCCACCCCTGGGCTTCTCCTCAGCGGCCCCAAAGAAATAGCTTTCCTCTCCCACCCACCCCCATCCCCAATGCGCAAGCGCGCTCCTGAGAGTCCACCGGCTCGCCAGGTGCGGGCGCGTGGCTGTGGCGCTTTTTCGCACCTGTTCCCTGCGGCCCCCACCCCACCCCACTCCCGGCGCGCGCGCGCTCCCTCCCGCGGGCGCTCTCCTGGCAGCTAGAGCCGCTCTCTCGGGGCGAGGCAGGGGGCGGCGCACCCCGCTACCTGAGCGAGTCACGTGGGCGCTTCCTGGCAAGGGGATGGGCTTTCGCTTGTCAGAGGTGCCGGGGAGGGACGTCGAGGGAGGGTGTGTGTGTGTGTGTGTGTTCCTTCCTTCTTTCCTTCTTCTGAGTGTCCAAAACTGGACCTGTCTCCGCTCGCTTCGCCTCTTCTCGCCTCCTGGGTTCTCCCGTGGCGGAGAAGGCGAACCTCTTGCGCGAAGGAAACCAGGAGGACGAGGAGGAGGAGGAGGAGGCGGCGAGGAAAGTTGGAAAACTTGTTCCTCAACTCGGCCGGCTGTGCAGCCGCTTGTGGCCGGGGAGAAAGAGCGAAAGAGAGAGAGCGAGGGAGAGAGAGAGAGAGAGAGAGAGCGCGCGCGCAGGCATGAAATAAAGAGCGTGAAAGCCAAACGGAGCGACGGTCGCAGAGGGGGGTTCCGCTTGGAGGCGCCCGGGGGTGGTAAGCGAAGGGACGGCGAGGGGTAGGGAGTGTGGGGAGGGGGGGTTGGGGAAGGAAGGGTTGCCACGGATCCGGCAAGGAGGGAAGTCCTTGGAAGGCTTTCCTGGGCTTTGTTCTCACCTGACAGTCCGCTGAACGCGCCGCTTGCCGCTCCGTTTCTCCAGATGGACCTGTCCTGTCGCCAGAGTGGACGACGAGTCCCACCTTCCCCCGCTGCCTTGAGTGCGAGAGAGAGCTTATTGTAGGGAAGCATCTGGCGGGCGCCAGGTTGGCGAAGGGGGGCTTGGCAGCAAGAGGGGTGTCAGAGGGAGTTGCTGGTGGCCGAGTCTCTCTCTCTCTCCCCCCCCCCGCTTCCTGCTCCCCAGATCTTTGGTAACGGATAATGTTTTTGTCACGTTTTGGGGCTTGTTGGCGGTGGATTTGGGCCGGCAGAATTGTGCCTCTTGTGCTGGCCATTGAACGTGCTGATAGAGAACTTGTCCTTTGGCCTTGAACTAGTAATTTTGTGCTAAGTGCAGATAAGTATGCATGTGTGAAAGGAATAAACCACATTAACATTCTGGCTCTGATTTGCTCTCCTTCCCTTTAATATTTAATCTGGTGATCAACTTTTCTCGAATTTTTTCCATTTGAAAATCTCATACACACAAACACACACACACACACACACATATTAAGTGTTTTTTTTCTGTCCAAGCACCTGGTCTACCCCAATATGGGATGGAGCATGCTGCTTCCCTTTCGCCTTTCAGCTCCAATCCAGGAGCCATTCAGCAAATATAAATTTGATACATACACACACACACACACACACATACTCTCTCTCCTTCTATAATTTCTCAGATGGATTTTTTCTATCTTCAGGCTTGAGGATGCCTCTGGCTGCTGTTTCCTTATTCCTGTCATTAGGTGGATTGACATTCACAGGCAGAGGCTACTAGCGCTGGGTGCAGATGGGCTTCTAACGGTGAAAAGTGTCTATGTTTCTGAATAAGATCCCTGTTGGTATTTGATTAAAGGAGGCTTGATAAACCACCTCAGTTAAAAATGGGGCAGGAACTGTTATTGCAGTTAGGAAATTCTTTGCCCTTTTAAAAACAAAAGACAGAAAAAGAAAAAAAAAAGCCAAATAGTTGAAGGCGTAATGCGTAAATAATTTTGGGATAGAGGATTTTGGAAGGATTTTGACTTGCCACACCATTTTTTGCTTGAATGTGTGGTAGTAAAACAATCTATATAACATAGTCCTCAATTTATGACCACAATTGAGCCATTTGTTAAATGGGTTTTGTAACCTTTCTTGCCACAGTTTTTAAGTGAATCACTGCAGTTGATAAATTGGTAGCCCGGTTATAAAGTGAATCTGGCTTCACCATTGACTTTGCTTATAAGAAAGTCGCAAAAGGTGATCTCTTAACCTTGGGACACTGCAACGGTCATAAATATGAACCCGTTGCGAAGCAGCTGAATTTTGATCACATGACCATGGGGATGCTGCAAAAGTAACTGTGATAAATAACCATATGTCACATTTTTCAGTGCCATTGTAATTTTGAATGATCACTAAATGAACTGCTGTAAGTCAAGGACTACCTGTACTGAAGTATCCTATGCTTCAACACTGGAAGAAATTGGAAATGAGCAAGAATGTTGTCCCTTCTTTCTAATCCAGCAGTTCGAGAAGGATCTGAGTTTCTTGAGAAACTCATCTAATATCGTAATTTTCATATCTTTTGTTTTTAGTGAGCAAAACTTTATCATCTCAACTTATGTGGCCACTCGTCTTAAATTCATTACATTGGAAGGTTAACACAGTTATAAACAGAATAAAAATCCATAAGACAATAATTAAAAACTATGTCACACATATAACCCACCACCAACGTAAAAAGCAGAACCATCTTCAAGAAATCAACACACTCATTCCATTCATCTGGATCTCCAGGCCCAGTTGGAAAACTAATTCTTTAAAGGCCTTGCAAAAGGCTGAAGGGTTTGGGAACAGTCCAGACTCTGGAGATTTGGGGGATTTATTTATTCAGCTTATGGCATATCAAAGAAATATCATGCATGGACTAGCAATAAATATGGTACCAACATGTCACCTAGAGTAAAACACAATAACATAAATTAAAAAGATGAGGGTGAAGGTTCATTCTCTGAGCTTGTGGGTTGGTTTCCAAACATTTCGTTACCAGACTAGGTAACAACTTCAGCAGAATTTATGGGATGTCAGTGTTCTTCTGTTTATAAGGACTTCAGGTATGGGTGGGTCAAGTGAGGGTCTTGTGATGGGTCAGCTGTGAGTCATCAGTGAGAGTCTTGTGATGGGTCTTGTGATGAGATTACATCAGATCAGGTTCATTGGGAAATGAAATGCTGTTGGGTTGCGTGGGTTGCTTGAGAGTCGGTCTGTCTCTGGCTGTGTGGTTGATTTGGATTCTGAAGGGTTCGTAGGCTGGTTGTAGGTCAGTGTATCTGTTGATGGAATTGCTTGTGGAGTGTTAAAAAGATGTACGTTCAAATACCATTGTCTAGGACTCTAGACCATTTTTCCACTGAAGCATAGCAACTAGTTGGTATAATTAGTTTGTGTCTCACTGGACTGTGGGGACCCAGTCAGATGAATATAATAGGATTTAGCTAACAGTGGGTTAGCATATTGGGCAATTTACATGTTGCTTTTCATTTTGGGGAGAAACCTCCTGCAGTCTATATAGCAAGAGTTGGTTCTTTCCAACAACTATCTGACTCTCTGCCTACCCAGATCTTCATTTTGACAGAAGAAGTTACTTGTATGAGTAATGAAACATCTCATTTTTAATAAACTTTGGTCCAGTTGCCATGATTTAACCTTTTTAAGATATTGAAGTGCAGTATTGTTGATATTAAAAAAAAAAAATCAGATAAAGTTATATGCCTTCAGCCGGTCGCAATGTGATCTTGATGTGGGACCCCCACAATCACACTGAGGGGAGGATACTATGCCCCACTTATACAGAGTCCAGGCAGACGCCATGTGAGGTACGAATCCTATTCAGGATTGTCAGTTGCTGACATGGGAGTTTAAAGCCTGTCACCTTTTTTGTGGGTCATTTATATGTCTTCCTATGTTTGGGTGTTCAGTGAGCAATTTGGCTTTTCATTAGGAATTGATGTTAAAGTTGTTGGGCAGTGGTTGTGCAAATGATTTGGGGAATATTCTAAGGAGTTTTATTATTATTCAGTTGAATTAAGAGCACAGATACATTTTGGCCCATTGCTTTGAGTTTTTCACACTTAGGTTGAATCCATATGACACAGTATGGTTGCTTGGCCGGGTGGATAAAAATCAATGATTTTTTAAAAAATCAAAAAAATCAATTTTTTATTTAAATTGGATTTTTTTTATTTAAATCAGATTTTTTTTATTTTTATCGAATTTATTTTAATAAAAAACTTTTGGGGTAAAAATCTATCGTAAGATAGTTTTCTATTTAAGATACATAAATAATTTAGTTTATTCAGCATGAAATGGAGCTTAGTTATGTAGCATGAGGCTGTATATTCTGCAACACTGGGACTATCGGTAAGTCAACAGTGGGTCAAAGTAGCAGAGATGGAGTTGCTCTTTAAAAATTATGATTTAAATCGAGTTGATTTAAATCAAGCCTTTTAACTAGTGATTTAAATCATGATTTAAATTGTGATTTAAATCAACTCGATTTAAATCAAATCCACCCTGTTGCTTGGTTTGAGGTTCATTCATTATAATATTTGAAACTAGTTGGTGTGGTTAGTTTATGGCTCACTGGGTTGTGGGAACCCAGTCAGGTGAATATAATAGTAAGATTTAGCTAACAATAGGTTAGCATATTGGGCAAACGAATCTTTGCTTTTAATAGTTTGTATTAAAATAGTTCACGTATATAATATGAAATACATTAAAAGAAAAAACTTTAGCAAATGTGGAACAGAAAAAAAAGAAAAGGCACCAAGAGAAAAGAAGATAGGAAAAAGAAAAGATGAAAAAATATATAAGCAATTGGCTTTTGAGCTTCCTCTTGAATTGTATCCTCACATACAATTCCAAAAAGAAATTGTTGGTTATTAGTATGAAAAGTTTGAATTGTATGTTTTTTCAAGATTTATATTTTATGTTTTATGTTTTAGGTTTTATATTATTTTATATATTTTATCTGCTACCCATCTTGTTTTGAAGCAACTTCAACACTAAGACATGGAACTAAATTAAGGAGGATATATTAAGATGGGAGAAATTAAAATTGTAACTGTTGGGGACTTTTTTCTGTGATAAAATGGTGCTTTTGTTTCAGAGAATACCTGTTTTGACAATTGAACCATTCAAGCAAGGGCAAACACAATCTTAATAATACAGGGCACTTAAAAATTTCAAGGATGCACAAAGCTCTGGTCCAGGGACTCAGTGAAAAGTATTCACTCATCTTCTACCCACCATCCTTTGTTTAATGAATTAATGCATAGACTGGGTTTTTTGTTGCTGGTTTTACTGGCTTAGCTTTTTACATTTTGATTATGTTCAGTGTATTTTTAAAAAAAATGTGAGTAGAAGTCATGAAAGAATAGCATTAGAAAATTTCTAAGTAGCATATCTTTAAAAGTCATTTTTACCTTACTGCTGCATTCTCAAAAGTAAATTCTACATTCAAGACCATAACTATAATATCATAAGTTATTCGAATTCAGTTGTTTTGTCCCTATTTACAGAAAAATAGCAGTAGTCATGTGCATTTGCACAATCAGTAGATCTGAGGGACCCTTCACTCCCTCCCATGGTGGCAATTTCATGCGGAAAACACAAACATGAGGCTGGAAGGGACCTCAGAGGTCTTCTAGTCCAAATCCCTACTCAAGGCATGATGAGCCTTGTATCATCCCAATCAAATGGATGTCTATTTTTGAAAACCTCCAGTGACCCATAATTCTGGGAGCTCTTCAATTGATTAATTGTTCTCATGTCAGAAAATTTCTCCTTACTTCTAGGTTAGATTTCTCTTTAATCAGCTTCCCCCATTATTCCTCTCTCTTCAAGTGCTGTGGAGAATATGTCAGTCTTTTCTGACAGCCCCTAAAGCATTAGAAGCAGGAGTGGGTTCTACTTACCTTTACTACCAGTTCGCTGTTGATGACCCCGGATGTCATACTGTTGATGACATCCGGGGCAGTGGGCGGGGCCTCCCGCTGGTTTTACTACCAGTTCTTGCGAACCGGTTCGAACCGGGGGCAACTCACCACTGATTAGAAGATAGTTATCATGTCCCCCTAATCCTTCCCTTTGATAGACTAGACATGCCTAGCTCCTTCAACTATTCATCATAAGATTTAGCCTCTAGATCAGGGGTGTCAAACTCAAGGCCTGGGGCCCAGATACAGCCCTCAGGGTGCTTAAATCTGGCCTGTGGGGCCACCCTGGAAACAGTGAAGGGCTGGCCCGCTGTGCCTCTGCCAGCAAAAACGGAGCCTGGGAGGGCTGCGTTTTCACTGGCAGAGGGTTGCAGGAGGCTGTTGCAGCCGAAAAGGGAGTTCAGGAGCCTGTTTTCTCTGGCAGAGAGCTCGGGCCACCACAGGCGCCCCCAACATGAGTGATGTCAAACTGGCCATGCCCACCCTGACCACACCCACTCCAGCCCCCTAAGGTCAAACACAACCCTGATGCGCCCCTTAATGAAATCGAGTTTGACATCCCTGCTCTAGAAATCCTTTGCTGGCTGACTAAATTTTGCAAGGTGAGGAAGAATGGGTGGAGTTGCTGAAACCTCAGACAGGATGGCTTGACGCTTCAAATTTTTGCTGCAGGGCTGTTCTTAAGTGTGGGGGTGTATTCTTCCTTTGCATTCACCCACGTTATACAATTATTTGTGAATAAGTGCAATTAAACAGAATGATTGCCTTCATTCTAAGACATAATATGATTTGTTCCGTTTGCATACATTTAACTACTTTGTGGCTTTGTGTTGTAGCAACACAGCCAAAGATGCCTTATTCAGTAAACAGTGATTTTTTTTTTCATGGATGAATAATGGGAATTTAAACTTTTTATTACAAGACTAAAATAGCTGTTGAGGAAGATTGGTTTAGAAACCCTTTCCTGGTGTATGTTGCATAGCTCAAGAGATATCTGTTGGTGATTCACCAGAGCAGGAATTTCAGCAAGTTCCAACTAGACTCGAAAAGTGAGGTTGGTCTGGAGATACCACTGTTTAGTCCAGAATTCGGTATGGCCTTCTCTAAATATGTACACTATTTACCCAGAGATTCAGATTTTTCCATGTTAGACATGGCAAGTAAATATAGGTTTTTTTTAGAAGTAAAAGGAGGTTATTTTCCATTAAACAACAATTAGACGTTATCTGGGTTGGTGAAATTGTGACTTTCACCCCTGTCCCTGACAGTGTTGTTGTTGGCACCTTGGTGTTAAAACAAAGCAAATTTATTTATTTTTTCTTTAGGAAAAATTACATAGTAAACATGTTGGGACTGGCACAGTTCGTGTTTTGTTTCCATAAGTAAGTATAGCTTGTAGCAGTGTTTTCTTAAAAGGCTAATTGACTTTAATTAAAGACTACATTAGATAGCAAATTAGATCAAAGTTCAACCACATCATGTCAATTTTTAGCATTTTACAGTTGAACTGAATTGAGGAACATTTTCTAAAATCATCAGATGCTTAGAGCCAGGCTTTAAGGGTTTTTTTCTCCCTTATCTCGAGATTTCCTAGTACTCTCCTATCCCAATATACTAACTAGCTGTGATTCTGCTTAGTGTTTTTCAAAATTAATCAAGGTTCTTCTCTGTCTTTGGATAATATTTCTGCTAGAAAATTTACAGTGGTCATAACATCAAAGAGTATGAACAATTTACTGGCGCTGAATAGCCTGTACTGTGTTTCAAGCCTATTCTACATTAATTCCCTTGTCCTTATGGTCTCAGAACAGTAGTAAGTTTTGCCTGTGTAACTAAAGGACATTGATATGAGTTTGTCCCTTGGCTCATTGTCCTGCCTTAAGAACATCAATTTATCACACAATTATTTCTTTTGTTGCAACAGGAACAAAATAGAAGAAACTACAGTAGTGGAAGTATGACATGAATGTTTCTTCCACATTTAAGCAATTCATGTATATTCAGTCGGTGAAAGTAAAATCACAAATATGTACACCTTTAAGCATTTTGAATTACGCAGGGCTTGTAATAAATACGCAAAGGATTAGATTGGAAATCGGATCTTCTAAGAAAACTACAGTATACAAGAATTGTGTCCCACTACATTCAGTTTACCTTGAATGTAGAATTGTGTTTGAGCAGAAATCTGAGAGGTTTTGCCAACAATGGAAGTCAGATCTACAATTCTTTACGTGACTCAAGATAATAAAGTAGATTTTCAACCAGAGATGGAAATTTGTTTTTGCAAAATAAACTGTTGCAAACAAAAGGACAATAAACTCTATGTAGGAGAAATAATCTGTTTACTAGGTCTGAAATAAATCAAGCGATGCTCTTTGAGTAGCCCAATTTCAGCTTATAAAATAATATAAATATATCGAATCAAACTGTATCTAGGAAAAAGATAAATCACCAGTTTGCGTTTTGACTTAATCAACTTGTTTATAACATGAAAATAGGTTTCTAGTGTTTAATGGATTTTATATACTGCAAAGGTGGAGAGTGAGTGGCTTTCGTAGAAGTTGACTTTTATCATTTCTTCTTACATTGCCTGTGATCGGGGTCTAGAAATAACTAAGCAGATATCTCTGAAGATTTAAGAATGGAATGAAACTGATGGTTTACTCATTTTTTTCATTCTCAGTGACTGATTCAAACTTCTAATTGAACGGATTGATGAATCACACTAAGCCAAAAACAAATAAACTAACTTTGCATTACATGTAAATTGAGATAGTTGGTTTAACAGTCTAAGATAATGGTTTGCTCATTAAGGTCTATTGAAAAAAAAATCACCATCATTAACATTCTGAGGCACAAACAAAAAAGCAAACCACTTAGCTTTAGTGTAGTAAACTTGGTGTCTAATATTCAGGGACTTTAATATATTTAAGATCACATTTAGTGAGATGTCCAAACTGCGATTTAGAGAGGTGGGAATAAATTCACAATGAGACTTGCATTCATATTTGTTTATTAAATTTATATGCCACTCCTCTCACCTTGTAAAGTGATTCTGGGAAGCTTACTATTATTTTAATAATATCTATAATAGATATTAAAAATATTAAGTACAAAGTCAAGAAGCAAAAAAAGGCAAGATCAGTACTGTACAGCAGTAGTATCTTCTTAGTTAATTCACTAACGTTGAACACCCACATTGGACCCCAGAATGGCAAAGCCAGGTTTTAATGCCCTTCCAGGGGCCAAAAGAGTGGGGGCAGACCTTGCCTCAAGCAGAAATATATTCCATAATGTGGGGGCCAAAGCAGAAAAGATTCTGCTTCTAGATCCAGCCAAAACTCTTTGACTAATGGGGTCGGTAAAGTTGCCCTGTCCCGTGTCTCTAACTCTGTGCTTATCTCTGTTTCTTAGATGAGGGAACCAGTGTTGTCCGAAGACCCTTCCAGTGGTCACGGGACAGCATAACTATATGCCAAAGCGCACAGAACGCTGTTATCTTCCCATCCAAGTGGTACCTATTTATCTCCTTGCATTTGCATGCTTTCAAACTGTGGGCAGGAGCTGGGGCAAGGAACAGGAGCTCACCCAATCATGCAGTGCTTGGTTCTGTAACCTGGCCTGTCAGCATTTCAGGTGACCAACTCAACGTCTTTAACCACTGAGCCATCATGCCCCCTATTGTATATATAGCATGCCTCTTCTGCTAGACTGATGTTGTGACCTAGGCTTCCTGAGTCATTAAAACGCACAAGTAGTCCCAAAAACTCTTTTATTGCAACAGCTGTGAATTACGTTCATTCACAGTTGAGTCCCAATTAGTTGCAAAAAGTCCTTCAGGAGAAGTCCTTTGGGATAATCACCAACCTTTATCTCCCCTGACACTCTGCCAAAGACCTACTTGGCAAAACCACACAGATTCTAGAATCAAACAGAGATGCTGGGATACTGGGAACAGAATTAACAACGCTGCTTTCCTGCAAAGTGCCCACATGCCTTTGCTCCTCCTTTAAGCCTTATGGGAAGGGCCAATCATCTCCAGGCCTTACTCCCGAGTCGTCCCTTTTGTTTTAACTGTTCATGCCTTCTGGCAGCTCTGCGCATGTGTGCACTAGGAACAGGCTTCTCCTGTTCCTCTGCCTCTCTGCTGTCTGACTCTGGAGGCTCCTGAGTTCGCGCATCACTCCCAGATGGCCCTGGCCTCTTCTCTGCCTCTGATGCAGAGCCCTCATCCAGGCCTTCCCCAGACTCCAGGACTGGCCCATGTTCATCCCCAGCCTCCTCACTGTCTGACTCCGCTGCCAGCTCCACAGGCTGCTGACGGACCACAACAACTGAGTGGGCCAGATTGATAACATTGAGGAGAGATGGTTCCTCAGATAACCTTGTTCCATATCGTGCAGGGCTTTTGAAAATGATAACTATATGCCTCTGTTTCTTATCCAACACAATCATAATGAAGTCCTTGCTTGAAATATAAACCAACCACAATTTAGTAAAATTTCTAAACCCTAAAGAATTTGTGGCCTTTTTCTTTTATTTCCTAGTATTGGAATTGCATAGAGATCTCTAGAAACAAACCCCAATTCTGGTTAGTATTTTGAAGATCAATGCACACCAAAACAACTAGACACAAGGACATTTTTTTCCCGGATGCCATCACTCTGCTTAACAATTAATTCCCACAACACTGTCAAATAATTTACTGTATTACTATTATTATTCTCTTCCTTTCTAGTATCTATCTCTTCCAGGGGTGGGTTCTACTTACCTTTACTACCGGTTTGCAATGGGGCCGGGCGCACGGGCGCATGCTTTGCATGAATGCACGCTCTTCTGCGCAAGCCCTGCGTCAGGGTCAGTGGGCGGAGCCTCCTGCAGGTTTTATTACCGGTTCTATAGAACCAGTGCGAACTGGGGGCAACCTACCACTGATCTCTTCCCACTTATTACTATAACCGTGTTGCTTGTATCTTTCAATTTATATTGTTTTTATTTGTTTCCTAGTACGATTTGATAGCTTATTAGACTATCACTAAGTGTTGTATCTTTTCATTCTTGATGAATGTATTTTATTGTCCTTATGTTCACTGAGAGCATATACACCAAAGACAAATTCCTTGTGTGTCCAATCACACATGGCCAATAAAGAATTCTATTCTATCAGCCAAGTCACCCCACTGTGATATGACATGTTGCAGAGCAGTTCACACATTATCATAATTTAATATAGGTGAGCTCTTAGTTAACACTATGGCTACATTTAGACCAAATTAATCCAATAGGCATGATTAGAACCTTGTAGCAAATTTTAGATGTCCTGATAGTGGAAAGGAAAATTATGGTAGTTAGATGAGAGGAAAGGAGACAAATTAGTTAAACTTCATTCAGGCTATGTTGTAAAAAAAAAATAAAAAATCCCTGGATTTGTAGTAGCAAATTTTCCACATGAGAGCAGTAATTACTAATTAGTCATAGTTTATGCAATTCCTAAACAATGAATGAGGCCACGTTCATGGACCTGTAACACCAGTGACTGGGGGAAAATGACACTTCTCATGTGCCGAAACATATGACACAAAGATATAGAAGCAAGGTAAGTGAGGAATGACTGATTCATGATTTGTTTTACTCTGATGTCTTAAGAGCAAGGTTATGATGGGAAGCAGATCCGGTAGAGTGAATGTGTACAATTGGCGACCTTTATTATTAGATCCATAAATAAATTTTCAACCAAGTAGAATCTATCCAATAAATCTGATAGAGAATCAAAACCTGTTTGATCATTTTTACTAGATCAAGGAGACTTCTTAGGTTGTGATTGTGAGACTTTCAATTTCAAAGGGACTGCTTTCCAAGGTTTTATATTTCAGTGTCTTCTGAAAATGTAGGAGTTGTATTTGTCTTCAGTTATTCACATGTCTATGGCAGAGGTGGTATTCAGCAGGGTCTTACCAGTTCTGGAGAACCAGTAGCGGAAAGTATGAGTAATTTGGAGAACTGATAAATACCACCTCTGACTGGCCCCTCCCCCATCTATTCTCTGCCTCCCGAGTCCTAGCTGATTGGGAGGAAATGGGGATTTTGCAGTAACCTTCCCCTGAAGTGGGGTGGGAATGGAGATTTTACAGTATCCCTTCCCTGCCACACCCACCAAGCCATGCCATGCCCACCAGGCTATGCCCACAGAACGGGTAGCAAAAAAATTTGAAACCCACCACTGGGGGGTATCCTAGTAAAGAAAGTTGGTTATATTAATTTATGTGTGTGATTTTTCTCCAGAATTTAAGCTATGTTCATCTTTCTCTAATCTAATGTTAGCAGTCTTTCCATTTCTCTGCACAGAGACTTGTCATCTCTGTCCTAAAATGTATTACTCTGGAGTTGCTTTGTTTTCTAGATTCCAAAGAACTTCATAGGCACTGAAAGAAAACCTAAACAGTCACTCAAGTGGACCAATATTATCATCCTTGCAAATGGAAAATTATGGATGACATTTAAATGTGATTCTTGACAAACTCATCTCAGCATTTTTAAGTATACTTTATTACTCTGCATATTGTAGAGATTATGTTGTTTCTTGTTCTTTGGGTTCTGGCAGTGATAACTATAACTGATCATAGAGATCCAAAAATCTAAATGAATCTAGTAGCGCTGTTTCCAACTAACAAATTGTATTAAATGACATTAGCTTTTGTGAGCTCATTTAGATGCATTGAGTGACATGTGTGCTATGGCTCATGAAAGCTCTTGCCTTTTTATAAAATATTGGATTTTTGGCTACTTTAAACTATCATGGTTCTCCTTCTACAACAACTTCATAGAAATCCAGTAACTTTTAGAAGATTTAGTGGCTTGTTCGCACATTTCCTTTCCAATTGTTGCTAATTTTTATTTCTTAAATTGTTTGGTTCACAAACAATTGGTTTGTGAACCAATTGGTTCACTTGGGCTGCTTTCTACTACCACTAGTATTTGTACCAATGGCATAGTGGTGAAAATACTCGCCTCCCACTTGGAAGGTTGAGAGTTCAATCCTAGATAACTCCGAAGGGCATCCAGCCAGTAAACATTCAGCTCCATCCAGTCACCCCGACTCTACCCCGAAGTATGGGATTACAGGATCATAAAAAGGGAATTTTTATTTTGGTCCAAAGCTTGTATTGTGTGGTGGATACTTAAATCAGCTCAGTCTCTTGTTCTTGACAGGTCACCTGAATGATACAAAAAAACTAAAGACTAGCTTGTCCATAAGGAGGCTGACACTAAGGAAAACCTGGTGTGATGGGAGGAGCTAAGAAAGGAAAGATTAAGTTTAAAACGGGTTGGATTTGATTAGGGGCTTCAAAGAACTAAAATCCAGAATTTTTCCCCCAATAAATTCCGACGGAGAGGCAGAGGGCAAAGATCTTGTCAGCTCTTCCATTCTAGGTTCCCCCTTTCTGGCTCTCCTGGTCATGTGACCCAAAGTGGACCAGCTATTAAGGGGTTGGAAAGAATTGCAGAAGCTACTCTCTGCATATTTTCCCTACCTTGCTTAATCTGGGATTTCTGGTGCTGCCTGAGTTGTTTGTGAGGCCGCAATAGACATGAGTTTGAAAGCCATATTACAAGGGCTACCTGTGTATTTAACTTAAAAATCTCCCAGAGCCATCCTTAGTTTATCTTTTGGGATGACTTCTAAGTTAAATCCTTTTATTGTGGGTTTTAAAAAGCAGCAAAATAATTCTGATAAAGCACAGATGAAAGAGAATAATGTATTCACAATAATGCTTTGTTCTGTATGTTCAGACTTGCCTAGAGACTATTTTCAAAAAAACTCAAACCCTGAAATCTATTAAAGTTGAGATGTATTAATTAAATTTTGCTTCTAAATCTTTGTTCCAGTGTCATTGGTAAGCATTATGCCATCAACCGGTTAATATATTTCTTAATTCACATTTATTGCATTAAGCAGGTTTCTGCGTTCTGCTGTATAATCTCATAATTTTGGATGCTAAAACTTAGGAGAGAGAATGTGGCATCACAAGAACCCATGTATAAAGACTGAAAATTCAGACTTGAGATCTCTCAAGATTTATTATTTTGATTTATTTAGATGTACTGCAGGAGTGGGTTCTACTTACCTTTACTACCGGTTCGCAACGGGGCCATGCGCATGTGGTCGCTTCGTTCACACGCGCATACTCTTCTGCGCAGAAGCATTCTGATGATGTCGGGGTCGGTGTGCAGAGCTTCCCGCCGGTTTTACTACCGGTTCTATAGAACCGGTGCGAACCGGGGGGCAACCCACTGGTGTACTGGGAAAATAATGTAGATACGTTATAAGCACGGTGCTTTGGTAGGGTATTGCCAAATCTTGTAGATTAGCCATAATTTGCACAATTGCAGTTTCGAATCGAAACATTTGATTGACTAAGCCAAATTCAAATAAATAATTCTGATGTGATGATGAACTTAGCACATGATTCTCCCATCATATCCAGGCACATTCTTCAACTGAAATTTTTACTTGCGTATTGTATGTACTACTCTTGAGTAATACTCTTAGCAAAGTGGTTAAAAGTCTTTTTTGTTTATTTTACTTCTATGCATAAAGTAGATTCTTGCTATATTGTATAATGCAATAAATCATCTTACAATGATGCTCTCTTCAGACGGGCACAAATGTTCTCCAAAATAGATTGTGAAGACATGAAGTTTAAAACGTTAAGTGTATCACTACATTTAGACTCAAAAGTTTTTAAATGTTACTTGTGCATGCTTACACACCTATTTTCATTTGATTTCACATTAAAATGAGATAAGATATATTGATATATTGTTATCAGCTCAGTCCTGTATGTACCATCCAGGAAATGTTGTTGGGTGACCCTTGTTTGAAAATGATTTATTTGGCTTTCAGTTCCCTAATAGTATTCAGTTATTTTACAGTTTTTTTATATATAATGTGATGTGAGTTTAGTTTGGATCTGATATTTATAAGAATACGTTTGAATTATTTTGAATAGACTTTGGCCAGGAATTCATTTATATTCATCTTGGAGCTTAGAAGACTTTGTGTGGAACTATCACAAATTAATCTTTATTCACACATTTTACTTATTTCAAAAAGAAAGTTCTCTAACATAATGGTAAAGATAAAGATAAAGGTTCCCCTCGCACATATTTGCTAGTCATTCCCGACCCTAGGGGGTGGTCTTCCTCTCCTCTTCATTTCAAAGCTGAAGAGCGAGCGCTGTCCAAAGACATCTCCGTGGTCATGTGGCTGGCATAACTAAATGCCAAAGGCGCACGGAACACTGTTACCTTCCCACCAAAGGTGGTCCCTATTTTTCTACGTGCATTTTTTAAACATTTTTTCGAACTGCTAGGTTGGCAAAAGCTGGGACAAGTAACGGGAGCTCACCCCATTACGCGGCACTAGGGATTTGAACCGCTGAACTGCCGACCTTTCAATCGACAAGCTCAGCATCTTAGCCACTGAGCCAGCACGTCCCCAACACAATGGTAAAGTTTATTAAGAGACATTGCCAAGAAACACCAGATTAAACCACTAATGTTTACAAAAATAATAGACTATGAAGAGATAAAATAAAGAATGCATAAATATCTGTATTTACATATGTTATTAAAGGCATTGTTTAATCAAGCTATAGTGCATAGGTTTTACAAACTGCAGTGGTTTGTATAACATGCTGAGTGAAAAAGAAACACTATAGCATGTGTGACATTCTAAATCACAAATTAGTTAATTGTATTTTAGCCTAGCATCAAGAGAATGCAGTATTGGTTTATATGTTGTATGAATATAGATAGTCATGTCAATGGTATAAGCTATCATTAAGGTTAGCCAGGTTTGGTAAAGTTTGACAGTACCGCCAGTGACCTTTCCTGACACATGATTGTGAACTGTGAGATTAGTTTGTGCTGGTTCAGCCTTGAATAATTTATAGCATAGTGTATTTTTATCCATTTCAAACTCTGACCTGGAAGTGACAGTAGGTTTTAAAAATATTTTCTACTTGGTTATAAAAGATTTGCATGAGCTTTCTGAATAGGAGCTTAAAGACATTTGTTAATTTTTTGGCCTTCTGCGGTGTTTACAAGTCAAAAATCTTAGACATCAATTTGTCAAACCAATTTGCCATGGTTTACTCATGGAAAGTTTGTACCTGTCCAGATATGGGAAAAAGAGGAAAAACATTTTGTACCGGAAGAGACATTGTTGATTGCTGATTTCATTTCGCTCCAGGGGGAAAAAAAATCTCTCTTTACCATAAAGTACTTTTAGGAACATTCAGCTGAGTTAGGCATACTTAATCACCTGTATGAGAAATCTAAATTATGGGCTATTTCACATTGCAGTGTTGGTTTTGCTTAGCAGATTGTCAAAATTCAGATAAGGGCCAGATCAGGGGTGAAATCCAGCAGGTTCTGACAGGTTCTGAAGAACCAGTTGCAGAAATTTTGAACAGTTCGGAGAACCGGTAGCGGACATTTCGAGTAGTTCGGAGAACTGGCAAATACCAACTCTGCCTGGCCCCAGAGTGGGGTTGAAATGCAGGTTTTGCAATATCCTTCCCCCAGGAGGGTTGAGGGAATAGGGATTTTGCAGTATCGTTCCCCTGGAGTGGGGTAGGAATGGAGATTTTGCGGTATCCTTCCCCTGCCACGCCTACCAAGCCACGCCCACAGAACCAGTAGTAAAAAAATTTGGATATCACCACTGGGCCAGATAGTAGTTAAGACAAAACACTTAGAAGAGGTAAACAAGGTTTGGGAAAGTTTTTTTTTTTATAGTATATGTATGCGTGTGGATTTACATACATGGCTTGCCTTGGCTTATTTAGCATAGCCATGGTCTAGCATGTCATCTGAAAATTGGTGGCTTTTTTCCCTGCAGCATAATTTCTATGATTCTAATATTGTTTTTACCTTAGGCCCTTTCCAGCTTGGTGGCCTGGGGTGGAGTGGGGCAATCTGTGAGTGGCAAATGAATGTACCCGCGCGTGCCCTCCACTCAGAGAAATGGAGCTTCCTGCATGAGTGCAAGCACCATCCATTTGTGCAAGTGGAGCTTCATGTGGGTGCATGCAACTGCCCACTGCTCGTGTGAGTGGAGCTTCACACGTGCATGCTTGCCCATTTCTCCTGCAGCCCGGTTTTGAACAGGGGGACCCCTGCCTTAAGCCGTAACAAAGCATGGAATGAGATGAACCAAATGTGATTTCATCAAATATAATCATAAAATATATTTCCCCTTCTGTTTGCCAGATTTTTTTTTAAAAAAAACTAGCTCAATATATTAGGAAACTACACACATGCACGCATGCACATGTACAGATAGTCCTCGATTTATGACCACAATCGAGCCCAAACTTTCTGTTACTAAGCAAGACATTTGTTAAGTGAATTTTGCCCCTTTTTATGAACTTTCTTGGCACATTTGTTAAGCAAATCAGTTGCAGTTGTTAAGTTAGTAACATGGTTGTTAAGTGAATCTGGCTTCCCCATTGAGTTTGCTCGCCAAAAGGTCACAAAAGGGGATCACATGACCCCGGGACACTGCAACAGTCATAAATACAAGCCAGTTGCCAAGCATCAGAATTTTGATCACATGACCATGGGGATGCTGTAATGGTCGTAAGTGTAAAAAACACTCATAAATCGCTTTTTTCAGTGCCCGTTGCAACTTTGAACGTTCACTAAATGCCCTGTTGTAAATTGAGGACTACCTGCGTCCGTTTCAGATTTGCAACAAAAAACTTTCCAAAGCCTTGCTGCACCTTTCAAATGGCATTTTAAATTCATTATATGAAGATGTAATCTTTTCTCCTACTATTTTCAAAAGTCTATATCTGCCTTGCTTTCCCTTCCCTTTTCATATGACATCTATCAGAGTGAAGTCAAAGATACTGTTTAGTATCTTTCTAATTTTAAATGCTTCATAATAATGAGTAGACTATAAAATCCCCCTCTTTTATTCTTTAAGAATTTATGAGGTTGGCAAATCTGGATCCACAGCTCAACCACATTCCAGTCATAAAGGACATGTTTTCATTAACTGCACCATCAAAAAAATTTATGTAGTTCTTTTGATGCTATAGTAAGTTCCCTCCCATCAGGCATAATAGGTGCTATTAGGATGGTTTCCATTGGTGTTTTAGTGACTAGGGAACTTATTATGATTAGGATTTAGGAAACTTCAGGTTTTATTTTTTTTTTCTCTTTTTATTTTTAATATTCTAATACACTGGTCCAGTGGTAGGTTTCAATTTTTTTACTACCGGTTCTGTGGGTGTGGCTTGGTGGGCGTGGCATGGCTTGGTGGGCATGGTGTGGCTTGGTGGGTGTGGCTTGGTGGGCGTGGCAGGGGAAGGATACTGTAAAATATATATTTTATATATATATTTATATATATATATATATATATATATTTGATTTTAATTGGTTTTAAATTTTGTAATTCTATCTGTTTTAATATGGCTGTATACTGCCCTGAGTCCTTCGGGAGAAGGGCGGTATAGAAGTATAAATAAATAAATAAATAAATAAAAATCTCCATTCCCATCCCACTCCAGGGTAAGGATACTGTAAAATCTCCATTCCCTTCCCACTCCAAGGGAAGGCTATTGCAAAATCCCCATTTGCTCCTGATCAGCTGAGACTTGGGAGGCAGAGAATAGATGGGGGCAGGGCCAGTCAGAATTTTTACTACCGGTTCTCCAAACTACTCAAAGTTTCCGCTACCGGTTCTCCAGAATTGGTCAGAACCTGCTGAAACCCACCTCTGAGCTGGTCAGACATTTAAGTTTGCATTAATAAAATAAATGCATAAACCTGATGAATGATAATGCTGCTGCTTTGACTTACTGTGTGTTGCACCATGTGAGCACAACCCTAAAAAGAAAACTCCAGTACTTCTGAAGTACTTGTGAAAGAGAGGAAAATTTGGTAAGGTAGGTGTGACTTGAATAAGTTCGAGAAAAGACATAGCTGGGAGTGCTTTTTCTCCAGCGGCCACAAGTTGAGGCCTGTCCTCATTTGCATGTCTTTACCTTGAAAGAGGGAAGGACAAAAGTAGAAAGAAATGATACAAATTTCATGGAAATTCCCATTTTGCAGTCTGTTGTATTAAAGTTCTGTAAATATTTATGACTGCTGTAAATGTATTAACAATGTAGGTATTGAGGTTGCTTCTTTGAATGGATTACCTGCGTGTGTGTGTATATATACATTCATTCCTCCTGGCACTTGCTGCTCTTCCTGAATTTCTGAACTTGCATCATCGCTTCTTCTAAATGCAGTCTACGGGGATTCACAGTCATCTAGGTCACAGTTGTCCCTAAGGCTCTTTTTCAAAGGAAACTGGACTTTCTTTGTTTTTCCTTGAAGATGTTTCACTTCTCGTCCAAGAAGCTTTATCGGTTGTCCAGAGAAGCAAAAACATCTTCAAGGAAAAACGAAGGAAGTCCAGTTGACTTTTTGAAAAAGCACCTTTGGGACATTCTGAAATTTGTGTTTTCAAAGGGCTTGCTTTGATTTGAAGCATCTACTTCAGAGGTCGATTTCAGTAGATTCTGACCAGTTCTGGAGAACCGGTAGTGGAAATTTTGAATAGTTGGGAGAACTGGTAGTAAAAATTCTGACTGGCCCCGCCCCCATCTATTCTCTGCCTCCCAAGTCCCACCTGATTGGGAGGAAATGGGGATTTTCCCCTGGAGTGGGGTGGGAATGGAGATTTTACAGTATCCTTCCCCTGCCACGCCCACCAAGCCACACCCACCAAGCCACGCCCACAGAACAGGTAGTAAAAAAAATTGAAACCCACCACTGATCTACTTCCTCCTCACTCTCACCCAGAAGTACTGAATTTCAGGTGTAAGGAACTGTTTGCAACAATTTAATATACAGGGCATAAGTGTACACTCAGTTCTAAGTGCTCAGGCCCTATATGTGGAATGACCTGGCTTTTACCCAAAAGCAAGCACATCTGTTTCCACGTGATACTTATGACACTTCAAATTGCTCAGATTCCTTTTTTTAAAAAAAAAACAAATGTTCATTCTCGAGCAGTGGACAGCATTCACATTTTTTAGACACACTTTCTGTGACACATTTCAAATGATGAGCTATACTCTGCCTTTATTTAGCCTCCTCCCCCATGAATGTATCTGTACAGCGAGTCCTTTGAAGCAAAATATGATTGTTGAACATTATATAACAGAAGATGTATTTCCAGTGTTTTGAGAAAAGTGTGCCATATAATTATAGGGACATACATGGAATGTATCATTTGCATATGTGTGTATATGGCTAAGTGTTACACAGAAGGGAGAAATTTTGCACAAGAGATGCTGCTGTTAAGACAGTACAGCAAGTTTTGTTCTGTCCAACCAGTGGCTTTTATAGCTTGCTATAAAATTTTTGAATTCAACATAGCCTTTTGTAATGTTTCTGTAATGACATGTATACAGTATTTGCATTGATTGTTGTATATTTTTTATCCATTTCCTTGTCTTCTCTAGCCAAATTTCCCTCACCCCACTATCTTTCAGAACACCTGAGTGACTTAAATTCAGGTGGAATCTGTTGCACCTTTTCTGTTTAAGGAATTTTATTCAAAGCTATAAGCTTTCATGAGCTTCACTAGATGCATGGGCTGAATAAACTGATGTGGATTTGAATTGGGATAAGGTGGAAGAAAAGGAAGCAGATTAGATATGCAGATGTGAAACAGATTACAAGTACTTTATCAGTTAGCAATTGTAAGGTGTTAAAAACCCATTGCTGCAAATTAGCAATGTGTTAAAAACCTGTTCTGTTTGTTGAGTTCTTTTGATGTGTGTGAGTTCTTTCATTCTGTCAATGCTGTTAAAAGTTTCATTTTTACCAAAATGGCCAATTTGAAATCTGCAGTACAGAGGCCAGGAAGATTGAAATGTTATACTACTACTTTGCACCTGTTCTGAGGTCTATTGTAAAATTAATTCTGAGTCCATTAATTCTTTGGTGCAAAGTTTGTTCCATATATCCTATGTAGAATCTAGAATGACATTGCTGGCAAATGATGGCATTCATCACATTGGAAGAACAATATGTGAAGGGACCTCAGATTTTCTCAAGAAAATTCATAAAATTTTCAAGAATTTTAAGATTGTAAAACAGGACAAAATTCACTTAACAAATGTTTCACTTAGCAACAGAAATTTGGGCTCAATTGTGGTCATACGTTGAGGACTACTTGTACTAAATATAACCTTCTTTATAGTGTCCCAAGGTTCTTTGTTGGTTCTGTTAAATTATGGGTCCCTAATGTACCAAGCTCACTCTTGCTTTGTACTTACACTGTTAGAAGTAATTGCAGAGTTCTAATAATGCAGAAGCCTATATGGAAATTTCAGCATTCCAGTTGTAAGGAACATAAAAGGAGGAAGCACAATAGGAAAAAAAAATACACTGCTCAAAAAAATAAAGGGAACACAAGCAGAAGACATCCGAGATCTGAATGAATGAAATAGCCTTATTAAATACTTTGTTTGTTACATACAGTAGTTTTGAGTTCCCTTTAGTTGTTTGAGCAGTGTATAAACTACTGTATGTAAAGAATAAAGTATTTAATAAGGCTATTTCATTCATTTAGATTTCGGATGTCTTCTGCTTGTGTTCCCTTTATTTTTTTGAGCAGTATATTTCTCTACTGGAAATGTTAGAAAGCTAGCACTTGGTGTAAGATTCAGATCGCATGGCCTGTTAGAAATTGCATAGCATCTTGAAATTTTTGAAGCTGTTATGGTTGTGTTTTGGTTTTATTCTGTGTTGAAGTTCTTGATGCTGTATTTGGATATTGTTTTTCTTATCTGTTGGTGTGAACTTAGAATTGGTGGTGACGAAATGAAATGACAAAATGTAATTTTGTTTCCTTAGGCTGAAGGATAAAAGACAAAAAGCATGTTGAAAAATAATAGGGTGGAAGAAAATGACCAGTTTACACAAAATCATAAAAGAAAATGGATACTCCTAAGGCAATACAGAAGCATTGGTCTTTCCAGCAGTTATCTTGTCACTGATACTAAAGTCACTGATACTATAATATATAGCTTGGCAGTTGAATTACTAAAAGAGTACCAGAAAAAATAAGGAGCCTTTACTGTTATGGATTTGCGGATGGTCTCTGAAAGTTCCATGGAATTGAGAACTGAATCAATACACAACAAAATAAAGACTTAACTATTCTCTTGAGTGATGATATAGATCATTTCATGGCAGATGATTTTGCTTCCTTGTACTGTCCACTGTG
The DNA here is from genome assembly GCA_022577455.1 of Arizona elegans. Taxonomy (NCBI): domain Eukaryota; kingdom Metazoa; phylum Chordata; class Lepidosauria; order Squamata; family Colubridae; genus Arizona; species Arizona elegans. The sequence continues at coordinate 81,872,560 of JAKOOJ010000008.1, forward strand.
AGAACGATGGCTGCCTTAAATGAGCCAGGAGTCCAGTCCAGCAGAGAAGATTTTATATTCTCAGTAAATCTGTACAATGATCCAGATTCAAAGAAATTATTTAAAAAATGTAGCACCTATAGAAAACTCTCAAAGAATCTATGATTCTTCTTGGAGTCATGCACCATTCTAGAAAATATACTTTTGATTTAACAAGATAATAAAGGCATACTTGGGTGCCCTTTGCATCATCCTTTTTTCTTTGAATCCAAATTGCTATTCAGACATACTGATCAGGAAGAAGAAACTCAATATATTATGCATATGCTTGGAAACAGCTAAATAACTAAAAGAATGATTACGCCCTTTAAGGCTGAGGGAAGCAGGGGAAGACAATGGATAAAATGAATGGGTGGGATCAAAGAGATTGCTAGAATATCACTAAAAAGAATAACAAGTTAATAGTAGAAACAGATCAATATGCACCTGTCCGTGTAGTTATCAAAAATCCAACAATGGCATTTATGTGTTCTTTCATTGTTTATAGTGAGGTTGCATTTATTTATTGCTTATTTATACAACAGAACTGAGCAGAACGAATCCCACCATAATAATTCAGATATTCTCTGAAATGAAACTGGATATACTTGCTGTTGGATGTCTAGCAATTTGGTTGGAGTTAACTTGGCTAAACTTCCATCTTGGAAGGTTGTCTATGAATATATTTGGTGCCCCTGTAGAGAAAGATCCTAATTCTCAGCAACCAGTTACCTGAGATACTGGTGACATGGTCCATGTTTTAAAAACCATTATGTCAGGAGCTGTTTTAGAATAACAAAGACATCACTACTTGTGATTTACAGGACACTGAACAGAATGAGTTGTTGTCACTTAACTTCCCATACTCATGCTAGTACCAGAACAATAATAACACAAGATTTATGTTTAGTTGACACATGAGTCTGAAGGCTTATTCTTCTGACTACTTTGCCACGTGGTGGATATTAGAAAAAGACGAATAGTGTGTGTAATTGGCAGCATTGTCTTAGTTGGTGGCTGGGCAGCTGCCCGGCCATACATTCTTCACAGAGGTAAGCTTAATAGCTAAACTTTTATTATTTGGGCATCCAGTGGTGGAGATTTTATTTTCCTGGATTGTGGCTTCAGCGACGGCATGAATTTCGGACTGATGGTACAGGTAGGGGATTTGATGCTGATGTTCATCTATGACATATTGTTCCATAAATGCTTTGTTTTAAGCTGCTACGTTTCAAATTCTCACAAACATATTACAGTGGAAAGGCAGGTGGTCTAATTTTATTTTAAATCAGTAAATGTTAAATTAGTCTGGGGAAGAACATTTAGTATAGTAAAGAAAAATAGGAGGATTAAACAGGTTTGAACCGGTTGCCTTCTCTTTTCTGTCTGTGTCTTGTCAAGTTTTATATTGTGATTGAATGAAGTCAGTCTAAACTCAACATTCCTTGTTGCCAAATGTAGTCAGAAGGTTCCAGATTCCTATATGAAAGCCTAAATACACAGCTATAAATTTAACTGACAGGATGTATGCTTGCCAAAGTTAAATTAGGTGTGTCTTGATTCCAGGTAGAGTGAATATTATCAGGCATGTACTTGGCAGATTGCTTTGCTATTCGAGTTGCCTTGTTGAAGATGTTGTCACTTTTAAACATTGTTGAGATGCTGCTGTGATTGCCCATAACATAAAAATAGATATTACAGAGCATAATCTCAAAACTGAAAATGTTTAATCCACTTAACAGTAATAGTGTGTTTCTTTAATCCCATCCCGTCACTCAACAGACCCCCTCGGCCTCATCTTCTTGCTCTTCTGGCCAAATATTTTTACAAGCAGTCAGCACTACTAAACTAAGCTGAAAACGTGTTTATATGTCTTTTAAATAGTCATAGACTAGATTTTCAAGCTTTCTGCAGTCCTGGGCATGTGCTCTTTCCTTCTGAACACACAGTATGCTTCAACAGAAGAATCTAGAATGAGTTGTTTAGAATACTTTTTTCCCTTCGTTTTTGAGTACTGTATACACAAAATGTTGTACGCTCGTTGGGTTAACTCATTATCTCTGGGAAATTTTGTGGTAGATTCTTGGCTGAATAAAGAAAGAAGGTAATTACCTAGCTGCATCCCGAAAGTATACCTCTTTTGTTTTAGGGTATTTCTGATGAGCATTCTGGTCAGACAAAGAATCACAATGGATTTCTTTTTGATCTGTTGATGTGTAGGTGGTGTGTTATACATTCCCACTGGTTTTTGTTGTTGTTGTTGTTTGGAGAAAAGCCATGATAACAATAGCAGAAGTTATTCCTTCATACTTGGGCAGTGTTTTCAGCTATTAAGACAAGTAATCCAATGCACCCTGTTTTCCTACTTCTCTGTTTTCACCCCAGGGGTGAAATGCTCCCAGTTCGGACCGGATCGCCTGATCCGGTAGCGATGGCGGCGGGTGGATGACCTTGGAAGGATGGAAGGCTGAGTCAACCTTGAGCCTGATGGGATTCGAACTGCCAAATTGCAGCCAGCGGGCAGTCAATAGAAGTAGCCTGAAGTACTGCACTCCAACCACTGTGTCACTGCAGCTCTGTGGTCTGAAATAGACCATAAAAACATGGAACATAGAATGTAAAACTCTGAGTACCACACATTCCCAGTTTCTGAAATGAGCAGCCTAGCTGAAGGCAATGTTGTATATATTTCAAACTGGAATTACAAGGGTTTATGAAGAGAAGAGTTCATTTTTGGAAGTTCTGTTAAAAGCCACTGAGCAGGTTTGAAGCTTCTTCTGCATGTCAGGTGTTGCTGGTAAATAATTGGAGCTGTTACATTTATTTATCTGTAAGCTTTTAAAAATAAGATACCCTTTTCTGTTTACTTCTGTATAACAAAAATCTGCAGGGGGTGTGTTTGTGTGTGTATATATGTTTGTTTATATTTCTTGGTGTTGTATAAATGGTAGGAATGCTCCATGTTGTATCAACACCATGCAGAAATTGGTTTGTATGGGGAGGAGGGGGTAATTAAAGGACAATGTGCCACAGAGATAATGAAGTTAAGACGTTTCCATGTCATTTAGCAGCTTGCCTGAACCGAGCCACAGCAGGTAATAAATGTTAGGGATTAAAGTCCTTTCCATTTTGCAGCAGAATCAGTTATAGGAATTATCTTAATACGTCTAACAATTAAGAGATAAGATAAAGCTAAGAATCAAAGGGTAAAAAGAGTCATGATACCATTCATGGTTTTAAAAAAAACCCAGTGAGAAATAGAGAAATCAATAGGCAAGATCTTCTCCAAAGTTCAAGACTCAAGGTTTCTAGTCTGTCTAGCAAGATTGAAGGGTTAGGCAGGAACTCTTGTCAAAATTCAGATAGAGGTCAACTTATCCTTGGAGCAGCACTGCTTCATTGCTTTCATGAACTTGGTGGTTGGATCCTTGCTTCATAATCTGAGTCTAGGTTTGAGGATAGCCATTTCCTTAAAGCAGCCAAATCTTTTTTTCCCCTTAAATTCATAAAACTGGGCTGCTTTAAAGGGGCTGTGTTCACTTTCCCAAATAATCCGAATCACATCTGTCTTCCTAATCATTTCTGAAGCATGCATAGCCTGGATCTCCATACAGTTTGCACAAATCTTCAGTTATATCTGTAGATTATATATTTTAAATAGACTAGTAAATATACTAGTCTCCTTTTATTTATCAGCGAAATGTAAATTTGGTATAAAATGGTTTGTCATGAGTGCGACTGCTTGAGGGCTCCTGGATTGGAGCTGAAAGGCGAAAGGGAAGCAGTATGCTCCCTTTCATATTGGGATACACTAGGTGCCTCGATAGAAACACACACACACACACACACACACATATATATTCTGAGGTTTTCGCGGGTGTTTGTATGTAGGTCTTTGGTTATTCGGGTTTTCTCCCACGTAAAATTGGAGGTGTCTTGGCAACATTTCGACGAAGTCTCATTCATCATCTTCAGGCTGGTGTTCTCGGCTTCGTGCTTCTAGGAACAATGCAACATTGCTCCTAGAAGCACGAAGCCGAGAACACCAGCCTGAAGATGATGAATGAGACTTCATCGAAACGTTGCCAAGACACCTCCAATTTTACGCGGGAGAAAACCCGAATAACCAAACACACACACACACACATATATATATATATGCAAATTTATTAACCCATTGCATCGAATTAATCAGGAATTCCTCCAATCTTTTTGGGTGGGTGAACATTGGTTTCATAACCTCACAAATGACTGGATGCACTCAATTGCAAAACAACTGTATATAAGAAAACAAATAATACCATTGTGTTTTCTAAGGCTATTTCTAAGGCCTTCAGAGCTTTGTTAGAAATAAAAGTTAAGCTGGAGGCTATTTTTTATTTTGCTGCTTTTTCATATTTTTATTTTCTCTTTAAAAAAAAAAATCTAAAAAAACAGGTAGAGCAGGGATCTTGTTAGCTCCAAGCAACAGGTCAGAATAATTCTTTCTTCTCTGGTACAAGAACAACAAAAGTAACTTTTGAAAAAGAGCGGTCACGTACAGGTTGTCCTTGAATTATGACCACAATTGAGCCCAAAATTTCTGTTGCTAAGCAAGATCGTTGAGTTTTGCCTCATTTTATGACCTTTCTTGCCACAGTGAACCACTGCAATTACTAAGTTAGGAACACGGTTGTTGAGTGAATTTGGATTCCCCGTTGACTTTGCTTGTCAGAGGGTCAGAAAAGTTGATCACATGATTCTGGACATTGCATCCATCATTATTTCATACCTAACCAGGTTGGAACCAGTTGCCAAGCATTCAAATTTTGATCACATGACCATAAGTCTGAAAAATGATCATAAGTCACTTTTTTTCAGGGCCGTTGTAACTTTGAAAGGTCACTAAATGAATATGTTGTAAGCCAAGGACTGTCTGTAGTACATAGATTGGACAAGCTGTACCCACTCTTGAGTGTACGCCAATGCATACATGCAGACCAAATTATCAATAGGAATCCAGTCATCCAGTCTTTACCAAACCATTCACTACCAGAGATTTACTTGCTTCATTTCTTGCTATTATTAACAAGTGGTATTGTTTTGTTAAATATTTCTCTGACTTGTTTTGGGATAGAGCATTTTATTGGCCGTATAAGCAAAATTATTATACATATAATAATAAGCTACTGATAATAAGTAGCTACTGTATTTTTTGCAGCTCTTCCAGTATTTTAATACTGATTTTTAACAGCAACGTTTTGTACATGGCAGTATAATTTTCTGTTTTGTTTTGTTTTAAACAGGTTCAAAACTAAAAATAAAAGATAAAAATGTCAGTCCTACTGCTCGGAGCCAAGTCCAAGTTTTGGTTATACATTTTAGTATAAAACAAAAATGGAACTGTTTTCCGTACCTCCACTAAACAATTTCTTTGTTAACTTCCTTGGTTTGTTGGACAAGCCAGAGTAAATATTTACTCAGCCCCAGGCACACTGTGAAAGGCAGTATGGTATGATGGCTCAAGTATTATTAGACCAGGGAAAACTAGATTCAAGATTTCACTCGGTCATGAAAGTAACTGGTAAATTTGGACAAACATTCCTTCAACTTGACCTATCTTGTAGGGTTACTGACAGAATCTGGTCAGGCAGGGAAGGTATAGTATAGTATAGTATAGTATAGTATAGTATAGTATAGTATAGTATAGGATAGGATAGGATAGGATAGGATAGGATAGGATAGGATAGGATATTGTATAGTAATAGTAATAGTAATAGTAATAGCAATAGCAATAGCTATAGCTATAGCTATAGCTATAGCTATAGTATTGTATTGTATTGTATTGAATAGAATAGAATAGAATAGAATAGAATAGAATAGAATAACAGAGCTGGAAGGGACCTTGGAGGTCTTCTAGTCCAACCCCTGCTTAGGCAGGAAACCCTACACCACTTCAGACAAATGGCTATCCAACCTCTTCTTAAAAACTTCCAGTGTTGGAGCATTCACAACTTCTGGAGGCAGGTTGTTCCACTGATCAATTGTTCTAACTGTCAGGAGATTTCTCCTTAGTTCTAAGTTGCTTCTCTCCTTGATTAGTTTCCACCCATTGTTGTGGATATTGTGGACCTCATCAGTTAAAGAATTCTGAGTAGCAGGGTCTAGGATGAGAGCCTTCTCTATTGTTACCTTTGCCCTGTGGAACACTTCTCCCCCAGTGGTGGGTTGCCCCCGGTTCGGACTGGTTCGCAAAAACCAGTAGTAAAACCGGCGGGAGGCCCCGCCCATTGGCCCATATGTTGTCATTGGCGATCTGCACATGTGTGATCCCATTGCAAACTGGTAGTAAAGGTAAGTAGAACCCACCCCTGTTCTCCCCACCCCGAAGGTGAGGTGGACACCCACTCTCCAGGCCTTGTTTAAAGGCATAAAAACATGGCTCTGCTCTATAGCCTTGCTTGGGGTGCATAAAAATCAAAATTTTAACATTCCTTTCCTCCTTTAAATTTTATACACTGTTTTTAAGTTTTTAATATTTTTTTGTACGCCACCCAAAGTTCCTCTTTGAAAGAGATGGGCATTTCTTAAATATGCAAAATATATAGATAAGAATAAAATGAAGGAAATACTATGGAGAGCATACTGAGGTTCTGGAGAAAAATTGAAATATTAAACGTTAACAGATAAATAAAATAGGTCAATCCAATCCAAGACAGAATACAAGATAATAGTAATAGACATCATGGAGTGCTTATCTTACAGATAATTGATTTTATTTATACTCTCTTATTATGATATATCATACCTCCATAGAGAAAAATCTATATTTTCACTAAGAGTTGGCATCGATTTTATGGCACATAATTGATCAATCAAACATGGGAATTAAGAATAACTTCCAATTCCATTTTCAATTTTTTCATATTAGCGTACAGTTTAGCTTTATGGATTTCTTTTTTCCTGCTTCCCTTTGAGGTAGCGATGTTATGAAATACTTGATAAGAAACAAAAGGATGTTAACTTTGTGCCAGGATGGCAGCAAGTGTATGAAGGGCAAAGTCTGAAAACTGGAATATACTTTTCTGAAATTTCCTTACTAGCTTTGTGTGTCTCAGTATGACCTTTGCTCTTTTGTTTGCATTCTGTATTCAGATTTCCTCAATTACAATAAATGCGCTATATTACACCTAGTCTCTTTAATTGCAAAATGTGAAATAATTATCAGCAAGGCCTTTCTCGGCATAGGATTTTATTTTCCTGAACAGCTGAAGCATAAGCAAGCTTAGTGCAGCAAATTTGTGCGGCTATTTGGGTTTCTTGTTAGAAAAAATGTGCTATTTATTAGTGACATATATCAGCCATAGGGACACAGTGGCTCAGTGGCTAAGACGAAAGGTCGGCAGTTCAGCGGTTCGAATCCCTAGTGCCACGTAACGGGATGAGCTCCCGTTACTTGTCCCAGCTTCTGCCAACCTAGCAGTTCGAAAGCACGTAAAAAATGCAAGTAGAAAAATAGGGACCATCTTTGGTGGGAAGGTAACAGCACTCTGTGCGCCTTTGGCGTTGAGCCATGCTGGCCACATGACCACAGATACGTCTTTAGACAGCACTGGCTCATTGGATTGTGCAATATTATCCTGAGACACGTATATCTGCCTTCATTGGTGAATATCTGAATGATTAAAAAGCTTTGCTTGGATGTCTTAAACTGTATGGCTCCTACACACCCACAGATATTAAAAAGGATGTGCAACAGCTATTTGTTTGAACTCTGGGAGGTGTGATTGTGCAGTGTTGCTGTTCCTTCAGCAAACACTCTTGTTGAACTCTGAATACACTTTTACTGCTTACTCTTTCCCCTATTCCTCTGGTGTTTGATGTTCAGAACTTTAAATTGTTTAATCTTTACTATATCTATGCAAATTGAAGGGGTAATCTGCAGGATATGGCAGAGGTGGGAATGAAGTGATCCCTTCCAACCAATTAATCCTGAAGAGGTTGCTTAGAGGAAGGATCACTTGTAGGGAAAAAGTAGACAAAAGCCTTTTCTTCTTCTCTCACATGGTTATAATTTGAGATCCTCTGTTGGAACTAAATGCAGGGTGGTTCATGATTGATTAAAGGATGTTTTTTCCCACAAAAGGATAATTTTGCATAATCAAACTGGTGAGTGGGATACTGACTGCTGAGTTTAAGGACATCATTTTTTAAAAATTGAGTTTATAAAATACAATTCAGGAAAAAAAGTTAGAAAACTAAGACAGAGAAAAAAAGGAAACTGCAAAGGGAAAGAAACAAAAAGTGGTGACTTCTGACTCTTTTCAGTGCAGTAAAATAAAAAAGTATACAACTTCAACCTTTTGCTTTATAGTTCACAACATTTCAAGCCATTTCTATAATGACGAAATTATTCTAGTCATCAAAACCTAAAATCAAAGTTTTAAGTAAATATGTGTTAATTTTTTTTAAAGATGGTATTAGTTGAATATGTGATATAAGATTTAGAAATAAGTGCTATGGCAAAATAGTATAGATAAAATTTTGTTAAAGATTTTGTTAAAAATTGAACAAAGTGATGACCGAATCAAAGCTCTGTTCCGAAAGGATGTAATTTGTATGTTTGGAAAAAAAATTAAAAAAAAACTTTTTGCAAAAAAACAAAACAAAAAAACCTAAAATCAAAGTTTAATTTTTTTCAGTTTCAAGGAAAAAGTCTAGAAGCATATTCCAGAGATTAAGGACATCATTTAAAAGGATTTTAAAAGGCAACTAGACAAATCTATAGCTGTACGAAGTCAATTTGCTGTTTGTCAGTGAAAATCTCTTGGTATTCTGAATAATTGTAGTCAAGCTGCATTCATCCAATGTAAAAAAAGTGTTTAATTTTCAATTCTGAAAGGAATGGTTGAATATAAAGCAATAGTTGCACCTGAGGGCAAATGTTATCATCCTTGTTAAAGTATAGAAATACAATAATCTAATAAATATAGAGAAAAATACTCACCTCTCCCCTTATTATGTTCTTAATAGCAGCAATAATTCATTGTGCATTCTAAAAGTATAATTGCTATCAGTTATTTATTTTCGCCAATAAAGAATTCTATTCTATTTTCTGCTCTCAACAATATCCCAACAAACCAGTGAGGTTCTACATATTCTAATGTACACATGTGCACACAACCAGACCTTCACTTCCAAATCATCTGCAATGACGGTTTTCCTATCTGTAAATTATTCTAATGGATATTCTTGCTGATGCTTTATTTGGGTGCCAATTTGAAGTAATTGCAAAGCTTCAAGAAGGAAGAAGCTGCTTGTTCTGGTCAGATGGTGGGATTCATGTCTGTTGCATTAAATACCATAATGTTTTGTTCCTTTTTTTAAATGGATATTTGCAGTGTAATCTGGCTAGGTTTAGAATAGGGAGAAACATCATTGGGAATGAGATTGTTGAATTCAAATTTAGAGTTTTCTATATTCTGTGTACAGTTTGCTTTTCAGACACAGAATAGAATAGAATAGAATAGAATAGAATAGAATAGAATAGAATAGAATAGAATAGAATAGAATAGAATAGAATAGAATAACAGAGTTGGAAGGGACCTTGGAAGTCTCCTAGTCCAACCCCTGCTTAGGCAGGAAACCCTACAGCACTTCAGACAAATGGTTATCCAACATCTTCTTAAAAACTTCCAGTGTTGGAGCATTCACAACTTCTGAGGCAAGTTGTTCCACTGATTAATTGTTCTAACTGTCAGAAAATTTCTCCTTAGTTCTAAGTTGCTTCTCTCCTTGATTAGTTTCCACCCATTTCTTCTTGTCCTGCCCTCAGGTGCTTTGAAGAATAGTTTGACTCCCTCTTCTTTATGGCAACCCCTGAGATATTGGAACACTGCTAGCATGTCTCCCCTAGTGCTTCTTTTCATTAAACTAGACACACCCAGTTCCTGCAACCGTTCTTCATATGTTTTAGCCACCAGTCCCCTAATCATCTTTGTTGCTCTTCTCTGCATTCTTTCTTGAGTCTCAACATCTTTTTTACATTGTGGCGACCAAAACTGGATGCAATATTCCAAATGTGGCCTTACCAAGGCATTATAAAGTGGTATTAACAATTCACGTGATCTTGATTCTATCCCTCTGTTAATGCAGCCTAGAACTGTGTTGGCTTTTTTGGCAGCTACTGCACACTGCTAGCTCATATCTAAATGGTTGTCCACTAGGACTCCAAGATCCCTCTCACAGTTACTACTGTTGAGTAAGGTATCACCTATACTGTACCTGTGCATTTTATTTCTATATTCTGTGTACAGTTTGCTTTTCAGACACAGAATGGATCTTTGTTTTTGCCTTTAAAAAACAAAATAAATTACAGCAGTTCTTTTTTTTTTTTAAGCTGCGTAACTTATCCAGGAAGAAAACAAAATGCCTTTTATACAAGAAATGTCATGCCAATTTCAGACAGCTTACTCTTATACTGCAGAATAGTGTTTCCCATAACACTGAATAATTACGAAGATGAACAAACCCTGATTCTGGATTATTACTATTCAGATTATAGGTCCCTACCTTTTGTTATCTGATATCATTGCTGTGTCTAGTTGGATGTTACATATCCTGCAATAACTCCCCTGGATTTTGCATTGGGCTCTCTGCTAAACCTGCTGAGAGATACCAAGAATTTGAATCTAGAATCACTGGCATATTATATACAGGTGGTCCTCAATTTACAGCCATTCATTTAGTGACCTTTAGAAGTTACAATGGCACTGAAAAAAAGTGACTCGACAGTTTTTCACTCTTATGACCATTGCCGCATCCTCATGATTACATGATCAAAATTAGGAGACTTGGCAACTGGCATGTATTTATGACGGCTGTGGTGTCCTAGGATCATGTGATCAGCTTTTGCGACCTTCTGACAAGCAAACTCAACAGGGAAGCCAGATTCACTTAACAACCAGGGCAAGAACGATCGTAAAATGAGGAAAAACTCATTTAACAACAGTCTTGCTTAGCAATGGAAAATTTGGGCTCAATTGTGGTTGTAAGTCGAGGACTATCTTTATGCCACAAGCATTCCCCTGTTGAGGAAAGAAGGAAACAACTTAACACAAACTTTTCTGGAGGCAATGTTTTTATAGTGTCTTAATTTGTTACGTGAAACATTAGTGGGAGGAAAAAGAACACAATTCTTCTCATTCTCAAGGTATGCAGTTTTATACAAAAAATTAAAAAAAGACTCCGACTTACATGCCAGCTGCTTGTTCTTTTACAAAGGTGTCAAAGTTTAATGGAAAAGGAGGATCTGGTTGTGTGTGGGTGTGTAAGACAGTTTGCAGAATTGACTTAATTGTCTTCTTTTCAGTATCTTTATGAGGAAGCGGTCAAGGTCATAACTTTCTTTTCTTTGAGAACATCTAACTCGCAGTACAAAGAATTGCAAAATAGTCGGCTAGGTGGGTTTTTTTTTTTAAATAACCCTGTTATGCATTAACTCTGCCACTCCCTACAATATAAGTCAACCAGTGTTTGCAGAAAATGTAGGTACAGAAGTGCATCTATGGGTATTATTTGAGTTCAGATAGAAAGAAAGCTTCATAGGGTGGAGTTGATAAAATAGAGGCATGAAACCTTGATTAAAGTCATGTAGTGCAGAAGAATAGAAAAAGAAGACCTGAATTATGATACAGATGTCTCTTTGAAGAATGGGAATATAAACTAAGGGTGTGGAGCTTAATGCAAAATCGTTTTTCAACATATCTACTTTTCTTTTTTTTGTGATACCAAGAATTAAAATAAATGTTTGCCAGCATTTCAGATAAAGTTGAAAGTGCCAAGTATTATCCAGATATTCAACAGCCTTTATGAACCTGGTACTTTTTAGGTATATTGAAGCTGTGTCTTGTAGAATTTACACATATGTATGTATGTATGTATGTATGTTTTCATTCCCATTCTATTGGACAGATGAATATGCCCCTAGTTGTCCATTGTCCTTTGAATTTCTGAGGTAGAAATGAGAAATGTTAAAGTGGACAATATACGGTTAAGAGCATTGGACTAGGGTTGGGAGATTAACAGAATAACAGAGTCGGAAGGCACCTTGAAGGGCTTCTAGTCCAACCCGCTGTACAAGCAGGGGGCCCTATATCATTCTGGAAAAATGGCTGTCCAATATCTTCTTAAAAACCTTCCGTGGCGTAGCACCCACAACATCTGGAGGAAAGTTGTTCCACTGATTAATTGTTCTCACTGTCAAGATATTTCTCCTTTTTTCTAGGTTGGTTTTCTCCTTGATTAGCTTCCATCCATTGCTCCTTGTCCTGCCTTCAGGTGCTTTGGGACATAGGCTGACCCCCTGTTCTTTGTGGAAGCCCCTTAGAAATTGGAACACTGCTATCATGTCTCTCCTAGTTCTTCTTTTCATTAAATTAGACATACCCAGTTCCTGCAACTCTTTTTCATATGTTTTAGCCTCCCATCCCCTAATCATCCTTGTTGCTCTTCTCCGCACTTCTTTCTAGAGTCTTAACATCTTTTTTATATCGTGGCGACCAAAACTGGATGCAATATTCCAAGTGTGGTCTTACCAAGGCATTATAAAGTGGCGCTAACACTTCACATGATCTTGATTCTATCCCTCTCTTACTGCAGCATGTACCTGAGCATGTAAAAAGCTCATTGGGTTAACTGGGGCAGTCACACTTACTCATCCAATTTATCATGATGTGAGAATCACATTGGAATGAAATTCTGCGTAGACCCTTTGAGATCCCGGAGGGAGGGCAGTACAACTACCAATATTAATTTTTATAATAGGTACAATAATCTTGCAGACTTCTATCTTGCAATATTTTGTACGCACGCATATATGCATGCACGCACGGAGGCGCACACACAAAGGATTTATTTGCTTTCTTTTTCATTCTATGCAAGTTTCTAAAGAGGTTCCACTTACATTTTGTTTTTTGTTTGATAATTGATGACTCCTCTTTCTCTCACAAACTCATGATGGCTGCCAGATTCCAAAAACCAAGAAAGACATATTGAAACACTCTAAGTCAGGGGTGTCAAACTCAATTTCATTGAAGGCCGCATTAGGGTTGTGTTTGACCTCGGGGGCCAGAGTGGGCATGGCTGGGGTGGGCGTGACCAGCTCAACATATCTTGTGTCGGGAGTGCCTGTGGTGGCCTGAGCGCTCTGCCACAGAAAACGGGCTCCCAAGCTCCGTTTTCAGCTGCAAAAGCCTCCTGCAAACCTCTGCCAGTAAAAGCGGAGCTCAGGAGGGCCACATGCGGTCCTCCCAAGCTCCCTTTTCACTGGTAGAGGCACTGCGGGCCAGTCCTTCGCTGTTTCCATGGCAACCCCATAGACCAGATCTGGCCCCCGGGCCTGAAGTTTGACACTCCTTCTCTAACCAATTTCCTTTATTGTTTCTTGCCAAACTAAAACAGGCTATTTGCACCATAAAATGTTTATATTTACCATATGGTATAACTGGTTGGAGAAAGGATCCAAAATTAATGTATAAATGTAAGAGAAGATATTAGAGAGGAGTGAAATAGTTATTGTGTAATAGATAGGTATAAATTGTAGTGAACATAGAAATTAGTAAGTAATATATAAAATGTATGTGTATATAGTTGGTTAAAAGATAAAATAGACATTATCAAAGATGCCGGTATCGAAAAGCTGTAAAAATGTAACAAGGATGTTAAAGATGTAAATATTGAATAAAAATTATTTATAAAAAAAATGTTTATATTTATCAATATAATGTCCTTTAGGAGCTTCAAATTACAACTGCTATCAGTTCCAGCCAACATAATCAGTCAGACTGATGGGAACTGTAGTCCCAAATAATTGTAGGGCCCATGTCTGAAGAAGGTTATATTATAGAATAAGATTTAATTAAAGTGAGTTTTACCACTTTTTGTTATTCTAAACCAAATATATGGGCCTTGTCAGAGCTGACTTGGGCTTTGGGTAGAATGCCTAGAGGCCGGGACATGGCAAGTTTAAATCTTATTTAGCTTTAATTAATTGTCTATATTTTATATGATCATTCAGGCCATTGTACATAACATTAGTAGAGATGGAGTAGAGAGGAAATGGTACAGCACAGCCACATTAATTGAATTTTTAAGATCCTTAAATTATTTATCTTGGGTTCTACAACCTCTTTTGTTATTCTCCGCTTTTATTACTACAATTGATCATGTTTTATAAAGTGAGCATGCATAATTAATATTTCAATCTATCAATTCAAGAGCATCCACACTTTTTTTGCATATAGACATTTCTAAAGCTATCCTGTTAATTATTGATATGCAAATTGGTTTTGTCCCAGCATATCTGAGAGTCTGAATTTCTATGTCTCTAATTATGATACATTTTGAGTCATTTGATGGAAGCTGACCTGTTGGCCTGTCCTGTCTCCCTCAGTGGGATCCCTTGAGGTCCTCTTTGTAAGAAGAGAACCCTCAGCCTGTTGGAACTTCCCAGGTGGGTTTCAGCAGGTTCTGACCAGTTCTGGAGAACTGGTAGTGGAAATTTTGAGTAGTTCGGAGAACCGGTAGTAAAAATTCTGACTGGCCCCACTCCCATCTATTCTCTGCCTCCCAAGTACCAGCTGATTGGGAGGAAATGGCGATTTTGCAATAACCTTCCCCTGGAGTGGGGAGGGAATGGAGATTTTACAGTATCCTTCCCCTGGAGTGGGGTAGGAATGGAGATTTTACAGTATCCTTCCCCTGCCATGCCCATCAAGCCATGCCACATCCACCAAGCCACACCCGCAGAACTGGTAGTAAAAAAATTTGAAACCTACCACTGTTCCCAATGTCTAACTTTCTCTATGTCCAGAGCTATTTGCTAGCAACCATGTGCTCCATTGCCTAGCTAGAATAAGGCTAAATGTTAGGGAAACAGTGCTTGAGGTCCCAGTTCTATAGTTTTGCCTCTTATCTGTAGTTTTTTAAATTATGATTTTTGTTTATTTTCCTGTGATGCACTAAAGTTGTAGTGCTTCAAGACTTAGTTCCTTTATAAGACATTTTCACAAGTGAATTTACTTTACTATCCCACTTAATTGATCCATAGGATGATTTTCCATATATAAATTGTTGATAAATTTTGAAAAAAAAATGGCATCTAAAAGCATGACTGGTTGGGGTTCAAGGTGAGATTTCCTGGTATTTTAGTTTAATTAAAATGAATGAAGTAACATTGACATGGAGGAAGAAAAGCAATATATCTAGCAAATAATAAGATTTAACATCTTCATAAAGATTGATTGATTGATTTGCAAGCTACAGCGGTGGGTTTCACATTTTGTTACTACTGGTTTGCTGCGCGCGCACACACGCTTTGCGCTGGGGTGAAATGTAAAATGTGTTACCACTGGTTCTGTGGGCGTGGCTTGGTGGAGGGGGGGCTAATGTGACTGGGTGGACGTGGCCAACTTTTTTTTTTTAAACTTTTCAAAGCATTTTTTTCTAAAAAATGCAACTCAGCTGGGATCGTCAGAGAGGCTTTTTAAAAAATGCTTTGAAAAGCCTCTCTGCCGATCAGGCAACTCAGCTGGGATCATCAGAAACTTTTCAAAGCATTTTTTTTACCACCTCTTCGGCCAAGAGGTTGCAGAAAAAAATGCTTTGAAAAGCCTCTGAGGATCCCAGCTGAGCCGCGCAATCATCAGAGACTTTTTTTTTTACTTTTAAAAGCATTTTTTCATCGGAAGAGGTTGTAGAAAAAATGCTTTTAAAAGTTAAAAAAAAAGCCTCTGATGATCGTGTGACTCAGTTGAGCATGGTGGGGGGGGGTGCAGGGATTTTTGCTACCGATTCTCCGAACCATCCGCCACCATCGCTACCGGATCGGGCGAACCGGGAGCATTTCACCCCTGCTTTGCGCGCATGCACAGCTTCCGCGCATGTGCCTGCCTTCCGCACATGCACTTTGCTCATGCGCGTGCCTTCCGCGCATGCACCCGGCCTAAAAAATGTGCCTAAATAGGACAGCATAGCTCCAGGGCTGGTGGGCAGAGCCACCCGCAATCTCCACTACCGGTTCGCCCGAACCAGTACGAATCGGCTGAATCCCACCTCTGCTACAGAAGTTTTGCCCTGCACTGAGGCCCTGAATGATAAGGAAAGGATTCCATGCATAGATTCTTTTTAAAGCATAGATGGAATAAATTTGTTTTAACTGGTCAAATTTGCTCTGATGAAAAATGGCAAGAAGGAATTCCATGGCAGGTTGATACTGATCTGCTTTTACTTTTGTTTTTCAGGATCTGTTGGCAGGATGAATTCAGAAAGAGACTCTGAAACAACCTTTGATGAAGACTCTCAGCCCAATGATGAGGAGGTTCCATATAGCGACGATGAGACGGAAGATGACTTGGACACTCAACCTGATATTGAGCCAGAGCAAAACTATTTTAACAGAGAGGTGGAAGCAACCCGAGACACACTTAGAAAAGGTGAGAACGCAAGAATTTTTTTAAAAAATAGTTTTTATTAAGCTTTTTACTTTTAAAAACAGGAAAAAAAGGACAAGGACAAAAACAGAGTAAAAAACATGACAAACATAACAATATATTATATGCTGTTTTTACAGCCTTCTGTGTCAACATGCATATTGTCTATTTTTGTTCAATTCTTCTACTGAATACATACATTTACATTATATTTATTTACACAATCAATACTATAAGGTTAACAATAATTAGTAACATATAGTTCTTTATTTCAGCGATATTAATTTAAATTTCCCAATTCTTATTTAGATTTCTTTTTTCTAAATATTTGTAGAATTTGTTCCACACTCTATAATAGTCTGAATCTTCTCTTTCCTTAATTTCCATTGTCATTTTATCCATTTCTGCACATTGTGAAGTTTTCCTAATCACTATTTCCTCTGGTGGTATATTATTTTGTTTCCACCCTTGTGCAATGGTAATCCTTGCTGCGGTTAGTATGTGAAGTATTAGGTATTGTGAAGATTTCTCTATTTTTGGATCTGTTATTCCTAATAGGAAGAGCTCTGGTTTGAATTCTATCTTTTGTAATGAGAATGCAAGAAATTATTACCAAAGGCTAATGATTATTTTGAAAGATTTTTTTTCTTTAGAGTAGAATAAAATAACAGAGTTGGAAGGGACCTTGGAGGTCTTCTAGTCCAACCCCCCTATTCAGGCAGGAAATCCTATACAATTTCAGACAAATGATTGTCCAATCTCTTCTTTAAAATGTCCAGTGTTGGAGCATTCACAACTTCTGGAGGCAATTGTTCCACTGATTAATTGTTCTAACTGTTAGGAAATTTCCCCTTGGTTCTAGATTGCCTCTCTCCAGTGGTGTTATTCAAAATTTTATACTGCTGGTTCTGTGGGCATGGCTTGGTGGGCGTGGCATGGCATGGCTTGATGGATGTGGCTTGCTGGGCATGGCAGGGGAAGGATACTGTAAAATCTCCATTCCCTCCCCACTCCAGGGGAAGGTTACAGCAAAATCCCCATTTCCTCCCGATCAGCTGGGACTTGGGAGGCAGAGAATAGATGGGGGCAAGGCCAGTCAGAGGTGGTATTTACCGGTTCGCCAAACTACTCAAAATTTCCTCTATCTGTTCTCCAGAACTGGTCAGAACCTACTGAATACCACCTCTGCTTCTCTCCTTGATTAGCTTCCATCCATGGCTTCTTTTTCCTGCCTTCAGGACATTTGGAGAATAGCTTGACTCCCGCTTCTTTGTGGCAACCCCTTAGATATTGGAGCGCTGCTATCACATCCTTCTGGAAATACAGAGTAATTACTTAAGTAGATCAATTAGTTGCCCAGTAACAAACTTAATAGGTAATCTAATTTAGATCTTGTTAGATGCCTGGGACCTTTAACTTTCCCATGCCTATTTTGATGAGCAAAGAAAAACTTCCATCATCATAAATCAGTAATTAATTCAGAACATTTGCAACATGGAAGAGATTATCAAGGAGATTTTTCTTCCATCAAAATTCAGTACATTAATTGAGATATATTTTGGGGACATTATTCATGAACAAGTAGTAGCTAATACTTATGTGAATAAGGATTAAGGCACAGAAAAACAATGGTTAGATTATGTCAACTTTTCAATTGGATTTAGTAACTGCATAGAAAATAGATGTGTCATTACAATAGCTTTACAGCAAGCTTTTCAGTAAAAACAAAACAAAACAAATGGATGACATAACTGTGCTTCTTTTTAGTAAGGTGTCCTTTCCCCTCCTTCCAGATAAAATTAATTTTACCATTCAACAGCTCCTGTTCTCCCACTTTTAGCATTTCTCTGTCAATACTACACATTTTGTTGGTTCATCAGTACTGCTAGTTTTGATTTATTAAAGCAAAATTGAACAGCATCAAGATATTTCTGAATGTATGCAAAATCAAGGATATAATGCAGAATGTTTGCCTTTTGAGCTTTGCAAATGGTGCAGCTGCTTTGAGATTTTTTTTTTTTAAAAAAGGAGGGGGTGCACACTCCCACTTAATACATATTACGGGAAGAAATATCCATCTGGCTCAGTTCCAAGCTGGGTGAAAAATACTAGAAAGATGGAGGCTGATTAAAAAGATGGTTTATTGATGAAGCAGAACCACATGGGTTTGTGGTTCTGGGCAGCTGACAAAATGGAGCGGGGGGGGGGTTAATACCTTCTTTGGCCTTTGCACTTGAGCTTTCTGTTCCTGTGCAAGAACATGTATTCTATTGGCTGTTGTCAGATTTCTATGGGATCATGTAGGGGTTATGTAGGGGTCATAGCTGGTTCTATAGGCAAAAGAGGAAATGCAAATCCTAGGTCCGTGATGGTGAACCTATGGCATGTGTGGGCACACAAGCCATCACCCCAGTTCAGCTCCACCACACATGTGCATGCACCTCCTGCCAGCCAGCTGGTCATCAGGTCTCTGCCGTGCATGTGCGGGGGATGAGGCATATATGCATGCATGGGAAGGATGGGGCACATGTGGAGGGGCATATACATGCACACACGGGGTAGGGGGCATGCAGGGGGCCGCATGTGCATGCGTGGGGGGCTTTGGGCACGTGGCCCGGAAAAGGTTAGCCATCACTGTCCTAGGTTTGTCTGAGCTAATCTGGTCAGCCTTTGGCTTATTGTTTATCTGAGCTCCCAGGTGAAGTTTGGACTGCCCTGAGATGGTGCAATAAATGGGCTTGTGTTCTGACAGGGTATTGCAATTTCTATTGTGGCTTAATGGCTTTCATCCTGTTTTGGATCTTGAGTGAGGGGGCTGCTTCTAATCCTACCATCCTGCCTTTGTTCAGACTTTGCTGCAAGGAGTTTCAAAATATCCTGTCTTGAATGGATTTCTGCCTGCAGTATTTGCTTTGCCTATGAATAGAGCTATTTAGATACTTGTCTTCCTCTTTCAATAAGCTCTTTATCTCTTAAGTGCTGACATCTGCTGTGGGCTTTTAAGGAAAGGGGGGGCTGCTTTCTGCCTCTAAAAAAATGTTTCTCCATTTCTCCCTTTGGGGAAATATATTCTGGGGGCTTTTTAATATTTCCCAAAATGTTTCATTCTTCTAGGAGGGGTAGGCGTTGACTTTCTACAATAGTATATAGAAGGAAAACCCGTTCTCTGCTTCCAAGTATTTACAAATTAAATATTTTGCTGTGTTTTCAGATTGCAGCTGGCAAGTTAAAGCAAATGACAGAGCTTTCTATGAGCAACCCCAATTTAAGAAAACAATATTCCTTTGTATTCAGAAAAGTAAATACGCAGTAAGTAAACATCTTTATACGTAATAGTTTCCAATAGTTCTTAAGCCTCTCATCTAAAGAGAAAATCTTAATTGATTAATTGTTTTGTACAGTCATGGATTCATTAGGCCCAGACTTTGCAAAAGTTATACTTTCTAGATGCATTTGAGTGCAGTTCTTACTATAGTGTATTTAAGGAAAACAAACAGAGAAACTGGATGACCTAATAATGTTCATTTTAATATGCACATGCATTGCAGTTGGCATTTAACATAGTTGAAGAGCCTAGTGGTTGTTGCATTGGAGTTTCCATCAATCCTAAAATTGCTCTGGTCTTTTTCATTCTCAAATAAGACCTCATCTAAAGAGATATTTACCCTTTGCAGTTTTAATTACTTAATTATTTTCTAAATGCCATTAATCTTTTTTTGTGCCAGATAATTCAATTTGCATTTCAGTGGCCTTTTAGAAGCTACACTTTCAAAAATGGTTAGAGCTAAATTGGAGGTGATTTCCTTGTATTTTAGTTTAATTAAAATTAATGAAATAACTCATATGTTGACATGGAATTTAGCTGAGGAAGAAAAGCAATGTTTCCAAACCAAATAATAAGATTTAACATCATGGTAAAAAGGTTCAATAGGTGTGTATATATTTGAGAAAGAAACAATAGACTCCTATCTAAAAATAATTACTCAGGGATCTGGAAAAACATACAGGTGTTTTTTTTTTTTTAAGATGGAGAAAGTTAAAATTGTCTTGATTAAGAAGAATTCTTCCAAGGTTTAATTTTCTGTTCCAAATGCTTTCATTAAAAATGGAAAACAAGGTATTAAATGAATGGCAGACACAACTAATTTGATGTGGTCTAATAAAAGTGAACCGGTAGCAGACATGGGAGCATTTCACCACTGATCTGGATTCTCATTTTACCCATCTCAAAAGGATGTAAGGCTAAATCAAGCTGAGTAAATTGAACAGCAGAGTTGGTGAAAATTCCTTTGTATATTTAAAAAAACTCAACACTTCCAAAAAGAGAATATTTATGAAATCCATTTATGAGACAAACTGGGAATGAGGATTGCTTAGGCTTCCCAAGGCAACTTTTCAATACTTGATTAAGTGGGGAAAGCCTCTCTATTTTCCTTCAGTGCTTTTCTGAAGTTGGTTTTATTTCTTTATGCAGAATAATATGGAGTGGGATAAGACTTTTTGCAAATCAATAAAATCCCATAGACTGTTGAGTAGTCTGGTTTGTATAATACACTTGCCTATCAAATCACTTTGGTTAATAATGTTTTATTTAAAATACAAAATGAATTTTTATGATTTCTATATTAATGCTTTAAGTAAAGTGATTTTGTTTTTTGTCTTCAACAGGGGAACGCCATCAAAACCTACAAGTATAATCCAATTACTTTTTTGCCATTGAATTTGTATGAACAGTTTAAAAGAATTGCCAATTTCTATTTCCTTATTCTACTTATTTTACAGGTATAATAAATGTTGACATTTATTATGGAGTAAACCCTCTTTATAATCAATTTTAGAGCTGCAGATTGATTCAGTATACCCTGTTTTCCCTGAAAGCAAGACCTCCCTGGATAATAAGCCCAATCGGGCTTTAACGCACATGCGTTAAAATAAGTCCCTCCCCCGAAAATAAACCCTCACTGAAAATATTTAACCGCATGCGCAGCCTGTTCCCACTATTTCCTCTGGTTAGGGTTAGGGAGACAGAGCTGGAAATCAGGTAAGATGTCAAGAGGAGCCCCGTCTTGCTCCACACGCCCCCAAATAATGAGACCTTCTCGAAAATACGGCCAAGAGCTTATTTCGGGGTTCAAAAAAATATAAGACAGGGTCTTATTTTCAGGGCAACACGGTACATCTACCACCGGTGTAAAATGGTTGACAATCTGGGAGACTAGACTATACGTACTTTGTGGTTTTATATACCACAAAGTACGTATAGTCTAGTCTCCCAGATTGTCAACCATTTTGGTTGATTTTATATACGTACTTTGTGGTTTTAATCGCATGAGGGAAGTTCTTGACTGATTTTCAGAAAACAAATTACAAATTTGTTGCGCCATCATTTAACAAATTACAGTATATGATCAATCTGCTCGTATATTTGTGATGCTTTACACAATTCAATCTACGTTGTATTGGTGTAGCAACATTTGAACATGAGCTGATCCAAATTTCCTTGTTTAGCTTACTGTAATGTAATGTGGAGACTACAGACAGACATCTTAGCCCCAGAGGGCATGTGCAATAATGGAGCATTTTTGTATTTAATGCCAAAAATCAGTACTTCCTTCTAGGGAACGGGGTTTTCTTGCTTCACCACTGTTAACCTTTAACATTCTCCTTTTGGTAGAGTTCCTACTGCTACTTGCTAGCTCTGTCTAGTATTTACCACAGCTCATATAAAGATGACTGTTTTAAGCTTTTCGGATAGGACAGACTAGAACAATACCATGCAAAGAAAAAATAATAAGAGTATTTCTGACTCAAAACCAGATGGATATGCTATGTTTCAATGAAAGTATTTCTAAGTTAACTGTGCAGTACTTAAATTGGATCTATTTGGGATAATCCTTATTTTGTAACCATGCATTTAAATTTACTAAATCTAAGAATTGTGAATAAAGGTTCAGAGGCAGTATTCTCAACCTGATTTAGGACTCTGATTCATTACTGGCAGTCCTTAACTTATGACCACAAATGAGACCAAAATTTCCATTGCTAAGCAAGGAGGCTTTTAAGTGAGTTGCGCCCAATTTTAAAGCCTTTTTTGCCAATTTTTTAAATGAATAACTGCAATTGTTAAGTGCATCACACAGTTGTTAACCAAATCCAGCTTTCCTCATTAAGTTTGCTTGTCAGAAGTCATTTGGGAAAGTTGCAAATGGTGATGACATGATCCCAGGATCCTGCAAACATCATAAATATACGTGTGTGGCAGGGGTAGGTTCTACTTACCATTACAACCGGTTCGCAGCGGGGCTGCACTCTCTTCTGCGCAAGTGCAGAAGCGTTTTGATAACATCGGGATCGGTGGGCGGAGCCTCCCGCCCGTTTTACTACCGGTTCTATAGAACCGGTGCGAACCGGGGGCAACCCACCACTGTTGCGTGGGTTGCTAAGCGCTCCAATTTTGATCACATGACTGTGTGAGGACAGTCGTAATTGACTTTTTGTGATGCCATTGTAACTTCAAACAAGTGGTTGTAAATTGAGGATTACATTTAATAGGAATAGCATAATCTGCCATCAGGAATCTATCTAATATATAAGCCACTTGGGATATCTATGTGGTGTCTTACAAAAATAATTAACTGATGCGTTTTGTTCTTTTCACTGCAGACAGTTCCTCAGATAACAACTCTGTCTTGGTATACTACGTTGATTCCATTACTCCTGGTCTTGGGTATCACTGCAGTTAAAGATCTAGTGGACGATATTGTAAGAATTTTTGCTTTTCATTTTTTTTAAAAATGTATAAAGAGTGATAAAAGATTTTCAATAGAACAACAGACAAAGGAAAACAGAGCAGATTACTGGGTTCCCTAAATTAAAAGAAAGGAAAGGCATGACATAGCTTCTCAAAAGAGCCAGTTTGGTTGTAATGGTTAAGGTGCTGTCTTAGAAACCAGGAGACAGAGAGTTCTAGTCCCGCTTTAGGAATGCAAGTTGGCTAAATGGTTTGGGTCAGTCATTCTCGCACACCCCAACCCACTCACAGGGTTGTTGTTGTCATGGTGAAAATAGGAATAGGAAGGAGTATTAGATTTGTTCACTGTCTTGAATTACTTATAAAGTAATAAAGGCAGGATAAAAATCTAACAAATAAATAAACATATTTTGTAATTATTATGCAGATACCTTCCTGATAACAAATGATTTAATTGCCTGAATTATTATTATTATTTTCTGAAATATTTGGTGCATTATCCCTATCCATCAAAAGTAGGAAGAGATCTTGTGGGAGGAGAGATACTTTTAATATTATGATCGTTATTACAGCTTCTTCATGTTAAATAATGAGAGTCTTTTTAATATCATTTCATTTATTTCTCCTTTTAGGCACGCCATCGGATGGACAATGAAATTAACAATCGAACATGTGATGTTATTAAGGGCAAGAGGTACTATAGTGAGATATCTATAAAATTTTCTAATTATATCTATAATTTTTTTACAGGTGCAATGGTTATTAACTTGGGGGAGAGGCAGGAAAAATGAGGGTGCCCTGGGCACACACACTAATTTCCCACTTAGTGAAAAATTTCTTTATTGTCTCTTTCTCATGATCCATTTGAAACAGATGGCTTCATTCTGGTATAGAATCAGCTACCAAGGATTGTGTGTATTATTCACAATTGAAGTGTAGGATTATATTCATGATATTTGAAGCTGTTAAACTTTTCATTTCTGTCTATCATGCAAATATTTGATTCTCAGTTTCAGGCAAATTTCTGAACCTGATTTCTGAAATCAAAAGATTGCTTCACATTGGCTCCATTTAACCAACTGCAGTGGTTTTGTACAAACACACAATTACTTTTAGCTTTCCATCTGGTTTGATTTAATCTGAATTGGTTTGGAAGTTCAGACTGGATCAATGTTTCAAATCTGATCAGCTTTATTTGAATTGAACTGGTAATCTGACTTGAATCCAGTTTGTACAAGTCTAATGTTTACATAGCGATGAATTTGTGTCAATCATTAGATAATTTTCAGCCACGTGCATAACAAATAACTAAGTAAACAATTTTCCTGAATGTTACATAGCTGAATGATTCTAATGTCACTTTTGAAGTAATAAAATGGGGAAGAAAAATCAAGATCCAATTTGGGTCGATCACTGGGACCAGAGGAAAACTCACTGAAAACTCTTCCAAGTTTTCAGATTCGTGCTGGAGCTCATCTTCAGGGAACTTCTCTCTACTGGAATATGTGCTTTGGGCTATTCCATTCTTTGTATTTATGTAGTGCCTTCCTAATGGTTGATTGGTGTGTTGATGGCTGGTGATGCATGCTAAAGTTTTTATAGGGAAGTTTGCATTACTGTTTTATACATTTTTGGAGCAAAATACTAGAAGCTTTACTTTAATAATTATTAAATTATAATTTCATTTCTGTGTATATAATGTACACATTTCTATGTGTAAATATCTTGCTACTTAGTTTTCAGAACACAAAATGGAAAGACATTGCAGTTGGTGATATCATCCGTTTGGGAAAAAATGCATTTGTTCCTGTAAGTACAAAAGCTTTGAATGTGTATAAATTTACGTTGAAAAATTAAATGTTGCACTGATGTACATTTAATTTATTTTGTTTATTTAACTAGGCTGATATTTTATTGTTGTCCAGTTCAGAGCCGAATAGCCTTTGTTACGTAGAAACAGCTGAATTAGATGGGTAAGTGTGTTTATTTTCACTTTCATTCTCCAAACATGTCCAAAATATTGCTTGTGTGTTGTCTTAACAACAGATTTACATTCTTACAAAATGTAATTTTAGGGAACATATTTAAACATTAAAATATTATATTTTATTCCATTTGCATATTTAGGACATGAAGGAAGTAAAGCTGAAGTATTGTTGTTAAAATAGTATTTTATATTGTTTGTAGGTTACAGTTTATTATTGGGAATATACATAGATCTGTCAATATAGAAAACATCTTGCTTTTAAGAACTACGCAACTAATTCTGTTTGAAGGATATAAAATATAAGTGAGAGAAATATAGCATGACCAATCTGTTAAAATGTATAAATTGTTTTTTTTCCTGTAAATTATGGTGAGGCTTTCTTCTTTTAAAGAAGAAATTTATCATTCTTGTGGTTCATCTTGTTTGGTTGGCTGTTGCTCTCTAATCTGGTTCAATAGTATTTTAGTTCTCCTATATAATCACCGCACAAATAACACGAACAAGGTGACACAAACAGCTACAAGGAGCCATTTCCCATTGTCATACAATGGCAAAAAAAAGGAAACTTTTATATGCTGGTTCTATGTACAGTAGTTCCCATTCTCATTTTTAAAAAATGCTTTTGTTTTATTTTCCTTAGCAAAATGATATAATTCCCTCAAATGACCATGAACCACCATATTATATCTCTAATCATCCCATGCAACTTACTTCTCTACTTTGTTAACAAAATGTATTGTTAATTAGATTTAATGGAGAAAGAAGTAGAGCAGCTTGTAATCTATGAAATTACTTGGCCATGGGGCACATCTAGAAATTGGAATACAATTTATTTTGAGATTTCATGCAGGGAAGGCTTATAGATTTTGCCCCTGTTGTTTTATTCATATTTTAAATATAATAACCAGAAAAATAGGAAAGACGAAATGTAATAAAAAATAAATAAATGCAGAGTCTTAAGCAAACTTAAAAAAAGAACTGAAATCCTTCATTTATCTTCTTAAACTTCCACCACTGCAACTTATGTCTTTTTCTCTCTCTCTCTTTCTCTGCTAGTGAAACCAACTTAAAGTTCAAAATGTCACTGGAAGTAACAGACAGGTGCCTTCAGGAAGAAAGTGCACTTGCAGTATTTGATGGTTTGTTCAAACATACTTTCCCTTTTTAATCTGTAAATTATCTTTAGAAATTTATCTTCCATCAAATCCAAAGATTTTTATCCAGTCTTTAAGGAACTTTTTCACATGTATACCGAAAAAACATTTTAACAAGCTCAGTAACCAAGAAAACCCCATTAACATTAGGACCTGCTGTTCCCTTTTACTTCTTAGTAGAAATCATTAAGTTTGAAACATTTTTCCATTGCAAAAAGCACATATTATTTTCGATGTAACTACTTAGCTTCTCCATTCTGATTGTCTCAGTCGTTTGTGAACTTCTCCATAAGCTGCTTTATTAGGTGAAATTCTACATGAGATGCTTACATTGAAAGAAAAACTGAAGTATGTTCCTATTGCATATCATAGAACAGAAAATATTAAATTTCTGCCAAATTCAATGAGTTGCATTTAACCGCATAAGAATGCCATGGAACTCATTCCCTGCATTCTTCTTACAATAACCTTCCAGCTCATCCATGTGGAGGTGAACATTTAAGGGCTCCTCTAAATAGAACAGACATGAATTTAGAATGAGGGGAAATGGGCCCATTCATAGTTGGATTTACTATCTTCGAGAAGAACCCCCACTTCGTAGATGTCTCCATCTCATTTGGGGAGAGAGTATCCCTCCCAGTGGTGGAATTCAAATTTTTTTACTACCGGTTCTGTGGGTGTGGCTTGGTGTGGCTTGGTGGGCATGGCAGGGGAAGGATACTGCAAAATCTCCATTCCCAGCCCACTCCAGGGGAAGGATACTGCAAAATCTCCATGCCCACCCCATTCCAGAGGAAGGATACTGCAAAATCCCCATTCCCTCCCCAATCCTGGGGGAAGGATATTACAAAATCTCCAATCCAACCCCACTCTGGGGTCAGCCAGAAGTGGTATTTGCCGGTTCTCCGAACTACTCAAAATTTCCGCTACCGGTTCTCCAGAACCTGTCAGAACCTGCTAAATAGCACCCCGATCCCTCCTCCTTAATTCCCTATGCTACTGTTGTTTGTAGACACAATTCCAGAAACAGGGAAACTTTACACCTTTTATCTTATTGATCATTAGGGGCATTAGAATAAAGATCAAATGGAAAGATTTCCTGTTGGTTGCTTTCCTGCTTGAAAGACAGATATTCTCAGGTGCATCCTTCCAGCTCGGCTCTTATAAGAAAAATGCTTTACTGTACTTCCTTATTTTTTAAATCATTTTTACCTACCATGAAGATAGAAAGCTCAGGGATGCAAACCTTTAGTAGCAGAAGGTAATTACAGTAATAAACTTAATTGTCATTCTGACCATGATCCTCTGTCTCCAAAGTGGTACATAAGAACTTGGTTCCGTTCATACAAATTGGTTGTGCAAAATACAGACTCTAACTAGGATTCTTCAGATTTTGTATGCATGATCTACTCTTTTCCAGGGGCCTTATGAAGTTATAATCAACATTTTCAAGAGGCTCTAAAATGTGTCAAGAAAAGGAGTAGCACCTGTAATCCCCTCCTATGTGTGAAGTACTGGCAGACTTCATTTAGTGACTGTCTTGTTTAGTGGTGCAGTTTTGAAGTGATGAAAAAATAACTTTGACCAATCCTCACATTTATGGCCTTCTTGGAAAAGTTGAAATAAGATCATAAATAGAGCCACAGTTTCACTTAGCAATCGCTTCGTATAACGACTAAACTGCCAGTCCCAACTGTGGTAGCTAAACAAGGATTACTTGAATTGCATGTCATCTACTGTTCACTTTCCAGATAGAGCAATCTGCCATGAAAATATTTTAAGTACAATGTTGTGATCTAAAATCTTTTCTTTCCTCTTGCTGCTCTTTTTAATAACCACCTAGGCCTGGTAGAGTGTGAAGAGCCCAACAATCGTCTAGATAAATTTACAGGCACCATGATATGGAGAGGAAAGAGATATGCTTTGGACTCTGATAAAATTTTGTTGCGTGGTTGTAAAATCCGGAACACAGAAGTATGTCATGGACTTGTCATATTTGCAGGTATCTATCTAATGAATGAAATATCACTTGCTGGCTTTTTGATGTAAAAAGAGACAGTTTTTTTTCACAAATGTATATTCAGTTTTTGACATGTCAAGACTATGATAAATAATACAACATAATAAATTGCCAAATATTCTTATTATGCACCTATGAAAATAAATGTGTATTATTAATATGAGTCTGAAAATAATGACATTTACACTGTAGTTTTTATGTGATTTTAGGGTCTGATACAAAAATAATGAAGAACAGTGGAAAAACACGGTTTAAAAGGACCAAAATTGACTCGCTTATGAATTATATGGTATACACGGTAAGATATTTCAGTTTATTTTTCCTCCTTGGCATTTAGTTAGGGTTAACAAAAGCTGTGGCACAAAATTGTTTACTGTTGAAGTCAAATATTTATCATGGTATCAGGGAAGAAAGTTTCTGGCTTCCTTGCAACCAGTCTTGACAAATAGAATGCAGGATCCATATTTATATAGATATATCTATACATCTTCTGCATAATACCTCTTCTTAAATGCAAATAGCGAATAGAAACAGCCTTCTTCTTCTTCCTATGCCATATCCATCATCGGACGTTGGCAGGGGTGAAATCTATTTACCTTCCCTACTGGTTTGGAAGTGCGCATTCCATGCATCATGTGCGCACTTGGACCCTTTGCGCATGCACAAAACCTTCTGTGCATGCGCAGAGGGTCAAAAACGGGTCACTTCCTGGTTAAAACCAGGAAGTAACGATGTCCGGGCAGGTGTGTGGAGCCTCGTGCTGCTGCCGCTACCGGTTCTCCAAACCACGTGCCGCTGCCAGTACCCGTTCGGCTGAAGTAGTCCAAACTGGTAGCATTTTACCCCTGGACATTGGTGATAATTTTGGTGATCCTATTTTTATCAACAGCTGCACGAAAAAGTGCTGCTGAGTTTTGTCCAAACCAGTCCCTTAGATTTTGAAGCCATGATCTTCTTCTGCCTGGACCTCATTTGCCTTCAATCTTTCCCTGGAGGATTAAGTGAGGTATGCCGTATGTATTTTTCGGGGTGTCGCATCACATGTCCAAAATATTCTAACTTTCGCTTTTTAATGGTTTTGATGATTTCCCTTGGCTTTCCTAGGCGGCTTATTACCTCATTTCTGATTTTGTCAACCCAGCTTATATGTAACAGCCAGTGGTGGGTTTCAGAAATGCTTACCACCGGTTTGCCCCACGCGTGCATGCTCGCTTCGTGTGCGTCTTCCACACGTGTGCCCGGCCTTCCGTGTATGTGCTTTGCTTATGCACGCACCTTCCGCGCATGCACTTGTCCTCAAAAATGTGTCTAAATAGGACATCTTTACGCTGGGCCACCCACAGTCACTGCTACCAGTTCACCGGCAGAATGCTACCTCTGGTAACAGCCATCTATAAATCCATATTTCACATGCTTCTAATCTCTTCAAGTGGCTTTCTGTTAGATACCAACTATCCACTCCGTAGAGCAGGATAGAAAAGATGTAACACCTGAGAAGCCTGATTTTCAATCTTAGGCTTAAATCGTGACTACAGAAGAACTTTAGAAAGAGCCAGCTGCTCCTAAAAGAAGACAAACGGCTCTTGCGATTATGAAGTTCTTCCTAAAATCTGTTCAACCCACTGATCCTTATCTTGCCACCTGCAGCAACAGAAATTGGCTCTGTTCTTTGTCCTTTGTGACAGCCTACCTCACTTATTGAAAGATGATTACCAGATTATTATCACTTACCTTTAGACTCACCTCTTCAAGCTAAACATGGCCAACTCTTTCAGTAGTTTCTTATAGAGTTTGAATAGTGAGTCACGGGAAGCCACCATGAAGATTATGGACATTTTTTTAAAAATACATCTAATTATTTATTTTGTGCATTGTCCTATGCAATTTCTGATCTTATTGTTTGGATTCATATCAATAGAGAGTGAACAAGGTGGTGACACGTTTATTTTTGATATTAGTTCAGTCTTTGTGCTGCTGAGTTGCCCATATCATTCATTAGTTGTGCTACAGTAAGTCTCTTATTAGGACAGAACAATTCTAAACTCATTTGCAACAGCAATGATCGGATCTGTTTTTCTCTCCTCTTCAAGCACCAGTGTGTGAATCTGAGATTCTTCATGATAGCTAGGGGATAGAATATTATTTCATAAGCATGTTTTTGGTTGTATTTATATTTCAGATTTTCGTATTACTCATCCTGGAGTCTGCCGGTCTGGCTATTGGACACACTTATTGGGAACAACAAATTGGCAATTCTTCTTGGTATCTCTATGATGGTGAAGATAATTCCCCTTCATACCGCGGCTTCCTTAATTTTTGGGGCTACATAATTGTGCTTAACACTATGGTTCCCATATCCCTCTATGTGAGGTAAGAAAGACAAGAAACTTCATTATGGTTTGAGTATAAGCTTGAAGTTGTTCTAATAAATCAGGGGTTCCAGTCGTTGTTTGAGAAGCAGAAAAATGTGTCCCTTCTCTGATTAGGATATGGTAATTTTGTAAATAGCAATAGCACTTAGACTTATATACCGCTTCATAGTGCTTTACAACCCTCTCTAAGCAGTTTACAGCATCAGCATATTGCCCCCAACAATCTGGGTCCTCATTTTACCAACCTTGGGTTAGGGTTGAATCAACCTTGAGCTGGTGAGAATCAAACTGCTGGCAGTTGATAGAATTAGCCTGCAATACTGCATTCTAACCACTGCGCCACCACGGCTCACTAAATACTAATGTAAGAAATGGGTATTCTGATTTAAAAATTGCTTTGAAATTTAGAATACCAGACAGTATTGCTTAGCATTTATAGAATCATAAGAATTGGGAAGTTAATTGTTGATACACATTCTTATTTACTCAGTGCAGGACTCCATATTCTTTACAGATGGCTGATGAGCCTCTACACATGTACATATTAGATGAAGGGGAACTCACCCCATCTCTCAGGAATTGTCCCAGTTTTAAAAATCCAAATTGGTATATATATGAAAATGCATCCATAAAAATTTCACTTAATTCTATAGTTTTCTACAACCCCTTCAGAAATTGCTTGATTCATTGGTCATGTCAAGGTTTTGAATAATGAGCCCAAGTAAATAAGAACTCCAAGGTTGGATTCTTCCTTAAAGGACTTCTTTATTGGGTACATCATATCAGCACTCTTAAATGCAAAACCAACTTTAATGTTCCCCGGGGTTACAGTATAATTAAAATAGCATATGTCCCCCTCCCCAAGTGTTGCCAGTCACATTGTCCAATAAAGTCAATTGGTGGGCTTCTT
Source organism: Arizona elegans (assembly GCA_022577455.1). Taxonomy (NCBI): domain Eukaryota; kingdom Metazoa; phylum Chordata; class Lepidosauria; order Squamata; family Colubridae; genus Arizona; species Arizona elegans. The sequence continues at coordinate 81,904,241 of JAKOOJ010000008.1, forward strand.
AGGCACTTCCCTATTTTCATCCGGCACCTGCAGAGATGACCTTGATTCCCAAGAGAAAGATTGGTATTGTGTCTGGCAATGCATTACAACCTCCTCCCCTCTTCCCAGTAGTGGGATTCAGCTGGTTTGGGCCGGTTCGGATGAACTAGTTGTTAAATTGCTGACTTGCCCCGCCCCTCCCCTCCCCTTCCAGGACTCCCCACACGCCTCGTTTTGGCTCCCAGGTAAGTGCAGGGAGGCCTACTAGGCCCAAAATGGGGCACGGGGGTGGGGGTGGGGGGGATGCGGCGCGGCCCCCTGTGGCCCGTGTTTGATCCCAGGAGGCTGCAGGGAGGCCTACTAGGCCCAAAATGGGGTGCGGGGGTGCGGTGTGGCCTCCCTGCAGCCCGTTTTTCCTCCCAGGGGGCTGCAGGAGGCTGAGTGCTGCCTGTCACACACCCCTGGCCACGCCCACCAGGGCCACGCCCAGCCAGCCAGTCATTAGGGCAGAGAACGGGTTGTTAAATTATTTGAATCCCACAATTGCCCCTCCCCATACAGTGTGGCAACTGAAAAGCGTGAAAATGATGTCAGTCCGATTCGGTTTGAAGTTGATACGTCATTCCTTACTACTCCTCTAAAACAATTATTGTTCAATGTTTCTTGTGCACTCAAGTTCTGAAAACTGGGTAATCTTTGTGGTTTCTTACTCACTAGTGTTGAAGTGATCCGTCTGGGCCAAAGTTATTTTATCAACTGGGACTTGCAGATGTATTATCCAGAGAAGGATACAGCTGCAAAAGCAAGAACTACCACTTTGAATGAACAGCTGGGACAGATCCACTACATCTTCTCAGACAAGACAGGCACATTGACGCAGAATATCATGACCTTCAAAAAATGTTGCATAAATGGACAAACCTATGGTAAATCTAATTTTTATTATGAATGATTACAAGACATTCATGGTATGGAGGATAAGTGATAAGTGATTGCTATGAAAATCATACTGAAAGTATGTTCATCAAATGTTCCTCATCAAACCAAGAAGATCTTGGTTTGATGAGGGACGCCACAAGGATAAGTCCCCCATTCTTCACTATTTTCATTAATGACTTGGGTGATGAGATGGAGGTGATGCTTATCAGATTTGTACATGATAAAAAATTGGGGAGAATAGCTAATTTCCTGAAAGGTAGAAATTCCAAACTAGATTATCGATAAATTGGAGAAATAGGTTGAAAATAATAGTATGAAATTGGATAGACAAATGCAAATTACTTAGAAAATTACTTAGAAAAGAAAATAAATCACACAGGTATGGGATATCTAGTTAATTAATACTTGTAAAAAAATTGTTGCAATAGTTGATTTCAAGTTAAGTATGAGCCAGAAGTATGATGTGATTGCAAAAAGGGCAAATGCAGTTTTAGAATAAAATTCACAAAATTATAATTTCTAAATTATTCATTTCCCTCTGCTTGGCTTCCGTCAAAACCCAGCTCAAGCACTGTGTGCAGACTGAAACGCTACACCTCAAGTAGTATTCAGCAAATGAGAATGGGTTCTGAGAATGAGAATAATTGTTCAGGGCTTAGAAAGCAAGCTCGATTGTGTTTCCCCCAAAATAAGACCTAAGAGTTAAAACAAGCCCTTGCATATTTTTCAGGATGCTCGCAATATAAGCCCTACTCCAAAAATAAGCCCCAGTTAAGATTGTCAGCCAGACGGACGCATTTAGTACTGTATTTCCTCAAAAATAAAACCTAGCTGGAAAATAAGCCCTAATGCATCTTTTGGAGCAAAAATTAAGATAAGACCTGGTCTTATTTTTAGGGAAACATGGTATGAAGAGAAATTGAAGGAGTTGTTTATGGTTAGCTGTGGTAAAAGACTATGATGAACAGATTTAGCAGCACTGAAAAGATGTCACATAGAAGAGTTCTCCCTTGCTCCAAAATGCATAATATGGAATAGAAGGCAGATTCCGAATGAATTTTAGGGAAAAGGCAGTGGGCTCCTGTTTACTGGATTGTTGAGTGCTCAAGTGGAAGCATCATCTTGGGATGCTTATATTTGGATTCCTGCAATAAGCAGAAAGGACAATTCAAAGACCCCAATATCTCCTCCCACCTTTATGATGCCATGAACTATTCCTTCACTGGTTGGTATAGTCAATTTACAAGATTGCTTGCCACAAAGATAAAATAGACTTGAGTGACTGTAATAAAACATTAGGCAAATGAATGTAATAATTTACAGTATGGCAAGACCAGACGGTAACTGTGCAAACAAGAATTTCCCTTTCTCCTGGAAACCCTCAGCAGAAGATTAGGTTGATCTACCAGATATTTTTGGCTATGTCCACATGGAGCAGCAGCTGGAAGATGAAATCGCTGATAATCTTGCCTCAGCTGTGCAAATTCCCATCAGGGTCTGTTTCTATGCAGCTCTGACTTCTTACAGTACTCTTAGAAAGACAGGGTTGAAGAAGATAGGTTCTTCTGATAAGACAAGATAGTGCTTGCACCAGAGTTGATATTTTATTTTTCTTTTCAGGAGAATGCAGGGATAAAACAGGCGAAGAGCATAATCATTTAGAAGTAAGCATAACCATTTATCTATTTTTTTTATTTTTACTTTTATTTAGTTATTAAATTTATATGCTTCTCACTATCCAAAGTTGCTCTCTGCAAATTTGGTGGAATTCCAGGAGAGAGTGTCTGTCTCCTGCATATGTCTCTTACAACTTCAAGGAAAGGGGTAGAGGGGCAGACTTATGCTGTTTCTAATTGGGTAGACCATGGACTGCATGGGATTATGCGTCTTTTTGAACTTTGGGTACTGAGTGGTGATGATCTATTGTCTGTGAGCCAATATTTATGATCCCAGGGACAAACTAGATAGTCCTTGGAATCAGTGGTGAAATGTAAAATTTGTTGCTACCGGTTCTGTGGGCGTGGCTTGGTGGCTGTCGCTTGGAGGGGAGGTCATGTGATTGGGTGGGCGTGGCCAACTTATTTTTTTTACTTTTTTAAAGCATTTTTTACTACCTATTCGCCCGAACCGGCAGTAAAAAAATGTTTAAAAAAGTAAAAGAAAAGGTTCTAACGATCACAGCTGTGCTGCACAGTCATTGGAACCTTTTTTTCCTTTACGATTCGGGTGGATAGATAGTAAAAAAATGCTTTAAAAAAGTAAAAAAAAGTTCCAACGATCGCGCGGCACAGCTGTGATCGTTGGAACCTTTTTTTACTTTTTAAAGCATTTTTTTTACTACTGGTTCACCTGAACCGGAGCGAACCGGTAGCATTTCACCCTTGCTTGAAATATATATCTCCTTGCTCGGTTTTCTTATTTACTTGTTTAGAATTTAAGCACTGGATGAATCAATCTGAATTAAATTCCTCATGCAAGTCATGAAGAAAACCTGGTCTTTCTCTCTCTTTCCCTTTTTCTTCTCAAATTTCATTCCTTTCTGGAGCCGGTGAAATTGTCTAAAGGAGAGTAGTGGATGGTTATAAAAAGGCAGAAATGGGCGGCTACAAAAATGGAAAGAATCAGTTTGTCTCATCTTGCATAACTTGGTCCTGACTAGTGTCAGGACAACAGGTGCTTAAAATTACTGAAAATAAAACTGGAAATAGAGTAAAGTGATGCAAATTTGGTGGACCATCTAACTAGCCCTGACAAAAATTGTTTACAAGGATTTAAGGAAGCCATAGATGATGATGAGGATGATAATTTTGCTACCTGCAATAGGTAGCTTTGTGGGATTGAATATGACAAATTTAAAATGTGTTATCATCTGGCAAATTTGAGCCAGTGCATATTTTCCCGTTAGTGGATTATTGATAATTCCCAGTTCAGTAAATTATAATTCAGTATAGGCAGGAATTGCTTATGTTTTACTTTAGATTTAAATTAATTAGGCAAGGACAGGGATGTCAAACTCAAGGCCTGCAGGCTAAATCTGGCCCACAGGGTGCTTAGATCTGGCCCATGGGGCCACCCTGGAAACAGTGAAGGACTGGCCCATGATGCCTCTGCCAGTGCAAATGGAGCTTGTGAGGGCCACATGCGGAGCATTCGCTGGCAGAGGGCTGCAGGAGGCCGTTGTAGCCGAAAACGGCGCTCCGGAGCCCATTTTGTTTCGGCCACCACAGGTGCCCCCAATATGGGTGATGTCGAGGTGGCCATGCCCACCCTGGCAAGGCCATCCCCCCCCCCCATTTATTTACAATTATTTGTTTAGTGACTGTCCAAAGTTAAAACAGCACTGAAAAAAGTGACTTATGACCGTTTTTCCACACTTACAACCATTGCAGCATCCCAATGTTCACATCAGTGGTGGGTTCCTCCCGGTTCGGTCCGGTTCGGCTGAGCCGGTAGCGGTGACGATATGATGTCACCGAACCGGTTCTCCCCCCGCCCTCCCACCCATCCCCACCCACGTTATTCTTACCTTTTATTTGGTCCCACCCCCAATCTATTGCTGCCTCCTGAGTCCCAGCTGATGACTAGAGGGAAAAAAACTGTTTAAACTCTTGCTGCGGGGCTTCAAAGGGCCGTCCTACAGCTGATCAGTGTTAAAAGCAAACAAATGAGTTAGGTCGTAAGTGCGAGGACTTGTCGTAAGTGTGAGGACCTTCCAGAAATGACTGACCAGCTAGCCACGCCCACCTAGTCACATGACCTCCAAGCCACACCCACAAAATAAGCCACACCCACAGAACCGGTAGTAAAAAAATTTAGAACCCATCCCTGGGTCATATGATTGAAATTTGGCTACTTGGCATATATTTATGATGATTGGCATGTATTTATGATAGTTGCAATGTCCCAGGGTCATGTGATCACCTTTTCCGATCATCTGACAAGCAAAATCAATGGGGAAGCCAGATTTACTTAACAACTGTGGTAGGAAAGGCATAAAATGGAGCAAAACTCACGTAACCACTGTCTTGCTTCGCAACAGAAAATTTTGGATTCAATTGTGGCTGTAAATTGAGGTCTACCGGTATTATTATCTCAGGATTCCCCCCACCCACCGTATTTCATTATGACAACATGGGCATTACCTTTAAGTCAGTGGTGTATATAAACCCCTTAATATTATTAACCTTGGAAGATAGTAGTTGATGAGCATGCAGATGGGAAGATCGGTGCCATGGGTGCTCTGTTAGGGAATTAGATCAAGGGATTAGTCATTATTTAAAATAATACCTATAATTACTATGTTGTATTTTATTTTTTTAGCAAGTTGATTTAAGCTGGAATATATACGCAGATGGAAAACTTAATTTTTACGATCATTACCTGATTGAAAAAATTAAAACTGGGAAAGAAACTGAAATTCAGCAATTCTTCCTCCTCCTGGCAATTTGTCATACTGTGATGGTAGATACTACTGATGGTAAGTGCTACCTGGCATGATCTGATATACTCCTACCCCAATTTCCACCAAAATAAGATCTATCCTGAAAATAAGACCTAGCATGTTTTTATGTATGTGGCTAATATAAGCCCTACCCCAAAATAAGCCCTACTTAAGAGCCTGCACAGCCGGACACCCATCCTTTACCTCTGGTTGCTTGCAGTGTCGCGGCCACAAGCTCCACAAGGGAGTGGAGCTGCCCCATTTGCCCCACACCAGCTTACCTCAGAGCCTCCACAGCCAGGCCATCCATGCCCCGACACCTGCCTCGTGGCGGCAGCATCAGCAGCCATATGCAGTAGGAGCCCACATGGCAGCTGGCCCACTTCTGCTTCTTTGACTGCTGGTGCTGTGGCGGTGAGGAGAGGCAGGTATTGGGGGGTGGATGGCCTGGCTGTAGGGGCCCTGAGATAAACCAGTGCGGGGCACATGGGGCAGCTCCACCACCACCACCCCACCATGTGGTGTGACCTCAGTGCCTTCCGCCGTGCCCTTAAAACTTTCCTTTTCCAGCAAGCCAGGCTGGCCTAATTTTTTAAGTGTTTTTAAGTGTTTTGTTTATTGTTTTTCAATTAATGGGGCCAAATTTATATATATATATATTTAACTGTATTTTAATATTTGTACTTGATGTTTTTACTTGGCTGTTCACCGCCCTGAGTCCTCAGGGAGAAGGGCGGTATACAAATTCAAAATAAAATTTAAAAAAATAAATAAATGTGGCGGCGGCACTAGTGTGCCACACAGCCTCCTGCCCCACCGTGAGCAAGCAGAAGTAGTGGGCCTCCCATACATGGGGGGAGGCACCCCAGAAAATAAGCCCTAGTGCTTATTTTGGGGGCCAAAAAGACAATGAGATGGTCTTATCAAATACATGGTATTTAATATGCACTGTACACTGTCAAAGAATCTTACTTGTTTATTCATTTTGAGCAGCTACCCACTTCATATTTGTGACTGTGTTTAATTTTCAAAATCTCTTATATCTTTATTTTTCCAAAGCATATATTATTTAAATATATTATTTGAGGACCCAGTTTGTGGGGGCAATAAGCTGACTTTGTATAAATATACAAAAGTATGAAGGCTATTGCTTAACGCACTGTAAGCCGCCCTGAGTCTCCAGAGAAGGGCGGCATATAAATCAAATTAAAAAAAAAAAAGGAACATCTGACCTACTATTACAATATTACTATCATATGATCATTTGTTGGCCAATATTTGCAGTGCTTAGAAACCATTTTGCTGACATTGGTACTCAAAGCATTCTCTTATCTCATAATTTTCCATCTCCTAAACTCTAGTCCATATTAAACAAATTTATCTTGGTTATCAACTGAATCAGAAGCATGGTTGCTTGCGTAATATCCTTTACTTCAGTGTTTCTCAACCTTGGAAGCTTGAAGATAGGTGGACTTCAGCTCCCAGAATCCCCTAGCCAGCAGTTGAGAAACACTGCTTTACTTGCTTCTCAGTTCTATATGAGGTCTTTTAGAAACTATGATTTTGCAGTTCAACAGAATGAGAAACAATCATTAATTAGGTTTGGAATAAATCAGATTATTAAACCAACTTCAGGATTGGTTTAATGGCAGTGAAGATACAGGTAGTCCTCAATCTACAACAGTTAATTTAGTGATTATTCAAAATTACAACAGTACTGAAAAAAAGTGACTTATGACCATTTTTCACATTTACAACTTTTGCAGTTATCCCCATGGCCACGTGATCAAAATTCAGATGCTCGGCAACTGGTTCATATTTACGACGGTTGCATTGTCCTGGGATCATGTAATCCCCTTTTGTGACCTTCTGACAAGCAAAGTCATTGGGGAAGCCAGATTCACTTAACAATCATGTTTCTAACTTAAGAACTGCGGTGATTCACCTCATAGTTGTGTTACTACCTTAACAGTTGCAGTGATTCATTCATCAAATGTGGCAAGAAAGGTTGTAAAATGGGGCAAAATTCCCTTAACAAATGTCTCACTTAGCAACATAAATTTTGTGTTGTGAGTGTAAATTGAGGACTACCTGTGTCCTTTTTGCCGCCATTGTTGTACAAACCACATTCGGATGATAGAATATCTTGCCTGATAATCTGCTAAAATCTGAGGCTCAGAGGTGACGCTAGAAGATCCTATATATTATTTTACCAATATGGAAAAGCCACATGTGCACAATGATCCAATCCGCATAAAGCTGGTGTAATACACTAGTTAAGATCAGTGGTGGGATTCAATTTTTTTAACAATAGGTTCTGTGGGCGTGGCTTAGTTGGGGTGTGTGGCTTGGCAATCATGTGACTGGGTGGGCGTGGCTAGCTGGTCACATGACTGTGTTGGGGTGTGTGGCTTGGCAATCATGTGACTGTAGGCGTGGCTAGCTCATCATGTGACCGGGTGGGCGTGGCTATGTACATAGGGACTACTCAGAGGGCTGAAAAAAGTCATTTCTGACTGGGCCTTGCACTTTTGACCAGTCATCACACTAATGACCATCCTCACATTTATGCCCGTGCAGCTTTCTTATGACTGGTCATCATTTATGCCCATTGTAGCATTCTTAACAACCGTATCACTCATTTCACAACTGCTTCTCTTCACCATGGTGACAAGATAGGGCAAAAACGTAAAATGTGAGGTCAGTCGTAAGTTCGAGGACTGGTCAAAAGTGTGAGGACCAGTCAGAAATAACTTTTTCAGCCCTCTGAGTAGTCCATATGCATAAAAGGATACAGCAATAGAGAGGGGTGAAGGAAGGGAAGGGAAGGGAAATTAGAGTAGGAGGGAGGGTAAGAGAGGGAGGAAGAGAGGAGGAGAAGGAGAAAGGAAGAGGAAGTAGGGAGGAGAAGAAGAGGGGGACCAATGTGAGGATGGATATAAAAATAGATGACAATGGGAAGGGGTATAATATAGAATAGAAGGGAAAAATTGAATTTGATTAACATTAGAGATGAGGATGAAGGGTAATATTGTTTTTTTTAAAAAAAATAGATGAGGAATAAATATGGCAAAAAGGAAATATAGAAATTGTAAATTTAATTGAAATGACTAAACACTGTTTAAATTTGTGAACCAGCCAAATATTCTGTTCAAAGAAAATACATTGTACGTTTGTATGTGTGTTTCTAATTATTGCTATTTATTCATATTTGTTCTCTTTTATTCTTTAAAGTTTAACAATTCATTCTTTATCTTAATATCTTTATATTTGTTTGGGGTTGGCTTTCTTCCCTTTCATCTTTTTTATTGTACAGCAATCTTTCTCCTCAAACCTACCACCTCTCTTTTCTTTCCTTCTTACTTTCTCTTCCCCCCACCCTCTTCTTCTCCTCCCTATTTCCTCTTCCTTTCTCCTTCTCCTCCTCTCTTCCTCCCTCTCTTACCGTCACTACTACTCTAATTTCCCTTCCCTTCCTTCATCCCTCTCTATTACTGTATCCTTTTATGCATATGGACTACTCAGAGGGCTGAAAAAGTTATTTCTGACTGGTCCTCACACTTTTGACCAGTTCTCGAACTTACGACTGTCCTCACATTTTACATTTTTGCCCTATCTTGTCACCATGGTGAAGAGAAGCAGTTGTGAAATGAGTGACATGGTTGTTAAGAATGCTGCATGGGTATAAATGTGAGGATGGTCATAAGTGTGAGGACCAGTCAAAAGTGCGAGGACCTGTCAGAAATGACTTTTTTCAGCCCTCTGGTTAGTCCTTTTGTGCATATGGACTACTCAGAGGGCTGAAAAAGTTATTTTTGACTGGTCCTCGCACTTTTGACCAGTCCTCGAACTTACGACTGTCCTCACATTTTACATTTTTGCCCTATCTTGTCATCATGGTGAAGAGAAGCAGTTGTGAAATGAGTGACATGGTTGTTAAGAATGCTGCACGGACATAAATGTGAGGATGGTCATAAGTGTGAGGACCAGTCAAAAATGCGAGGACCTGTCAGAAATGACTTTTTTCAGCCCTCTGAGTAGTCCCTATACACACAGCCATGGCCACCCGGTCACATGACCAGCTAGCCACGCCCACCCAGTCACATGGCCTCCAAGTCACGCCCACACAATAAGCCATGTCCACAATGGTGTCCTTCTTACCAATGTTAAAATCTGTTCACCTTACCCTATACACATAGCCATGGCCACCCGGTCACATGACCAGCTAGCCACGCCCACCCAGTCACATGACCAGCTAGCCACGCCCACAAAATAAGCCACACCCACAATGTCCCTCTTTACCAATGTTAAAATCTGGTTACCTTACCCTGACACAAGTGATGGCGAGCTGCCCACCCCTACCCTAGCCACGCCCACCCCGGCCCTCGAGGTCAAACACAACCCTGATGCAGCCCTCAGTGAAATTGAGTTTGACACTCCTGATATATGCAACAAATAAATACTAGGAATGAGGTAGGTTTGTTAACTGCAGCATCAGTTTCCAAAGAATGTAAGGATTTCTTATTTGTTTTTTTTTCATCAAGGTGAGCTCAACTATCATGCTGCTTCTCCAGACGAAGAGGCATTGGTGACTGCAGCCAGAAACTTGGGTTATGTTTTCCTCTCACGCACGCAAAATACCATTACAATAAGCGAAATGGGAATTGTGAAAACCTATGATGTGCTTGCCATTTTGGATTTCAACAGTGACAGAAAAAGGATGTCTGTTATCAGTAAGTCAACAACTTTTTTCCAGTTCTAGAAATAAGTAATACCACAGAGTTCTATTTAAGGAAGAAAATGCCTCAGCTTGTCGGTTTTAAAAGGAAAATAATTAAAATAGATGCTGTTCCAGTATAACTTCATACCAAACAGTCATATTAGCTTTAAGCTTACTTCTCCCATGCAATCAAATTCCATGTTACCTAACCTTGGGACCATGAAGATGGTATCAGTTTAGCAGACTATGCCTCTTGCTCTTCATGTGCTAAGCCAAATAGATGACAGAGTTCCCTAAGGACAAATCAATATAGCTATATAATTCACCATTATTAGGGTTAAAATCTTTGGCAACGTGAGATGAACATCTTCTACATTTTTGCCCTAAAGTTTGATTGTATTTATTTACATCCCAAGGACTTGGAACAACTTAATTTTATTCCCAAAATTGTAAACAGTAGGAAAAAAATATCCCTGTAACTTACCTTAATCAAATTGAGCTCTGTGAATCAGTTAAGGGACTGAGAGCTATATTTTAAAGAATTGGTGGTGACCCCAATTTCTGTATTTTCACTGTGGTCTTCCATTGTCCACATGCCAACCTTGCAAGCTAGTCCAGGCAAGAAGCATGCCTGATGAACCAATTCTATTTTATTGTAAGGTTACCTTAACAGAATCTTGCAAGTCTGAAATTAAATTTCACTCCATCATTTTTATAGTCCAAGGGCCCCTTCTGCTATGCCCATATTCCATTTGTGGGCTACGTTGCCTTATATCCAACCATTCTTCTAGCTGTCCTCCCTATTTTCGAAGGTCATTCCCACATACTGTTATGTTGCTTCCATATAATGTCTTTTGGATACCTATAGAGAAATTAAAGGAGATGAATATAATTAACATTTTCTGCCTACAAATTGTTGGTGCCCTTTGCAGTGTCACTTGGGCACTTTGAAAAATATTTTTTTTGCTGATTGACTCACCAATCTCTTCAATGATTTTGAAATGCACCATCTAATCATTCGCTTTTCAGAGTGAGATGGATAGCATATAAATTTAATGAATTTATCAATAAATCAGCTCTCCACTCTAGAATAACGATTGCCTCATCTCCTGCTGCATACTATGTAAAAAGGAAATAAATTATCTTTTCTCCATTGGTCCTCTAATAAAAAGGGATCAACATGTACCTGATCAGTATTATCCCAACTCCCTTCATTTAGGCTACTATGGAGAACAATTACCATGATCTGAAAGAGTCAAACAGCCCAGCTCAATCCAGGTTGCATTTTAAAGAGGAATCAGTAAGGTGGTGTATGTTTGCACAATTTATGCAAAAAAATAAAATAAAATTTGATCATTGTAACATGGTGGTGGTGGTGGTCTCTGCAAAGCTGTCAAGCCACTATTCCCCTTAAAGGACCTGTAAACAGAACACTTGAAGTTCTGGAGCAGAATGAAGGAAGAACATCTGCCTATGGAAACCCTGCAAGACTTTATTATTTGCAAATTGAAAGGTCACTCTTCTTGCAGCTAGCTAGAAAATAATTGGTTCACTTAATGATGATAGTAAAATCCTGGAAATTATTCTGGAGTATTGCAAAGATTACTGTGTGGCAATGCTCAAGTGGAAGACTGCATGTATTTTCTGTAAAATATATCTGTTTAATAACTTAGCTTCAGTAAAGAAATGGTTCCTTTTTCAATTCTTTCTGTTTGCTTTTTTGTAGCAAGAGATCCCAATGGGGCCATCAAACTTTATTGCAAAGGAGCTGATACAGTGATTTTTGAACGGCTGCATCCAAGAAATCCTAACAAACAAGATACTGAAGATGCGTTGAATGTAAGTTGGAATGTCTTTACCAGGATAACTATTAAAACTAGTTACAAACTGAAAATTGTTTCAGTATACAGTAGCATTTTTCTGAGACCGAAGTAGAAAGACATCTGAGAGTGAGATGGATGGTACCTAAATTTGATAAATTTGATAAATAAAACAAATCAACAATTCAAATATTAAAAGTCAGGCCCCTGAAGACAATGTTATCTGGGAGGAGTTTGACCCTGTGACTCCTGAGGACGTGGACAGGATTCTGGGGAGGCTTAACGCTACCACATGTTTATTGGACCCGTGTCCCTCCTGGTTGGTGCTGGCCTCCCGGGAGGTTACATGAGGCTGGTTTCAGGAGATTATCAACGCTTCGTTGAGTGAGGGCGTCTTCCCATCCACCCTGAAAGAGGCGGTGGTGAGGCCCCTCAAGAAGCCTTCCCTGGACCCGGCTATATTAGCTAATTATCGTCCTGTCTCCAACCTCCGCTTCACAGCGAAGGTTGTTGAGAGTGTGGTGGCGAGACAGCTTCCTTGGTTCCTGGATGAAACTGTCTATCTAGATCCGTGCCAGTCGGGCTTCAGAGCGGGTTACAGCACGGAAATGGCATTGATTGCATTGGTTGATGATCTCTGGAGGGCCCGGGACAGGAGTTGCTCCTCTGTCCTGATCCTCCTAGATCTCTCAGCGGCTTTTGATACCATCGATCATGGTATCATGCTGCGTCGGCTAGAGGGGGTGGGAATGGGTGGCACCATGTTACAGTGGTTCTCCTCCTCCTCCTCCTTCCTCTCTGACTGTACGCAGTCTGTGTTGACGGGGGGACAAAGGTTGACCCCGAGATTCCTCACTTGTGGGGTGCCACAAGGGTCAGTCCTCTCGCCCCTCCTGTTTAACATTTATGTGAAGCCGCTGGGCGAGATCATCCATGGCTTTGGGGTGAAGTGTCAACTGTATGCCGATGACATGCTGTTGTACATTTCAACCCCAGGCCACCCCAATGATGCCCTTGATGTGATGTCCCGTTGCCTGGAGGCCATGCGGATCTGGATGGGGAGGAACAGGCTCAGACTCAACCCCTCCAAGACTGAGTGGCTGTGGTTTCCGATGTCCCGATATAGCCAGCTAACACCATCATTGGCTATTGGGGATGAGATCTTACCCCCCTCAGAGAGGGCTTGCAACTTGGGCGTCCTCCTGGACTCACGGCTGTCTTTAGACGATCATATGACGGCTGTAGCCAGGGGGGCTTTTTATCAGGTTTGCCTGATTTCCCAGTTGCGTCCCTTTCTGGATCGGGACGCCTTGCGCACAGTCACTCACGCCCTCGTCATTTCCCATCTGGACTATTGTAATGCTCTCTACATGGGGCTCCCATTGAGGAGCACCCGGAGGCTCCAACTGGTCCAGAATGTGGCCGCGCGAGTGATAATGGGGGCGACTCGTCGCTCCCATGTAACACCTCTCTTGCGCGAATAGCACTGGCTCCCGGTGGTCTTCCGGGTGCGCTTCAAGGTGTTGGTTACCACCTTTAAAGCGCTCCATGGCTTAGGATCTGGTTACTTACAGGACCACATTCTGACACCGTTTTCCTCCCACCGACTGACATGCTCCCACAGAGAGGGCCTCCTCAGGGTGCCGTCAGCCAAACAATGTCGACTGGTGATCCCCAGGGGGAGAGCCTTCTCTGTGGGGGCTCCTGCCCTATGGAATGAATTGCCCCGAATTCATTGTCCCGAAGGATCCCCGACCTCCGCGCCTTCCATTGTGCTCTGAAGACCCTATTATTTCAGCAAGCCAGTCTGATGGGATAAATTATTTTAAATTGGTTTTTAAAAGTGGTTTAAAATGGTTTTAATTGGAAGTTTTAATTTTGGTCAGAGATTGAATTGTTTTAATATGTTTTTTAAATTTTGTCTTGGCTGTTCACCGCCCTGAGTCCTTCCGGAGAAGGGTGGTATACAAATATATATATATAACTTACATAAACAAATATATATATATATATATATATATATATATATATATATATATATATATATATATATATATATATATATATATATATATATATATATATATATATATGTTTTTCTTCTAGCCAGGTTTTCCCTACGTAGCCAAGGTTTTTTTTTTTTTTTTTTTGTAGCTCCAGCTCAGTAGAATCTCATCTACTCGGTTCTGGGCTTTTTTCCTTTCTAACACCTAGCAAGCTCTGACTGCTAGGTGGGAGACCTAAATAGATCCATTTCTAGCTCGTTAGCTGTCGTCAGTAGGCCACACCCACCTCCTCCCTGTAAAGGCATAGTATCAATTTTCTTACTTCTTCGTAGGGTCTATGTGTGTTTTTCTTCTAGCCAGGTTTTCCCTACGTAGCCAAGGTTTTTTTTTTTGTAGCTCCAGCTCAGTAGAATCTCATCTACTCGGTTCTGGGCTTTTTTCCTTTCTAACACCTAGCAAGCTCTGACTGCTAGGTGGGAGACCTAAATAGATCCATTTCTAGCTCGTTAGCTGTCGTCAGTAGGCCACACCCACCTCCTCCCTGTAAAGGCATAGTATCAATTTTCTTACTTCTTCGTAGGGTCTATGTGTGTTTTTCTTCTAGCCAGGTTTTCCCTACGTAGCCAAGGTTTTTTTTTTTGTAGCTCCAGCTCAGTAGAATCTCATCTACTCGGTTCTGGGCTTTTTTCCTTTCTAACACCTAGCAAGCTCTGACTGCTAGGTGGGAGACCTAAATAGATCCATTTCTAGCTCGTTAGCTGTCGTCAGTAGGCCACACCCACCTCCTCCCTGTAAAGGCATAGTATCAATTTTCTTACTTCTTCGTAGGGTCTATGTGTGTTTTTCTTCTAGCCAGGTTTTCCCTACGTAGCCAAGGTTTTTTTTTTTGTAGCTCCAGCTCAGTAGAATCTCATCTACTCGGTTCTGGGCTTTTTTCCTTTCTAACACCTAGCAAGCTCTGACTGCTAGGTGGGAGACCTAAATAGATCCATTTCTAGCTCGTTAGCTGTCGTCAGTAGGCCACACCCACCTCCTCCCTGTAAAGGCATAGTATCAATTTTCTTACTTCTTCGTAGGGTCTATGTGTGTTTTTCTTCTAGCCAGGTTTTCCCTACGTAGCCAAGGTTTTTTTTTTGTAGCTCCAGCTCAGTAGAATCTCATCTACTCGGTTCTGGGCTTTTTTCCTTTCTAACACCTAGCAAGCTCTGACTGCTAGGTGGGAGACCTAAATAGATCCATTTCTAGCTCGTTAGCTGTCGTCAGTAGGCCACACCCACCTCCTCCCTGTAAAGGCATAGTATCAATTTTCTTACTTCTTCGTAGGGTCTATGTGTGTTTTTCTTCTAGCCAGGTTTTCCCTACGTAGCCAAGGTTTTTTTTTTTGTAGCTCCAGCTCAGTAGAATCTCATCTACTCGGTTCTGGGCTTTTTTCCTTTCTAACACCTAGCAAGCTCTGACTGCTAGGTGGGAGACCTAAATAGATCCATTTCTAGCTCGTTAGCTGTCGTCAGTAGGCCACACCCACTTCCTCCCTGTAAAGGCATAGTATCAATTTTCTTACTTCTTCGTAGGGTCTATGTGTGTTTTTCTTCTAGCCAGGTTTTCCCTACGTAGCCAAGGTTTTTTTTTTTTTTGTAGCTCCAGCTCAGTAGAATCTCATCTACTCGGTTCTGGGCTTTTTTCCTTTCTAACACCTAGCAAGCTCTGACTGCTAGGTGGGAGACCTAAATAGATCCATTTCTAGCTCGTTAGCTGTCGTCAGTAGGCCACACCCACCTCCTCCCTGTAAAGGCATAGTATCAATTTTCTTACTTCTTCGTAGGGTCTATGTGTGTTTTTCTTCTAGCCAGGTTTTCCCTACGTAGCCAAGGTTTTTTTTTTTGTAGCTCCAGCTCAGTAGAATCTCATCTACTCGGTTCTGGGCTTTTTTCCTTTCTAACACCTAGCAAGCTCTGATTGCTAGGTGGGAGACCTAAATAGATCCATTTCTAGCTCGTTAGCTGTCGTCAGTAGGCCACACCCACCTCCTCCCTGTAAAGGCATAGTATCAATTTTCTTACTTCTTCGTAGGGTCTATGTGTGTTTTTCTTCTAGCCAGGTTTTCCCTACGTAGCCAAGGTTTTTTTTTTGTAGCTCCAGCTCAGTAGAATCTCATCTACTCGGTTCTGGGCTTTTTTCCTTTCTAACACCTAGCAAGCTCTGACTGCTAGGTGGGAGACCTAAATAGATCCATTTCTAGCTCGTTAGCTGTCGTCAGTAGGCCACACCCACCTCCTCCCTGTAAAGGCATAGTATCAATTTTCTTACTTCTTCGTAGGGTCTATGTGTGTTTTTCTTCTAGCCAGGTTTTCCCTACATAGCCAAGGTTTTCTTTTTTTTTTTGTAGCTCCAGCTCAGTAGAATCTCATCTACTCGGTTCTGGGCTTTTTTCCTTTCTAACACCTAGCAAGCTCTGACTGCTAGGTGGGAGACCTAAATAGATCCATTTCTAGCTCGTTAGCTGTCGTCAGTAGGCCACACCCACCTCCTCCCTGTAAAGGCATAGTATCAATTTTCTTACTTCTTCGTAGGGTCTATGTGTGTTTTTCTTCTAGCCAGGTTTTCCCTACGTAGCCAAGGTTTTTTTTTTTTTTGTAGCTCCAGCTCAGTAGAATCTCATCTACTCGGTTCTGGGCTTTTTTCCTTTCTAACACCTAGCAAGCTCTGACTGCTAGGTGGGAGACCTAAATAGATCCATTTCTAGCTCGTTAGCTGTCGTCAGTAGGCCACACCCACCTCCTCCCTGTAAAGGCATAGTATCAATTTTCTTACTTCTTCGTAGGGTCTATGTGTGTTTTTCTTCTAGCCAGGTTTTCCCTACGTAGCCAAGGTTTTTTTTTTGTAGCTCCAGCTCAGTAGAATCTCATCTACTCGGTTCTGGGCTTTTTTCCTTTCTAACACCTAGCAAGCTCTGATTGCTAGGTGGGAGACCTAAATAGATCCATTTCTAGCTCGTTAGCTGTCGTCAGTAGGCCACACCCACCTCCTCCCTGTAAAGGCATAGTATCAATTTTCTTACTTCTTCGTAGGGTCTATGTGTGTTTTTCTTCTAGCCAGGTTTTCCCTACGTAGCCAAGGTTTTTTTTTTGTAGCTCCAGCTCAGTAGAATCTCATCTACTCGGTTCTGGGCTTTTTTCCTTTCTAACACCTAGCAAGCTCTGACTGCTAGGTGGGAGACCTAAATAGATCCATTTCTAGCTCGTTAGCTGTCGTCAGTAGGCCACACCCACCTCCTCCCTGTAAAGGCATAGTATCAATTTTCTTACTTCTTCGTAGGGTCTATGTGTGTTTTTCTTCTAGCCAGGTTTTCCCTACATAGCCAAGGTTTTTTTTTTTTTTTTTGTAGCTCCAGCTCAGTAGAATCTCATCTACTCGGTTCTGGGCTTTTTTCCTTTCTAACACCTAGCAAGCTCTGACTGCTAGGTGGGAGACCTAAATAGATCCATTTCTAGCTCGTTAGCTGTCGTCAGTAGGCCACACCCACCTCCTCCCTGTAAAGGCATAGTATCAATTTTCTTACTTCTTCGTAGGGTCTATGTGTGTTTTTCTTCTAGCCAGGTTTTCCCTACGTAGCCAAGGTTTTTTTTTTTTTTGTAGCTCCAGCTCAGTAGAATCTCATCTACTCGGTTCTGGGCTTTTTTCCTTTCTAACACCTAGCAAGCTCTGATACTATGCCTTTACAGGGAGGAGGTGGGTGTGGCCTACTGACGACAGCTAACGAGCTAGAAATGGATCTATTTAGGTCTCCCACCTAGCAGTCAGAGCTTGCTAGGTGTTAGAAAGGAAAAAAGCCCAGAACCGAGTAGATGAGATTCTACTGAGCTGGAGCTACAAAAAAAAAAAAAAAAAAAAAACCTTGGCTACGTAGGGAAAACCTGGCTAGAAGAAAAACACACATAGACCCTACGAAGAAGTAAGAAAATTGATACTATGCCTTTACAGGGAGGAGGTGGGTGTGGCCTACTGACGACAGCTAACGAGCTAGAAATGGATCTATTTAGGTCTCCCACCTAGCAGTCAGAGCTTGCTAGGTGTTAGAAAGGAAAAAAGCCCAGAACCGAGTAGATGAGATTCTACTGAGCTGGAGTTACAAAAAAAAAACCTTGGCTACGTAGGGAAAACCTGGCTAGAAGAAAAACACACATAGACCCTACGAAGAAGTAAGAAAATTGATACTATGCCTTTACAGGGAGGAGGTGGGTGTGGCCTACTGACGACAGCTAACGAGCTAGAAATGGATCTATTTAGGTCTCCCACCTAGCAGTCAGAGCTTGCTAGGTGTTAGAAAGGAAAAAAGCCCAGAACCGAGTAGATGAGATTCTACTGAGCTGGAGCTACAAAAAAAAAAACCTTGGCTACGTAGGGAAAACCTGGCTAGAAGAAAAACACACATAGACCCTACGAAGAAGTAAGAAAATTGATACTATGCCTTTACAGGGAGGAGGTGGGTGTGGCCTACTGACGACAGCTAACGAGCTAGAAATGGATCTATTTAGGTCTCCCACCTAGCAGTCAGAGCTTGCTAGGTGTTAGAAAGGAAAAAAGCCCAGAACCGAGTAGATGAGATTCTACTGAGCTGGAGCTACAAAAAAAAAAACCTTGGCTACGTAGGGAAAACCTGGCTAGAAGAAAAACACACATAGACCCTACGAAGAAGTAAGAAAATTGATACTATGCCTTTACAGGGAGGAGGTGGGTGTGGCCTACTGACGACAGCTAACGAGCTAGAAATGGATCTATTTAGGTCTCCCACCTAGCAGTCAGAGCTTGCTAGGTGTTAGAAAGGAAAAAAGCCCAGAACCGAGTAGATGAGATTTTACTGAGCTGGAGCTACAAAAAAAAACAAACCTTGGCTACGTAGGGAAAACCTGGCTAGAAGAAAAACACACATAGACCCTACGAAGAAGTAAGAAAATTGATACTATGCCTTTACAGGGAGGAGGTGGGTGTGGCCTACTGACGACAGCTAACGAGCTAGAAATGGATCTATTTAGGTCTCCCACCTAGCAGTCAGAGCTTGCTAGGTGTTAGAAAGGAAAAAAGCCCAGAACCGAGTAGATGAGATTCTACTGAGCTGGAGCTACAAAAAAAAAAACCTTGGCTACGTAGGGAAAACCTGGCTAGAAGAAAAACACACATAGACCCTACGAAGAAGTAAGAAAATTGATACTATGCCTTTACAGGGAGGAGGTGGGTGTGGCCTACTGACGACAGCTAACGAGCTAGAAATGGATCTATTTAGGTCTCCCACCTAGCAGTCAGAGCTTGCTAGGTGTTAGAAAGGAAAAAAGCCCAGAACCGAGTAGATGAGATTCTACTGAGCTGGAGCTACAAAAAAAAAAACCTTGGCTACGTAGGGAAAACCTGGCTAGAAGAAAAACACACATAGACCCTACGAAGAAGTAAGAAAATTGATACTATGCCTTTACAGGGAGGAGGTGGGTGTGGCCTACTGACGACAGCTAACGAGCTAGAAATGGATCTATTTAGGTCTCCCACCTAGCAGTCAGAGCTTGCTAGGTGTTAGAAAGGAAAAAAGCCCAGAACCGAGTAGATGAGATTCTACTGAGCTGGAGCTACAAAAAAAAAAAAAAAAAAAAACCTTGGCTACGTAGGGAAAACCTGGCTAGAAGAAAAACACACATAGACCCTACGAAGAAGTAAGAAAATTTATATATATATATATATATATATATATATATATATATATATATATATATATATATATATATATATATAACTTACATAAACATATATATATATACATACTAATGGGTTTTTCTTGTACCCACATGAAATTGCACTGTTTTGATGAATTTCTTGTTCTTACTTTTTTATTGTAGTTGTTGGTGTCGATTTTATACCATAGGTCCAGACTAAACATCATTAATATATTTTTTAATTTTTCATAGTTGATTTGCCTGTATATGCCTCCATTATTTTCCCTTCCGAAGGCATCCAGTATTAATACAAATGAAAATGTCTGACTTTCTTATTCACCTCATGGCATGACTACCGTAATGCCTTCTATCTAGGTGTGCCCTTAACCTAGAAGTTTCTGTTCCACCCCGCGACCCTCCTGCACTCCCCTCGCTTTTGGCATGCGATGTGGGCCCATTTTTCACCCTCCCCAGGCTCCAGAGCCTTTCTAGGAGCCTGAGGAGGGTGAAAACAGCCTTCCCCATCCCCCCTGGAGGCCCTCTGGAGGCCAGAAACATCCTATTTGCTGATTTCTGGCGGGGCTGGAAGGCCGTTTTTGCCCTCGCCAGGCTCCTAGAAAGGCTCTGGAGCCTGGGGAGAGCAAAAACCACGCCTCCCCCCCCGCTAAGGTCCTCCAGAAGCCGGAAACAGCCTGTTTCCCTACTTCCAGTAGGCCCAGAAGGTCTGAAAATAAGATGAGCTCGTGTGCCCACCAATATGGCTCCGCATGCCACCTGTGGCACGCGTGCCATAGGTTCGCGATCACGGGTATATGCAGTTCTTTGTTTTGATTGTTGTGACCTGCCAAAGTTCTTAAGAGTTGAGCAGCATATAAGTTTGATAAATAATAATGATGATGATTAGGAAGAATGAAAATTCATAGGAGAATCTGTTCAGATTAGAAACAAATATGTTCTTTCAACCATTGTTTTTCTCTCTTTGACAGATCTTTGCAAACGAAACCCTTCGGACCTTGTGCCTTTGCTACAAGGAAATTAGCCATTATGAATATGAAGCATGGGAGAAGAAGTTCATGGCAGCTTCTCTGGCCTTAAGAAACCGTGAGGCAGCTCTTGACAAAGTGTATGAAGAAATTGAGCAAAATCTAATTGTAAGTCTGATGGGGAAGTGAGATAGGAGTTTTATTTTTTGATCTTCCATTTGACCTTACAAATGTTCTATCCTATTTATATTTTTTCACCTTGATTTTCCAGTCTATACAATAGTTATAAAGGCATATATATTCTTTTTTATTGCTTTTTTATTATTTGGAAAACATATCAGTAAAGATAATATAAGTAAGAGAAATATAATAAAAGATGCATGAAAACAGGAAATAAGGTATGAATAATAAAACACAGGTGTGTAAACGATGGATCTGAGGCGTTCTTAAAAACTAATACGTTCCAGTATACTACGGTATTAAGGATTATAACTCTCAGGCCCAACCCAAGAACAACTTGGAACAATTCAGTCAAAGTTCAGTTCTTTATTTGCTCACAGCATATAGACAGAATCTTGCCAGCCAAAATCTTTATTGCTTCCCTCCCCCCCCCACCCCAGAGATTCTCTAGGGCAGCGGTCACCAACTGGTGGTCCACAAGAAAAATTTGGTGGTCTGCAGAATATATTGCACTAAATCAGGGGTCCTCAAACTACGCCCCCTGGGCCGGATACGTGCAATGAACGTTTGTGTTGCTGCAGAGAGTCTCCCCCTTCGAGGTCTTTTTGTGAGGGTCGGAGGGGGACAGAAATTCCGACTTGGGGTCTGCTTCAGCCTCCTGGTGCAGGGCTTTGGGCGAAGGCTGCAGGGAAGTGCCGCTGGTGATGAAGAGCTGGAGGGCCTTGTTCCAGTGGAATGTGCATCATGGCCTGGAACTGGCTGACCATCTCAGCCCGCTGAGCCTCCAGGTGCTGGTACCTGGCCTTGCATTCCCACAGGTCTTCCCTTTGCTTGGAAAGCCTATGCTCGTAGTCCTCAGTGAGATGCTTCTGCTGAGACTCCTTCTTGGTCAGATCCAATTTGAACTGAGCCAACTGTTTTGCCAACTCTTTCTCGTGATAGCTGCTTAGCTCCAACAACTACTTCCTGTTGGGGCCCTAAGGAGCCTGGACGGGGAGGAGAGGAGAGGCTTGGAGGGGAGGGGCAAGTAGAGGCCGGTGAGGGATCCTTTGATGTGAGTGACATCGAGTTGGCCACACCCATCCATGACCACCTAGCCATGCCCACCCAGCTGGTCATTAGGCGGATCATATTAGTGGTCTGTGGGATTTAAAATTATGAATTTAGTGGTCCCTGAGGTCCGAAAGGTTGGTGACCTCTGCTCTAGGGAGTGGCCATCCCAACTTTCTTCCTTTGCCTCCTATTCAGCTCTGGACTGGGCTGCCCCTTTTCTCAACCGCTCCTTGAAATGTCCTCCTTCCTGGGAAACTGCCATTTCACTTTAGTCCATCACACCACCTCCTGCTTCTTAGACACAATACATCATAATAATACTGTAGAATATTTCATATTTTTTCTCTGTAAAAAAAAACCCTCTATTTTTATGACTCATAATCCCTCAAATTAAGGGATTATGTAATCCCTTAATTTGAGGTAAAGTTGGGGCAACTGGGTAGAGTTCAGTGTTTACTGGCTGGATGCCCTTCCTGATGCCACACAGAGTTCACAGCAGATATTTTTTTCTTTGTGCTCTAGGAGAGAGAAACATCTGCCGCTACCTACTCTCAAACTTCATAAAAACCCAGATATCCCATTCTGGCTTATATGTGTTTAATCACTGCTGAAATTGCAAACCATAAGCAGCACGTTAAACAAAAACAGGAAGTATAGATCAAATTAAGATATAATTCTTTAATAATAAATTCAAAGATTGGATATGGAACAAATCCAAAATTAGCCTTATGCCCCTAAAATAGTTTCCAATAATTTACATATTTTCATTGAGGAATTTTATCCATCTAGCTAAAGCAATTTTCCCCAGCGTGTTTTCTCCAGTAAATTCTCATCTTGAGTAGATGAAGACTAAGGATTCTGTGTGATGAAGTCTTAACATATTCGAGGGAGTGGGGAACCTGACCTAGAAAAAAATGTATAAATGTAATGTATAATCTGAGCCCTAAGATTGCCAACTATGGCCCATACAGAAGCTGCAGTCCAGAAAGGAAAAAAAATACAAGTGAGATGTTGATTTTCCTTTAGCTCCTCCATATTTTGGTAATGAAAGCTAGAGGTAGTGTCCTATTTAGAATGTCAAACTAGGAATTGGAGAAACCTGGATTCAGATCCACATCATGAAGGTCATTTGATGATGCTAAGATATGCTAAGATGCTAAAATGATGCTGACCAAATGGCTGAGTGACTGGATGGATTTTTATAGGGTTCTGATTGAGATGCTCCAGGAGGTTGTGCAATGTAGTAAACCTTGTGCCTTTTGCTATTCTAATGGTGGTGGGTTAATCCTATTATGTCTTCGAGGTCATGTCCTGTTCTTAGAATTTGGGTGGGGGTTGTAGATTTTAGGAGTCTTTGTTTTTCTACTTTTCTACTTCGAATCCCTTCTGGGGGAGCTGGGCTGAAGGTGTTTTGTTTATGAATAGGCTGGCCTGGATTTCTTAATAGGCACAAAATATCCATCTCTAAAGACTTCAGACATCTGCTGGAGACTGGTTTACTATGCAGGAAGACTGGGACTGCTTTCTGCCTTTAAGAACATGTTCCTCCATTTCTCCTTTGAAATATTCTATCCTGCCTCTCTTAATATTAAGAATAAAGAATATTTTAATCTGGGAAGGGAGGACTTCCTAGTATGGTGTAATGGTGAAGATTTGGGTTAGGAGTCCTGATGGCACAGTGGTTAGAATGTGGTATTGCAGGCAAACTCTGCCCACAGCCTGGAATTACCTTTACTACCGGTTCGCAATGGGAGCGCCCAAGCGCATGCGCAGAAGCTTCTGCACATGCGCAGATCATCCATGATGACGTCCGGGTGGTGGATGGAGCCTCCTGCCACTTTTACTACCGGTTCGCAAGAACTGGACCGAACCGGGAGCAACCCACCACTGGTTCAAGGTTGACTCAGCCTTCCATCCTTCTGAGATCAGTAAAATGAGAACATAGATTGTTGGGGCAATGTGCAAATAATGTTTGTACATTGTAAATTACCCAGAGAGTCCTGTAAAACACTATGGGGTAGTGTAACAGCCTAAATGTTATTGCTAGCATTCCCCTTCAGCTGGAGAACTCATTAAGGCCAATCACCTTTCTTTCAATCCATCCTATTTCTGGATATAAAATTAGAGATACCCCCATGTAAGACAACTTGAGCATCAAAACATAGGGTGGGATATAAATAATAGCTAAATATTATCTAGGTACACTAAAAACCATGGTTATATCCTATCCTAGCTTTTCTCATGGAATGTTAGGATAGCCACTTTTAATATTTTGATAGTTTGTGTGAGTGATAAACCATTAATAGCTAAAATGTACATACTGTATCCATATTAAATAAAATTCATCCTTTCTTAATCTGCAGCTTTTAGGTGCCACCGCAATAGAAGACAAGTTACAAGACGGGGTGCCAGAAACCATCTCCAAATTGTCAAAAGCAGATATTAAGATCTGGGTTTTGACAGGTGACAAAAAAGGTAATTTGTACCATCAGTTGCTGTTTATTTTCCGCAAGGTAAATTACCTATGGGCAGCAAATTCTAAAGTTTCTATTTTTTTAAATTGAGAACTGAACATGTTCACCTGCATGGATGGGAAAAATGAGAAAATAAACTGTGTCCTGGCATTCTCCTCTTACAGAAACTGCTGAAAATATTGGTTTTTCCTGTGAACTCTTAACAGATGAAACTAATATCCACTACGGAGAAGACATCAGGTAAATCCATTTTAATGCAAGAGATTATATTAAAAGTGATCTGAATGTTTTGGATTTGATTCTAATAAGTGCTTCGGACTCCCCAGGGTGCGATCGTAGAACCCCTGTGAATTTGCTGCAAATGTGTAACAGCTTTGAGAAGTGGCAGATGTGTGCTGTGTCTTTGTATCTCTAAATATGCTCAGAGAATTACAAGCCAAAATGGGCAGGGACTGTTTAGATGAGACAGTCATCTAGTTGAACATTCTCTGAGTTGAGGGAGTCAGTCGGAGGGATGTTGGTGTGGAACATTTAATGTAATGTGTGATGTTTTGTCCAATGATCAAGTACCCAGGTAATTGGGTCTTTTGGATCCAGAGGCAATAAGCGCACCAGTTAATAAAGGAAATTTAACTTTTATTATTACCGTAGCTAAAGCAAACAGATTTAAAAGCATAACGTAAAAAGTATGCAAACAAGATGATTTACAAGCTACCAGGAGCTACTTAATGACAATAGCAGAAATACCTCAAGGGTGACCAATTTCCACAGTATCTAATGTGTTTCAGGGTTGACAGTTAGCCTAGCTAGCCACATATCTAATTAGGTGATATTGTGGCAATTGTGCATTCTTCATCTATGTACTGTACCTCCCAGAATTATTGTTAAGATGAGATACTGTAAACATCATATCCTACCGTATTTTGGGTTGCTGACTATGTTTGGGATCGAACAAGATTGCAATGTATCAGGGGTGGGTTCTACTTACATTTACTACCGGTTTGCATTGTGCCTGCGCACTCTCTTCTGCGCTGCGCAGATCACCTTGATGACATCCGGCTCAGTGGGCGGAGCCTCCCACCGGTTTTACTATCAGTTTTTGCGAACCGGTCCGAACCAGGGGCAACCCACCACTGCAATGTATTCTTTTGTACTGAAGCCATTTTAACTGACAATCAAAAAATGGTAGCCCATCTTTGGCAAGTTAGTGCAGTACCAGAATAATATATGAGGTTCTGCTATTCTGATTTGTGTACTACAAATGGATCTTGAATGTGGAATTTTGCATTTCAGTGTTTCTTTTCCTACTTTCCATGGCAAATATACTTTTCAAAGTTTTAAAGAAGAAGTTGTTCATATATTGTGGGATGAGAAAGAGGGTAGGTGGAATTATCACCTCCCTCCTGCTTTTCTCTGAATGAACTCAGCTGTTCACTGTTGATATGAACCAAAGAAGATGTGCTGTTTCTGGAAGTTCTTGTTTGGGTGGATAACTTTTTATGATGACATCCAGAGATTACACAATTAAGCAATTCACTTACCTTTTAACTATCAAAATAGAGTAGGGTTCTAGGAAAACGGCAGTGCCCTCTGAAATATGTTGCATACCTTAAACTGCAGAAAGCCATTTGCTAAATCCTCTTGGTTAAGGGTTTTTAAAGACATACTTACTTCTGTTTTCAGTCAGCATGACTTGATGTTATTTTACACAATGGATTTCTAAAAACATTTCCCTCCTTTCCCTCCCTTCCCTTAGCGCTCTTTTGCAAACAAGGTTGGAGAATCAGAGGAACCGAAGCGGGACATATGACAAATCTTCCACTACAGCCAATGAACCCTTTTTCGCGGAAGGCAAAAACCAAGCGTTAATTATCACTGGATCATGGTTGGTAAGTACTGGGTTCTCACATCTGGGTCTGAGAGAATTGTCCCCAATCATTAATAATGGAAAAAGAAAAAGTTTTGCAACTTGGTACTATCAAGATGTGTTGAGTATTGACCATTTTGGGAAATGGGGGATTTTAAGAACCGTAATTCATCTGAAGAACATAAGGATGAAGAAAATTGGATAAATATTTGAGTTCTAGAGGTCTGTCAAATTACATGCCCACCTTAGAGAACCAGCATAATTCCCACTCCTTCCTTACAAGAAGTTGCGATAGAATTATTAAGCTTCTTTTTTTTTAATGAATCAAGGTTGCGCTCTTCATGGCTGCTTCTGTGAAATCAGAATTTGAGATGCTCCCCCACCCTTCTGTAAAGGAAATTAGAGATAATCTTGGAAAAATATGAAAGCTTTTAATGAGGGACTTGTAGAAGTCATTACACAGTTGCAAACCTATAGGAAGCATCAGACAGACAAAATAATCCTGCCTTGATTTTGTTTAGCATAAATCAGGGCCTAAAGAAACCGACTTTTCGGATTCTATTATTACACCTACAGCTATAAAGTAGTATTTCTGGAATCACTGGAGTGTCTGTTTCTTGGCCTGAGCCACCTTGAAGGCTGGAAGTTTCACCTATGTATTTTCACAGTTAGGGCTATTTGTCTAAATTTCCTAGCTAGCCTAGAGCACCAAATAAATGGTTGGTTTCTGAAACAGGTATTTTTTACAGACATGGTCAGGTGGCTCATAAATAATTATTTGGTAAATGAATTTGTAGAAGTTCATGAATACAGATGTGTTCATAATGTTTTAGTTATTTTTGGATTGCCATCACTCATAATTTATTTATTTATTGTATTATATTATATTTCTATACCGCCCTTCTCCTGCGGGACTCAGGGCAGTGTACAGCCAGGATAAAACATAGCGTATAAAATTAAAAAACATTTTAAAAAACAATTAAATAATTTTGGCCCGAATTTAAACCCAATTAAACCCAATTAAAACTGAAATTCGATTAAAAAACTGAGAGGATGGGATCAAGTTCAGTTATCGGTTATAATGCTCATAACTGGTCCATAGATAGGTTTATAGGACATTTCTTTGACTAGAAAAGTTTTAAAAGAAAGAATTAATGTGGTTATTAGATCAACTATTGTTTTGTTTCCAATCCCATGTTCTCTTGAAGACAGTTTTGCTTATTTTTAAAGACCTATTTTTACTAATAACAGATATCTGTCCTTTTTGTATGGTTAAATTTTTTTTCATGTCTTTGTATCATGTGTTCCTCTAAATGGCAGATAAGAAATATGTTTCCATATCCACCCATCCATATCTATCTATCTATCTATCTATCTATCTATCTATCTATCCATCCATCCATCCATCCATCCATCCATCCATCCATCTATCTATCTATCTATCTATCTATCTATCTATACATTTATAGAGATGAATCTTTTTTTACAGAATGAAATTCTCCTGGAGAAGAAAATGAAGAAAAAGAAGCTCCTGAAACTGAAATTTCCCAAAACAGCAGAAGAGAAGCAAAAGCATAAGGAGACAAAGCGAAGAATAGACTTGTACAAGGAGCAACAGCAACGAAACTTTGTGGATTTAGCTTGCGAGTGCAATGCTGTGATTTGCTGCCGAGTTACCCCCAAACAGAAAGCCATGGTGGTCGACCTGGTCAAGAGATACAAGAAAGCCATAACCTTGGCTATTGGAGATGGTGCTAATGATGTGAATATGATTAAAAGTAAGTCAGGCTTAACATTTTTCTTCTTCTTGTGGATTTACTACATATAGTTGGGTTCTGTTTTCTGAAGAAGATAGGAAGATTTCAGTCAATATATCTTCACACTGAATCAAAGAACACAGAAGATAGAAGCATAATGCTGGAGGAGACCTTGGAGGTCTTCTAGTTCAACCCCTTGCTCAAGGCAGTAGACCTTATACCATCCCAGTCCAATGGTTGCCCAGTCTATTTTTGAAAACCTCCAGTGATGGAGCTACTCCATTTATTAATTCTTCTCATTATCAGAAAACTTCTCCTTACTTTTAGTTGGATCTCTTAATGACTCTTCTAGTGCATCATTGTCCGTTTCAGTCTGGGTAACTAACATTGCTGGGCACAGTTGTTGTTGTTGTTGTTGTTAGTCGCGAAGTTGTGTCCGACCCATTGCAACTCCATGGACAATGTTCCTCCAGGCCTTCCTGTCCTCTACCATCCTCTGGAGTCCATTTAAGCTCACGCCTATTGCTTCAGTGACTCCATCCAGCCACCTCATTCTCTGTTGTCCCGTTCTTCTTTTGCCCTCAATCTTTCCCAGCATTAGGCTGTTCTCCAGTGAGTCCTTCCTTCGCATTAGGTGGCCAAAGTATTTGAGTTTCATCATCAGGATCTGGCCTTCTAAAGATCAGTCAGGGTAGATCTCCTCTAGGACTGACCGGTTTGATTGCCTTGCAGTCCAAGGGACTCTCAGGAGTCTTCTCCAGCACCATAGTTCAAAGGCCTCAATTCTTTGGTGCTCAGCCTTCCTTGTGGTCCAACTTTCACAGCCATACATTGCAACTGGGAAAACCAGTTATTGATTCTACCTTATCCATGGAACCTTCTGGAGGCACTCAATTATGCTTCTATGCTGCACAAGATTATACAACAAAGTTCAGACAAACTTTTCAGTATTCTTTTGAGTTTTCACAGCAAAGAGAGGGAGTTTTTGTCTGCCCCAAAATGCTTCTTGAAAGACAGAACATCAGTAGATGGAACCTCTGACCTGATTGTCAAGGTCTAGTCCCTTTCTCAAGACTGAGAAAGACATGAAAGACAGAGCCAGATTGCCCTTCAGCAAAGCCTTCAAGTGTCAGGTGAGGAAGACTTGCATGTCAAACCTGACTCATGACTACCTGTAGGAATTATACTGACACTTTCAGTTTCTTAGGGCAGGAATTCAGCAGCTAAGAGTTCTTTGTTCAGAGGCTGGAAAATACAACACAATCTGTGAAATTGTTGGAATAACACTATAATTAAACCACTGTGGGTATAAGAACATTCTCAACTTTGTCTTGACAAAAGGGCACATTTAACATGGTTTCATCCTAGTATGCAGTAAAGATCCTTATGTAGCCAGGCTGCGTTGAGTGTCTTGCCCTTGACAAACAGGCTGATGCAATAAATAAATAGATTTTTGGTGTGTCAGTTCTGTCGAAGTATCTTTCTATATTCTAAGTACAGTAAACCCTAAATTTAAGCGATCTGAGTTTAACAGAGTGGGGTTTAATGAAAAAAGTCTGCTGGATCTAGAATTTGTAAGGCAATAATGGACTTTAATGAACTATTCCAACCAGTGTTCACAATTTTCCTCAAACTATTCACTGCCATCATAAAGTCGGGTTTTTTTCGTGTATAAATGTGTTTTGGGGCTTGAAAAATCATTTCCCAGTTTAACGGAGATTTGGCTCGGCTCTTAATATTAGCCTGTTAAAGTTTTCTGTAACATTTCTTTACATAGATCTTTTCTCAAGCAGCTGGTAATTCATTCTCCTAGGTTGTGAAAAACCACCCCAGCCCTCTGTTCATCTCAGACTTGGCAGTAAAGCCAAGCCAAACTTGGAAGAAAAGTAATACCTTTTCCTTCACTAGGAAAAGAAAAAAGACTTTTTAAAAAGTTTCTTCAAGGCTTTTTCATCTCAGGAAAAAAAAAACCATCAGCAGTTTTAGGGTGGAAGTTTCTAAAGAGAAAGGTTGAGATGGATTTTTGAAACTGAGTTTTTCCTTACCATTGTCCCCTAGTCTCTGTATCTTAGCATTTCCATTGCTCTTCCATGTATCTTTTCTTTTATGTACTCTGAGAGTGTATGCACCAAGACAAATTCCTTGTGTGTCCAATCACACTTGGCCAATAAAGAATTCTATTCTAGTCTCTAGTCTCCCTTTAACCATTGAATTCATAATTCTCCCTGAAACCGCCAATTCTCTGATTTGCCAAAACAAAAATTAAGAGCCAATCTTGCCAACTAAATTGTGGAAGCAGAAAAGTTTATTTTAAAAGCATGCAACATTTTCTTTTTGAACATAAGCTGAATTTGGAATTTAAATATCAAATTTGAATCAGAGTTGAAGGAGGACACTCTTAACTCTTATTCCATACAGTTTTACATTTAAATATCCAAGAATTTGGGACCAATCATTTCTCTCACTGATTGATATTGTCATTACCTTTAGCAGGGAACATTCAATGTGACATGGATACAGTTAAGGCTTGGTCCATCCATACTAAAATGATTTTATTTGTTTTTTTAAAATCTTTGAGAACCACTCAGAGTTGGCTGAAAGATGGGCTTCTATACAAAGGTTTAAAAATAAATAAAATAAAATAATGAAATAGAAATGAAAAGAAAAGAAATAAAACTTCTGTAAAAACTGAAATAATTGATTGACCAAAGAAAACCCAGACAGCTGCTGAAAATCAGTATCTTTGAGCCTGTCTGATGAAACTAGTTTTAATTATGTTTTCTTTTCTTACATCATGCATTAATCTTTTTGCTCTATTATTTCTTACTCCCTTTCTGCGTGTTACATCCAATTCAT
This sequence comes from Arizona elegans, assembly GCA_022577455.1. Classification (NCBI taxonomy): domain Eukaryota; kingdom Metazoa; phylum Chordata; class Lepidosauria; order Squamata; family Colubridae; genus Arizona; species Arizona elegans. The sequence goes on from JAKOOJ010000008.1 coordinate 81,935,015, forward strand.
TCCCAAGAAAAGGCATGAACATGTTTGTATGCTTATCTCAAGTTTTATTCTCATGATAGTAGTGGCTTTATGCAAATTATTACTGTTGTGTTTTATTTAGTTCCTCAGCCTACACATTCTTTGCATTTTGTGCGTACTATCTTTTTGTTTACTGTTTCTGAATTTCACATTGTATTACAGAATAAAGTTTTGTTAAAATTTTAATAATGGAAAGCTTTTTAAAAACAATGAGTGCTGTTTGCATTCCTGAAATACACTTTAAAAAAAACCACTCTACGGTTTTGGGGAAATGCAGAGATGGCCAAGATAAAAATAATAAGGAAGGCTACATGACATGTAATACACAAAACCAGGAATTAATTATTTTTGTTCCATAATGTTTCTTGAAACATTTATTTATTATTTATTTTTCAAAAATGAATTACTCAATAGCTGATTACAATAAATGAGCTAGCTCAATGGTGTGTATTTTTTACTCTTATTCTAGCTGCCCACATTGGTGTTGGGATAAGTGGTCAAGAAGGGATGCAAGCCGTCATGTCCAGTGACTACTCTTTTGGCCAGTTCAGATATCTCCAGAGGCTGTTGCTGGTTCATGGTCGATGGTCTTACATTAGAATGTGCAAATTCCTTCGGTATTTCTTCTACAAAAACTTTGCTTTTACATTAGTGCACTTCTGGTACTCCTTCTTCAATGGCTATTCTGCTCAGGTAAAGGATCAAGAAGACCTGGGAAACTTTGCAGCAATCAATATTTACTAATATTTATGAATTTATATATTTCTGTTGATTTGTGCAATGAAAAAGGATTGGAATACTTTAGAAGAGTTAGACTTCACTACACTTAACTCGTTCAGTGACTGTTCAAAGTTATGATAGGGCTGAACAAGGGGTACTTATGACTGGTCCTTGAAGTTCTAGCTGTCATAGCACTTGACTTGATAATTTAGCACTCTCATTCCTTCCTTCTTATGGAATTTTCTTCCCTCTGAAATTAGCTCCACCCCTTTTGATATTCCGGAAGTGCCTCAAGATCTGGTTATGTCATCAGGCTTGGGGCTTCCAGAGAAGACATACTTAGATAGCTCCATTGTTGAGCTGGTCATTCTTATTTATTTAAGAAAATTTATATGGCCACCCAGTTACCCTCAGTGACTCTAAGTGGCTTACAAAAATAAAAATCCAGTATACAAATAATAAAAAACAATAAAGCCCCACCCTCTCTGGTGACAATAATCAATCAGACAAGCCACTAGATTGGCTCCATCTCATTCTGAGTTCCCCTCTTTACCTAGGGTTCGTATATCCATTTTGGTAACATTTACCTTTTAATGTGGATTTTTATATTGTTTTAAAATTATTGTTTTATTCAATTGCTGCTTGTTGCCAAAGTTGTTTTTTTTTCTTCAATATGGATTAATTTTATTTTATTTAAATACAATTTAAGTAAATATTTTTAAAAGGTATAATATATTTTTTTTGCAATTACAGACAGCGTACGAGGATTGGTTTATCACACTATACAATGTATTATATTCCAGCCTACCAGTTCTTCTTGTTGGATTACTTGACCAGGTTTGTCTGAACAATAAACTAAAAATTGATCCTTAAAAGTTGATCGTTGCTTCTGTGTGCGATGCAAATTTCTGAAATTTCTGTTGACTAAATTCACAGAGTACAATAAGTCATGATATGGTTTCTTTGGTTTTGGCTTATTAATGCATTATAGCCACTATGTCAGGATTATCTTTTCCGTTGCAAAACCATTTCCCAGTGTTTGACACTATATTGCATTAATATTGGACAAATAGTGCCATCATGTGGCTGCTTTCTTTATTATGGTAATGCCACATCTTTGAAGCTGCCATTTGCCTATGAAGTACTCATCATATCATTAGAATTCTTTATAGGAAAGCTAGTCAGTGAAAGAGCAGAGTAAAACATAAATTTATAACTCAACAAATATACTATGGAAATTAACAGTTTTCTTGTATTGGTTCAAATTGAGAGTACAGGAAGTCTTCATTTAGTGACTGAGTTGTTTATCAGAATAATAGAGTTGGAAAAGGGATGTGATGGCTCAGTGGCTAAGACACTGAGCTTGTCAATCAAAAGGTTGGCAGTTCAGTGGTTTGAATCCCTGGTGCCGTGTAACGGGGTGAGCTGCCGTTACTTGTCCCAGCTTCTGCCAACCTAGCAGTTCGAAAGCACATAAAAAATGCAAGTAGAAAAATAGGGACACCTTTGGTGAGAAGGTAACAGTGTTCCATGCGCCTTTGGTGTTTAGTCATGCCGGCCACATGACCACGGAGACGTCTTCGGACAGCGCTGGCTCTTCGGCTTTGAAACGGAGATGAGCACTGCCCCCTAGCGTCAGGAACAACTAGCACATATGTGCGAGGGGAACCTTTACCTTTACCTTTAGAGTTAGAAGGGACCTTGGAGGTCTTCTAGTTCAACCTCCTGCACAAATAGAAGACCCTGTATCATTTCAGACAAATGGCTGTCCAATCTCTTCTTAAAAATCTCCAATGATGAAGCACCCACAACTTCTGAAGGCAAGCCATTCCACTGATTAATTGTTCTTAGTGCCAGTAAATTCCTCCTTAGTTCTAGGTTGCTTCTCTCCTTCATTAGTTTCCATCCATTGCTTTTTTTGTGGCAGCCCCTCAGATATTGAAACACTGCTATCATGTCACTCCTGGTCCTTCTTTTCACTCAACTAGACATATCTTTACGTGTTATGAACTTTTGTGATGACTCAGTGTGAGTGGAGCCATCCCAAGCATTGAGCATGTCACTGGTCCTCTCTGAACACTTTGGTGTTGATTTGGACATCCAAAGAGAGAAGGTCTGTGCATGAACATTGCAAGATGGGAGTTGAGTTCTCTATTTTTTTCTATAAAATGGGTAGGTGGAAGGCTTCAAAAAGTCTTACCAGGAAGTTAACGTGTAACTTCTCAAACAACAGAAAAGTGAATCTAGCTTCTTTTTTAATTTTCTGCAGATATTTTGCATTGCCGACTCATTTTTGCCCACTGATGCATTAGCTAAAATGTGGCTATTTTTCTATTTTATGTTTGATGTTGCACCTCTGCTGTGGGGATGCATTACATGGTAAATGATTTTCAAGCAAAACCAAAATGTCATTTGTCTTACTTCTTTCACTTCAGGATGTGAGTGATAAACTGAGCATACGGTTTCCTAACTTGTACATCTTGGGACAAAAAGACTTGCTTTTTAACTACCAGAAGTTCTTCTTAAGCCTGCTGCATGGCGTTATAACATCACTGATCATTTTCTTCATACCGTACGGTGCTTACCTACAAACCATGGGACAGGATGGAGAAGCGCCTTCCGACTACCAGTCATTTGCAGTCACTGCCTCATCTTCTCTCATAATTGCGGTTAATTTTCAGGCAAGTCAATCAGCCTTCATTGTTCCAAACAGACAGTCCTTGACTTACGACCATTAATTTAACAAGCATTCGAAGTTATGATGGTGCTGAGAAAAAAGTGACTTATGAGCAGTTCTTGCACCTACAATCATCACAGTGTCCCCATGGTCACCCTCCCCATGATCAAAATTCATGTATTTGGCAACCAGCATGTGTTTACAATAGTTGAAGCATCAGTGATTGTCATTGTGATTGCCCAGCCAGCTTCCAAGTAACAAAGCTAATGGGGGACACTGGATTCTTTTAACAACCGCATAATTCATTTAATGACTGCACTGATTTGCTTAACAACTGCAGCAAAAAGGGTTTGTAAAATTGGGCATGGCTCACTTAATAACTGTCACACTTAGCAAAGGAAATTCTGTTGCCAATTGTAGTCATAACTCAAGGACTACCTGTCACTCCTTTAAAAAGGAGCCCTGGTGGTGCAGCAGACTAAAGCACTGTTATTAACATCAGCTGCCTGCAATTACTGCAAGTTCAAATCTCACCAGGCTCAAGGTTGACTCAGGCTTCCATCCTTTCTACGGTAGGTGAAATGAGGATCCAGATTGTGGGGGCAATAAACTGACTTTGTATAAATATACAAAAGTATGAAGGCTATTGCTTAACGCATTGTAAGCCGCCCTGAGTCTCCGGAGAAGGGTGGCATATAAATCAAATTTAAAAAATAAAAATAAAAAATGCCAGCTTGGCATTCACGGTTCACATTTGGAGACTTTATAGTTCTTGCTAATGTCTTTACCAAGATAAGTCTTCCCTTTCCATCAAACCTGACAGGTTTTGGGGTTTTTTTGCCAAGAAAGGAAAAATGCTGATTAGAGGAACTCGCTATTGTGGAGAAATGAACTAGAGGCAGTGAAATCAGTAGGAAGGAAAATTTGAGGAGCTGTGTTTCTTCCTCTGCAGGCTGAAATGGAAATTGGACAATAGGCGAATCCAATCAGTTTTTCATATTAAACTTCCATTCCCCACCATCCAGTCAGAGCTGAAGAAGCTTCTTGGATGAGAAGTGAAATGTCTTTGAAGAAAAACCAGAAAGTCCAGTTGCCTCTTGAAAAAGCACCTTTGGGACAACCATGACCTGGATGACTGAGAATCTCCATAGACTTTCCATATTAAACATAAAGAAAATTGATTCTAGTCCAGAGGCTCCAGAAATTTATATGACTCCTTCTTCCCAAATAATATGTAATTGGATTAGGACAAGCAATTAATATATCATTCCCTTATAAACATTAACAGTTAATGTATATATCAAACTTCTATCGCTTAACAGCACTTACACAAGCAAAACCTGGAACTAATTTTGATAGCTTTCCCAATTTGCTGACAGATTTTTTTTAAAAATCATGTCATCCCCTTTCCTTCTAAATTTCTCATGATCTTCCTAGGGAGCTGATTGGTCCACAGTTTCAAAAAATGCTGCTTTGTCTCCCATTCTTCCTTCCCAGCATCTATCTTGTTGTTTATGGATCTCATATTTCTGTCTTGTTCTTCTGTTTGCTTGTAGATTGGAATGGATACATCTTACTGGACATTTGTTAATGCCTTTTCAATATTCGGCAGTATTGCACTTTATTTTGGCATCATGTTTGATCTGCATAGTGCTGGGATCCACGTCCTCCTTCCTTCCGTGTTTCAGTTTACAGGTTGGTACTGATTTTTCTTTCTTTTTTCCTATCTGCAAACAAGTTACTCTCTTAAAATGTCATAATTGTGTATCCCAGTTGATCTTGTTTTTTTTTTAAAAGAAAAGCTTAGTAACTCAGGTTGGACTGAAAAAGATTGTAAGCTTCAAAAGGTAATGGACTAAAATGACCCAACACAATTTAAAGAATGTAATGAAACTTGGCAGTAATACAGATAGTCCTTGACAACCACAATTGAGCCCAAAATTTCTGTTGCTAAGTGAGACATTGGTTAAGTGAGTTTTGCCCCATTTTATGCCACAGTTGTTATGTGAATCCCTACAGTTGTTAGGTTAGTAACACAGTTGTTAAGTGAATCTGACTTCCTCATTGATTTTGTTTGTTAGAAGGTTACAAAAGGCAATTACATGACCTTGGAAACTCTGCAACCGTCATAAATATTAATCAGTTGCTAAGCATCTGAAGTTTGATCATGTGATTGTAGGGATGCTGCAGTGGTTGTAAGTGTGAAAAAAGGTCATAAATTACTTTTTGCAGTGCCATTGTAACTTTGGTTATTAAATGAATTGTTGTAAGTCGAAGACTATTTCTATGACAATAATGCTAGATTAAAATATGTTAGCACTTTATGGCTCTATTAATTGATTTAGAATTTGAACTCATGCCTATTTTCTTTTGATTTGGTAGGTTTATAATCTCATTTTTCCTGCAGGAGCTCAGGCACCTTAGATTTTTACTCCCAGCACAACAAGCTTGTAGGGTAGACTAGGCTGAGAATGACTGGCTCAAGGTCACCCAGTAAGGTTTCTTGGCGGGGAACTCAGTTGGACCTGGCATTATGCCTGGCATAATGCCAACACCTTAACCACTGCCTTTAGTTATGAGGTTAATTTTTTTTTTTAATTTGATTTATATGCCGCCCTTCTCCGGAGACTCAGGGCGGCTTACAATGCGTTAAGCAATAGCCTTCATTCTTTTGTATATTTATACAAAGTCAGCTTATTGCCCCCACAAACTGGGTCCTCATTTCACCTACCTTAGAAAGGATGGAAGGCTGAGTCAACCTTGAGCCTTGGAAAGATTCGAACCAGCAGAAATTGCAGGCAGCTGTGTTAATGACAGGGTGCACCAAACCACTGTACTATCAAGGCTCTTTATACTGAGTATAAAAATGAGTTTATACTTTTAAAAAAAACTTGATACGTTTGAATATTTTTTTAAAAAAAATAGCAATTAACTAGACTCATCCTTTGCACAAGCTACAATTTAAGTATGATTCCTGGAAGAAGCCACATTGTCCTGGATCATACATTCCATGAAGCCAAACAACAAGGTTTACAAATCAGAATGCTAAACCCAAAACACCTCAAAAAATATTTTTATTTAGATTATGCATGAACCAACCATTAGGTTGAAAGACAACCACTTTCTGAGCTGTACAAAAACTGCGGATGGAGAACAAATGCAAAAGGATAAAAAACTTAGTATGTTAGCATATACTGTATTTCCACTTACAACTGGTCACTTAGCAACAGTTTGAAGTTATGACAGATCCCAAAAAGAATACTTACCACCCAGATTTGTAGTTCTGATGGCTGCCCCGGGCCCCCCCCAATCACATGACTATATTTTGGGCATTTGGCAACCATCCAACATTTACATCTTTTTGCAGCATCTTTCAAGTCACATGTAAATTGCGATTTACAATTTTTTTTGCCAGAAATCTGTATTTATTACCCATTTCTGTCAAAAAAACCCCCACCCATTGCATATAATGGGTTCACGTAACAACTTCTGCATTCACTTAACACAGGGGTGAAATCCAGCAGGTTCTGACAGGTTCTGGAGAACCGGTAGCGGAAATTTTGAGTAGTTCAGAGAACCAGCAAATATCACCTCTGGCTGGCCCCAGAGTGGGGTGGGAATGGAGATTTTGCAGTATCCTGGTGGGGTGGAATGGAGATTTTGCAGTATCCTTCCCCTGCCACGTCCACCAAACCACACCACGCCCACCAAGCCACACCCACAGAACCAGTAGTAAAAAATTTTGGATTTCACCACTGACTTAACGGCTATGGTGATTTGCTTAATACTACCCCAAAAATGTCATAAAATCAGATTGATCACAGGATGGCCCTCTTAAACCACCGATACAATTTACAACCATAACTCTCTGGCCTCAATCATGGTCCTAAGTCGAGGACTACCTGTATACAAACAGAAACGTATCACCTATGCAACCCAAAACTAGTAATATCAAATTGCAAGGTTCCCTGCAGATCTGATGCACTTCTTAAAACAAAGCAACATGGCATCACTGCGATGGAAGCTCTGCCCTCCATTCTCACAGATATGGGAATGGATCTCTCAGTGTGATGCGGCTTTCATCATTTGCTTTTAGGTTTTGTTGGTTTGAAGGAACTCCACATGCATCAGCCACTAACTGTAACTCTCATGTCTCCTTCCCAGGTACCGCTGCAAATGCCCTCCGACAGCCATATATCTGGTTGACCATAATACTATCTGTCGCTCTCTGTTTGCTGCCCATCATTGCCCTCCGGTTCTTGATGATGACGATCTGGCCTACAAAAAGCGAAAAGGTATGTAGGAGTCTTCTGGTTATTCATCCAAGTTACCAACAAGTTGAAGAAGAGCTGGTTAGGGTTTTTTTGTATAATCATGAATCCTGAGTTGTGTGTGCTGCAGTGGCCTAGAGGTGGAGCTCTCGCCTCACAATCAGGAGATTCTGAGTTCGATCCTAGGTAGCAGCAGGTATTTCTGTCTCTGGGCACAATGAGTAAATATCAGCTGCACGGGTGGGTTCTATGTTCACAACAGGGCTGCGCTCGTGTGTGCTCTTCTGTGCATGCGCAGAAGTATTTTGATGACGTCGGGGTCGGTGGGCGGAGCCTCCCCCCCAGTTTTACTACCGGTTCTATAGAACAGGTGCGAACAGGGGGCAACCCACTACTGATCAGCTGCGAACTCTGTGTTGGCGATAGGAAGGGCATCCAGCCAGTAAACACTCTGCTCCATTCAGTTGCCCCAACTCCACCCCGATGCAAGAAATTACGGGGTCATTAAAAGACACACACACACACACACAAAAAAAAGAATCATGAGTTATAAGTGTCTTAAACTGGGTCACTCATGTGACTACCCAATTTTGAAACCCTTTTTTTGCAACGGTCATCAAGCAAACCTATTAATCATTATGTCCCAGTTTTGCCAAAAGCCAGAAGTAAATGCTTGTTTGGGACAAAACCAGTGCTGAAATCTTACCGGTTCGCACCAGTTTGTGCAAACTGGTAGTGATAAAAGCTACTGGTTCAGCAAACCGGTAGTTTAAAAAAAGCTACCGGTTGGTCCAACCTGGTATTTCCGATGATCAGCTGTGCCACTCGTTTTAAAATAGCTAGAAAGCAAGAAATACGGCTTTCTAGTGAATCTAAATCACACGGCACAGCTGTTCCCCCCTCACTGTTCTACTTACCTTCCCAAGCTTCCTTTTTCTGTGCGCAGCACGTGTTTGGTGTGTAATGTGCATGCATGCACAGCATGCATTTGATGTGCACTGTATGCGGGCACACACAGCATGCGTTTGTCATGCACCGCACATGTGTGGGCAGCAAACTGGTGGCAAACCGGGGAGGATTTCACCACTGGGCAAAACCAATGTAAAATGCAGTCACATGGCTCGAAGGGCCATAAATGAGAACTGGGTGCTGAGCCTCCAATATGTGGTCAGTAAGCATTGAGTGGGTGGCCATCAGAACTTCAGAACAGGGTTATAGGTTCCCTTGGGGGGGGGCATCATAACTTTGAATGGTCACTAAGCAATTAGTGATAAGTTGAGGTCTACCTGTATTTAGAATAATGGGAACAAGCCTGAACTGTGGGACCCTCGGTTTGTCTATCTGTGTCTCCTCCACCAGTTCAACCATGGGTAGGAATGTGGGAATGTCCAGACCCGAGTTTGATTGAGCATTTGTTGTATTGTCTATGCCTGAAAATTTATGGTGCCAACCGTCAGTCAAAGAGAGGGATTTTTAAAAATAAATAAATTATTATTTTAAAAAAAATCACTGCAAGTGCTCCAAAAATCCCAGGAGACTTAGAGGTTAAATCTTCTCTAATAGCTGCTACTGAGCCTCTTTCTGCCTCTTAATCTGTTGTACGATTTTCTCCTTTAAAGATTCGGAAGAATCGCAAAAAGTACAAGGCTGAAGAGGAGAAGTGGAAGCGAAGGCGGAGCGTTCTCCGTCGTGGCGTAACTGGCCGTCGTTCTGCGTATGCCTTCTCCCATCAGCGAGGTTACGCTGACCTCATCGCTTCTGGACGGATCATGCGTCGAAGGCGAGCCTCCCTAACGGCAATTCTGGGCAACAATTTGGCCGAAATTAGGCGAGCTGAAGAAAACAGTTGATGACTTCCCCAATCTCACAGAAAGCAGAGGAAGGATAGCACCCAAAGTTTATTTTTTTTTACAATGGACGATGGATTTTTTTTCTTTTTTGAAAAACCTGTGCAGGATTATGAAGGGAGTCTAATTATTTTTCTTTTCCAATTGCTTTGTTTGGGACTAAAATTGGACAGAACAAATGGTTTGAATGGACCATATTTTTAATTCTCCGTCCTTACGTAAACATTGCTTTTATTTGAAACTGAAGGATATCCTTAAGCCTTGGACATCAAACCCAACAATTTTAAGGTGTTTTTAAACAGTACTGTTTTGTTTGTTTTTTTTAAAGAAAAACCTGACAGAGATTTTATGCCTCAGCACCAAAGATGAACCACTCCACGGCAATACAATTCTGAGTGCCATTTCATTCCGTTAATTTATTCTGTCATCATAACATTCTTCTTTGGCAGCCTAAGAATGATTTTTTTCCCCAGCTAGCTGTGCATTTTTATGTTGTAAGCATTCAGAGCATAATGCACGATCCAACAAAGTTGTACTGGTTGATTGGAGCTGCATGCTCTTAATAATGTTGACATTTGGGCAGAGAAAACTCAACAGCATTCAAGTTTGTAATTAAAGGGGTCTTCATCAGAAGTTTCTTCAGGAAAACAATAGCTTGTTATATATTTTCACTTTGGGCATTGTGGGGATCTCCCCTCTTTAAATGTGTAGCAGCTTTGTAGCAGCAAGAATTAATGTGCCTTTCCGGTAATGTATTTTATACCCAGCCTTTTCAACCTTACTCCAAATCTTACTGTTGTCATTTGTATTGGTTTGAGAAATAAGAAAGACAGAGTCAATCAATGGAGAGTTTCCTCTTGGATATGTTGATTGATTTCATCCTTGGGTTGTTCTTGGTCAAGGGAAATGGCCATCTAGCCGTTAAACAACAGGAGGCGATTCTTATATAGCACTGTCTTTTATGTTGGAATGATTTGTGTGAAGGAGGAGTATCTGAGCAGCATCATGCTTGAGGATGACAATGCCAATTTCACCATGCTTATGTGGCAAAAGGGATGTATGAAGGTTTATCCCACATCAAAAATTGATCCCGTGTTATAGACCTGTGAAATCTATGAAAGAAAGAGTATAATGCACTATTCAACAAAAGTTATACTGGTCAGTTAGGGCTGCATGCTTTTAATAATGCTCAGACATTTGGGCACAGAAAGTTCATGTTCGTAATCAAAAGCATCTTCACCAGAGGGAATGATACGTCTTGTTCGTGGGAATGAGAAGCACGGATTGAAGCACTACCTGGAGCAAGAGAATAATTTGCATTTATAATGAATCTATTACATGATTTTTTTTTAATAATAAAAAGAGGACGATGTTCTTTTTAAAAATGTATTCATCTACACATTTCAATGTGTTGGGACTGGAAAATGGTTTACATTTCAATATTCTCAGCATGCAACAAATGATCCTGTTTCAATATTCACAACTGTTCCTCACATTTGTGTAGGTGAATGAACAGAGCTCACCTCTAAGGAACATGGACTTGGTACATTCCTTCATTATTGCTATTGAATGTTGAAAAGTTTACAGCTTTTTGGTAAACGATAAAGCAGATATTACTTTGATTTTAAAAATTGATTTTTCTATTCAGAAATGAGGACGAGGTTAGTCTTTATCTTTCAGACTTTTAATCTAAGTGCAATATTTGCAACTTTTAATACTTTGATTGTACACATGTATCTCAATTATAAAATGTAAATATTTTATTTCTTAAAGCATTATGTATATATAAGTAAAGTGCCTTTTAATGTTTTTATCCGGTGTAAAAAGAAGTATTTTCATTGCTTCAAATGTTTTTATTAAAGCGTCCTTGGTATTGTAAGTGTGCACACATGTAACATTTGCTGATTCTTATAAAATTGGGGGCAGTAAAAGAGGAATCATTCATATCCCTTGTTCTCTTGGTTCAACTGGAAGAGGAAGAAAATTCTCTTCCAGTTGACCCAGCAATCAAGAAAATTCTCATTCGACACAAATAGCTGTCCAATCTTTTTAAAAAAACTTTCATAGCGGAGTACCCACAATTTCTGGAGGCAAGCCATTGCACTGATTGTTCTCACTATCAGGGAAATAATTCTAGGTTAAATCTCTCTTTGATAATTTCCATCCCTTACTTGTCTTGTCCCTCAGGTGCTTTGGAGAAAAGGCTGACCTCCTGTTTTCTGTGACAGCCCCTCAAATATTGGAAGACTATTATCATGTCACCCTAGTCCTTCTCTTCGTTAGACTAGATCAGGGGTGTCAGACTCAAGGCCCAGGGGCCGGATCTGGTCTGCTGGGTGCTTAGATCTGGCCTGCAGGACCGCCCTGGAAACAGCGAAGGACTGGCCTGTGGTGCATCTGCCAGTGAAAACAGAGCTCACGAAGGCCTCATGTGGCCCTCACGAGCTCCGTTTTTGCTGGCAGAGGATTGTGGGGGACCATCGCAGCTGAAAACGGAGCTCGGGACCCCGTTTTTGCTAGCAGAGCACTCAGGCTGCCACAAGTGCTGCCCGAGAAGTGATGTCATGCTGACCATGCCCATCCTGGCCCTGCCCATCCCAGTCCCCCAAGGTCAAACACAACCCTGATGTGGCCCTCAATGAAATCGAATTTGACACCCCTGGACTAGACGTATCCAGTTCCTGCAACCATTCATTGTATATTTTAGGTTTAAAAAACCTTTGGAATTCCTGTCCTCTGGAAGGAGCATAGCTTTTAAGAAAGCTTTAAAAAAAACACGAGAGGTGTTTAGAAAACTGAAGACTAAATTTTCTCCAGTTAGGTGTATCACACATATTTGATAGAACAAAGTAAATTTTAGCATTTCTCCTATTAGTAGCCAAATTAATTGTTGCTATAAAATATGAGAATATGTAAATATCTCAGTGGAATGAAAGTAAAATAAGATATGTTCCACAGAGCTTTTTTTTTTAATTTATAAACTTTATTAAAACACATATAAAACACATATAAAAACATTTACAAAACATACAACGTATAAGTAAATTTTCTTCTTAAAGCAATATTTCGTAGTGGTTCTTCAATTAATACAGTTGTGATTTCCCCCTTATGTTTAGCCTAGTAGTTTTTCCCATTCCCTTTTCTCCCCCCTCCTCTTCTTTTTCCCCTCCCCTTAGGATTTCTTAACAATCTTTATATTTGAATTATACTTTTGTTTTAAAACTCCTGTTCATATTTACTTGCCCATAGGAAATTATCAATATATCTATTTACATCTTTATTCTATTTTTCTTGCACCTATATATCTTTTTTAGCGGCGTTATACCATAGGTACCATTTGTCCCATATTCTATAGTACTGTCTCTTCTTTTTCCTTAATCCCTATCCATTTCAGCACACTGTGCGATTTTATCTGTTAACTCTTCTTCCGTTGGGATTTTTTCTTGTTTCCAGTTCTTTGTGTATGTTATTCGAGCTGCCGTTAGAATATGTATTATCAGATATTTTATATCTTTAGGATATGTTTTTGTGAAGATTCCTAGCAGGAAAGTTTCTGGTTTCATCTCTATTTGTAATTTTGTTATTTGTTCCAACCATTTCTTGATGTTAGACCAAAACTTCTTTGCTGCCGGGCACGCCCACCATAGATGATAAAAGGTACCCTGTGATTTTTTGCATTTCCAGCATAATGAACTATTCTTTGAATGAATTTTTGCCAATCTTGTGGGCGACATATGCCACCTATAAAACATCTTCAACTGGTTCTCCTTGTATGCCACCGCTAGTGTTAATTTTGTATTCATTTGCCATAATTCCTCCCACTTCTCCAAATCTATTGTATATTTAAAATTTTGCATCCATTTAATCATTGTATCCTTTACTGTTTCCTCCTCCATCTTATATCGCAATAGAAAATTATAGATTTTACTAATTAATTTATCTTGTGAGTCTAATATAATTTTATCTAGTTCTTGTTTCTCTCTGTGGATTTCATATGTTTTTATGTGTTCCTTGTCAGCGTTCCAAATTAGACTCTCTTCCAGCGCTGACATAGAAAGAACAGTAGCTTGATTTATTGCTGAGATGAACTTTTACCTAGTCTTTGTATATTACAGATAGGGTTTCCTGGGAGACGAGGAGGGGTGCACATTCCTGTGAAAAGAATGTGCTAGGATGTAGAGATGGATTTGCATGATGGCCAATGAGACATTGGGGTTGGAGTGCGGAAGAGGAGGGGGTTGGAAGGAGGGGCCAGTTTGGCTGCAAAATGAATCAGAAATGTCGGACTTTGCTATTCTTAAAATAAAAGTGATTCATTAGAGAGCTTGCGCTTGAGAATGAAGTTTTTTCAAGATAGCACCGAAACCTGACATTCTTTGTGTTTGGATTGGATCTGTGTGAAAATCCACCAATCAATTTCTCTATTTAACTCTAGTTCCAATTGTTGTTTGGTTTTCAGCTTCCCTTGATAATCAATTAAGTCTTTATATCTAATTATATTTTTGGGTTCTGTTCAATTTGGGTGCCTTACCGTTTCTGATGGTGATAGCCAATTCGGAATTTTTGTATAATGTTGTTTTTTAATTTTTAGCCAAATTAGTAGTAGTGTATTCCTATTTGTGTGTCTTTTAAAATAGGTATGTGTTTTATATCTTTCATCCCATAAAAAGGAATGCCATCCCATTTGCAGTTCGTGGCCTTCAATTGTTAATATCCTGCTGTTTTTTAATTCCATCCAGTCCTTTACCCATGATAACACTGCCGCTTGATAGTAGAGTTCCCAATCTGGGAGTGCTGTCTTTTGTCTTTTGTGTCTTGAAGTAGCTTAGCTTTCTTTTTAAATCCACTGCTTGACAAAGTAGCAAACCATTTTAGGAGGAATAGTGGGATTTTATTCTTTATACAAGAGAAAATCACTCTTGTAATAGACATTATGATATGGGAAGCTCCCCCTCCTAGAAGAATGAAATATCTTGATGAATATTAAAAAAGCAGAATATTATATTTCATTAAACGAGGAATGGAGATACATGTTTTTTCAGAGGCATGAAGCAGATTCACTCTTAATAGCCCTCCCCCCCCGAATATATTTTGTGCCCATTAAGAAAGACTGGACCAGCCTATCTACAAAACATAGGACCTTCAGATCCAGGATGATGGGATTAAGAAGAACAGGACATGATCCTTCAGCACGTAATAGGATTAACCCACTACCATTTAGCAGAAGACACAGAGCTCACTACATTGCATAATTTCCTAAGGATATTTCAGTCATTGCATCATCTCAGAGCAGTCCAAACTTCAACCAAACCTGGGAGCTCTGACAAACACCTAGGATTCGTACTTTGCCTATAGAGCCAGCTATGACCCCTACATAACCCCTACATGCCCCAATGGGAATCTGACAACAGCCAATAGAATACATGTTCTTGCTCAGGAACAGGAAGCTCAAGTGCAAAGCCCAAGAGAAGGTATAACATCCCCCCCACTCTGAACTCCATTTTGTTAGCTGCCCAGAACCCATGTGGTTCTGCTTCATCAATAAACAATCTTTCCAATCAGCCTCCATGTTTCCAGTGTCTTTCTCCCAGCTTGGAACTGAACCAGATGGACATTTCTTCCCACAATAGTAAAATTAAAACATGCCAATTTTTAAAAAATCCATGGATGTAACTTGTTGGCTTTATCAAATCTTGTGACCATCTCAACAAATTGATGGCAAATTTCCAAGTGAGGAACTTAAAACCCCCCTCCCATTTCCACACTGTGGGCACACTTAAAACTATGAAATATGTTAGCAATCTGGCCACTTTAAAAAGCAAACGGGACAGGTTCCGTGGAGAATGTAACTACTAGTAGAGATGGTTGTTTATTATCCCCTGGATTCTGGTTTGCACAATTAGCTGGGAAGCAAAACGGGACAGGGATGCAGCCCTCTAATCCTGGTTTGTGTGTGTCTCTTATGCATCCAGGTCTCCGCTGTATGATACATATAGAAGACCCAATAGGGCTCTTCTGATGTTTCCCAGTTTGGGCTGCACTGATTCTCACAACCACAGGAGGGTTCTGCATCCCAGAAAACCACCCAAGCCTGTCCAGATCCTTTCAGTTTTTCACCCGAGGCAAGCCGCTTGGTTTAAATCTCCTAAAAGCCCTGGTGGCTCAGAGGTTATAATGCAGTATTTCAGACCGACTCTGCCCACTGCCAGCAGTTCAATCCTGATCGGCTCAAGGTTGACTCAGCCTCCCATCCTTCAAAGGTGGATAAAATGAGGACCCAGATTGTTTGGGGGCAATATGTTGACTCTGTAAACCTTTTAGGGCTATAAAGCACTATCAAACAGTATATAAGTCTGGGTGCTATCGCTATTGCTGTTCCAAATGTACTTTTTCAGGAGGCAACTGGACTTTCTTGTTTTTGTTTTTTTTTTGAAGATGTTTCACTTCTCACCCAAGAAGCTTCTTCAGCTCTGACAAAAAAGTGGGGAATGGATGGATTTATATTTCTTGCAGACAGCTGGTCATTTGCATCATTTTGGAGCAGAGTATCAGACTCTTATTTCATTGAGGGCCACATCAGAGTTGTGTTTGACCTTGGGGAGTCAGGGGGGCCATGGTCAGCTCAATATCTCTCAGCAAAGCTCCTGGAAACAGTGAAGGACTGGCCTTTCAGCCACAACAGCCTCTTGCATCCCTCTGCCAGCAAAAATGGAGCTCGGGAGGGCTGCGCTCGGCCTCCCTGGGCTCCATTTTTGCTGGCAGAGGGATGCAGGAGGCTGTCGTGGCTGAAAACAGCCCAGGAGGGCCACACACGGCCATCCTGAGCTCTGTTTTCGCTGGCAGAGGCACTGTGGGCCGATCCTTCACTGTTTCCACGGCAGGCACACGGGCTACATCTAAGCACCCCACGGGCCAGATGCGACCCACGGGCCTTGAGTTTGACACCCCTGTTTTAGAGGAAGCACTTGGAGGTTTAGCTGTGTCCTCAGGATCATCTGAGTAGTGCTACTGGTTCCCGTAGTCTCCATTTTTTTTCCTCTGGAAATCCATTCTTACTCCCACACCATTCCAAGGGTGTTCATTGCAAATTGTGTAGCTAAACATCTATGGAGATTCTCAGTCATCCAGGTCATGGTTGTCCCAAAGGTGCTTTTTTTAGGAGGCAACTGGACTTCCTTGTTTTTTCTCTGAAGATATTCTGCTTCTCATCCAAGAAGCTTCTTCAACTCTGACAGGATGGTGGGGAATGGAAGGATTTATATTTCTTGCAGACAGCTGGTTATCTGCATCCTTTTAGAGGGTGGTTGAAGGTTTATCTGTGTCCTCAGGATCACATGAGTAGTGTTCCTGGTTCCTGTAGTCTCCAATTTTTCCTCTGAAAATCCATTCCTACTCCCACACCATTCCAAGGATTTTCATCCCAAATTGTATAGCTGAAAGTCTATGGAAATTCTCAGTCATCCAGCAGGTCATGGTTGTCCCAAAGGTGCTTTCTCAGGAGGCAATTGGATTTCCTTATTTTTTCTTTAAAGATATTTTATTTATTTATTTATTTTATTTTATTTATCGGATTTATATACCGCCCTTTCTCCACAAGGACTCAGGGCGGCTTACAGCAATAAGCAATTTTGTTTCTCATCCAAGGAGCTTCTTCAACTCTGACAGGATAGTGGGGAATGGAAGGATTTATATTCCTTGCAGACAGCTGGTCATTTGCATCCTTTTAGAGGGTCGTTGACTGAGAATCTCTCCAGACTTTATCCCTATAGTTGTTCACCACCCACTCATGCACCGTCTCCCCCGGAGCAACTTGCAAACCGGGCCGCAAAAGGCGCAATCTCGGCCCAGCCTCCCTTCTGACGACGCTTCCTTTCCCAATGAGCGCCGGTGGCTGGAAGAGGCGGGCTCGCTTTGCGGCAGGGCTGGCCTGATGCAATCGGCTTGCAATTCCACGTCAGAACCGCAGAGCTGAGCGAGGAACGAGCTGCCGGGTCAGCCGCGCCCAGCCTTCCGGGGGACCCTTTCCCAAAGCCACCATGTCGGAGATCATCCTGGAGAAAACGGACAGACTGAGCCTGGGTGAGTTTGCAAGGAGGCGGCCGAAGTGATTGGGGGGTGGGGGAGAAGAGGCCTGGCCTCCAGCCCCGATGCTTTAGGACACCGGGAACCGAGGCCGGAGCAATATGCAAGGCTGGAGAACCGGGAAGCGAAAGGAAAACCTGGCCCGGTGCAACCTTCCCACCTCCGGACCCTTTGGGAATACAAGTCCCAGCGTTCCCAGCCAACCCGGGCCTCCGAGCAGCAGCTTGCAAAAAACTGCCGCAGCCTCACATGGCGTGTTGGAAAAGGACACCCCGGCCACGATCGCGCCCCCACGGCCGCTTCTCTTCCGCGCGTTTTCGCCGGGGATAAACGCGAGAGGAAGGAGCGGGAGGCCTCCGTGGTTGCCACCTGGGTCCGCCCTCTTGCTTCTTCCCCCCCCCCGTTTTTTTTGCGAGGATTCCCTCTTGATGGGAGAAAAACGGGGCATTGCAAAGGACGATTCGAGGAGAAATGTGAGGTGGGGTCTGAGTCTTTTCGCTTCTGGGTCCCCAATTCAGGAAGCTGCGCAAAACAAGCCATTCATTCATTGATTCATTCATTCATTCATTCATGGTGTTTCTTTGTATTCTTTTTTTGGTGAAATTTTATAGATCCCTATCATGGACTGATTGAACCCATTTTCTTCCCAAAGGAAAGAAAGACTTTCTTGATTGTGGGAAAATAAACTGGATCTGGAAAACCCCATCCTGGCTGAGAGAGGCTGGGGCTTTAACAATAATTTTCATTATTACCTGGTTCCAGGTGTTTATGATGTGTCGTTGCTTTGGTAGACAAAATGGAAGGATTTTAGAAGTCATTTAGTCCTCTGGGTGCAGATCCACTACAGTATTTCTGACTGATACCACCAGCCTCTGCCTGAAGACTTTCAGAGAAGGACAATTGGCTGATGCAATCAATGTTAGAAAGTTTCTCCTGGCTGTCTTCCCTACATTATTAGCCCTCCCTCTTCTCCCCCTTTTATGTGACATTTGAAGACAACTCTCATATCTCTCTCTTCAGTTATCTCTTCTGTAGGCCACATGTGATGATGATGATGTTACCTATTCAGTCCTGTCCCCAAAGTGCTTTTTTCAGGAGGCAACTGGACTTCCTTGTTTTTTCTTTGAAGACGTTTTGCTTCTCATCCAAGAAGTTTCGTCAGCTCTGACTGGATGGAAGGATTTATATTCCTTGCAGTCCGCTGTCAGAGCTGAAGAAGCTTCTTGGATGAGAAGCAAAACGTCTTCAAAGAAAAAAACAAGAAAATCCAGTTGCCTTCTGAAAAAGCACCGTTGAGACAACCATGACTTGGATGACTGAGAATCGCTACAGACATTCAGTCCTGACCAACTCTTGGCAATTCTATGGGCCAGTTCTCTAGATCAAATATTATACACTCAGATCCTTTGACTATTCTTCAAAGGGCTTGAAGAAAAGTTACTACTCATAGGTTTGAAGGCTTACTGCAATCATCTTGGTAATCCTTCTCAGATTTTGCTTCAGTTTGTCACTGTCCTTTTTGAATGATGGTACCCCAAACTGGACATAGTTCTCCAAATAGGGGTTGACCAGGGCAGAGTAGAGTGGAAGAATTACTTCCAATAATCTGGATTCTTCACTCCTGTTAAGGCACCCAAGACCATATCTGCTTTCTTAGCAGCTGCATCACCGTGACACCCAGAGCCCCTTCACATGATCTACTTCAAGCCATATTTTCCCAATGCTAGACAAGTGCCTTACATTTTTCCTATTCTGTTGCCTTCTGCAGTTGTGTTTTTTGAATCTCAGTCTATAGCCTAAAGCTTTGAAAGTTCATGGTTTGCTTCCATCAATCATACCTGCCAGTGTTTAGCTGAACCAGGACAAGATCAGCCTGGAGTTGCCAACTGAAGCGAACTCAAACAAGCATGAGAATTTTTGCTTCCTTATAAATATATATATTTTCAAAGTTACATTTAATAAAGCCCTAAAGAGAAAGCATGAGAGATGAAGTACAACAGCCACATTTTAATAACAAACTTCGTAGATACAGGGAATTTATTTCTAATGAGTGGATTTGCTTAGAAATTCTTCTGCACCTGCCTTCCTTGGAATCAGTGATCTACTACATGGATTCTGGGGGGAAAGGAATATTAAGGATTCTGCTGAACACCTGTAGCCTATTGGCTTTATTTGCCCCTCCTGTGTGGAGAATACATAAAATGTCCATGACATTCTCCTCTGGCTGCTCTTCCATCTAGGACAGTGATGGCTAACCTTTTTGTTGTCACGTGCCAAAAGCGCAAGCGCGCACCCGCACCCATAATGCAATGTGCATGCGACCTCCTGTGGGCCCCAGCCCCCTGTGCATGCAACCCCCCCGCGTTCCTTCCGCACCCCGTTTTGGGCCTAGTAGGCCTCCCTGCAGCCTCCTGGGAGCAAAAACAGGCTGCTGGGGGGCCATGCCAGACGCCCCCCCCCCCCATGCCTCGTTTTGGGCCTAGGAGGCCTCCCTGCACTTATAATCCATAATGCAATGCACATGTGATCCCCACTGCCTGTGCCCCACACACACACATATGCACATGCGACCCCCACCACTCCTCCTGGCCCCACGCGCATACTCGCGTGCAATGGTGAAATCTAAAATTTGTTACTACCGGTTCTGTGGGCATGGCTTGGTGGGGGGGGGGGCGGGTAATGTGACTGGGTGGGCATGGCCAATTTTTTTTTTTTTTTTTTACTTTTAAAAACATTTTTTCTACAACCTCTTTAGCGAAGAGGTTGTAAAAAAAATGCTTTCAAAAGGCTCTGACGATCCCGGCTGAATTGCCTGATCGGCAAAGACTTTTTTTTCTTTTAAAAGCCTTTGAGGATCCCAGCTGAGCTGCGCGATCATCAGAGGCTTTTTTTTTTAACTTATAAAAGCATTTTTTCGGCCAAGAGGTTGTAGAAAAAATGCTTTTAAAAGTAAAAAAAAAGCCTCTGATGATTGTGCGGCTCAGCTGGGTATTGCGGGGGGGGGGGGCAGGGATTTTTGCTACCGGTTCTCCGAACCACCCACCTTCATCGCTACCGGATTGGGCGATCTGGTCCGAACCAGGAGCATTTCACCCCTGCTTGCATGTCTCCCACATGTGCCCCGCGCATGTGTGGCAGAGACCCGAAAATCAGCTGGCCAGCACGAGGCATGCACCAACGGCTTGCGTGCCCGCAGAGAGGACCCTGCATGCCCCCTGTGGCATGTGTGCCATAGGTTCGCCATCACGGATCTAGGATGTTCACTGGAAACTCAGTTTTGTAATCAGAGGATGGAGGAAACTGACTTTCAGCTTTAAGAGGGGGATATTATAGTATTTTCCAAGCACTTGAAAGGACTGTACATGGAAGAAGATCAAGAGATCTTGATCTCATAGAAGAAGATTTTCTGTTATTCTCCCCAAAGAGCAAAGAAAACTGTCTTAAATTGCAGGAAATTAAGATTCCGGTTGCAGTTAGAAAAAACAGGATGAGCAATTTGACATTGGAATAAGCTACCCAGTGAGTTTATAAACCCCGCTTGGTGGGAAGGTTTTGAATAATGGACAGCTCTCCCAGCAAATGTCTTAAAGTGGATTCCCACACTTAGGAGATTTTGGACCTGAATGGCCTTCATTGATTCTTTCATTCTGTGAAGGTGCCAAAGCTTTAAATCCATTGGTGTCAGATAGGCAGGCTATTTAAGCCAGAGCACCCACCTACCTCTAACGCTGATGGATCCTACAGTTACCCATTGAAAAGGCCTGCTGATACTATAGATGATAAAATTGAATTCCTTGATCCGGAGAGGTTTAGTAGATTGCTTGTTGCTTTGGCACACCTGAAATCTGGAAGATCAAATGGAGTTTGTTAAGTGCAGGTCATCATTTTCCTATAGGGACTCAGCAATGCATGTTGTCTAGGTATGTATGCGTGTGTACTTTGTGCTTAGCCCCAAGAATAATTCTGTTTGTATCCGCAGGAGAGGTTTACGTATCTGATCGAGAAGGCTGTGACAGCACTGGTGATGGGACACAGGAGAAACCTTTCAAAACAGCTTTGCAGGTAACTTTGGGTATTTCTGAAGCATCTAGGTAGTTTTTTAGGTACCGATTATTCATCTTTTGATAATCCAGAATTTAGGATTGTTTTAAATTAAATACATTATATCTATTAACCAGGAAAATGGTTAATACTTTAGAAATATGTGTCTTTAAAAATTACCCATTGTCTTTTTTTATTATTTCAAAGGCTTTGATGTCTACTGGAAAGGAACCATTTCCTACTATCTATGTGGATTCACAGAAAGAAAACCAGGTTGGTTAATCAACTCATTATCATTTCCAGAAGCACCAAAAAATACTGGTGAGCAGTTCAGAAATTAGCAAGCATAAATACATCACTAGTTTCCAAAATTCACCAGAAGTAATTGTGGTCTCACTGCAACCATGAAATTAAAAAAAACAAAACAACCCTACTCCTTGGGAGAAAAACTATGGCAAATCTAGATAGCATAGTAAAAAACAGAGACATCACTCGGAGAGTCCCTTGGACTTCAAAATCAAATCAGTCAATTTTAAAGGAAATCAACCCTGACTGTTCTTTGGAAGGACAGATATAGGTTGTCCGCAACGTACGACCACAATTGAGCCCAAAATTGCTAAGTGAGAAATTTGTTAAGTGAGTTTTGCCCCATTTTACAACTTTTCTTGCCACCGTTGTTAAGTGAATCACTACAGTGGTTAAAGTAGTAACACGGTTGTTAAGTGAACCTGGCTTCCCCTTTGACTTTGCTTGTCAGAAAGTCACAGAGAGTGATCACATGACCCTGGGACCACTGCAACCGTCATAAATATGAGCCAGTTGCCAAGCATCCGAATGTAAATCACATGACCATGGGGATGCTGCGATGGTCACAGGCATGAAAAATGGTCATAAGTTACATTTTTCAGTGTCGTGGTAAATTCGAACAGTCACAAAGTGAGCTGTTGTAAGTTGAGGACTAGCTGTACTGAAGCTTGAATACTTTGGTCACCAAAGGAGAAGAGAGGACTCATTGGAAAAGACCCTGTTGTTGAGAAAGACTGAAGTCAAAAGGAAAAGTAGACAGCAAAGGATGAGATAGATAGTGTCATTGACGCAATGAAGATGGGGAACTCATCAAATTTGCAGATGACATCAAGCTGGCAGGAATGGCCAACACTCCAGAAGACAGGCTCAAGATGCAGAAGGATCTTGACAGACTTGAACATTGGGCGCTATCTAACAAAATGAAATTCAACAGTGAAAAAAGCAAGGTTCTACATTTAGGGAAGAAAAACAAAATGCACAGGTACCGTAGTAACTATGAGAGGGAGTCCCTCATATCTAAATGGACAGCCATTTAGATATGAACCAGCAGTGTGCAGCAGCTGCCAAAAAAGCCAACACAGTTCTGGGCTACATAAACAGAGGGAAAGAATCAAGATCACGTAAAGTGTTAATACCACTCTGTAATGCCTTGATAAGGCCACACTTGGAATATTGCATTCAGTTTTGGTCGCCACAATGTAAAAAAGATGTTGAGACTCTAGAAAGAGTGCAGAGAAGAGCAACAAAGATGATTAACGTACTGGAGGCTAAAACATATGAAGAACGGTTGCAGGAACTGGGTATGTCTAGTTTAATGGAAAGAAGGACAAGGGGAAACATGACAGCAGTGTTCCAATATCTCAGGGGCTGCCACAAAGAAGAGGGAGTCAAACTATTCTCCAAAGCACCTGAGGGCAGGACAAGAAGCAATGGGTGGAAACTAATCAAGGAGAGAAGCAACTTAGAACTAAGGAGAAATTTCCTGACAGAACAATTAATCAGAGGAACAACTTGCCACCAGAAGTTGTGAATGCTCCAACACTATAAGTTTTTAAGAAGATGTTGTATAACCATTTGTCTGAAATGGTGTGGGGTTTCCTGCCTGAGCAGGGGGTTGGACTAGAGGACCTCCAAGATCCCTTCCAACTCTTCTATTCTATTCTGTTCTATTCTAAATTACATGACCATGGGGATGCTGCAATGGTCATAGGCATGAAAAATGGTCATAAATTACTTTTTTCAATGCTGTGGTAATATTCACTAAGCAAATTGTTATAAGTTGAGGACTAGCTGTACTGAAGCTGACGCTCAAATACTTTGATCACCAAAGGAGAAGAGAGGACTCATTGGAAAAGACCCTGTTGTTGAGAAAGACTGAAGTCAAAAGGAAAAGTAGACAGCAAAGGATGAGATAGTTAGATAGTGTCATTGACGCAATGAAGATGAATTTGAGCTAACTCCAGTAGACAGTGGAGAATGGGGGAGCCTGGGCTGCTGTGGTCCATAGGGTCACAAAGAGTCAACACAACAATTGAACAGCAACAACAGAAGTTTCTGAAATTCACCAGATGTAATTGTGGTCTCAGTTTAGATGGTTTTGTAATCAGGATCTTAAATGAACTGGGGGAGGGGCAGAGAAACTATTTTAATTATTAAAACTGAGTCTTACTACATCATGTTGAAGTGTGGTATGTGGCTATTATTGTTTTCTTGGGATAGGCAGAGGGCATTTTTTTTTCTTCTCTCTCTTGTACTCTTCACTTTCTGATCTCTTCCCAAAGTTTCCTTCCCCCTATTCTATTAAGCATGCAACTCATTAGCATTTCATTTTTAAGGGTGTGTGGGTTGAGATCCTTGGTATGCTTGTAAATAATTGGATGTCACCAATAATCAAACTTTGGACCTAAAAAGTTGCACTGTGTCTTCTAATTCTATGCAAATGAGGAATGCATTCCTGGAATGCAATCCTGATTGATTGATTGATTGATTTATTTAGCCGCATTTCTATGCCGCCCAACTCCCCAGGGACACTGGGTGGCTTACAACAAAGAATAAAACAATGCGGAACAATCCCATAAAAATGTTAAAAAGAAAAACATTAAAATATTAAAAACTTTAAAACCGTTAAAACACATGCACTCCAATTCGTGGCCGGGTCTCGCAAGATTATTATAACGAGATCCACGGCCCCAGGCCTGCTGGAACAGCCAGGTCTTCACCGCTTTGTGGAAGGCCAATAGGGTGGGGGTGGTCCGGAGCTCAGGAGGTAACTGGTTCCAGAGAGCCGGGGCAGCCACAGAGAAGACCCTCCCCGACAGGCCTGCCAGCCGGCATTGTTTAGCTGACGGGACCCGGAGGAGACCGACGCTGTGGGATCTTACCGGTCGCTGGGAGCTATGTGGTAGAAGGCGGTCTCGAAGATAGCCTGGCCCTGAGCCATGTAGGGCTTTAAAGGTAATGACCAACACCTTGAATTGCACCCGGAGACCAATAGGGAGCCAGTGCAGCTCGCGGAGAATTGGTGTAATGTGGGTGTATCTAGGCGTACCCACTATAACTCGCGTGGCTGCATTCTGGACCAATTGATCCATTTTGTCTGAGGTTGAGTTCTGTAAAACCATAACCAGAAATGTTTGGCCTCTTCCAAGTTTCAGCTGAAAGAAAATTGAGATGGTCAAGGAGGGCAAGTCTAGTCCTCATTGTTAATTAACATTTATTTCAGGAGTTTGCAGATGTCAGGAATTTGGCTGTCATGATGGTTGTCTTGATGATAAGACTACCTACCTCTGACACTTCTCTGTTCCTTAGTGACTGTACAAGCCAGTATTTCTCATCCTTGGCAATTTAAAAATGTATGGACTTCAACTCCCAGAATTCTTCAGCCAGCCATGCTTGCTGGGGAGTTCTGGGAATTGAACTTTGCACATCTTCAAGTTGCCATGGTTGAGAAACACTGACATAAGGAATTATACATATTGTCTTGGCAACAAATAAGAGGGAATGGTGGTTGAATCAATGTTCGTATTCTGGTTTTAACGGAATACCAGCTTTTGTGAAGCAACAGCCAAAAGAGATTCCTTGTCAAAATTAGAAATGGCATGGCGGCTTAAGATTTTTCTTGTCTGGCTCAAAAATCAGTCACGTGATTCTTGTAACTCTTTTAATCTACCTAGAGATGGGACACTATCTCCAAGAGCCAACTCAAGAATGTGAAAAAGCTGTGGCAGAGAGAGCAGCAGAAGAGTGAAGCCAGAGAAAAGAAAGAGGTAAGTTGGCAACTATTTTCTGCAATGCTCAAGGATGTCAGTGTTCTAGATGTCCTTTTAATTTGTTTTTTGAAACAAACGAGAGAAGAGAGAGAGATTTAAATGAAGTTGGACCTTCTGTGGCATCAAGTAATGTGGAAGTGAACCATTGTAGATTAGTCTTCAAATTCACAGATTTCCATATCACCTTACAGGACAGGAGTTCTTGCAAAACATTCGCTGGGTTGAAGCATTGCCTTAAGCTAGGTGTCTCCAAAGCTGGCAACTTTGTGGACTTTGTGGAATTCCTAGAATTCCCTAGCCAGCATGGCTGGCTGAGGAATTCTGGGAGTTGACTTCCACAAGTCTTAAAGTTGCCAAGTTTGGAAATCCCTGCCTTAAGGCATCTTGGCATTTGTTTTCACTGATGTGAAATGTGATGTGATGCGTTGTATGAAACTTATTAAACCCAGATAAACAAACCATAATCTAACATGAACGGGGAACCCAGTCATCTGCTGATCCTTGCATAAACCAGCCTTCCAAACCAGTAGATCTGAATCCGAGTGGATTCCAGATCAGTGGATCCAGATCCAAGTGGATCTGAATAATATATAAGTCCTTCTGCAGTGTCATCACCATTCAGATTGTTAGCCCAATTTATCTTCTTATCTTGAACCTTCGCATTTATTTTCAAAAGCTCCTGGCAGATACATCAGAGCTCTTGACTGTAACCATTCAAAAGGAAGCAAGTTTCAAGCAAGAATCATCATGGTGTAATAAGTAGTTACAATTGGGCCATTCAGTGTCAGGTTTAAATAGTCATTTATTCATTAAAAGTTGTAGAGAAATATTTGGCAAGTTGACACAACTTGTTCGGGCATAAAATGAAGTGATAATGTGATTTATTTTGGCTAACAGTAAGGTGCAAACCATCCATTATGGGTTGTAATAAATGTGACAACCAGCTTGCTATGGCTGAAGTTACTTTTCATGCTAAGCTAGCTTTCCCGCACTTGGCACTGTCAGCTCCCAGGATTCTCTGGTGAGCATGACTACCAGAGAATCCTGGGAATTGAAGTCCAGATATCTGAATGGCATCCATAAGACACAGTCTGTTTGAGTAAAAGTTACATTGGCTTTGATCTCACATTAGGATAAGCCACATATCATAGGTGATATCCATCCCCCAGTCTTTTAGGTCAAGTTTTTTTAATCGGATCCCCAAACCTAATCTCTAGGCAGAAGATTTGTTGCGACGTGAAAAGAACTTGGAGGAAGCAAAGAAAATTATCGTTAAGAAAGACCTCAGCCTCCCGGAGCCCAAATGTGTGAGTAATGTCCTCAGAAAAACAACGCACATTGTGAACTTGCAGCATGTTGGGCGAAATGGTATGTGATATATGTGGAAATTAGGCAGAAGGGTAGGTAACATGGTATCTGCATGCCCAAGTCTGCCTCCATGTTCTTCCCTATCATTCCCCTAGACTCTCATTTATACTTTTAATTTCTTTCCTTCCTTCCTTCCTTCTCCTTCTTTCCTTCCTTCCTTTTCCTTCCTTCTTTCCTTCCTTCCTTCTTCCTTTCTTTTCCTTCCTTCTTCCTTCCTTCCTTCCTTTATTTTCTTCCTTCTTTCCTTCCTTTCTTTTCCTTCCTTCTTCTTCCTTCCTTCCTTCCTTCCTTTTTTCTTTCTTTCTTTCTTTTCCTTCCTTCTTTCCTTCCTTTTTTCCTTCCTTCTTCTTTCTTTCCTTCCTTCCTTCCTTTTCCTTCCTTCTTCTTTCCTTCCTTCTTTCTTTCTTTTCCTTCCTTCCTTCCTTCCTTCTTTCCCTTCCTCCCTCCCATCCTCTCTCTCTCCCTCTCTCTCTCTCTCTCTCTCTCTCCCTTTCCTTCTCCCTCCTGTGTTTACAATACCCATCCCAAATTCCAGATCTATCCTCGCCCCAAGTTTTCCCCAGCAAATTTTGGGATTTCAACTTCCAGAATTCCCAGCCAGGTAGTGGGATGTTGGGAGAATTTTGCAAGAAACTGAATATAAAACAGCCTCTGATCTACTGGCACTCTCCAGGTGTCTAGGGCGGTTGAGGTGTTGAGATCGCATCAGATTTGGGAAGACTAGAGTATATACTAGAGTATATTTCTAGCTCTACAGCCCTTTGTAAAGATGAAAACCCAACTATATTGAAAATATCCTTTCTTCATCTATTCCCACATATTCCTACTTAATCAACATATTTAAACACATTTTATATCTTATTTTATTCTATACAGTTATTTATTAGGAGAAACATGTCAGCGTGAAAATATCCTCACAGAGAATGTAAAAGCCTTTCAGATCAGAGTGCCCACCCCAGGGAGGACATTTAATAAGTCAACTGCAATTGAAAATTCAGCCTTTTTAACTGCAGCCATCGCCATCTTGTCTTTTTTTGAACTTCCCCATATGGATGACCCTATTGACAGATTCTAAGCTGGCATGCTGGCAATTACTCAGATTAAAACTACATTGTGTGTATGCAATGGAAATAACATGATCTAACTTTGATGGCATAGCTGGGTGATCTGGAGGGATCTTATGCACATTTACTCAGAAAACTGTAATTGGGAGGCTCTGTCAAATTCCTGTTGTGTGGTCTTTGCTGCATCACCCTGCCACAGAAGCTGCCAAACTGACTTTGTGGAAAATTTAAGAAAATCCATTTACCAGTTTAGCCATTTTTTTCTCTGTTTCTGGAGCAAAGGCATAAAATGTGTGTGTATGTATAGGGGGTGGCAACAGTTTTTTTTTTTAAATGAAGGTCAGTGATAGTGATAGAGTGATAAATAAATAAAATTAAAATGATAAATTGATGGTTTTTCTCTTTTGATGATTCTCTGTAACCAAGTGAGAGGGATACACTTGTGTATCAGAAGATGTTCCAGTTCATCATCATCATCATCTTTTAATGACCCCATAATCCCTTGCGGAGTGGAGTCTGAGCAACTGAATGGAGCTAGCAGAGTGTTGTAATAGCCGGATGCCCTTCCTGTCGCCAATGCAGAGTTTTGTTCAGCAGGCATATTCTCAGTGGGCCCAGAGAGAGAAATATCTGCCTCTACCTAGGATCGAACTCACAGCCTCTTGATTGTGAGGCGAGAGCTCCACCTCTAAGCCATCGCACCACTCCAGAAGATGTTATGATATTATGATATCTATTATGATAAAGATATCCCCCTAACTATAGTGCACCTCTCTGAACCTTTTTGCCACCTTGATTTTTCTCAGTGATTTCATGGAGGCTAACTCTAACCCAAAGTGGATTTCCATACCAATGGGATTTTTGCACGCATGTTGCTAATGGTTAATACGGATGTTATTGTGCCTGCCTGTATAATTAATGAGAGAAAATGCCTGATTCCTGTTTAGGGCAAGTAGCAGTTGAAGCATCAGCATCCTAAAAATTTGAACAGGGATTGTTGAATAACCTCTGGCTAGGAAAACACCAGTAGCACCAGATTCTGAATACATTTTAGAAGATTCTAGTTTCTTCTGGATTCTGAATCGGCAGCCTGTCTCTTTGTATGTTAAATTACCTGTCTTTTTACAGGTGAAGATTCGTACACTGGAAGCCTACAGAGGCGAGAGAATAAAGGTGTTTGGTTGGGTCCATCGATTGCGTAGGCAGGGTGAGTACCATCTAGCACTGTGGAAGAGTCCTTCCAGAACAGGGGTATCAAACTGGCAGCCTGCGGCCGGATGTATCATGTGCAGACTACGCCCACCCCAGGTCCGCAAATGTGAAAAACGTGTGACGGCAACATGATGCAGCATGTTTGACACCTGTGTTCCAGAAGATCTGGATGTTTTGATGCTTGCAAGTGTCACTGACTCCCAACTGGAAAGTAATGTTTGTTTGCCCCATTAACTCTCCTATGGGCTGCAGATGTGATGGAATATAAATTGGAGATAGACGTGTAAATAGTCTATTCAGCCACATGGCAAGAAATACAACTTTCTCAGAAAAGCTAAACCTATCTATACAAATGATTTACTAAGCCTGCACTACTATTAATCTTCTCATTGTTCCCACCACTCATCTCTTTCCACTTATGACTTTATGACTGTAATTTTGTTGCTTGTATCCTTACGATTTATATTGATATTGTTTCCTGATTGCTTATTTGTACCCTATGACTATCATTAAGTGTTGTACCTTATGATTCTTAATGAACATTTCTTTTATGTACACTGAGAGCATATGCACCAAGACAAATTCCTTGTGTTGGCCAATAAGAAATAGTGATTTAGAAGATCAAGGAGTGAATGTTAAACTGGGAAAAGATACTGAGAGATGCTCAGAGTTCTGGGGAAGCAGAAGGAAGTAAATTCCTAGAAAGAAACTCTCTCCATGGAATAATTACTTCATTATTATTATTATTTTTAAACGCTTACAATGCGTTAAGCAATAGCCTTCATACTTTTGTATATTTATACAAAGTCAGCTTATTGCCCCCACAAACTGGGTCCTCAATTTACCTACCTTAGAAAGGATGGAAGGCTGAGTCAACCTTGAGCGGGGTGAGATTCGAACTTACAGTAATTACAGACAGCTGGTGTTAATCACAATGCTATCAGTCTGCTGAGCCACCAGGCCCCTTATTCTTTCCGAAATCCACTGTTTTTGTAGCCCTGTCTACACTGCCTCATACTTACACCCTAATTGCCCCACTGATCACTCTAGGAACGTGATGAGTTATATCCAATCAATACTTGCTCTTTATATCCAGTGTGATCAGATATACCTTGCTGCTATATTCAATTACATGTATGCTTGTAATTTGCATACGTTTATAAAGTGGCCTTCCTTGTCAGGACTAACTTTGCCTCCAGTGGTGCCAATAAACCAATTTGTGCTTCAGTGTAATATGTTTTGGCCCCCAACCCTAACATGTCAAAAATGTCAATGTGTTTGCCACCCATTAAAACTTTTCACGCCCTAGTCTAGTTCTTAGGATGCCAGCAGATTTTTTTTCAGCTTCTCCCGAAGGTAATAGTAACATTTGGAAGGGACCTTGGAGATCATCTAGTCCAACCCCCTGTTCATGCAGGAGACCTATACTAGGGATTCGAACTGCCGATCCATCTGATTGACAAGCTCAGCGTCTTAGCCACTGAGCCACCTAGCCAGGCATATTTAGTATTTTATCTACTTCTGAAGGCTCTTAATAGAATGAGTTTTGAAATGATGGGTAGGAAGGGAAACAGTTTTCCACTAACATAGAAATTAAATGATTATACAATTTATGTTCTTTCTCTTGTTATACAGGGAAAAACTTGATGTTTATTGTCTTAAGAGATGGCACAGGCTTCCTTCAGTGTGTCTTGTCAGATGAACTGGTAAATTCCCTTTTTAGTCCCTTCTAAAACACGTCAAAATTTCATACCCTTGTTAATTTTATTCTAGCAGTCCTAAGATCAATTGAAAGTCAAACATGATGAAAGAAAGGTGGAAAAGTTTTCTGAAGGCACATCATCTTTTCAGTTCTGTGGGAAATCTCCATGGTTATAGGAAGGATATCACTAAACAGCATGGTTGAAGTGACAATATTTTGTTGACCATTGTGGGGTATAGCCTGGAGATCAGATCTATTTGACTTACAATCTTTATCCCACAAAGGCCAACCAGATGTTCGTCATGCAGCCAGATGTTCATCATTCAATCTTGAATTATCATCATGCAACCTTGCTGTCTTTCATTAGTGACGCTTCACCCATCCTTCCAACTTTTTATCTTCTCACAGCTTTTATTTTCTCCCAGAAGGTAGATTCTACAATGTTCCAGTTTTCTGCTAATGCTTTCGGCTTTAGTGTTTCTTCTTCTACATCAAATTACTTTGCATTCCAGTTTCCTGGGCAACATTTCATCCTTTCCTCAAGAGCTTTGGGTATAGACCCAGCACCCTTCCAAATTTGTCCCAAAATTGTAGTTTTCAGTGTGAAAGAACAGAAAAGATGCTAAACACATGAGGAGCAATCACATTACATTACATTTAATATGATTGCTCATTATATGATTAGAATCTTTTCTTTTCATTTTTATCTTGGTTTCGTGTTCTTTAGTCTTCAACTTACTGTAAAAATATTCATCCATTCTGTATACATTTGTATTCCTATGTGAAGTTCTATTTACTATTTTCCTTCCTTCCTAATTAGTGACTAGAGGGACTGGCAAATATTGTTACAATATGGTGTGACTGAATCCATTAAAATGAATGAGAAAACAGGTTTCTCCCTGATTATTATTTTTAAGAACCAGCTTGGTGTAATGGTTAAGGCAGTGTTTCCCAAAGTGTGGTACGCGTACCCCCAGGGGTACAGAAAGTGTTTGGTGGGGGTACGCGTTGCACCGGAGTTTGGTGGGGATCACCTGGGAATATCCACTGCACCGTGCTTAGCTGTGCCCACAGAACAAGGAAAGAAATAGGCGCGTATCGCAGTTTTTACATGGGAACTGGGTCCATCGTACATCGTATCGCTACTCATTATGGCGGGAACTTCTGCACATCCTTCGCGCAGCTCGGGTTCGGCCATTTTTAAACTGTGGGAACATTAACAGTTGACGTTGAGCCGCGGAGCTGTTTAAACGCCGGAGAATTGCTGTGTTATCTAACGGTTAGAGTTAAAGCATATGTTTTTTATGAGGGGTACTCAGCATTACGAAAATTATAGAAGGGGTACACATATGTCAAAAGTTTGGGAAACACTGGGTTAAAGCATCAGGGCAGAAGCCAAGAAACAGTGAGTTCTAGTGGTGCCTTAGCCACGGAGGCTGCTCACTTTCTTTCAGCCTTAGGCAATGGTGGGATTCAAATTTTTTTACTACCGGTTCTGTGGGTATGGCTTGGTGGGCATGGCAGGGGAAGGATACTGCAAAATCCCCATTCCCAACAAAAGAAGACCCAGCCTACCTAGGAGGCAGCAATAGACCGACCATGCCAATCGGATGGGAGTCTGAGAGGCAGCGAATAGATCGATTGGGTGCCCTAACCTTACAGGCTAGACCTCCCTGCAGCCCCCTGGGAGTGAAAATGGGCCGTGCGGGGGGGAGCACCGCAACCCATTTTTGGCCTAGACGGCCTTCCTGCAGCCCTCTGGGAGCAAAAACAGGCCACCGGGGAGAGCGCCACACCCCCCCCCCCGGCACCCCGCTTTGGGCCTAGTAGGCCTCCCTGCACTTAACTGGGAGCCAAAATGATGGGCATGGGGACTCTAGGAAGGGGCGGGATGGGAAGGGGCAGGGCCAGTCAGCAATTTAACTACCGGTTTGCCTGAACCAGCTGAATCCCACCACTGGCCTTAGGAAGAAAAGAAACAATGGCAAACAACTTCCGAAAACGTTGCCAAAAAAACCCCCTGAAAGGACTTGTCTTAGCAATTGCCAGAAGTCAAGACTGACTTGAAGCTTTTATTTTCTAAATCTCTGTGACAGAGTCTAAATGTTCCTTTATTTCTCCCTGTAGTGCCAATGTTACAATGGTGTGGTCCTTTCAACTGAGAGCAGCGTTGCTGTATATGGCACCCTCAGTCTGGTTCCTGAAGGCAAGCAGGTAAGTGCATTTTATTTTTACTTTTTTAAGGACTTTATGTTTGCTCGAAAGTTGCCCGCCATAAAGGCAGGGTGTTTGTTTCTTTACTCCTTTATTCTGTCATTCAATCAGTGAACAATAGGAACGTGCAAACTAGTGTGTCATGTCACACTAGTTTGACACGACACACTTGACAAAATGAGGGCTTTAGATTTTCTGGCATGCTGAACTTTTGAGTGGAATTTTTTATTGCTCAGGAAATATTTACTTTTGGAATTTTCTCTTGCTTGACGGCATGACTTATTTTGTAATCTGGAGATCAAACTTTTGCCAACTTTTTCCAGCAATATATCTTAAGTGACCTTGGTTTCAGAGCACAGCCAAATTTGCAAATTGTGCTGAGCCATGGCTTGTATAATACTGGTTTTTGCATAAGCCACAATTTGTCAGGTTTGTCCATTGCAGTTAAGTTGCAAACCATGGTTTATGAATTAATATCATTGGGTCCAGACCGACATTCTAAGTCAAAATAAACCAAGACAACTTAGTATGATATGTGAACTCAAACCCTGATTTGTGGGAAGGGGCTGTTTTAACTTTGAGTAAAAGTCAGTTTTTCTTTCTCTTGTCAAGGAGTTGATTCAGTTTTCTTTGGGCTGGTTTGATTTTCTGTTTACAAGTTTTCCCTTTAAAGTTCCTGTCAGGCCTGGAAGCCATCTTTTTCGTTGCATCTTCAGGCCTGTTGGGGGTGTTACTTGGAACCCTGACATTTACATTGATTGTTCATGTAAAAAGTTTATCGGTCTCTGAAATCCGCTGATCATTCCAGAAGGGAGAGATCAGTGACCGTCTCCTTTGGTTCAAGGTAGTCCTTGACTTGCGACCACAATTGAGCCCAAAATTTGTGTTGCTAAGTGAAACATATGTTAAGTGAATATTGCCTCATTTTACAACTTTTCTTGCCTCTGTTGTTAAGTGAATCTTTGCAATTAAGTTAATAACACGGTTGTTAGGTGAACCTGGCTTCCCCAATAACTTTGCTTGTCAGAAGGTCGCAAAAGGAGATCCCATGGTCCAGGGACATTACAACCGTCATAAATATGAGTCAGCTGCCAAGCATCAGAATTTTGATCATGTGTCCATTGGGATGCTGCGATGGTCATAAGTGTGAAAAAGTCGCTTTCTTCAGTGCCGTTGTAGCTTCGAACGGTCACTAAATGAACTGTTGTAAGTCGAGGACTACCTGTAATTGCTAACACGCCTCTCTCACAGCGGTGAGTTTCAGATAGCGCTACGTGAGTGTTATTGTGGTAGCGTTCTTCTGTCTTTAAAAATCTGAAACTCCCACAGGCTCCAGGAGGTCACGAGCTGAGTTGCGACTACTGGGAACTCATTGGTCTGGCTCCAGCCGGAGGAGCTGATAACCTGGTCAATGAAGAGTCGGATGTAGATGTGCAGCTCAACAACCGGCATATGATGATCCGGGGGGAAACCTTGAGCAGAATCTTAAAGGTGCGCTCCACTGTCATCCAGTGCTTCCGAGACCACTTCTTTGACTGCGGATATTATGAAGTAAGTATGCCTCCGGCTTTGCTGCTCTTTAAGCCAGAAATCCTTGGTGTCTCATATTATTCCGTGTAGTAAAAGAAGCTTTTGCAAGTTAATGAGAGCATCATGCCAAAATACTCTAGAGTGTCAACTCGTAAAGCATTCCTGGCCTGCTCTCGAGTTGCCATAGGCAGGAGGGGGGAAAACTGAATGAACCAGAAGCACATTCCACGCATATCTTTCTCAAGGCTGCATCCTAGGTTACCAGAGCCAGCCAGAGAGGTGTGTTCTCTACAGCCTGTGAAAGTGCTCCGTTGGAGAATGTGATTTATGACACACCCTGAGAGGAGGGGGGAAACAGGGTCATAGTTGGGCCGTAAATTACATGGGGCAGAGCTGACTTCACCTGGGTAGGTGCTGACATGTTGCTCCTAATAAATAACTGGATTTCTTTTGAAACTTGGCTCGAGGCTCATGAGTTAATTAATCCATCAGAACCCTGACATAGAGCAGAGTTCCCCAACATTTCTGGGTTGGAGGCCCAGAAGTGGGGAGAAAAGAAAGGGGGGATGGTTTTGTGGGAAGGGTGAGCATGTGTGTGTATGCACACACATGAGCACCCATTGATCGCACTAGTGGGACCAAGAGCACTCTGGGTGGGGCTAAGCATGCCCATGATGCTTGCACATCTTGACACCCTGCATGAGTGGGGCTGAGAGCGCCCACAACCCACCCGTGACTGAGGCCCGAGCACCCGTGATGCTTGTGTGAGTGGGGACAAGAGTGCCTGCGACACGGAAGTGAGGCCCCAAGAAGCTATGATGCTCGTGTGAGTGGGGCTGTGTGCATGCATGCGTGCCTGTCAGCCAGGTCACCACATGGCCCGCTGGCGAATAGGCCATGGGCCGCGGCTCACAGGTTGGGGACTCCTGCTCTAGAATTTTTTTTCTCTTTTCCCTGCTGCCCTCACCTTCTAAGAAAGTATCTGGCTATTTGTCAGTCATACAGGTCATGGTTGTCCCAAAGGTGCTTTTTCAGGAGGCAACTGGGCTTTTTTTTTTTTTATTTGATTTATATGCCGCCCTCCTCCGGAGACTCAGGGCAGCTTACAATGCATTAAGCAATAGCCTTCATACTTTTGTATATTTATACAAAGTCAGCTTATTGCCCCCACAAACTGGGTCCTCAATTTACCTACCTTAGAAAGGATGGAAGGCTGAGTCACCTTGAGCCTGGCGGATTCGATCTTTCTTTAATTGCAGACAGCTGGTGTTAAATTACAGTGCTCTGTCTGTTGAGCTATCCAGGCTTCTATGTATAGCTTTTAGCTATACAATTTGGGATGAACACCCTTTGAATGGTGTGGGAGTAGGAATGGATTTCCAGAGAAAAAAATTGCAGACTACAGGAACCAGGAGCACTATTTGGGTGACCCTGAAGACACACATAAACCTCCAAGTGCTTCAACCACCCTCTAAAAAGATGCAAATCACCAGCTGTCTACAAGGAATATAAATCCCCACTATCCTGTCAGAAGCTGAAGAAGCTTCTTGGATGAGAAGTGAAAAGTCTTCAAAAGAAGAAAAAAAAAAACAAAGTTCAGTTGCCTCCTGAAAAAACACCTTTGGGATATTTCTGGCTATTTAGTTTTCTATTGGTAAAGTCCCCAACAGGTGTAGTTTTTCTATCTTGAACGCTCTGCAAAATGGAATTCCTGTACAACGTCTTCTTTTATCTTTAGATCACCCCACCAACCCTGGTTCAAACGCAGGTAGAAGGAGGATCAACCCTCTTCAAAATGGATTATTTTGGCGAGGAAGCTTATCTGACACAGTCATCCCAGCTATATTTGGAGACCTGCATCCCAGCCTTGGGGGACACTTTCTGCATTGCCCAGTCCTACCGAGCAGAACAATCAAGGACACGCAGGCACCTCTCTGAGTAAGTGCCTATTTCACTTTTTCTTCAACCTTAGCAACTTTTAAGATGTGTGGACTTCAACTCATGGACTGTTTTGGAATGGACTGTTTTCCATTTGAGATGAATGGAACAAGGTTAGGGAAGCAATCTAAAACTGAGGAGAATTTTTCTAACGGCGGGAACAATCAGCCAATGGAACAATTTGCCTTCAGAAGTTGTGGATGCTCCCTCACTGGAGGCTTTTAAAAAGAAATTAGACAGCCATTTGTCTGAAAGGGTATAGGGCCGTGATGGCGAACCCATGGCACGCGTGTCATCTCTGTAGGCATGCGAGCCATCGCTCAGGTCAGCTCCACCGCGTATGCCCGCTCACCTTCCGCCAGTCAGCTGATTTTCGGGTTTCTGCCGGGAGACACACGCACATGTGAGGGGTGGGTGGGGGATGTGGCGCCCCCCCTGCGCCTTGTTTTTGGTTCCAGGAGGCTTCAGTGAGGCCTGCTAGCACCAAAACGAGGGTCATGCGCAGGGGGCAGGGCGAGCATGGAGAGGTCATGCACGCATGCATGGGTGCAGAGCCTGCAGGCAGGCATTGCATTATGGGTGTCGGCACCGATTGCCTCCCACCGACCGGTACACTCACACAGAGAGGGCCCCCTCAGGGTGCCGCCAGCCAAACAATGTAGACTGGGAGAGCCTTCTCTGTGAGGACCTCTGCCCCCTGGAATGAATTGCCCCCAGACATACGAAGGATCCCCGACCTCCGTGCCTTCCGTCGTGCAGTGAAGACCCTGTTATTCCAGCAAGCCGCTCTGATGGGATAAATGGTTTTACTTTGTTTTAATGGGGTTTTAAAATTGGTTTTAAATGAGAGTTTTAAATTCGGCCTATGATTTAATTATTTTAATCTGCTTTTAAATTCTATTTTGTATACTGTTTTATTATGGCTGTTCACCGCCCTGAGTCCTTCGGGAGAAGGGCGGTATATAAATAA
Source organism: Arizona elegans (assembly GCA_022577455.1). Lineage (NCBI taxonomy): Eukaryota > Metazoa > Chordata > Lepidosauria > Squamata > Colubridae > Arizona > Arizona elegans. Next base: position 81,972,745 of record JAKOOJ010000008.1, read on the forward strand.
AATTAAATAAAATTAAATAAATAAATAAATAAAAAAGGTTCGCCATCACTGGTATAGGGTCTCCTGCTTGAGCAGGGGATTAGAGTAGAAGACCTCTGAAGTCCCTTCCAAATCTGTTATTTTATGTTATTCTACGTTAATCTGCAAGATCTGCAGGGTGGGTGGTAGGGCTGGAGCCCAAAGTCATGAGACGTTTCTTGTCTTCTTTTCCTTCCCAACATCCTTCACTTTCCCTCCCTTTGTTTTCTTTTCATGTGTATCTTTCCTTCCTTTTCTCTATGCAAAGCACCAAAGGAAGTGTCCGCTTGCTAAAAATCTGGATTGTTCGCTTAGTAGACGAAGCATTGGAAATAATGCAGGGGATGGCAATAAAATAACAAGAGTTGGAAATTAAATTAACAGTCAGAAGTTCATACCAGAAGAGGAATATTGTGTTACTAGAAGAGGTTTAACTAGATCAAGCAGAAGGGGCATGCTGCAGATCCCATCATCCAGAATGTTGGCTGTCTGGGGCCAGAAGACAAGCTTTTTCCGCATTGGCCCCTGCTCTGTGGAACATCCTCCTTTCAGAGATCAGAATGGCCTGTTAGTCTGTTAGTCTTTCATAAGGCCTTAAAAACCTGGCTGTGTCCCAAGCTTGGGGCATTGAAAGTGTCAAGGGCCCCATTCCCTGGCCATACTACTAATGGCCAAGTATCTTGCTCCTGTGTATATGTAATTTGGATTTTTAAAACATTTTTATTGTTTTTCTATTGTTTTAAAAGAATAGAATAGAATAGAATAGAATAGAATAGAATAGAATAGAATAGAATAACAGAGTTGGAAGGGACCTTGGAGATCTTCTAGTCCAACCCCTGCTTAGGCAGGAAACCCTACACCACTTCAGACAAATGGTTATCCAACCTCTTCTTAAAAACTTCCAGTGTTGGAGCATTCACAACTTCTGGAGGCAAGTTGTTCCACTGATTAATTGTTCTAACTGTCAGGAAATTTCTCCTTAGTTCTAAATTGCTTCTCTCCTTGATTAGTTTCCACCCATTGCTTCTTACAGCCATAAATTATGATCGTTGTAAAGCTGGTCATTGCGTGATCGGATCTGATTTTATGATCTTTTTTTTTTTTTTTTTTAAACAAAGGTTGATAATTGTTCGTTATGAGGTCGGAGGTTTTTTTTGTTCAGACATCAGAACGAAATGCCAGCTTCTGGGGAAAAATGTAATTTGCAGTCCTATGAACACAAGGCCCTGCAAACAGCCATAAATGTTGGCCAGTAAAAGCAGAGAATATACCATCGGAGGGAGAAGTAATTAAGCCCTCTGGTGCTTTGGAGAATAGCTTGACTCCCTCTTCTTTGGGGCAGCCTCTGAGATAGTAGAACACTGCTATGATGTCTCCCCTAGTCCTCCTTCTCATTAAACTAGACGTACCCAGTTCCTGCAACCGTTCTTCATATGTTTTAGCCTCCAGTCGCCTAATCATGTTTTTATTATTTTTAATTGTGATATATTTTTCGAATTGTAAGCTGCCCAGAGTCATTGACTGAGATGGATGGCGGTAGGGAGGCAGGGAGGCAGGGAGGCAGGCACAGAGAGAGGAATGGAGGGTAGGTAGTTGGGTGGTTGGATGGATGAATAGATAGATAGAAATGGTGTCAGCGTTCCAAATTATGTTCTCCTCCAGCGCTGACATGAATGAAAGAAGGGAGAAGCTTTGCTTTAATGCTGAGATGAACTTTTACCTAGTTCCCTGCTCTTTAGTAGATAGCGTTACCTGGGCGACAGAGGGAGGGGGGGAAATTCCTGTGAAAAGAAAGTGCTTGGGACGAAGAGATGGATCTGCACGATGGCCAATGAGACATTGGGGTTGAAGAACAGAAAGGGAGGGTTTTGGAAGGAGGGGCCAGTTTTGGCTGCACAAAGAGTTCAGGGATGTCGTTCTCCTATTCTTAAATAAAAAAAAAGATTCATTAGAGACCTTGCGTTTGAGAATGAAGTTTATTTAAGATAGCAACGAAACCTGACAAATGGATGGAAAGATAGATGGATGGATGGATGGGTGGATGGATGGATGGACGGACAGATAGATAGATAGATATTCTTCTCCCTTCCATCCTTTCATTCTGCCACTCTTCCAAAAATGGTTAACTGAGGTGTGCAGACACATAATCCAGTCCAAACCTAAGTGGAGTAATGCTTTCTCCGGATGTATTTGTAAAGGAGCATTCACTGGTCAGGGTCATTCCTGGAGGGGATGAGGAATTGCATGGTGGTTCCCAGCCTTTTTTCTCATGAAGTCACTGGTTTCTTCTTCGAGGTATACTCACATTGAAGCGGAGTGCCCTTTCATGAGCTATGAAGACCTGCTGAACCGTCTGGAGGATCTCGTCTGTGATGTGGTGGATAGGGTCCTCAAATCCTCAGTGTCTGACCTAGTGTATGCCCTCAATCCGGTAAGTGGCTGAGACAAAAAACACAAGTTTTCCTGTTGCAGAACCAAACCTCTCTGTTAAAAATAACAGCTTGCCTGCAGAAGTTGTGGGAGCTTCATCACTGGAGACTTTCAAGAAGAGATTGGACTGCCATTTGTCAGAAATGGTGAAGGATCTCCTGCTTGGGTGGGGGTGGGGGGGTTGGACTAGATGACCTACAAGGTCCCTTCCAACTCTGTTAATCTAATCTAAATAATCCAGAATATGGCACAAAGGAGGCCTTAGAAATGAAGAGGGAGGCAGGGACAAATATATGAAAAGTTTTTAAAGGATCATTTGTACAGATAGTCCTTGAGTTAGGACCCAAATTACAGCCATAAATTATGATCGTTGTAAAGCTGGTCATCACGTGATCGGATCTGATTTTATGATCTTTTTTTTTTTTTTTTTTTTACAAAGGTTGATAATTGTTCGTTATGAGGTCGGAGGTTTTTTTTGTTCAGACATCAGAACGAAATGCCAGCTTCTGGGGAAAAATGTAATTTGCAGTCCTGTGAACACAAGGCCCTGCAAACAGCCATAAATGTTGGCCAGTAAAAGCAGAGAATATACCATCGGAGGGAGAAGTAATTAAAAAATTTTTAGATTGTGCAGAAATGAATAGATTAACTGTGAAGATAAAAGAAGAGTAGATTCAGAATATTTTAAGATATGGAATCAATTTTATTATTGGTTAGAAAAAAGATATAAATAAGCTTTAATAGAGATAGATAAAATATGTTTCAATTAGAATATTAGATTAGTGGGAAATTTTTGTAATGGACTTGGCGAGGACGAAGATAGAAGAGATAACAGAAAAGAAGAAGTTTTTGGAGATAACACGGATATGTCACATGGAAGAAATGAATGATGTACTAAATGTTTGTTTGTCTAAAAAAAATAAAAAACTTAAAAAAAATGTTGGCCCGTTGACAAACAACCAAAATGCAGTCATGTGATCACAAGCGGGGAAGGAGACTGGAACTGGGTTTTTAAGTAACTTATGGAGGATCCATCATAGCTTCAAATGGTCACTAAGCAACCCGTCGTACATTGAGGACTATCGGTACGTTTTGGTTCGCTAGTGGTCAGAATGCCTGGCAGTTTCAAGATAGAACGTGACCCAAAGAGGATACAGGTAGTCCTCGACTTATGATCCTAAATTTATGTTGCTCTGTGACACATTTGTTAAATGAATTTGGCCCCGTTTTACGACGTTTCTTACCACGGTTGTTAAGTGAATCACTGCAGTTGCTAAGTTAGGAACACAGTTGTTAAGTGAGTCTGGCTTCCCCATTGACTTTGCTTATCAGAGGATTGCAGAAGGTGATCACATGACATGATCACATGAGCTGGTCACTGCAACCGTCATAAATATGAATCAGTTGCCAAGCATTTGAATTTTGATCACATGATTTTGAGGCTGCCTTGGTCATAAGTGTGAAAAGCAGTCATAAGTCACTTTTTCAGGGCTGTTGTAACTTCGAATGGTTACTAAATGAACGGTTGTAAGTTGAGGACTATATGTAATAAAATTAAACCAACCCACTGGTGTAGTTTTTAAAGCCTTGCCATCTTTACCGGTGCATCTTTCACCTGTAATTTCAGAACTTTGAGCCTCCCAAGCGCCCCTTCAAACGGATGAACTACACAGAAGCCCTGATCTGGCTCAAAGAACATGAGGTGAAAAAGGAAGATGACACCTACTATGAGTTTGGAGAGGTAAGTTTCTGGCTTTGTTTTTGAGCACCCATGCTTTCTCTTGGACTCAAAGAAGCAGCAGCAGTAGTTAAGTATCTGGCCCATGGCTTAGGCCCAGGATATTTGTCGGACCATCTGCAACCAGCAACAGCTTCCCATCGCCCGTTGCTTTCTCACAGGGAGGGCCTATTCAGGGTGCCGTTGGCTAGACAATGTCAGGTGGCGGCCCCCAGAGGTAGAGTTTTCTCTGTGGGCGTGCCCACCCTTTGGAATCAATTTCCCCTGGGGCTCTGGTTGGCCCCTGACCAACCGTGAACTAAAGACATGGCTGTTTAAATCGCCCAGTCTGGACTGATGGGCTTTGATTATTTTAATGAGTTTTAACATATGTTTAATTTGCATGTCAGCGTCTCAGCACTGACATAGAAAAGGGAGGATGAAGTTTGAACTTTTGCCTGCTAAATCCCTTTTAAGTTTCGATCTCCTTAGAGATGAAGAGGGGAGGGGGGGAACATTCCTGTGAACTGATAGGAAAAGAAATCAGGAGAGTGACTTGGAAGATAGCCAATGAGAAGCAGAGAATTGGGGATCGGAAAGGGAGGGATTGGGGGGCAAAGGTCAGTACTGTCCGCGCAGAGTTATCCGGTTGCTGTACTCGAATAAAGAGAACATTTCCTTAAAGATTGGCAGTTTGGAAGGTCATTTATTTTGAGATAACATCGAAGCTTGACATTGTATTTTAATATGTTGTTATCTGGTTTGATTTTAATTTTTGTGAGCCGCCCTGAGTCCTATGGAGATAGGGCGGCATACAAATCAAATTAAATAAATAAATAAACTGGGTAGCAGCATTTAACTGATCTTGGATGGTTTGGGTTAGCTTGGATGGAAAACCACCAGATCAGGGGTCAGCAACCCACAGCTCTGGAGCCACATGTGACTCTTTCATCCCTCTGCTGTGGCTCCCTGTTGCCAGTTGGCTCCACAATTAATAGGGCTTTCGGTTAGGACAGTTAGAGGAAAAAGGACGCTGCGCAGGAGGAGACTCTATGGTGGGGGAACCGGACTTCCGGTCGGCTCCAGAATTGAACGGGGGGCTTCCGGTTAGGGCCTTTGTGGCTCTTTGAGTGTTTAAGGTTGCTGACCCTTGCACCAGATGATCCCAGGGTTGACTGGAAGCTCAAAAAAACCTCACTTGAAAGCAGTAAAAATAAAATTCCGCTTCTGTAAAATCATGTGAAGTATTAGTATCGCTTTATAAAACCTTAGTAAGGCCACACATAGAATATTGCCATCAGTTTTGTTCACCACACTACGAAAAGGATGTTGAGACTTTGGAAAAAATGCAAAGAAGAGCAACTAGGATGTTTAAAGGCCTGGAGACTAAACCGTATGATGAACGGTTGCAGGAATTGGGTTTGACTAGTCTAGAGAAAAGAAGGGCTAGGGGGGACATGATAGCAATATTCTAGTATTTGAGAGGTTGTTATAAAGAGGAAGTGGTCAATTTACTTTCTAAAGCTCCTGAGGGCAGGACAAGAAACAATGGATGGAGAGAAACAATCAAGGAGAGAAGCAACCTAGAACTAAGGAGAAACTTCCTAACAGTGAGAACAATTAACCAGCGGAACAGCCTTGCCTTCAGAAGTTGTGGGTGCTTCATCACTGGAGGTTTTAAGAAGAGACCGGACAGTCACTTGTCTGAAATGCTTGAGCGGGTGGGGACGGGGAGGTTGGACTAGAAGACCTCCAAAGTCCCTTCCAGCTCTATTCTGATTGAATTGATTGAAAGATTATCAAGTTCTTGGACATCCAACTGACCTTCAAATTTCAAAAATCCCCAACAATCGAATACATCAGTTTCTGTACTGTGAGTTCTAGTTCCACCTTAGGCATGAAAACCAGCTGGGAGAATTTGGGCTGGTTGCTGTCTTTCAGGTCCTCTGGGTTATTGTTGTGAAAAAAATAGGAGGTTGAATTGTATATCTTTATCTTTATTTGATTTATATACCGTCCTACTCCCGAAGGACTCAGGGCGGTGAACAGCCAAAACAGTAAAAATATATAAATACAAAATTTAAAAACAGAATAAAATCGAATTAGACAATTTGGCCCAGACAGATTAAAACACCCCAATCATTTAAAAACTGATTAAAATTTACATAATTAAAAAAGAGGGAAAAGATTAGGCCAGGCCCACCTGATGGAATAAAAAGGTCTTGAGAGCGCGGCGTAAAAAAAACTTTAAATAAATTCAGATCTCTGTCCCTTTCTCTGTGGGAAAGGATGTGGAAAGATAAAAGAGAATTAGAGTATCAGATGAGAGTATCCGTCAGAAGTGAAAAAAGGCAATCAGAGAAAAAAGTTATAGTCATTCCTTTTTGTGCCTTTGATTCAGGATCCATCATGATTTATAGATTATCCCCAAATTCATGAAATTTGCATTCTTGCCCCAGATTGTGGCTTGGCTGTGGATCTGGTGGCACATTGTCTAAAGCCATAACATGGTTTGTTTGGACTTGGCTTCATGTGCCATATAAATAGATTGTGATGTAGAGATCACAATGTATGGCTTGGCAAGTCATGTCAGCTTAACCAATGGTAGTTTATTGAGTAAACAGTATTCAAGGAAGGTCTATCTTAATTTAATGTGAGAAGCTAATCATAAAGGCATCTGAATTCTCCAGGAGAATTCAATTGATTATTAATTATACTGGCCCAAGTTGATTTAAATTCTGGTGTTCAAATTTTCCAAAGATATCTTCATTCGGTCAACATCTGATATACATTCAGAAGATATGGGAAAAAGTCATTTTCAGTGGCTGTGTCTGCTATAAAACCGGAAAATTCATTGTAAGCAGTGTGGTTGTTAAATGAGACATCATGCAACTGCAGCCAATTTAATGACTTTTTTTTTTTGCCACAGTCATTAAGTGAGACATCATGTGATTGTGACTTGTGACCTTTCCTATTGACTTTGCTTCTCAGAAGCTGGCTGGGAAGGTCACACATGGCAGTCACATGATTGTGGGTTGCTGCAATGGTCATAAGTGCAAGGACTGTCCATAAATCACTTTTTTCAACACCATTGTAACTTCATACTGTTTCTAAATGAATGATCGTAAGACAAGAACTACCTGTAAAGTGTCCCTCAAAAGGTTGAAACCTTCTTCTGGAGGGTTTGATCCAGTTTCTTGAAGGATTTGCTCAGGTTGTCTACACGGAAAAGCAACACTTTCTCTGTGGCCGCTGTTTTGGTCAACCTAACCTTTGATGTGACCACTGGCTGATTCCCCAAATCTAGCTGCTAAAATGGCAGTAAGCTAACTAAGGCTTTAGGCTAGTTCCCCCCCCAAAAAATGTGACTCCAGAGATAGAAGTTGGCTTAATCAGTGGCAGTGGAACAGTTCTAGGCAGAAGGAGAAATTAATTGCTGGGGTTTTTTTTCAACCACAGGATATCCCAGAAGCTCCAGAGAGACAGATGACCGATGCTATTAATGAACCAATCTTGCTGTGTCGATTTCCTGCTGAGATTAAATCCTTCTACATGCAGCGCTGCCCCGAGGACGCCCGTCTTACTGAATCTGTCAGTTTGTGTTCCCTTTCTTGTATTGCATACAAGATACGGCGGTGGGGGGGTTGGGGAACTTACTCATCTTCTTAATGTGGAGTCTAAAATTCCCCACCTGGTTAGCAAGGTCTTGAAACCTATTCAAAAACAGGATTTTACAAAACAAAGTAACACTTGATTCCTGAGTATTTGCATGGTATTGCTGCTTTCATCAAAATAGTTGAAGAGCATCATGTCACAAGCTCCTGGGGCAGGAGTAATAGTCCGATGCTGTGCATTTTGCACCTCTTCATCCCCTGGTGTCTCTTGATTTCTGGCAGCTCTTGGTAAATGAGAGCTCATCCACATGGCAGTAGAATTCTCCTGGGCTGTCCCAAAGGGCCTTTTCAAAAGGCAACTGGACTTTCTTGGGGGTTTTTTCCCTTGGAAACGTTTCGCTTCTCATCCAAGAAGCTTCTTTAGTTCTTCGATGAGAATTGAAACGTTTTCAAGGGGAAAAAAACCCAAGAAAGTCCAATTGCCTTTTGAAAAGTACCTTTGGGACAATCCTATCTGGATGATTGAGACTCTCCATAGACCCTCCTGAGCTATTTTACTTCAGATTATTGGTACTGTATTTGTTTGGCTTTCTATGCTATAAAGAACATTAGTACATTCGGAAAAGGAAGATTCTGTAAGTTCAAAACGGATGTCTCATGACACCCAAAATGGTATCCTGTAGAATCTTAGATAATCCTGTGTAAAGTGTTAGAAGGGACATGCTGGCTCAGTGGCTAAGATACTGAGCTTGTCGGTCGAAAGGTCGGCAGTTCAGTGGTTCAAATCCCTAGTGCCATGTCACAGGGTGAGCTCCCGTTACTTGTCCCAGCTTTTGCCAACCTAGCAGTTCGAAAGCACATAAAAATGCAAGTAGAAAAACAGGGACCACCTTTGGTGAAAAGGTAACGGTGTTCTGTGCGCCTTTGGCGTTTAGTCATGCCAGCCACATGACCACGGAGACGTCTTCGGACAGTGCTGGCTCTTCGGCTTTGAAACGGAGATGAGCACTGCCCTCAAGAATCAGGAACAATTAGCACATATGTGCGAGGGGAACCTTTACCTAAAGTGTTAGATGGATCCCAAGTCAGTGACTGGCTGGTTAAACCATAATGTGATTGGTTTAGTGTGCTGTCTAAATCCATTCCGAAAGCTAAATTGTGGTTGAGGAGGAATGTTCTACACATATTTGTAACCATAACCTGTAGTGCAAAGGGTAAAAAGAACATTCCAGCATTGAAATGCATCTTTCCTAAATTGGAAAGAGTGATTCTAAGTCAGGGATGTCAAACTCGTGTCGTCACATGACGTATCATGACTCTCCCCCCCCTTTCGCTAAACCAGGCGTGGGTGTGTGCCACATCCGGCCCGTGAATTTGACAGCCCTGTTCTAAGTTATTAAATTTTACTCTCCAGGACTCCTTTCAGACTGAAAAAATTCTGGGCACCAGCACAGAGTTTGGGATGTTCTTCCTGGGAGTCTGTTTTACAAGTCATTGACCACAAGATGTCACTCAGACCCACAGCTCACAGTAGATCTCTGTTTGTAATATTTGGCTAGATGTTCTTATGGAGAGTCCACCTGCGGTCTCATCTGGTTATTTGACAGGGGGAGGGAAAAAAGGAGAAATTTCCTGGAACCCTTGTGTTGCTCATCTCTAATCCTTGGGCCATACATGTTACAACCAGTACCTTCTGTTTGGCTTCCCAACTCTGCTGAGTGACCTACAATAAGGTTAATTATTATACAATAATTGTTGTAGGCTAGGAGTTGAAGTTCTGAAAGACCCACTCTAAACCAAGTTACTGTATTTTTCGGATTATAAAACATACTCCCCCCCCCCAAAAATAGTGGGTGGAAATGTCTGTGCATCTTACAGACCGAATACGGCCCTGTTTTTTTGCCTCATGAACTCCCCTGCGCATCCCGTTTTTGGGACAGGCCCATTTTTGGCAAAAATGGGACGTCTGAAGAGTTTGGGAGGCCTGCAGAATGTTCCTGGGGGCCAGGGAGAACAAAAACCGGATGCGCAATGGCCAAAAACTTTTTTTTTCTTGTTTTCCTCTTTGAAATCTAGGTGCATCTTATACTCCGGTATGTGTTATAGTCTGAAAAATATGGTAAGTCATATGCAACTTCTGACTCTCAATGGGCTTTTTTGTCTTGATTTATAGGTTGATGTGTTGATGCCTAATGTTGGTGAAATTGTGGGAGGTTCCATGCGTATTTGGGACAGTGAAGAGCTACTGGAAGGTTACAAGAGAGAAGGAATTGATCCCACCCCTTATTATTGGTATACAGACCAGGTACGTATTAGGTGTTATGAGTTGGTGGCCTGTCTTGTCATTCGTTTACCATGTGGCAGGAACATAGTAATCTTGGAAGGCAAACCAAAGATCAAATCATATCCAGCAGACTTTGGTGGACCAATTAATGTAGAACAGTGATGGCAAACCTTTTCAGGACCGAGTGCTGAAAAGGCAAAGCGTGCGTGGATTTCATGCGCGCACGTCTGAGCCACAACCCAGAAGAGGAGCTGCCCAGAGCGCATGCACATGCCCGAGACTTCCGGTTTCAGCTACTGAACTTCCGGTTTCAGCTACTGAACTTCCGGTTTCAGCCAGCTACTCTCCTGGATTTTTGGTGCACATGCGCACGCGATGAGCAGCTGGCTAGTGCACATGCTCACGCAGGAAAATAGAAGACCAGCTCTTCTAGTTTCCAGCACTGCTGCATGCAAAAAGGCCAACTGATCGTAGTGCGCACATGCGCGCCAAAAACCCAGAAGAGGAACGGGCGACGCCGTGCGTGCCTGGTGACATCACGGATGTAGAAAATGCTAAAAATTTTTGAAGGTTAAATTGTCCCCAGCTCTGAGGTGTTAAAATAATCTCAGGTGTCTTGATTTGCACAACTGTGTGGCTTAGCAGTGGAGGAGGGCTGGCTTTGAAAGCAAACCCCAGGCGAATCACCTTGGCTTATCATGACATGTAAATGTTGTCAGCACTTCAAGCTGCATTTACTCTAGTGCTGACATAAGAAGGAGAGGCGGAGGCGTCTGGAAAGGGACGTGATCTGTCCCCGTCCACACACACACACAAACACAGCCAGCCGAGGGTTAAGGAAACACTTTGGCACACACCCAGGTCTTTATCTCCAACTTGGCAGCGATTTACACACTGTCTGCCAAGTGCGTTTATTTCCACAAAACAGAAAGATAAGATACTTAGCGTACAAAAGTCCAATCAGAATAATATTTCTCTCAGCAGTTTCCGGACGAGGCTTTAATGACTATCCAAGGTTTATTTTTGTTCGTCACAAGGATCACTGGCCACCACCCTCTATTATATAGTCTCTGGGGTGTGGTCCAGTGACTCAGTTCTAATCCCTAGCACGCCTCCTGAGCTGCTGCAATCGTTTATCACGCCTTCGGAGGCGTGCGTCCAGGAATGTTGTCTCTCCCTCACTCTCATCCGAGCCACCTGTCTCCCTGCTAATCTCCTCTCCCTCGGCCGGCACCTGAGACAGTGCCAGAGGGGAGGGGCCTGGAGAGGGAGGCCTGGCTGACTCCTCTTCCTCATGCTCGGAGCTTTCTTCCTCCGATGGGACAGGCTCGGGGGGCGGGGCCACAACAGGACGTTTGACTTTTCACCTACTTATTTTCCCTGGAGATAATATCCCCTAGGAGATGGGATGGGAGGGGGGGAAATTCCTTGAGCTGGAGCAGTAGATTAGGGGTAGAATGACTTGGAAGATGGCCAATGAGTGCAGGGGAGTGGGGAACGGAAAGGGAGGGTTTTGGGTCTGCAAGTCAGTGTTGGCTTCAATGGAGTCGGGTTTAAAATGTCGTGCTTAATAAATAGGAGTTTTTCTTCAAAGACTTTGTTTGAAATGCAATTTATTTGAGACGACCTCGAAACCTGACAAATGTACACTATTAAGTCACAGTTCTGGGTTTGGGGTTGCAAGGAGGTTTGTTCATTAGGCATTTATTGACGCCTGTCTCGTTTTTGGCTTTGCAGCGTAAATATGGCACATGTCCTCATGGTGGTTACGGGTTAGGCCTGGAGCGATTCCTTACCTGGATTCTGAACAGACACCATATCCGAGATGTATGCCTATACCCTCGCTTCGTTCAGCGATGCAAACCCTAATCAAAAGTTTCTTGATGGACAAAGTCTATCCAACCTTAAGCAGTTTCCTCCTCATGGTTTCATGTCTCCGTCCCACAAATACGTACAGATGTTGTTGTTGTTGTTTTCCCAAATGAAATTAATTGCTTTGAACTGGAATTTAAATTCCAGACTACTGATTCCAGAAATGTCTTCCCCTCTGATTGTCTCAACCTGGTTTCACTCTCACGTATTCTTTTAACATATTTGAAATCATTGATTGCCAGTGGAAGCTAGCTGTGGGCTCTTCTTCAAGGTCATATGATCTGTAACAACACTTTGTAGCCCTGGGCTCTCAGAAAAGTATAAAGAAAAAAAATGCAAGGCATTGCATAATTTTTAGTAGGAGCTGGATTCAGGATTTGATTTCGGATTTGGGGAAAATAAACAGGAAGCAGACTTTGCTGATGTCAATACGAATAGCAGATAGAAGTTGTGGCCAAATAAAATCCTGTGGAAAAAGGACAATTCTAGCCCAGTTTTGACCCACTACCTTGGGATCTTAAAAATAGTCTATTGAGCTATCTTGGTAGCATTCAGTACTTTCCTACGGATGACTCCTATTTAAGTTCCAGCATGGCTCAGGAGAACGGTTTCTGTATTTTACAGCTAATTAGCTTGTTTTTCAGGATCTGTGAATATGAGTTATGCTAAACGGTTGATTCAGAAAAATACTTGACATCTTTATTCCCTCCAAAGGAGCTGGGAACTGGCAATTGAAGAAAGCTGAATGTATTGCTATTACTCTTGATATTTCCTAGTCTGCAAGTACTTGGGCCGAGTTGTACTTAGCTTTCCTATAAATGTTTTTACTGACATAGGACGGTTGAAACGTAAACTGCCTCTGAGCCACCAAAACAATTAGGAAAAAAAAATGTAGAAGGGACATAGGAGATTCTGGATTGCCAGCTCTGGCAGCATTCTTTGATGTACGTTTTATTTCAACTTTACATGTTTCTGTTAACTGCTGTGTCCCCCTTTCAAGAGCTGCAATCAATAAATTCAGAGCATTGGAGAGGGGAAAAAATGTTCCACATGATTGTCCCATTTGTCTTCCTTTTGCCAGTTCTTAAAATATCTATTTGTCAAATTTATTTGCCGCCCATCTTGCAGTTCAGGCGACTCTGAGTGGCTTACTACAATTATAAATGTAAAAATGGATTAAAATAGCAAAAGTTAAAACAAGCCAAAAAATAGTGGCTTGGAGGGAGGAGGTGGGGGTGCCTTCACTGTTAGTACCAGTCATCTCCAGCCAACATAGCCAGGTTTTAAGGGCTTTCCTGAAGGCTAAAAGGGGGATATCCAGGGGTGGGCTGCTGAGGGTTCACAGGGGTTCAGAGAACGTCTAGCTAAGATTCTGTGCAGTTCGGAGAACCCCCAAATCACACTCCTGGCTGGCTCCTTCCACCCCGCCCCTCCCAGGAGTCCCCACACAGCCTGTTTTGGATGCAGGTAAGTGCAGGGTGCACACGGAGGCTTGGGGAGGGCAAAAAACAGGCCTACTGGAAGCCCATTTCCAGCCTCCAGAGGGCCTCTGGAGCCTGGGGAGGCCGTTTTCACCCTCCCGGAGGCGTGAGGAAAGCCTCCGGAGCCCAGGAGGGCAAAAAGCCCCCACTCCCCGCACACAGTGGTACAGGAGGTCGACTAGGCCACGCCCACCATGGCCATGCCCACCCAGCAACCAGGCAGAGAACCCCTTGCTAACATTTTTGAAGCCTACCCCTGGGGATATCTTAACCTTCTGTGGCAAGTTGTTCCAAAGGGTAGGAGCAACTAACAGGATTTTGGAGAAAAAGATCATCATGCCGTTTGGGGAATTCCAGGAGTTGAAGTCCACACATCTTAAAGTTGATAAAGCTAAGAAACATTAGTTCTCCCCCAAATGCTCTACCCCAATTAAGTTTTGCCTTCTTTCAAGGCTTGTTTTCAAACAAACCATCATTTTTCTTATGATTTTCTTAAGATTCAAGGCTTGGAGCTTAGAGGCATTCTTGAAACTTAAGATGATTTGGAAGAAAGGGATAGAAACGTAGGCTGCTGGAACAGGCCAATACCAATTCCCATTGGTCACAAAATGAAACACCTGCTGAGAAAGGTGTATTGGTCAAAATGGCTTCCTGTTCTCTTCCACGCTCACCCTTCCTAACAAGTTGGTCACAACTACAATCTAAGACAGGCATTTTGACCTGTGAAGCAGGCTGATACTTGGCAACCTGCTAGTTTTCCATTTATCTTTTGAACATTTGAAATTGATTGAAACCTCCACTATATTAAAACGTTCCCTAAGCCACATTTTACCAACCCAAAATATATTAAATGATTATATGCCATTAAGTCAGTATCAACTCTTCTGGGCAGTATAGATAGATTTTATTAAGCTTGCTTTTATGCTGCTTCAATCATATGAAACGTATACGCTAGCTTCTTTCTCTAGAGATACATCCTGCCTTTTAAGGTCACCCAGTTTTATCCACCAGCAACCATGTAAAGCCAGTTGGGATGAAAGAATACGACTGGCCCAAAGTCACTTACAAAGATGGAAAGTGAGAAAGGAATCTAAAACTGTGATCCCCAATGCCAGCCCAACACTTTAACCATTGCAGCATGCTGTATCTCCAAAATCTGTGGGGTAGCTCAGCATACCAAGCTCAATCAAACCATATTATGGCTTCGTTAATATGACACAAAGTGGGCCATTTGATTTTTCTCTGCTATGAGGAACCCCCGTGTTTCAGTGAAAACAAGTACTTGACGTATGACCACAATTGAGGCCAAAATTTCTGTTGCTAAGTGAAACATGTTAAGTGAGTTTGCCCCATTTATTTCATTTATTGGTTCGATTTATATGCCACCCTTCTCCGGAGACTCAGGGTGGCTTACAATGCGTTAAGCCATAGCCTTCATACTTTTGTATATACCTGCTTTTGCCCCCCCCCCCCCAGCGGTGTTCTTTTTTATACAAAGTCAGCTTATTGCCCCCACAAACCAGGTCCTCATTTTACCTACCTCGAAAGGATGGAAGGCTGAGTCAACCTTGAGCCTGGTGAGATTTGAACTTGCAGTAATTGCAGGCAGCTGGTGTTACTTAACAGCACTTTAGTCTGCTGCGCCACCAAGGCGCAGTTGTTAACAGTTGCCACAGTTGTTAATTGAATCACTAGTTATTCAATTAGTCCAGGGGTCTGCAACCTTAAACACTCAAAGAGCCATTTGGATCCGTTTCCCAGAGAAAAGAAAACACCGGGAGCCACAAAATCCTTCTCATGCCTGACTATTTCTTGAGCAGCCACAAAACTAGCATAGGTAGTTGAAGTAAATGTTCTGTTTTCTTCTGAAACTTTTCTTGGATTTATCCATGGTTGCCCTGCCAGGAGTTGAAAAGCTCAATAAATTGCATGCCGGTGGGTGTCACATATTGGCGGTTGTGACGCATATTTTGAGTGATGGAGCCGCAGCAGAGGGATGCAAGAGCCACATGCGGCTCCAGAGCCGCAGGGTGCTGACCCTTGAATTAGTCAAATTGTTGTTAAGTTAATCTGGCTTCCCCATTGACTTTGCTTGTCAGAAAGCTGCAAAAGGGGATCATGTGATCTCAGGACATTGCAACAATCATAAATATAAAATTACCAAGCTTCTGAATTTTGATCACTTCCCATGGGGATGCTACAACAGTCGTAAGTGTGAAAACTGATCATATTACTTTCTTCAGTGCAGTTGTAACTTTGAACGGTCACTAAATGAACTGTTGTAAATCAAAGACTACCTGTAAAATTTTCCCGAAATACATCAGAACTTGGCAGTTCCACTCCTAGTACAGTACATTTTACAATATTTGCTCATGAATAAAATGTATGATGCGTTTATAGATGATGCCATACAATCGTCCCTCAAGTGTTTCCTGGAGTAAAAGACATAAAACTGTCTGTTTTATGTCTGCAGCATCCAATACAAAAATCTAACCTTATGAACAATGAAGAATTTCTGGTTCATCTGCCATTTATTTATTTAATTTATATTATCCAAAGTAACAAAAATCTCCCCACGCTGTCACAATAATTGTTCCCACAAGCCTTGACAATATGAAACCTTATTCATTTGTACTGAGGGAGCTAATAAACTCACTAAATATTGAGTGATCTTTGGATAAGCTTTTGCAACGATGTCTTGCCCACTTTCTGCATTTTTATCTTATAATTCCATTGCAACAGAACTTTCAAGGCAGCTACTGATAGGGGCGAGGACATCAATTAACCTCACAGCAAAGTATATTGTTCCTTCAAAAAAATATCTGCATCTTCAAAAAAATAGGCAATTCTTCCAACTGGATGAAGAGTTCAGGCGAAGCTAAAACACCAATGTTTCTGCTTTGGGATCTTTATTTGGAGGATTATGCTAGAGTTTTCAATAATTATGGGCTGCAAAAATGCATGTCTGGGGTTGTATCTGACTTTAGAGCCACCAGTTGCCCATACCAGGTTTGTGCTCTGAAGTTGGAGAAGCACAAACATTGCTGCCCAATTGGGACTCTAAATAACTAGCAAATCTGCATCTGTCAATGGATCTCAATCCAGCTTCTGCACCAAGAAGACTCCCTTATTTAAACTCCACTTGTAATGTCTGTGGAGATTCTCAGCCATCCAGGTCATGATTGTCCCAAAGGAGGTTTTTCAAGAGGCAACTGGACTTTCTGGTTTTTCTTTGAAGACGTTTCACTTCTCATCCAAGAAGCATCTTCAGCTCTGACAGGATAGTGGGGAATGGAAGGATTTATATTTCTTGCAGACAGCTGGTTATCTGCATCCTTTTAGAGGATGGTTGAAGGTTTATCTGTGTCCTCAGGATCACATGAGTAGTGTTCCTGGTTCCTGTAGTCTCCAATTTTTCCTCTGAAAATCCATTCCTACTCCCACACCATTCCAAGGATTTTCATCCCAAATTGTATAGCTAAAAGTCTGTAGAGATTCTCAGTCATCCAGGTCATGGTTGTCCCAGAGATGCTTCCCCCCGCCCTCCCCCCTCAGGAGGCAACAGGACTTTGTTTTTTCTTTCACTTTTTTTTTTTGAAAAGTTTTAAAATTTTTTACACATTTTCCCCTCCCTCCTCCCCCTTCCTGCCCCAACCCTCCCCCCCCACTTCCCAGAGCAAATACAGGGTATAGCATTTAACAAACATAAAAAAACATATGCTAACTATCTATAGATTTATCTCCCTCTTGCACTTTAACTCCCCTGGTTCATATCTAAATATAACTATTTTAATCAATTATTGCTTGAAAGTAATCAATCCACCTTTGTTCTTATCGTTCTTCAATAATAAGCAAGTCTTCTTTCTTCCAGTATTACACAATCAGAGCCCAGTTACAATTAACCATCACATCTCCAACCCTTACATATATTAACACCTTAACACAATATTTTAACCATTCTCAAATAAAATATATTGTAAAAACCTTATTTTTACTTTTTACCCCATAAACTTATATTGATTCTTCCTGGAAACATTCCTTACTTAATAACTTTGCATAAACTTATTCATCTTATTCTCTACAAATCCACTACGTATAATCAAATACCATCTTCACTATTTAATATCTATAAAAAATATTGTAAAAACCTTCCCTCAACCCTTGCACCACTGTTTTTTCTTTCACTTCTCATCCAAGATGAGAAGCAAAACGTCTTCAAAGAAAAAGCAGAAAGTCCAGCTGCCTCTTGAAAAAAGCACCTTTGGGACTCCACTTGTAATGATTACTGGACAATGAAACTTCTGCACTCAGAGTTGTCAAGCTGAAAAGATCTATACCAGCCACCTAGCAGGATTTTTGAAACTTCTGAATCTCTTTACCACTCTTAAGTGGTAAGTGGTAAGAGTCCCTTGGGAGTTGGGCGGCATAGAAATATGATTAATTAAATTAAATTAAATTAATTAAAATGGCCATTTGGATTTTTAATGAGTGTTTTTCCGTCTACCTAATTCAAGAGATGGATTTCCTAGTGGTCTCCCATCCTCGTACCAAAGTACTTCGCCTCCCACCCACCCCCGCCCGCGCTTGTTGAGAGGCTCAGCTACACCATCAGCCGTAGCTCCTTCAGCTAGTTCCATGCGAACCCGAAGCGCTGAGTCACTCGGACCGCTCATTGATTCACCGCTTTGCCCCCTGACTCCGCCCTCTTTTTTGTCTTCCGGCAACCACCGAGAGAGAGAGAGAGAGGGCGGGGGAGGAGGGAGGGGCTGCCTTGTCTCCCTGAAGGCTCCGCCCCCTCCGCTGGTTTGCCGAAGGGAACTAACATGCCTGGCAGAGCCTAAGAGACTTGGGAGAAGGGATGCAACAAGAGCAATCCGGTTCCCTTTGGAAAGACTTGCTGTGCCTTGCGGCTGCCGTACAGGAAGGGAATCTATTGAGCTTACACAGATATGGCTGCTGCCTTCCGAGCTGCGAGTCGAGCCTTGCATCCATGTAAGTATGTCAATTGCCTTGTTTGTTTGTTTTTTATTTATTTCAAAGGGGGGAAAAATTCTTGCAGGATTTTCCAGATCCGCAGTTTAAGATTGGGGAAGGCGGAATGCAGGGTGCATTTTCCCCCTGCCTCGGTTGAATGCTGGAGCGCTTGCCTTGCCTCTTGCAGGGGCTATGGGGGAGCTTGGGCATAGTTTTATTTGGGGGAGTGGTCGATTTTCTGTAGGGGAAAGGCTATGGGGTGTGGCTGGGTGGTGTTTGCACCCAGCCCGGCCGCTGTTACCTAAACTATTGGGGGCACAGAGGCATCGATCCCGCTGGCTTTTTCTGGCATCAAAAGGCGCCCGAGCTTTGGAGCAGGGGTCTCCAACCTTGGCCATTTTAAGACTTGTGGACTTCAACTCCCAGAATTCCCCAGCCAGCCATGCTGCAGGTTGGATACAATGCTGGCTGGCTGGGGAATTCTGGGAGTTGAAGTCTTTATTTTTATTTATTTATTTAAAATTTGATTTATATGCCGCCCTTCTCCAGAGACTCAGGGCGGCTTACAAGGCGTTAAGCAATAGCCTTCATACTTTTGTATATTTATACAAAGTTAGCTTATTGCCCCCACAAACTGGGTCCTCATTTTACCTACCTTAGAAAGGATGGAAGGCTGAGTCAACCTTGAGCCTGGTGAGATTCGAACTTACAGTAATTGCAGACAGCTGGTATTAATCACAATGCTTTTAGTCTGCTGAGCCACATGATCTCCAACCTTAACGTTGCGAAGGTTGGAGATTGTTGCTTTGGAGCAGGGGGTCTCCAAACTTGCCAACTTTGAGACTTGTGGACATGGTTAGAAGAAATGCTTGAACAATATATTGATTTAAAACCTGAGCTGTTCCTACTGGGTATCCTTCCAGAGAGAATTAGCAAAGAAAAGGTATATTTGATTATACATGTAATAACTGCAGCGAGGATAGTATTTGCGCAAAATTGGAAAGTAAGAGAAAATCCCTTCAGAAGACGAAGTAATTAAGAAAATATTAGATTGTGCAGAAATGAATAGACTGACTTTGATAATTAAAGAAAGAGAGGATTCGGAATAGAGACAATTTTACAATTGGTTAGAGAAGAGATATAGATAAATGTATTAATAGTAAACAAGAAAATGTTATAATAAATGAAGTATGGGGAAAATGTTATAATAAAGAAATGGGAAAAATAAAGAAACGCTGAAGATCGGTGGAGTAAGAAGAAGAAGATGAAGACACAATAGAAACATCTAGATCACTGGCCAAGGTTGAGAAACACTGATCTAGAAGATACACTGAATGATTATGTATTGTATGTTTGTTTGTTTATAAAATTATATATATATATATATATATATATTATATTATATATATATATATATATATAAGACTTGTGGACTTCAACTCCCAGAAGTGAAGTCCACAAGTCTTAAAGTTGCCAAGTTTGGAGACCCCTGCTTTAGATGATCAAAATATTTTCAAAACATGAAGTAAAATTATAGGAAGTAAATTGCTTGGTCTCTTGTCTTCCCTTTAGTTGCAAAAAGGAATAGCTGGAATCAGATAAGAGTCCAGTTGCATTGGAGATGGCAGTCAACAGCCGCTGTACAAAAAGCAAAGCCACAGATTCAACCTGAAAAGAGGTAAGGCACACCAATGGAATTGAATGGATGGGCATATAGTATTTTTCACCTGGCATTTAAGGGGTGCAAAAGCAGCCACAGTTGACTGAGAATGAGCAAACTGGTAAATGAGGAAGAAAATCTACTCCTTTTGGTAATCTATTCGTTAATTTATAGGTTTTGGTTTGTCTCAAAGCTGCAGTTCCTGTAGCTGGAATTCTTCATGCAGAGAAAACTTGCTGCAAAACTTTTTAATAATATGCTTTCTATTCCAATAGAAGAGAATACTTGTAGATCAGGGTTGAACAGTGTAGTCCTTGGTGCTCCCTGAGCCTGGTTGTTTTCTTGCAGATACTTCATTATCTAACTAGGTAACGTTATCAGTGAGAAGAGGGTTTGCTGGCTGTTTATATGCAGAGGCTTGCCCTGCTGGTTTTAGTGGGGGTGTAGTTTCCACCCTCACCTACACTGATGATGTTACCTAGTTAGGTAATGAAACATTTGCCAGAAAACAAGCTCAGAGAGATCAAATACTCCATGTTCTTTTTATTCTAATCTCTTGCTGGGAGCGTATTTGAGAATAGGTCCCAGTGAATTTAGATTAAAAGAATTAACTTTTGCGTGTAAGATTACTCTGTTACTTGCTTTGAGATTTGATACAGAAGAATATCTTGGGCTTTTTATTTTTTATTTTTTTCCTTGGGGATTTGCAGCATGCCCAGGATAAAGCTATAGTCAGTTTCCTTTTTACTTAGGAAGAAAGATTTTGACGACTTGCCTGTTTGTGCTAAAAGAGAACAGTGTGGTTGGAAGAAATTTATTTAACAGAGGTCATTTAAAAGAATTCACTTTTTATTGTTTTTAGAATTATTCCCTGGAATCAGCTTTTCATGGTATTTTTAATCTGTGAGACACAAATACTGTAAGGTTAGTGGTCAAAGGATTGATATTTTCCCAGGACTGGTAGTAAAACTGGGGTTTCTGGTTTTTTTTTAAAAGTATCTGTTTTCAGAATGAAAATCTTAGCGGGGAAAGCAGGACTTGGCTCTTTAAGAGTGTTAATTGCTGCACATTCATAACTATTTTGTTGTCTTTATGCGATTAAATTGTGAGATTAAAATACTTGTTTTCTTTTTTCATTAACTTTTTATGTTAAAGGTTTATGACTGTTCATTTTCTGAAAGGCAAGGGAACAAATGGGTGATGAGAAAATTAAACTTCTAATACTTTTTAAAAAGTTGCAGACATTGTCAAGGGGAGGTAGTCCTCAACTTACAACTATTTATGTGGCACACACGCAAAACAATGACTTACAACCAGCCCTCACACTTAATGCAGCAGCCCCACAATCATGTGATCAAAATTCCGGCACTTGGCAACCTACATGTATTTACAACAGTTGTAGCATTCTTGAGGTCATATGATCACCCTTTGCAACCTTCCCAACCAGCTTCTGACAAGCAAAGTCAATAGGGGAAGGTGGATTTGCTTAACAACTGTGGTGATTTGCATAACAACCATGGCAAAAATTGTAAAAACATGGTGGGACCCACTGACCAATCTCCTTGCTTAGCAATGGAAATTCTGACCCCATATGTGGTTATAAGTTCAGGACAACCTGTGTAGTAGTTTTGTGCTTTGATTGGATAGAGACCTGCATATGTGTCTCACACCTGAGTTTTTTCCTCAGCCAGGAGAGTCCATGTTATAGACTTAAGGTACCTGGAAAGAACAGGTGAAATGGACAGATATAGGAAGTGCCAGATTTTATCCTTTAGAACTCTGACCAACTGAATGGTATCGGGTCTTCTGCTCGAACAGGTGGTTGGACTAGAAGACCTCTAAGGTCCCTTCCGTCCCTCTGATTCTATGTTGTATATTCTCTTTCTCCATTCAGCCATAATACTTTCCTCCCAGCGATATATAAAAATTACCCTGGGATACCTAGGAAAACAACCAAAGACAAAAACAATCTTACGTGATTATCCACAAAAGATGTACCAGTTAGGTGCCATCATCCTGACTGGTTGACCACAAAAAAAGTTGTGTTTTATAGTGTTATTTTATGATGATGTAAGTGGCCCAGATTTGCTTGATAATGAGATGGTGGCATCTAAATTTAATAAACAGCCAAACAAGTAAATAAGACCTTTAGGGGAAAAGTCCTGCAAGAAGACAATTAAATACAGTTAACTACAGTTACCAAAAGTAAAATCTGACTTTAATTTATAAATTATAATTTTGTAATTTATGTATTTATTATTATTTATTATTTGAACTTGTATGCCGCCCTATCTTTGAAAGGACTAAGGGCGACTCACAACAGTAAAAACAAGCAAAATCAATGTTAAAAATACCCAATAAGATTATAAAAAGACCATTTTTAATAGATAATTATACATTATAATTTTAAATTTATAAATGGTGTATGAAAGGCATTTTATTCTCTCTTTTTTTTTCTCCACAGGAAACCTAAAACAGGGATCTTAATGTTAAATATGGGGGGCCCAGAGACCCTAGAAGATGTCCATGGGTTCCTGCAAAGGCTTTTTCTTGATAGAGATCTAATGACACTTCCGGTGCAAAAGTAAGAGAATCCTTCAGCTACTGATTATCCTAATGAACTTCAGAGAGAAGCTTAAGAACGTGTTTAATTGCACAAAATGAGTATAATTAATTTGTTTTTTTAAAAGACCCTTCTTTGCATTTCTGTAGCTTCATGGGTTTTTCCAAGCCCTCTCATGCACGTAGAGTGCATTTTAACTACTCCGCTAAGCTAGCAGGATGATTTAGTAGGTCATGTTTTTCCACTTTGAGGCTTGCAGAATTCTTTGCCGTTACCTGGGGATTAGCAAAATATCCAGAGAGCACCATAGGGAAAAGGGAGAATACATTTATATCTAAAGAAATGGATGAGTGCTCATGTGCATGTTTTTTCTTTATCCAGTTGCACCTACTTGTGCTTACCTACTTTCAGTTTCTTAATCACGCATTACCCATTAAGCCTGAGTGGCGTAGGAGGCTAATGCCTCCTACTAAGGCAGCATTTAACATCCAGCTGCCTGCAATTACTGCGAGTTCAAATCTCACCAGGCTCAAGGTTGACTCAGCCTTCCATCCTTTCTAAGGTGGGTAAAATGAGGACCTGGTTTGTGGGGGCAATAAGCTGACTTTGTATAAAATATACAAAAGTATGAAGGCTATTGCTTAACGCATTGTAAGCCGCCCTGAGTCTCCGGAGAAGGGCGGCATATAAAAATAAATTTTAAAAAAATGTAATAAAAGCCATTAATCATTCTTCAGATTATGTCAGCCCTTGCAACATGAAAGAGCTACAGCTTTTGGGTAAAGGCAGGATGCAAAATATTCAGGAATTGCTACATCCTATTATCATTATGGTTGGTCATACAATCAGTCGGATGCTTAGACTGGATTTCGCCTTTTTGTCTATTATTATTATTATTATAGACACAAACACGTGACGTCACAGCTGACAGCTTTTTTAGATGGTGTTGACCTTTATACACAAAGAACCTTCCTAAGAACCTAAGATTTTATAGTGTATTAGTATAGTATAGTACAGTGATGGCTAACCTTTTTGCCGCTGCATGCCAAAACCGGGGAGGAGCATGGAGGGGTTGAGTGTGCGCGTGCCCACACCCATAATTTAATGTGCCCCGCCCCCAATGAATGCATGCATGACTCCCTGGTGCTCCCCTCCGGTTTTGGTACGTGAAGGCATGGTGAGCCCGAAAGGCCCATTTTTTTGCCCTCCCCAGGCTCCAGAGGCTTTCTAGGAGCCTGGGGAGGCCTGTTTCCCGACTTCCGGTGGGCCCCAAAGGCCCGAAAATCAGCTGGCCGGAGCATGCATGTGTGCTGGAGCTGAGCTAGGGCAACACTCGCGTGCCCACAGATATGGCCATCATGGGTATAATATATGTGAAGATCCAAGCAGTTGTGGCCTTCGGTAATTGACAGATGGAATGCACAATGCATAGATTTTCTAAGTGCTGTCCAAGATTTTTTGGTATGGCACCCATGGGAACATCATGGCCAGTTCATGCTTTAATCTTTCAGTTTCAATTTTCAGGTCTTGATACTTGGAAATCTCCAATTCTTTCTCCTCTATTCTTCTATTTCCTGGAATCGCTATATCAATTATCCACACTTTTTTTTCAGCCATACTTAAATCTGGTGTATTATGAATCAAGACTTTGTCCGTTTGTATTCGGAAATCCCACGATAGTTTTAACCTGCTATAACCTAATAATAAAAGGGACGTGGTGGCTCAGTGGCTAAGATGCTGAGCTTGTCGATCAGAAGGTCGGCAGTTCAGCGGTTCGAATCCCTAGTGCCGCGTAACGGAGTGAGCTCCCGTTACTTGTCCCAGCTTCTGCCAACCTAGCAGTTCAAAAGCACGTAAAAAATGCAAGTAGAAAAATAGGGACCACTTTGGTGGGAAGGTAACAGCGCTCCGTGCACCTTGGGCGTTTAGTCATGCCGGCCACATGACCACAGAGATGTCTTTGGAGAGCGTCTTCGGCTTAGAAACGGAGATGAGCACCGCCCCCTACAGCCAGAAACGACTAGCATGCATGTGTGGGGGAACCTTTACCTTTAACCTAATAACCTAATTTTGTATGGGTAATGTACAGTTAGATTGGCACTCTAAGAACTGGTGGAGACTTAATGAGTCAAATCCTAACCAAAAACCTAAGAAATATTAAGAGACCATCTAAAATTATGGGCAGTTCCAAGCAGGGTATTTTTATAAAAAAAAATTAGAGTGTTCAGGTCTGATAAATTCAATATTTCCAGATACTGAGGAAGTCCTATTATTATGGTTGGTTGCAGTTGGTCAGCCAGATGTTTAGATTGGATGTGGCATTTTTATCCAACTATCCAGTCCTTCCCAAGGACCTGAGATAGGCAGATGTTATTGATGGTGCTAAAGATATTGTCACAAGAAATAATTATTATAATATGCAAATGACTTACATTTAAAGTGATTCTTCAGAGACTTTTTTGGATAGAACTCAGCTGTAGCATAGTAGCACTATATTAGCACTCTTAAGCGTGTCTGTATGTTCAGCATTAAAGTTTATTTTTAACCCATCAAGGGGGAAGAAGGTAAAATGTATGGTTATTAACCGTATCTATTTTATGTATTTCAGTAAATTAGGACCTTTTATTGCAAAGCGACGTACTCCAAAAATCCAAGAGCAATACAGGCGGATCGGGGGTGGATCACCTATTAAGAAATGGACTGAGACCCAAGGGGAAGGCATGGTGAAGTTGCTGAATGAAATGTCTCCGGAGTCTGGTATTTCAGCTTTTTATTTTTTCTTGTTGAAGCTGCTGCTGTGGGAAAACATGTTCAGAAATCTGAATAGCAGTTGGATACCCTTACTGACGGGTTTCAGTGAAGTGTAATAATGCAGAGTTGCTTTTAAAATTAAATTAGGTTGGAGTTGAATTGGAAGGTTTAGTCCCTAGCCTTGAAATTATTTATTGATTTATTTACAGTTAAATTGGATTTGGGAGATCTCTTATCTTCTCATATGGGAGCTCTTACCTAGAAGAGCAAGTCACATTTTCTCACATTTTCTTCATGTAACACGAGCAATCTTGTTAGAGCCACACAATCAAACTCAAGTGTGGCTTTATCTTTGCTCCAGTGAAGGTTATTTTATTGTCTGTCTGTTTGTCTGTCTACCATCCATCCATCCATCCATCCATCCATCCATCCTTCCAGCTATCTATGTATCTTGTATCTATCTATCTATCTATCTATCTATCTATCTATCTATCTATCTATCTACCTCCTGAAGCAATTTACATACAGTATAACAACCAAAAAAGAGGGGGAGATTTTCAGAGTATTTTAAAAGGTATGCCGGTGTTTACTCTTGTAATACAGAGTTTCTAGCATTTTCTTGAGATCATCTAAACTAGTTAGTTAAATTTGTACCATGATTACAAGTTCCCTGAGGCTCTGAGTGTTTTTGTCATTTTAATGAAAGCATCACACTTGTATCACAAACTCCATGATACATGCCCCAAATAAGTAAGGCTTACTGCTTTCATAGTTCTGTGCCCTGCAAAGACATGGCTGACAAATTCCTAATTTAGTTTTCCAGCAGCAACAGCTGCTTGCTAAAACACTGTCAGTGTGGCTTCACGAAAACCTTGCTCAACTTAGATTTTGTGTAAAATGATTTGCAATGTGTTAGTAAATACCATCCCTCCCCTTCCCTGCTCAATATCCTTCATAAGAGATCTGTAGTAATCATTGTATGTTCTTAGAGTTATGCGATCCTTCAGAACAATCCAACCAATATGTGGACAGGGAAATAAAATGTTTAATTTTTCCAGAAGGAAGAACATGTTCCAGCTATTTGTAAAGAGGTCAAGCATCAGAACTTTTACTTCTTTCCTCTCACCTGTGTCAATGAGAACTCTGTTGGTAACTTAGTGATTACTTCACACACCCCAGGATGCTCCAAGTGTAGGTGCAGTGAGAAGAACTATGTAAGATCTGGCAGAAAGGACAGCTTTCCTTAGGAAAGTGTGATTAAGAAAAAAAATATCCGAAGTATTTCCCTCAGAATATTTTCTGAAAAAGACAGGTTTAAGACATCTCTTCTTAAAG
This sequence comes from Arizona elegans, assembly GCA_022577455.1. Taxonomy (NCBI): domain Eukaryota; kingdom Metazoa; phylum Chordata; class Lepidosauria; order Squamata; family Colubridae; genus Arizona; species Arizona elegans. The sequence goes on from JAKOOJ010000008.1 coordinate 81,999,444, forward strand.
AATGGAATGGAATGGAATGGAATGGAATGGAATGGAATGGAATGGAATAGAATAGAATAGAATAGAATAGAATAGAATAGAATAGAATAGAATAGAATAGAATAGAATAGAATAGAATAGAATAAATAGCAGAGATGGAAGGGACCTTGGAGGTCTTCTAGTCCAACCCCCTGCCCAGGCAGGAAACCCTACACCATTTCAGACAAATGGTTATCCAACATCTTCTTAAAAACTTCCAGTGTTGGAGCATTCACAACTTCTGGAGGCAAGTTGTTCCACTGATTAATTGTTCTAACTGTCAGGAAATTTCTCCTTAGTTCTAGGTTGCTTCTCTCCTTGATTAGTTTCCACCCATTGCTTCTTGTCCTGCCCTCAGGTGCTTTGGAGAATAGCTTGACTCCCTCTTCTTTGTGGCAGCCCCTGAGATATTGGAACACTGCTATCATGTCTCCTCTAGTCCTTCTTTTCATCAAACTAGACATACCCAGTTCCTGCAACCGTTCTTCATATGTTTTAGCCTCCAGTCCCCGTTCTTCATATGTTTTAGCCTCTGCGTGATTAACAAGGTTCCCATTTGGCTGTAGTTTACACACACAAACATACACACACCCTGTATAGTTAAACAAAGAGAGTGCCATTGGTTACACCCAACAGCTAGTCTGTTCCTCCCTTGAATATGGACCAGTTGATAAGAAGGAACAGCTCCAAGTCACTCTGTACAAGTAGCCAATACCAGTTTTGGAGATGACAAATGACAGCTCATTCAGACATGAAGACTGTGTGTGTGTGGTGTAATCCATCTGGTCAATGCTGTTGATAGAGGAAGAATTGGCTCTATCTTCCCATGGTTGGGAAAATTTAACCTGCAAAGTCCCTCTATCAAATGGTTCCATCACCCTCCTACATGCTGAAATAGATTTCATAGGTTAGTAAGTGGTTGTTTGGCTAAGATCATCATTTGAACAACTGTAAGCATCCAGACAAATAGGGTCATGTGGCAGTCGTAACTCCTTTTTTCGGTGCCGTTGTAGCTTTGAACGGTTGAATGGTTGTAAGATAACGAATATATGGGAGTACGTGAATATTTTTCTTTCAGCCCTCTCAGTGTCTATGTAAAGAGACAGGGAGCCAGAGCTTAAACAATGAAGACAATGGCTTCATTGTTGTTGATTTTTTTTTTAAAACTTTCTCTGGGTTTGTATCAGTGGTGGTATTCAGCCGGTTCACGCGAACTGGTAGCGGTGGCTGCGGGAGGCTCCGCCCACCCGCTCAGATGTCATCACATCCCGTTTTTGATGCTATGTGCATGTGCGGAAGGCACTGCACATGTGCAGAGATGGTGCAAGCGAGCGTACGAAGCGCATGCGCTCATATTTGCGAACCAGTAGCGAAGGTAAGTGAATACCACTCCTGGTTTGTATGTATTAATTTTTTATTAATACAATTTTGCGTTTTTTTTATAATGACTTTTTATATTTTCATAATGAACATTTTTACATATTTATGGTGCTTATTGCTTGTTGTACGCTGCCCAGAGTAATTTCTTGTGAGAGGGGCAGCCGTATAGATGTGGTTAATAATAATCTGACTGGCTGTGCAACCAATGCCAATAATAACTATAATTGAGTTTATTTATTATTTTATTTATTAAATTTATATGTCATCCAACGCAGTCAGATGACTCTGGGTGGTTTATAATTTATTAAAAGCAGCATTACGAAAGATTAAAACAGTAACTATAACATTAGATTAAGAATGAGCTAAGATGGCAGTATACAACAGATGGAAGTGGGATCTTCCATTTAATCCAATAAACACCTCCAGAATGGTGCGCGCGCACACACACACACACACACACACACAAAATCCAGTCCCTAGGCCAATTGGCAGAGCTAGAATTCAGAAGGCTAAGGGGGGAGTGGATCTCACCTTGAAGGGGTATGATGTTCCAGAGTGCTGGAGCCATGGCAGAAAAGGCCTTTTTCCCGAACCCCACCAGCTCAGATTCCTTAGCCGACAGGACCTCAGCATACTTTTTCTGCCAGTGCAAGTGAGGCCTACCCCATTAGGGTGAGACAGTTCCTTGAGTAACGTGGACTCACATTGTTCCATGTAACTTGGACTCAGGTTGTGCCATGTTGTTCCTTTGCTGCAACATCAAGCAAGGAGCGATGAATGCGAGTGTGAGTTGTAAGTGTGGACTTAGTGGGCAATTCTAATTTTGGGATGCAGGCTGGGAAACTGAAAGGACACCAGGAACATTTTCACGGCATCCTTAAACAACCAAGCTCAGAGAGCACCAAGGACTCTCCATTCTTCAACATCCAAGCCAGACACTTTTTCATCAAATTAGGCAGTTAAGGGTTGGGACTTCAGAGCAGCAAGTTAATGGTTTAGGAAGTATTATCTGCGCTTGTCAGACCTTCTCACTCCTTCTTACTTCACAGTGTGGTTTCCCAACTGAAAGCCGCCCTGACTTTTATCTGTTTGAACGTCTCTTGCAACTTAACGCGGACTCTGATTATGTCACGGAATTTTTTTCTTCTTCTAAATTATACACCACGGCAAGCATGCTAATGTCTTTGCAGGAGAAATTTTCAGGACAGCGAGGAGAAATTACTGCTTAGATCAAGGCAGAGTTTGTGATGTTCTTGGTTGAGCTGTGGGGTTGCCCTGATTTTTTTTTTAAAAAAGAAGAAGTGAAATTTTATTATTGTTAGAAGCTTTTGCAATATTATATTTTTCACCTGGATGAAATGCATAATTCCATCATTTTTCCTTGTGGAGGAAAAGGTTGGAATGGAGGAGTTAGAGTTCTGTGTTGCAGCTGTACCAAGGATTTTAAAAAAGTAAATATTCACTCAAGTTGAGCTTAACGGTTGGTGACTTTAGAGACACATTATAGTTTTCTTGGAAACCATTTGGAAATGGCTTGCATTGACTTTATAATTTTTCTTTTAAAAAAAAATCCCAGTTTAGCCCATGACCTAGGATTTCTTGGTGATTTCCCATCCAATCCTAGGTAAAATTTTACATACATGGATGGATGAATGGTTGAATTTGATTTAGTGATTAAGGCATTAGATTAGAAACTGGGAGACCGTGAGTTCTAGTCCTGTTTTAGGGACAAAGCCAGCTGGGTTACCTTATGCTGGTCACTCACTCTTAGACCTAGGAAGCAGGCAATGGCAAACCCCTTCTGGAAGAAAAAAAACTTGTCAACAAAACTAAAGGTATTAGTCCAGGCAGTCACCTGAAGTCAGGATTGACTTATAGTTTCTAGCAGTTAAAGCCCATTGATTTCAGTAGGAGAGCTGAGCGCTGAAAGGTTTAATTCTGATTAGGCTATCTCCAGTGTCCATTTCTTATCTCTTCCTCCTGTGGAAAATGGGCTGCACACTTTCTCTTCTGGAATTAGAGTTTTTTTCACCTCCAGTAATTGACTTCCTGGCTTCTAGAGCAACGTTTCTCAACCTTGACAACTTTCAGAAGTGTGGACTTCAACTCTCAGAATTCCCCAGCCAGCATGTTGGCTGGGAAATTCTGGGACTTGTAGTCCACATGTCTTAAAGTTGCCAGAGGTTGAGGAACACCGTAAATAATGGTCATGAAACAGGTCAGCATTGTCCATTTTCTCACAGCTTGGAAACATTTTATCTCTCTCTCTCTCTCTCTTTTTTTTAAAAGGGTGTAGCTCATCTTATACTGCTCTAGAGAATGATGCATCTATTTCTCCAGGTTTCCATTTCCAGGAATGGCCAGCCAGATGCCCTTAGAAAAGCCGTAAATGAGATACTAGGAAATAGCATCTGCCTATTTGTATCTTCCATCATATAGTATGGAAAGGCACTGCAACAGCAGTATCATGTATTGCAGGGTTTTTTTCAGGTTTTCCAGCCGCCCTGGAAACAGTGAAGACAGGCCCACAGTGCCTCTGCCAATGAAAATATAGCTAGGAAGGGCTGTGTGTGGTCCTCCCAGGCTCCGTTTTCCGCCGTGACAACCTCCTGCAGCCCTCTGCCAGTGAAAATGGAGCTCGGGGAGGCTGCATGTGTCCCCCGCCAGGCCCCGTTTTTGCTGGCAGAGGGCTGCAGGAGGTCATCGCGGCTGAAAATGGAACTCGGGAGCCCCTTTTTTGCTGGCAAAATGCTCAGGCCACCACAGGCGCCCTCGACATGAGTGACGTCAAGCTGGCCACGCCCACCCTGGCCACGCCCACTCTGCCCCCCTGGGGTCAAACACAACCCTGATGCAGCCCTCAATGAAATCGAGTTTGACACCTCTGATGTATAGCCACTGTGGCTGGTAGCATGTTATGCTTTAATCGCTGAAATATATATATATATAGTAGCTGCATTTGCAAAATGAGCTAAATCTGCTCAGTTTTAACTCAGGTAGGGTTTTTGTCTGCTCTGTGGCTTTTATATATTACAGTAATCCAGCCCATTGGTTAGTTGATAACTCAATGTATTGTTTAAATCCAGAAAATACTTTAATTTAGTAAACGGGTTAAATGCGATGTGCAAATAATAGGCTTTGCCTTTTCCTCTAGGTCCTTTTCTAATCCCCTTTTGAGATTTCTCCAGCACTTTCTAGCGTAATCCTCTGGAGCAGTGTTTCTCAATCTTGGCAATTTTAAGATCTGCAGGCTTCAACTCCCAGAATTTGCCAAGCCACATGCTGATTGGGGAATTCTGAGAGTTGAAGTCCACACATTTTAGAATGGCTGAGAAACACTGTCTAGAACAGAGGCGTCAAACTCGATTTCATTGAGGGCCGCATCAGGATTGTGTTTGACTTTGGGGGGCTGGGGGAGGGGGGCATGGCTGGGATGGGCTTGGCCAGCTTGACATCACTCGTTGAGGCTCCGTTTTCTGCCACGACAGCCTCCTACAGCCCTCTGCCAGCAAAAATGGAGCCTGGGGAGGCTGCACGCAGCCCGCCGGGACTCTGTTTTTGGCCGCGACGGCCTCCCAGAGCTCTGTTTTTGCTTGCAGAGGGCTGCAGGAGGCTGTCCCAGCTGAAAATAGAGCCTGGGAGGACTCTGTGCTGCCCTCCCGTGCTCCATCTTTTACTGGCAGAGGCACCACAGGCTGGTCCTTCACTATTTCCAGGGCAGCCCTGTGGGCCAGATCTAAGCATCCTGCATGCCGGATTCAGCCCTCAGGCCTTGACTTTGACACACCTGGTCTAGAAAAAATGAAACCAAACCTATTTTTATTTTTTTGCAAAAGAGAAAGCTCGGACAGTCCTTTAGCCCGTAAATTATCTTAAACCAGATCAAACAGCTTTATCAACCTCAATATTGACAGCAGGACCTGAGAAGCTTTCTAGCAAATCCTCCTAATTGTTAATGCTGGATCCATTTTCTGCCAGTTCTACCTGACAGGAAGCTGGGGGAGGGGGGGATCTGTTTTGAAAAGGGCCGATGCTAAAGCAGTTTTGTCTCAAAGTTGCTTTTTTTTTCTCCCCTAAAAGCAACCAGACTGTTTCTTCCTTGAGAAAGAAGACGTTTTGCTTCTCAGCTAAGAAGCTTCATCAGTTGCGATGGTGGGAGGGGAATGGGAAGATAAATAGAGGCCATTGAGACTGGATGGTGGGGTGGATGGAAATATAGACTCTGACAGGAGGATGGGTTTCGGTGTACATAAGAATTGTGTTTCTTTGCAGTCATCAGGTCGTTAATTCTCTCTCAGAGCCAGTTGAGGTCACTTGGAGTTGAGGACGCTGAGAGCTGTTTTTCTCCTTGAGGAAAAAAAAAAGCCCAGTCCAATTGCTTTTTGGAGAAAAAAAAAAGACAACTATGTCCTGGATGACTGAGAATCTCCATAGACATAAAGTAGTTTTAGTTCAAAGTCTTTGAAGACCCAGATAGCATCCTTGGAATTTTCTTTCAGTATGGGTGAAATGTCTCTAGATCAGGGGTGTCAAACTTGATTTCATTAAGGGCCGCATCAGGGTTGTGTTTGACCTCGGGGGGCGGGGATGAGAGGCCGTGGCCACCTCGACGTCACTCGTGTCGGGGGCACCTGTGGTAGCCCGAGCACTCTGCCAGTGAAAACAGCCTCCTGAGCTCCGTTTTTGGCTGCGATGGCCTCCTGCAACCCTCTGCCAGCGAAAGCTGTGGGAGAGTTGTATGTGGCCCTCGTGAGCTCCGTTTTCACTGGCAGAAGCACCATGGGCGGGTCCTTCGCTGTTTCCAAGGCGGCCAGATCTAAGCACCCCGTGGGCCGGATCCGGCCCCCGGGCCTTGAGTTTGACACTCCTGCTCTAAAGGTTCTCAATCAATGGTGGTCCCAAAGATGCTTTCTCAAAAGGCAACTGGACATACTTGATTTTTTTTTTCCCCCTTGAAAACATTTTGCTTCTCATCCAAGAAGCTTATTCAGTTCTGAAGTCAACAAAGTTGCCAAGATTGAGAAGCACTGGTGTAGATTGAGGAAAATTGCCTTAGTCGATATGTCTCCAAGAAAAAGCATTGTTTCCATAGACTGGCAAAGAGCCACTCGGTCTCCTTTGCTTCCAGCTCCACACAAGTATTATATCGGCTTTCGCTACGTCCATCCTCTGACGGAAGAAGCGATCGAAGAGATGGAAAGAGATGGTATTGAAAGAGCCATTGCTTTCACGCAGTATCCACAGTATAGCTGCTCCACCACAGGTGAGTTCGCTTGCAGAATAAGGTCATTTGCTAAGTTTCAAAAGGAGGGGTGGGTCAAAAGCCAGGGGTGGGCAGCTTAAGAACTTAGGCCAAAGAGGACATCATTATGTCTCCAGAAAGAGGGCAGAAATGGATTCATTGTCTACTTTGGGGATGATAGATTAGGACAGCGTTCTCAAACTTGGCAACTTTAAGACAGGTGGACTTCAACTCCCAGAATTCCCCAGCCAGCCTGCTGGCTGGGGAATTCTGGGAGTTGAAGTCCACCTATCTTAAGGTTGCCAAGTTTAAGAAACACTGTAAATAGTGGTCATGAGACACTTTCCATTTTCCATTTTCTTACAGCTTGGAAGCAGTTTCACTCTTTAAGTGTGTAGCCCATTTTAGGTCTTACACTTTAGTTCTTATCTCTGTCCCACCTCAAAACATGGTTTTACTGGGTTATTGGTTGGGGCTCGGGTTTGTTAATGGTTGCAGCATAATTTGCAGAGGACTTGGGTTAAGAGATTTGAAAGAAAGACTTAGGGGGAGAGATGATCTGCTCTTGGGTTAGGCTTTTATCTGAGTTCATTATTGTGCATCCTTCAGGAAGCAGTTTGAATGCAATATATCGCTACTATCACCAAAAAGGAGAAAAACCAAAGATGAAGTGGAGTACGATTGACAGGTGGCCAACGCATCCTCTCCTCATTCAGGTATGGAGAAAGATAATTTATGCATTGAAAGATATTTCAGATTTCTCAAAGAGTCTTGTCATGCCTTCCTCAATTTCTTCCCTTCCCACTGCTCCTCGCAGAAGGGGTTTCTATACTGATAGGCTTGTCTGGATGCCCTTTGTTTTCTCTGAGCCCTTACGGGTAGTCCTCAACTTACAACCACAATTGGAACCGGAATTTGAGTCATAAGTCATTGCGTTCAAGGCACCCACATGACCAGATCTGATTTTTAGAGAGTTTTAATGGCTGTTGTGGCCCGTATGCAGCCTGTGCAGCTAGTAGCTGATTCAGACAGTGAGGGGACTGGTGTGGTGCTGCGCCAGCAGCCTATGCAGCTGGCACTCGAATCGGACAATGAGGAGGCTGGAGAAGATGTGGTGCCAGAGGCAGGGATTCAGCCAGGGCCTTCAAAACCTCCAGAAGCTTCCATGGGTGAAGAGGAAGAAGAGGAGGAGCCTCTTCTCGATGCACGGGCGCGCAGAGTGGCCAAAAGGCAGGAGTGGCTCCTCAGGAGGAGATCTCCTCGAGAGTAAGGCTTGGGGCTAATTGGCCACTCCCTTAGCCTATTTAAGGAGGAACACCGACTAAAGCAATTTGCAGGGAACAACTTAGTTCACATACCTTCATGTCTTGTCTTGCTTATCTTATCACCTTCCTGCAAATTGCTTCTGGGCATTCTGCCAACCATAGTAAGCTTTCAGTTATTATTCTTTGAATTCTTGGCGGCTGTTAATGCAATTAATTAACAGCCGTTGTTGTAAAAGACTGGTTTATTTAGTAAACTAAGGTGTGAACGGACTTTGTGCTGCGTTCTTTGGGGTCCATAGCTGGGGCAGAACAATGGCAGTCATAAGTGCGAATCATGTGATTGTTAAGTGACACTGCCACAGGACATTGCAAGTGGCCATAAATGTGGGCCAGTTGCTGAGTGCCTGAAATGCAGTCACATGACCACGGGAGGTGAGGAGCGGTTGGAATGTTGGAATGTATTTATTACTGTACTTATTGTAATCTCAAACATTTGCTAAGTGACCGTCGTAAGTCGAAGACTACCTGTATTTAATGCTCTTAAATTCTTAATTTTCTTATTTTTGCCTTTCAGTGTTTTGCAGACCACATAAAGAAAGAACTAGACTTATTTCCACCGGATAAGAGAAAAGAGGCTGTGATCCTTTTCTCTGCCCATTCTCTACCAATGTCAGTGAGTAACAACAGTCATTTTTTGACCCTGTTAAATCTTTGCTTTAAGGATGAAACTATTTTCTGTCTGTCTAATAGAAATCTGCCTTGTACTTGATCCATTCATTAGTTTCTCTGTTCAGGATAACAGAATATAGCGATGCGCACATGCATAAGGTCTCATAATCTCATGTGAAAACGATGGAAACCTTGCAAGATTTCAGTGATAAAACAAAAGTTTTCAGCCTGAAGAACATTAACTAAAAGCACATGAAACATGCCTCTAGGTGCCCTGTTCTTGATGGCAGGCCGGAAACAGACCTGCAGAAATAGGAATAAACAGAAGGATCTAACAAAAATCATGTTGATGTTCTCCTGATGTCACTTTAACAGCTTTCATATCCCTTATTTTCTGCTTCCGACTTAAACCTGAATTCTGCAGTTCCTTAGTTTCTCTCATATGGTTCATTATGGGTTAGGAATATTTATTTTTTGATCATTTTGATGTTTTTATGTTGTAACAGACCTCTATTCATAGTAAATATTGCCAAGCATAGTTTCACTTAAGTAGCCAATGATGAAAAAAGGCACCTTTTACAGCAGGTGCCTTCTCTATAGGTTAGGTAAAGGTTCCCCTCGCACATATGTGCTACTCATTCCTGATTCTAGGGGGCGGTGCTCATCTCCGTTTCAAAGCCGAAGAGCCAGCGCTGTCCGAAGACGTCTCCATGGTCATGTGGCCTGCACGGAACACTGTTACCTTCCCACCAAAGGTGGTCCCTATTTTTCTACTTGCATTTTTTACGTGCTTTCGAACTGCTAGGTTTGCAAAAGCTAGGACAAGTAACGGGAGCTCACCCTGTTACGGGGCTCTAGGGATTTGAACCGCTGAACTGCCGACTTTTCTATCGACAAGCTCAGTGTCTTAGCCATTGAGCCACCGTGTCCCTCCTCTATAGGTTACATCAGCCAAAAAGTCAGCCCTGAAGGAAACAAGGAATGGAGTGCATTTTTTTCACCCAGTGTTACACTGAGGTAACCTGGTTGAGATGTGACACCCGTCTTCAAATAGAGAATTCTTGGGAAACAGAGAAAGAACAGAGCAGGAATCAGCAGAGAAGGAGAACAGCCTGTGTCTTAAAGTTATATACTGATATAACGTGCATGTTTGTTAGGATGATTGCCAGGACTGAGGATAATGTAATGAAATTCCAGATAATAATAATTCTTTTTGGAAAACAATCTGCAAACAATTAAAGCAGGAAACTTTTTTTTCCCTGTGCTGAAAATTTAACACAAGTGATACTCATTTGCAGGTATTTGGTTAGGCTGTTCATGTCCTTCTTATAAAAAATATGCTTCGTGCTTGAATCCGTGTTCTTTGTTAGAGTCAATTTTTGTAATTTAAAAGAGGGAACATGAACTCCAAATGTTAATTCTGTTTTTTTTTTCTGGAAGTAATTGGCAAACGGTTTTAATAGCATAATAAAATAGAGTAAAGCAGAACTGATAATGTTCCGTTTATGGAAAGAAATATGGCATTAAAACTTGAACTGGTCTCCTGGCGCCTCACGTTTTGCAATTTTTGGAAACCTGGCGCCATCTAGTGGTCTTTGGCAGTTAACAGAAACAACTCATAACACAATAGATCCAAAATAGGTTTGAAAACTGAACCACGAATAATGCTGCTGCTGCTGGAGAATGACTCCAGTTAAAGCAATCCTGCATATTAAAAATGAAAATATATAAATATATTTCTTTTCTAATCAATGTGGCTTCACGGCTAGGAGAAACTGTAGCTGTTTTTAATGGACTTTGGAAAAGGATGAGCATTTAAAAACAAAACAAAACAGGCAGCTGTCTGGTTAGACAGATCTTTAACCAAACAGTTACCCAACTTCACTTTGCTAGAGATGATTGCTTTATCTACCGGTAGTGTTCAACATAGCATCCCAGTGGTCACTTGATCCAAATGTGGGTGCTTGGCAACCAGACTGAAGCATCCTGGGGTCATGTGATCGCCATTTAAAACAGTGTTTCTCAACCTTGGTAGCTTGAAGATGGGTGGACTTCAACTCCCAGAATCCCCCAGCCAGCAGTGGATTCTGGGAGTTGAAGTCCACCCATCTTCAAGCTTCCAAGGTTGACAAACACTGATTTAGAACCTTCCCAGCTGGTTTCTAACAAGCAAAATCAATGGGGAAGGCTGGATTCTTTTAACAACTGAATGAGTCACTTAACAATTGCAGTGCTTCGCTTAACAACCATGGCAAAAGGTTATAAAATCGGGCGCGACTCATTTAACAATTGTTTTGCTTAGCAATGGAAATTCTGGTCTCGATTTTGAGGGCTAGATGTATGCTTCAGTGGATAGTTGCGTGTCCCTGAAATATCTTTAGTTTGATCCTACCTGTGCCACAAAAGTGGTGAAGTTCAGTGGAGCATGGGTCTCTAAAACCAAGCTTGAAATGTTCCAATGTAACACGGGAGGCAGAGGGTTATTTTCTGCTTCTTCTCAATCACCTAAATTCTGGACTAGATTTCTGCAGCATGGTCACTTCCCGGTTTTAAAGTTAATTTAGAAAGAGCCGCAGTGGTGCAGTGGTTAGAATATAATACTGCAGGCTTCTTTTCCTGATTGCCGGCTGCCTGCAATTTGGCAGTTCAAATCTCATCAGGCTCAAGGTTGACTCAGCCAGAATGTTCAAGAACAAATTGGAGAAGTGCTGGAAGCGCCATCAGACCCCAGGATCCTATTACCATATGTGGTGGACATGTGTAGAAGCAAGGAGATTTTGGACTAAGATACACACATGGTTGGAAAAAATGACAAAGAGACATATTGACCTTAAACCAGAGATATTTTTATTAGGGATCTTACCAGAGACAGTCAACAAAGAATTACAATATTTGATTGTGAATATATTAGCAGCGGCTAGAATTGTATTTGCAAAAAACTGGAAAGGAGAGAAGATGATTACCGATGAGGAAATTATTAAGAAAATGTTGGACTGTTCTGAAATGAGTAGATTGACATTTGAAATAAGAGAACAGGAAGATAAACAATATTATTTGATATGGGAACTATTTTATCAATGGATAGATAATAAAGCATGGAGATGAAATATTATATATGAAATGAAATTTGGATAAAATGTTTAAGCACTTGTTTTTTTTCTGTTAGAGGTAAGAATATCTGTCATAAAATGAGAGTTTGAAAATTTTGAGAGCACGAAATGATTTTCACCAATTGAAATACTGTCTGTAAGCGTTTGGAAAGTTGATGTTTTTATGTTGTTTTTTGTTTAAAAAATAGAAAACTTTTTTGAAAAAAAAAAAAAGGTTGACTCAGCCTTCCATCCTTCTGAGGTGGGTAAAATGAAGACCCAAAATTGTTGGGGGCAATATGCTGACTGTAAACCGCTTAGAGAGGGCTGTAAAAGCAATATGAAGTGGTATATAAGTCCAAGTGCTATTGCTATTAATTTTAAACATTAGAAAGTTTTGACTTTAAAAAAAGTTTTAAAAAAAGTTTAGCACTTTTTAAAAAAGGGTGAAAAAAGGGGTTTTTTTTCTTCTTCGGTAAGGTCAAAATAATATAAAGAATACAATGAATCTTGTTAATATAAATGGTGACAGTTCAGAAAGATTATTAGGTGCAAATAGAAATACATACTATTTCCATAGCAAGGAAGATAAAGCAGGAATGGTTAAACTGATTATTTTATTCAAAGGGGAAAATATATTCTCATTTGGCTACCACTTCTGGATTTTGTGCTTGTGATGGAAAAAAAAATGAAAAATTGGTTTTGTTGATCAGAAAGATTTGTCGTTATAGAAATGGCTAGTTATATGTTAATGTGTAAAAGCAAAAAGTTGAGGTTGGAATGGTTTTATCTTGTACTGTGCTAAGAAGAGTCGGAAGGCAATGCCTTTTTTTCTCTTTTCTTTTCTTTTCTTTTCTTTTCTTTTTTTTCTTTTCTTTTCTTTTCTTTTCTTTTCTTTTTTCCCCTTGTATCTCACACACCCCTTTCCCCACTCCTTTTCCCTTAATTTCCTATTTTATTTTTCTTTGTATTTTATATAATAAAACAAATAAAAAAAAGAAATGAATATTAACTTTTTACACATGTGAAAATCATAAAGCTTAAGGGATTTTGGTGGCTCAAGACTAGAAGATAATTTAAGGTCTTCGCTTTAATCGAATAAGTGCTTTTCTTCTTTCAGAAAAATTGCTTGTCTTCTCTCTTGTTTCCGTGCTGCAGGTAGTTAATCGTGGTGACCCATATCCACAAGAAGTGGGAGCTACTGTTCAAAAGGTGATGGAGAAACTCGGCCATTGTAATCCATATAGGCTTGTGTGGCAGTCCAAGGTAGGTCATCCCAGGGAACTCTGATAAAATGCTTCCCCATCATTGAATTTGTTTGGGGCTTATTGAGTCTGAGTCTGGCTTTGGCTTCATCTGCCAATTGTTATAAAGTATGTTCAGATTAAACAGATTAACAAAGTTGGAAGGGACCTTGTAGGTCAGTGATGGCTAACCTTTTCCAGGCAGAGTGCCCAAAGCGCATGTGCGCGCGAATCCCCAAAATGCAATGCGTGTGCAGTCCCTGTGCATGCGCTCCATCCCAATGCATGCTCCCCATCCCTATGCATGTCCCCCCCAGTGCATGCGGGCGTGCCCCCCCTGCACGCATCCCACCCCAACGCATGTGAGGCAGAGGCCCAACGTCCAGCTGGCCAGCAGGAGGCATGCGAGCATGCGCGGCAGAGCTGAACTGGGGCGACGGCTCACGTGCCCACAGAGAGAGCACTGCGTGCCACCTGTGGCAGACGTGCCATAGGTTCGCCATCACGGTTGTAGGTCATCTAGTCCAACCCCCCGCCCAAGCAGGAGACCCTTCATCATTTCTGACAAATGGCAGTCCAATCTCTTCTTGAAAGTCTCAAGTGATGAAGCTCCCAAAGGCAACTTCTGTTCCACTGGTTGATTGTTCTCACTGTCAGAAAATTTCTCCATGTTCTGGTATTATACATCAGTCAAATATGATAAGCTTCTGTTTCAGCTGTTGGGCACAGAAGAAGTTACGGATGGTGATGGCCGGTTAAGTACTTGTATAAGAGATTACCGAGGAAATACTAGGGTTGCAGGCTAGACTAGGAAATTTAAAAATATCATAGAAGAATGAAAGGACACCATTTATCTTTTGCTATCAAGAAACTGCAAGAACGTGTCCACAAAGTTGGCTCTATCTTAGTAGGCCCCAGAGTGCCCTTGTCTGGGCTTCAAACTAAGCGGTGTCAAGTAATAATTGGATGGGAGAGTCTTAATGGAGAATTCCAAAACTGGAGGCTAGTTCACAAATGTTTCCTAGAAAAAAATGCGGTTGAAAAATCCCAAGAAAACTCTATGGACGTGCCCATTAAATTGACAGGAATTGAGCTTGACTTGAAGAAGGTTCCTTTGTAGTTGAGAAAAATCTAATAAAATGGAGACTTCATCTTCCCTCCCAATCCCGGTCTTGAGAAAGGTTGGACTAGAAGACTACCAAGGTCCCTTCCAACTGTTCTATTCTATTCTATTCTATTCTATTCTATTCTATTCTATTCTATTCTATTCTATTCTATTCTATTCTATTCTATTCTATTCCATTCCATTCCATTCCATTCCACTCCACTCCACTCCACTCCACTCCACTCCACTCCACTCCGATGACATTTTTAACTCCCTCTCCCCCACTCTGTCAGCTCTTCTACACTGTGTAGCTTCCCCATGGCCAGCAAATCAGATCTCTAGGATTTTCAGCTGTGTAGCCCTCAACTTCTATACAAATCTTTGCTTTTTCATTATTTGGGATCCCCCTTTCTTATAAAGCATATTCTCCTGTGTCAAACTTTTGCGTTATGAGATAATCCTTGATATACGATCATAATAGAATCTGGATTTTCTCTCGTAAGTCATGACAGTCAGAAATTGACTTTTTGTGGTGGTTGTTAAGCGAACACCATAATCATAAATGCCACAGTCATAAAGTGAATCCACTAATTTCTGTGGTTTTGTTTTTTTTTTTGCTGGAAACTGGCTGAACTGAAACTGGCAAAATATATTTAAAAAGTCTTAAATTGGACCAATTTAAGGTCAATTTGGGGAGACTTGTAACTTTGAACTGTTGCTAAATGACTGGTCATTAAGCAAGGACTACCAATAGTTTTGCAATACCAACAAAGCCTGGAGCACTAGAAGTTCTCCACGGTCCCTTCCAAGTTTGTTATTCTGTTAAAATTATTTTCCTTGCTGTGTTGGTTTTCACCTAATCTATATATTTTTAGGCCACTGTCATCTTCCTCATGACATAATGGAGACCTTGTGGTTTATTCAGAACCAGATACGGGGGTACAAGTCCACAGCTAATTTAGAAGAATGTCTAGGAGTTTCCCACCTGCCTCTAATCATTGTTTGGAAAGAAGTGAAGCTAATGTCTTGCGAGAGGAGTAGAAAAAGCAGAGACTCACTGGGAAAGACCTTGATGTTGGGAAAGATTGAAGGCAAAAGGAGAAGGGGACAGCAGAGGATGAGATGGTTAGATAATGTCATCAATGCAATGAACATTGAAGAGCCTTGGTGGCGCAGCGTACTAAACTGCTGTTAAAGTAGCACTTAGCTGCCAGCTGCCTGCAATTACTGCGAGTTCAATTCTCACCAGGCTCAAGGTTGACTCAGCCTTCCATCCTTCCGAGGTAGGTAAAATGAGGACCCGGTCTGTGGGGGCAATAAGCTGACTTTGTATAAAATAGAACACCGCTGGGGGGGCCCCAAAAAGCCCTACTAAGCAGGTATATACAAAAGTATGAAGGCTATTGCTTAATGCATTGTAAGCCGCCCTGAGTCTCCAGAGAAGGGTAGCATATAAATTGAACTAATAAATAAATAAAATAAAATAAACATCAATTTGGGCAAACTGCAGGAGACAGTGGAAGACAGGGAGTGTGGCCTGTTGTGGTCCATGGGGTCACAAAGAGTCAGATACAACTCCGAACAACCACCACCACAACAATAGTAAATTGTCCTTTCTAAAAACGCCTTCTTTCTTTTGTTGTTTTAGGTCGGCCCGATGGCTTGGTTGGGTCCTCAGACAGATGACACTATTAAGGGACTTTGCCAGAGGGGAAAGAAGAACATTTTGTTAGTTCCAATTGCATTCACCAGCGATCACATTGAAACACTCTATGAGCTTGACATTGAATATGCACAGGTCTTAGCCAATGAGGTAAAGCCGTTATTTTTTTCACCACTGTTTGCCTGTAGCTCCTTAACAGGAAATAAGTGTTCCCACAAGGTTTAGGATTATTACAGGTTGGGTTTTACCACACCCTTTCGACAGTTGCAATATTACACAAAGGAGCTGTAAGTTGAAAGATAAGAGATGCATATTTGACCTTGGCTCAGAGTTGAGGACACAGGGCCATTTCTGAGTCAGTGGTTTTCGGCCTAGGGATTTCTAAAGGTGTTGGAACTACAACTCTCAGGATTCCAAGCCAGCCTAGCCAATGTTCATCTACTGTTGGAAGAATAGGATAGTCCCGTGATGGGGACCCTATGGCACACATGCCACAGGTGGCACGCAAAGCCATGTCACCTGGCATGCCAGCTCAGCTCCAGTGTGCATGTGCGTGGTCCCCAGCTGATTTTTGGGCCTTCTGGTCCCACCAGAAGTAGGGAAACAGGCTGTTTCTCCGGAGGGCCTGTGGGGAGGGAAGGCCTCTATGCATCTGGGGAGGGTGAAAACAGCCTTTCCCACTCCCTTGGAGGCCTGAAACAGCCCGTTTTCCAACTTCTGGTTGGACAGGAAGTGACGGTTTTTGCTGTCCCCAGCCTCCAGAGACTCCTAGATAGGCGAGAAAGAAAAACGGGTTTACTGGGCCATCGCATGCCAGGAGCGGGGGGGAGGGGGTCACATGCACCGGGCGGGGCGCGTAGCATTATGGGTATGGGCATGCGTGCCTGCGGACCTCCCCTGCCCACCCCCCTTCCTGGCACATGATGGCAAAAAGGTTAGCCATCACTAGGATAGTCCATGGGGGCAGATGGAATTTTGAGGAGATGTTGTTTGTGTGGTCACAGATGGCTGCCAGAATGACAATAGACAGTCAGGAAACAACTATTTCCCCAAAGGCAAGAAAGTGAGGCGGCCCTACACCTTCCTTTCTAGCCCGCATAGCAGTGTTTCTCAACCTTGACAATTTTAAGATATGTGGACTTTAATTCCCAGGGTGCTTCTTGTCCAAGTAGACAGGTGGTCTATAGCCCATCACTGTGTACATTATCTAAGAATTTTAGATCATTATCATTATTTTAAAAATGATAAAAAATGGATGGAGCACAGAATCTGGCTGGTGCCAAAGGCAGCGTCTGCAGGCATTGTAGATCCTACTCCCATGCTATTGATTGGATATTAGTGTTACCATTAGTAGCATTACATTACAACTACTACTGCTGTTACTTAAATTTCTATTCCATCTTTTCTTAAGAGTCCAAAGTCACATACATAGTATATCCTCTTTAGTTTTTTTTTCCCAGAATAGAAATTCAGAGCTAAAAGCACCACTAAACTCAAGTCACTTAATGAGCTTCCATGACTAAGTATGAGCTTGAACCCAGATTTCCTTAATCCTTGTAGAAACCTGAAGCATTTAATCATATTGACGAAAATATTTTATGTATTCGTGTGTTAAAAGAAATCTTGTTTTTTTTTTGCATGTGGTGAATTGGGTAGGATTAAGCAGTGTTTCTCTACCTGGACAACTTTACGATATGTGGACTTCAATTCCCAGAACTTCCCAGCCAGTATGTTAATTGGGGAATTCTGGGAATTGAAGTCCACATATTGTAAAATTGCCAAGGTTGAGAAGCATTGGGATAAACAATTGATGTTAGTCTCTAACCTCATGGTTTCGGACCAGGTTATCTGAGGGACCGTCTCTTGCCAGTCACATCTACCCGACCCATCAGAGCGGGGAGGCAGGAATGTTGCGGGTCCCATCCCCAAGGAAGATACACCTGGTGGTACCAAGAAGAAGGGCCTTCTTTGTGGAGGCTCCCTCTCTCTGAAACATCATTCCCCCAGAGATTAGAATGGCCCCCAATCTAATACTCTTCTGGAAGGCGCTGAAGACCTGGTTCTGCCAGCGGGCCTGGGGAGCCCAGAGAGGGATGGAGCCCATTAAATGGCTCATGTGATCTGCTGTCGCTAGGGTGGGGGAGATGGGGTGGGTGATTTTGTTATATTGTACTATATTAATGTATTTGATTCTTTTTTGTTAGTTTTTATTGTTTTAAATGTGGTCTTTTATTCTGTAAGCTGCCTTGAGTCACCATGGGCGAATAGGTGGCAATATAAATTCAATAAAAATAAATAAATGAATTCCCTGTTTCCCCCAAAATAAGACATCCCCTGATAATAAGCCCAATCAGGCTTTTGAGCGCATGACAATAAGGCCAAGTGCTTATTTCAGGGTTCAAAAAAATATAAGACAGGGTCTCATTTTCGGGGAAACATGGTAAATAAATAAATAAAGTTGAACTGTGAAGAGGGACTTAGGAGAGAAGAGAGATTTTATTTTATTATTTTATTATTGTTTTATTTTATTTTATTATTTATTTCATTTTATGTCTTCAATATCTATAGCCACCCATAGCAAATGACTCTGGGCGGCTATAGAAATCGAATAAATAAATAAGTGAGAACAAAATATGGGAAAACTGCTTTTTTTGTGCCTGTGAAAATGAATTGAATTGAGCTCCAATTCCATTCCTATTGCTTTAGCCAAAAACCAATAGGATACTGTGGCTCAACTGTTTTCCTTCTCTTTATTCTTCAGTGTGGAGTTGAAAATATCAGAAGAGCAGAATCCTTGAATGGAAATCCATTGTTCGCCAAGGTACCGGTTCCCTATTTCTCTGAGAAAATTTTTATTTTATTTATTTTTCACATTTCTGAACAGTCCATCTCCCTCAGAGAGGGAGAAATGTGGGATTCTCCAGAGAAGCCACCAAGGGTAGACTCCTGTTTCTCTGGCAAGAATGGCTCTCTTTTGATGGACACATGTAACATTTTTGGAGGGCTGAAGATCACCAAGTGGGTGGGATCACTTTATCCATGCAAGCAGGCCTTTTAGATGGAGGAATTCTGGCAGCTTGCAATGCTTCTGCTAAAGTGTGATATGCCTATTATAGGGTTTTCATGGTAGTAGGCAAGTCTTCTATCATGTTGTGGCCTGTTGGCTGCCGGCCCCTCCACCAACCGACTCAGAGGAAGAGGAGGCATGGCAGACAGGGTCAGCATCAGGGCAACCTGGGAGCTCCGAGGGGGAAGAGGGAATGGAGCTGACAGAAAGAGAGAGACAGAGGCAGATCCTGAGCCATCTGTCAGTCTTCAGATGGAGAGTCAACAGCTCGCAGGTCTGGAGGTGGCTGATGAGGAAGAGGAAGAACAGCTGGGTCCAGTGCCCAATGCATGGAGGCGCAGAAGGCAGAGGAGAGGAGAGCAGTGGAAATACTTGGGTTGATCCTTGGGAAGAAAGAGCCACTGCTGCTAGCTAAGCCCCACCCTAGCTCTGGGGATAAAAGGCAGGGGGCAGAGATGAATAGATGTGGCAGACAACTATTTATCTTCCGGCCAGCTGGACTTGTTAGCCTGCATTGAGAGAGAAATTTTTTTGCCGGGGCTGCTGGCACTTCTAATAAAGGAACCTTTGAGTTCACTTCAGAGGGTTTGTCGTGTTTGGGGAGCTGGGTCAGAACATACCAGTTCTCTGATTGGCGGGCTCTGATGGCCGCAGATATGGAGCCCAGGGATATCTTAGCTTCCCAGATTTGCTCCATTTTTTTTCTTCAACTTACTAAGGCTACTGTTCACTCTCATTTACATTTCCTATTTTGGGATTGGTTGCGTTTTTGTGTTGATGCACTCCTATCTTGCATATGCTCAGTCAGAGTCAGAGTCAAATCCAATTTGGGGCCCTCCAGATATGGTGGAAATGTAATTAGAATTCCTAATCCCAGAACATCTGGAGGATGCTCACTTAGACAGAGCTTGTTTTGGCTCACTACTTGCTACTTCATCGAGTTCTTAAACATAGAAATTATGAAAACAAGGGTATAAATAAATGATTGCAATATTGTACTGAAAAATGATGGAAAGCAAATTCTTGCATTTTTTTTATTTTTAAAGTATTAGTTGGTCTTTGGTGTTCTCCCTCCCTCCTCATTTCAAGTACAGTAGTCCTTGACTTACAATGATTTGTTTAGTGACCAAAGTTGCAACGACACTAAAAAAAAGTGACTTGTACCTGTTTTTCACATTTACGACCATTGCATGGTCACATGATCAAAATCCGGACACTTGGCAACTGACTCATATTTATGACGGTTGCAGTGTCCTGGGATCATGTGATCACGTTTTGTGACTTTGTGACAAGCAAAGTCAATGGGGAAACCAGATTCACTTAAGAAACCTGTTACTAACTTAACTGCAATGATTCACTTAACAACTGTAACAAGAAAGATCGTAACATGGGGCAAAACTCACTTAACAATTGTCTCACTTAGCAACAGAAATTTTGGGCTCAACTGCGGTCGTAAATCAAGAACTACTTGTATGTATGTATAGATATATATATATATTAATCACACTAACCATCATCATCATGCTATTATTTGCTCATAGAATAGTTTGCTAGCAGATTAGAAAGTTATTGTGATCATTTTACTTAAACATATTTTTTTCCTATTTTTCAGGCTCTGGCAGATTTGGTCTGCTCACACCTCAAGTCGAACGAACTATGCTCCAAGCAGTTAACACTGAGTTGCCCGCTTTGTGTGAATCCCACTTGCCGAAAGACCAAATCCTTCTTCACTAGTCAGACATTGTGAAAATGTACACTGGCAGTCGGTTCATTGGCAGGAAGTAGACAATACAGATTCTGTGAAACGTGCCCATTTATTCTGCCTTCTTTTGCCCCTCTCAGGTTTGCGTTTTGCTCTCCAAATGAGATTCGCACAGGCGTGGAAGAGATACCGTTGAAATCTTTTCCCACAGCTTTGGTTTTCTCTTGAGGAATTTTTGCATTGGAAGGAACACCACATTTAAGGGCTTCATCCTCTGAAAATCCACATTTTATAAAATTAAACAGAATGCACAAGGTTCTTCGTATTCAATGGCCTCTGAAGGAGAGCAAAATTTTGGTTGCTTGGACAGGTTCTCTAGCCTTGCTCTGCCAGATTGATGCTGAAGAAAATCTTTTCACTTTTGCAGGAATTAACCCTTCCTCAAAATGGTGAAGCTTGGTTCTAAAAGAACTGTGCCCAAGGTTTTGAATCTAAGATGCAGGTCGAGTGTCTTTGCAGAAGACCTTTCATAAAAATACCATGTTTCCCTGAAAATAAGATCCTGTCTTATATTTTTTTGAATCCTGAAATAAGCGCTTGGCCTTATTGCCTTGCGCTCAAAAGCCCGATTGGATTATTATCAGGGAATGTCTTATTTTGAGGGAAACAGGATACTTGTCATAAAAATATTTAAGTTAAACCTTCCTGGTAAAATTCTATCATTTTGGTGGGTGGGTGTGATTTTTCTTTTAAGGCAAACACACAGTAGATCTGGCATTAGATGTTTGTAACTAATAACAGTCTGATGATGAAACTACTTTAGTTTTCCAATAATTTCAGCTGACATCTAGTGTGTAGATAAATAATTTGGTTTTATTTTTAAAGAATAATAGGTATATATTTTTTAATTTGATATTTCTTTTTGTACGCGGTCACCATTTCCTATTTCCACCATGCAGAACTGAAGCAGTCTCCCAATTGTGTTTGCAAAGTTGTGTTTCCTAAGACATTGCTATATTAGTCTTTTGTCATGAAAATAGCAGGAGGTCTTATATTAGCTCAGTGTTTCTCAATCTGAACAATACTGAGAGGGGTGGACTTCAACTCCCAGAATTCCCCAGCCAGCATGCATCCATTTTAGGTTCAGTTTGAGAAACATTGCATTAGCTTAAAGACCAACAAACTGTGTTTAACTGTCAACGGTATGAGCAGCACATGATCACACTACTAAAAGTGTTACTGAAAAGTTTGTGAACCCGTTTGACTTCTCAATATGTCTGCATAAATATGATCTAAAATCATAAATATGATCCCTTCCTACATCCTCCAGAAGTGCCTAATATCTCATCAGCCTTGTATCAGGAAAGCTGGCAAGGCTTTAAATAGCGGTAGATATGGAAAATTGGTGGCTGGTAAGCCTTTGGCAGTGATTTTAGTCATAGAAGTTTTGGATTATCTAGCTGCTCTAGAACGCAAACTCATTTCCTTGGAGAACTGAATAGACCAAACTGGGCAATTGCTCTATCTTTGATTGCGTGATGATGTTCCTTCCTTGGTAAGGCTCATGGGGTGGCATTGACAATACACGTCAATCCAAACCAAACCAGGTCTGTTTGGGGGTTTTAAGCTCCCCACTTTAACGACACAGACCTCTGGATTGTAGATACCTGCAAAGTACAGGTAATCCTGTTTGTGTCCTAGTCAAATTATATCATGCGAATACAGCCATTCTTGCAGGAAGTGTTTAAGGGTAACTCTTCACTTCATTAGAATGTAATTCATGAAAGTTTACGTGATAACGTTTGTTAGTCTTTCAGGCGTCATGAGATTAAAGTTATTTTTCTGAAAAATTTAAATATGGGCTTTTGGTGTTTGTATGAAGGATATATATATATATATATATATATATATATATATATATATATATCGTAAATTGCAGTCACGTGACTATGGGGGGGCACTGGAATTTCAGATATGGGTTGTAACTAACCCTAGGGAGGTCTGTTGTAACTTCAAAAGGTCACTAATAAGCAACCAATTGTAAGTTGGGGACCTACTGTTTCATCCAGAACGGGAATCTAGATAAAAACATCACCCTTTGTTCAAATTATCACAAAGTCTCCGAAGCATTCCAAGAGGACATTCTAAGCTTCCTTACCATATTTTTCAGAGTATAAGACGCACCGGAATGTAAGATGCACCTACCTTTTTTTGGTGAGGAAAAGAAGAAAAAGAAATCTCCCTCTGCCTTTGAGCAATTTTGCCTCGTTACAGCAAACATCCTGCTTTACTTTCATTTTCGTTTTCAGCATAGCTTGATTAGCAAAAGGGAAAAAAAATCTACTCCAGCAATTTGCCTCCTAGCAGCAGGCAGCAGAGGCCCGGTCCAATCAACTTGTGCTAATTAGGCTGTGCTGAAGCTGAAAGGAGCTGTTTCTTCTTGCTGCTTGATGCAAGGAGGTAACTGCTGCGAGGCAGAGGCCAAAGGGTGGGGGCCAGTGGGTGGGTGGGGCTATATTCGGTTTTAGGGGGGGAAAGGTGCATCTTATACTCCGAAAAATACGGTAATTTTTTTAAAAACATAACAAACTACACTTCTAATATCAGCTGTGCTTGGAACCGATGGTTGTTAATTCCTAACGATAAAGTTGTTTTAAAAAGTTCAGATTTGTCTTCCTTCTAAAAAGCTATAGAAGCTTCTTTCGAGTAAATAAGAATGAGAGCTTATTCTTCAGAGATGCTTTATGGATCTATTTATCACTTCCAAGCTGGCAACCCACTATGGCTTTCAGGAAGAAAAAAAAAATCTTAATAGTTATCAAAATATTTTGGGTTTTTTTTTTATCTGGGCAGCAAAAAGGGAAGAAAAAAAGTTAGTAGGCATTAGTTTTCTCATGTTTGTTTATTTAGTCCATTTATATAGCTGCCCTGCCAAGAAACAACTCAGGCTGGCCTGTAATTGAAACAACAAAAAGCTAGAAAAAAGTAATCACCTTTAACAATAAACCGTGAAATAAATTATGCTCGGAGTAATTCAGCAATTGAAACAGTCAGTCCAGATGGGTTCACAAATGCTCCTGACCCAATGTCTGCCTGGGGGATGGGTGAGTGAGGGGATGGATAGAAACCAGGTTTTCAAGGCCTGATGACAGGCAGGCAGGCAGGAATCTGAATTTGAATATTATCTCTGAACTATGACTCATTATGAACAATCATCGTTCATCCGAGGCTCCAGGGATTTATTTTATTTTATTTATTCAATTTATATGCCGCCCCTCTCCGAAGACCCAGGGCGGCTCACAATATACTCAAAAAATTACTATAAAAACACTTAAACATTAAAAACATTAAAACCCATTCACACCATTCATGGCTGGATCTTGTCAGATCGCAAAGCGAGATCAACGGCGCCAGGCCTGCCAGAAAAGCCAGGTCTTCACTGTTTTTCGGAAGGCCAATAGGGTGGGGATGGTCCGGACCTCAGGAGGTAACTGGTTCCAGAGAGCTGGGGCAGCCACAGAGAAGGCCCTCCCCCGCGGGCTCGCCAGCCGGCAGTGTTTAGCTGACGGGACCCGGAGGAGACCAACTCTGTGGGATCTTACCGGTCACTGGGAGCTATGCGGTAGAAGGCGGTCTCGAAGATAACTTGGCCTGAGCCATGTAGGATACAGTATTTAAGGCTTTATTTTTATGTATAATTATCCACAGTGATCTAACACCAGTCGGCTTGGTAATATTTGGGTTTTTGCTATTAGTCCAGACAGTGGGTAACAATTTTCCAGTGGAGAAGACAATGATATAGAGAGAAGATTGCGGGTAGCTTTTTTGATTAGAAGGGAGCATGTAATTAGTGTGCACACATTTCTCTTGCCACAGGGCTGTGGCTGGCATCTTTTCAGCAACCTCGATATAACTTTGCTCCATTTGTATTTGAAAAAAAAGACAGAAGAGCCAAGGGTTGAATTGCCTCTTCAAATATTTTCCTCTTTTTAAATAGTCTGGCTTGTAAGGAAGAGACGGTTAGTATGCAGAACTCGGCCGTCTTCCCAACAACCTTAATGAGTGGTATATCTTAGAAGATGCTGGATGCTCGTCCTTCTGAGCCCACAGGTAGTCCTTGACTTACAATAGTTCATTCAGTGACCATTCAAAGTTACAACGGCAATGAAAAAAGTAACTTACCGGTACTTTTTTTACAGTGGTTAGAATGCAGTACTGCAGGCTACTTCTGCTGACTGCCGGCTGCCTGCAATTTGGCAGTTCGAATCTTACCAGGCTCAAGGTTGACTCAATCTTCCATCTTTCTGAGGTAAAATGAGGACCCAGATTGTTGGGGGGCAATAGGCTGACTCTGTAAACCGCTTAGAGAGGACTGTAAAAGCACTGTGAAGCGGTATAAAAGTCTAAATGCTATTGCAATTATGACCATTTTTCACAGTTATGATCATTGCAGCATCCCCATGGTCACGTGACCAAAATTCAGATGCTTGGCAATTGGTTCATATCTATGACCATTGCAATGTTCTGTGGTCATGTGATCACCATTTGCAACTTTCTGACAAGCAAAAGTCAACAGGGAAGGCAGATTCACTGAACAACTTCATTACTAATTGAATAACTGGTGATTCACATAACAACTGTGGCAAGAAAGGTCATAAAATGGGGCAAAACTCACCAAATGTCTCACTTAACAACATAAATGTTGGGCTCAATTGTGGGCATGCATCACCTGCTCTCAGATCCTTAGGGGGAAATTTAAACAACAAATAGTTGCAAAAGTCTCTGGGACAAAGCTACCATATTTTTCGGAGTATAAAACGCACCTTTTTCCCCCTTAAAGAGGGTGAAAATTTAGTTGCATCTTATACACTGAATGTAGCTCCGCCCACCCACTGGCCCCCACCCTTTGGCCTCTGCCTCCCAACAGTTACCTCCTTGCAGCAAGCAGCAAGAAGAAACAGCTCATTTCAACTTCAGCACAGCCTAATTAGCACAAGTTGATTGGATCAGCCTCCCGACTCTCAGCTGTTTTGCTCTCAGCTGTTTTGCTGGGGCCTCTGCTGCTTGCTGCTAGGAGGTAAATTGCTGGAGCAGATTTTTTTTTCCTTGTGCTAATCAAACTATGCTGAAAACGAAAATGAAAGTAAAGCAGGCTATTTGCTGTTTGCTGCAACGAGGCAAAATTGCTGGGAGGCAGAGGCAGATTTCTTTTTCTTGTTTTCCTCACCAAAAAAGGTAAGTGCGTCTTATAGTCCGGTGCATTTTAAACTCCGAAAAATACGGTATTATTTAATGCATTTAGGACATTCCTGCTCTGACCTTCGAAAGATTCCAAGATGCAACGGAGTTGGACTGTGAAGCAAATGTTAAGTTGTACCAGGATGTGTGTGAGTGTGAAAGAATCTCCTGTAGAGATTCTACCATTATAAGGGTCTTTGTGTGCTCAGTTTGTTGGGTGAATAAAGTAGACTGCATTTGGTTCCCTAAAGATTCTGGGAGTTGAAGTCCTCCAGGCTTAAAAGTTGACAAAGTTGGAGACCCCTGCCCTAAAGCATGTTGCCCAATCTGTTTGGTTTCAGCTTAGCGTGTCATGCTGCCGTGATTTATAAACTCTTGACTCATGACGTAGCATGAACATGAACCAGATGATGATAGCTTATTCAACAAATTACAATTAAGTAGACTATAGCTTCATATTATACAACCACCCAAAGTACTCTATCAGGCCTAGGTAGCCTTGCCAAACCTTACTGAAAATATACATTCTAGGGGTGAAATCATGACCCTCCAAATAATTTTCTACTGCAGTACTTTCAGAGGTGGTATTCAGCAGGTTCTGACCAGTTCTGGAGAACCTGTAGCGGGAATTTTGAGTAGTTTGGAGAACCGGTAGTAAAAATTCTGACTGGCCCTGCCCCCATCTATTCTCTGCTTCCCGAGTTCCAGCTGATCGGGAGGAAATGGGGATTTTGCAGTAATCTCCCCCTGGATTGGGGAGGGAATGGAGATTTTACAGAATCCTTCCCCTGCCATGCCCACCAAGCCATGCCACGCCCACCAAGCCATGCCCACAGAACCGGTAGTAAAAATTTTTGAAACCCACCACTGAGTACTTTGTTGAAGCCCCTTAGGCTAAGGAACTAGTCCTCATGAGGCAATGAGAGGATCTTGCCCTTAAAATGTGAGTGCTTCAATGCAGCAGTGGCAGCTGTAGAGAAGAGAGAATTTCAGCTGGTGGCCCCTGCTAAAATCTCTTCTCTTGTACAGCTGCTGCTAGGCTTTTCTCCCTTTGTGTCTAACCACCGTATCAAACTTTCTGACATCCCCTTGAAGCAGTGATGGGATTTAACCGGTGTAACAACTGGTTCACTGAGCGCACGCACTCGCAGTGTGTTTGAAAACAGCTCTAAAACTTACCTTCTACTGCAGCCCCGGTGAGTAAAACAGCTGGGGTACGGCAATCCGCTCTGCGTGCCTATCAGCTGGGCTTCAAACAAAGGAAATATAGGTCGATATAGCACCAGGGCAGGTGGGCGGGTCCAGCTGATCGTCGGAGCAAACCGGTTCGCTCTCAGCTGATCGTCAAAGCTATCAGTTTTCCTGAACCGGCTGAATCCCACTCTTGCCTTGAAGCTGAAGCCAGCATGAGAAAGTGATAAGACATGAGCAAAGGCGATCTTTTTTCTGGGAAGCTGCTCCCCTATTCCTAAATTTCTGGCTTTTGTAGACCTGTCAAGAGGACCTCTCTGGAAAAGGAAGCCCCACCCAGTTTCCCTAGCCTCTTATCAAAAATCAGCTTCACCCCAAGGACAGCATTCAAAAAAGCTTAAAAAAAAAGAAGATGGCAAGCAGGGGTATGTGTGTGTGTTTGTGATAGGAAGCAATTTGACCTTGCTTCCAACGAAAACCCACCCACAACTGTTAATTTATTTGGTTATCTATTAACAGTCTCTAGGCAGCTTAGTTTTTACACTTAAAATTAAGTGCTTGATTGATTGTTTTCTGGAACAGTGATGGGATGTTGTCCTTATACTTAAGCCAATCCATTAGCAAACTCTCATTACTGATCTGTGCTCTGTGTGTTTATGGAGCAAAGGCATTCTGGGAGTGAATTCAAATTCACTCAGCCCTTGGATGGCCTTTTACATTTAATCAGGAGTATAGGTAATGTTGTCTGCTTGTATGTCGTCTTTAATTCTGACACTGCCAAATTGTTCCCCTGGTTACAGGTCAGGGGAGAAATTCAGCAGGTTCTGACAGGTTCTGGAGAACTGGTAGTGGAAATTTTGAGTAGTTCAGAGAACCGGCAAATACCATCTCTGGCTGGCCCCAGAGTGGGGTGGGAATGGAGATTTTGCAATATCCTTCCCCCAGGAGTGGGGAGGGAATGGGGATTTTGCAGTATCGTTCCTCTGGAGTGGGGTGGGAATGGAGATTTTGCAGTATCCTTCCCCTGCCACACCATGCCCACCAAGCCACACCCACAGACCTGGTAGTAAAAAAGTTTGAATTCCACCACTGTTACAGGTAGTCCTTGAGTTATGACTATAATTGAGCCAGCAATTACGGTTGTAAGCCATGACAGTTGTAAAATGAGTCACTACATCAGGATTGGACCTGATTTTATGACCTTTTTGTGGCGATCGTTTACACTGCTTTGTTAAGCAAACCCATTGTTCGCTGCGGAGTGTTCTTTGCTGGAAACTAGAAGTAAATGCTGGTTTGTGGCAAATACATTGTAAATTGCAGTCGTATGAGTGCAGGTCACTACAAATGGCCATGAATGCAGGCTGGTTGCTGAGCACCCAAAATCCAGTCAGACAGGAGTGGGAGGTGGGGGATTGGATGTTAGAACTTCAGAACCAGGTGGTAAATAGCTTTTGGGAGTGGGTTCTGTCATAACTCTGAATGGTCATTAAGTAACTGGTCATAATTTGAGGACTACTTGTACTTTATTTATTTATTTGATTTTTATCCTGCTTTCATTAGTTGATAAATAACTTGTAAGTAAACTGATAAGTAACTCATTAGTTTATAAGTAAATATATCTATTATTATTTCCTCCACCTATTTTTCCCACAACAATCCTGTGAGGTTGGATTGAGAGAGAGAGAAAGTAACTGGCCCAACATCACACAGATGACCTTCATGCTGGTGGGACTTGAACTCATAGTCTCCTGGTTTCTAAGCAGTACCTTAACCACTCTATCATGTCTCTCTCTCTCTCTCTCCCTCCCTTCCTCCCTTCCTCCCTCTCCTTTATTGTTTTTTATAAATAACTCAAGGTGGCAAACATATCTAATATTCTTCCCTCCTCCTATTTTTCTCCACAATAACAACTCTATGAGGTGAGTTGGGCTGAGACGAACTGATTGACCCAAAAACATCCAGTCAGCTTTTCATCTTCAGGCAGGACTAGAACTCACTGTCTCCTGGTTTCTAGGCCAGCATTTTAACCAATATACCAAACTACCAGCTCTAATAAAATGTGTGCAGCTCCCCACATCAGTCCCGATCCCAACAGGTGCGTAGCTTGGGCATGATCCCTTATATATTTCCCAAATTTCCTACTTCCACATTCTCCATTTCCTTAATAGGAAGAGCCTTTGACTGGTTGATGTTTTGCAAATATGTTGAAGTACAGTTCCTATAATTCTGGACCATGGTGGTGGTATAGTCCAACATTTCTTGATGACAGCAGATGAGAGAAGGAAAAACAAAATCCTATTGCTGTCCAGTGTTGAGAAAAGGCTGTGCATAATCCCCTTTAATAATGCTCTGAAAACCAGACCAAGATTGGTCTGGTCCAGACACATGGACCATGAATAATCTCAGCCTGTTGAAAGCTTCATTCGCTAATTTTGGCAGCTCTGGATGCTATCCATGGTACAAGAGGAAATTTGTTCCTGTTTATCCCTCTAAACAGGGATGTCCAACTCAAGGCCCGGGCACCAGATCCAGCCAGCAGAGTGCTTAGATCTGAAGAAGCTTCTTGGATGAGAAGTTAAATATCATCAAGGTTTAAAAGGCAATTGGACTTGTTCTGAAGAAGTTTCTTGGATGAAAAGTTAAACGTTTTCAAGGAAAAAATCCAAGACAGTCCAGTTCCCTTTTGAACAGCACCTTTGGGATGATCCAGTGGTGTCTCCAAGTCTCTTGCCAACACAATAGCTAGTGGGTTTTCTGTTGTTTTCTTTATTCCAAAAAGTGTCTGAGGCAACTTTTGGGGAGCACATGGAGAATTAATTGCCCACCCACCTAATTTCAATCCACATTGCTAGAGAAATGTTGCTGGATTTCTCCAAAGGGTTATGCAGAACTTTAAAACTCTTTGATGGCATCTACCGGTCATCCATTTCCTTGCAATCTCAATTCAGTAGATTTAGTCTCAACTCTAGGATATTGCTGGTGACATTAAACCACGTTCCAAAAGCCAACAGCAAAAGATAAACTGAAGTTTGCTGCTGTTGACTGATATCTGTAAAAATTATGAAGAATTCTCAAATCTGAGCACTATGGGGAATGAAGAAGAATGGAATATAAAGATAGTACCATTTTTGTCGCTCCATAAGACACACCTGATGTAAGATGCACTCCTGTTTTCAGCCTCTGCTTGCCCTGTTTTCGGACTCCACACGTCCTGTTTTCAGCCTCCATGTGTCCCGTTTTGGCCTCCACAAAAGTCCTGTGCAGAGGCCAAAAACGGGATGCACAGAGGCCAAAAATGGGACATGCGTAAGCCAAAAATGTTGCATGTGGAGGCCAAAAATAGGACACGCAGAGGCCAAAAAGGGGTGCACAGAGGCCAAAAACGGGACACACGGAGGCCAAAAACAGCCGAAGGGTGGGGGCCAGTGGGTGGACGGGGCTTCCACAATATTCCCTCCATAAGACACACAGACATTTCCACCCACTTTTGGGAGACAAAAAAGTGTGTCTTATGGAGCGAAAAATATGGGAATCCTTTCTATTCCTGCAATTTTTTGTATCAAAGTATTTCACTGTATATTTGATTAATCCATTGAATTTTTTTCACTGAAAAAATGAAACAGTAGTCTAATAAACTACCCAATAGTACTGGAGGTAGCATATTATATCCTGATTCAGAGAAGATGTTTAATGCATGAAGTGTATTTACTCATGTGGATCAGGAACAACTCACATAATTGGGATCTACAACCAAATGCAAATAAGGAATTAATTTTAATGACCACGGCATCTAGAAGTGCGTTTGGACAGGATGTGCATTTAGGTAAGTCCCCTGGATGCACATATTTGATCATTCTGATATCTGATTAATTTATGATCAGCATTTTTGAAATTCACCTGAAGAAAAATGCTTTTGATGCATAATTTGTTTTCTTGAAATCCAATTACTAATTATCCAATTGAGGTTACTTTGTTTGCTGTTCTACCTTTTAAAATGATGACATCTTTTAATCTGATCTATGGAACAGAATTCTCTTAAAAACCAAAAGGCAAATTTCAAGGTAATAGGGATGAACAGGATGAAGACAATCTCTTTAAGTTGTTTCTATCTACATGTATACTGCATGTACACTGAATTTGTATAAAAAGCAGGATTTTATTCACAATGGGTTGGCCTGAGATATAAATTATTATACTAATTGCAGTACTTAAAGAGATTATTAATAGAAGATTTTGTCTGTCTGTTTTGAGCCATTTTTTTAAAAAAATTATAGGCAAGTATCTAAAATATCAAAGCACTAAATTAAAATAAAAAGAAGAAGAAAAGAAACGGCAGATATTACAGAAAATTGGTTCTGGAATTATTTTATATGAGACTAGGAGCTGCAATAACAATGTTCCTCTGTGAATGTATCTTGTGATAAATTATTTCTCCTTCAATAGTGTTTATTGTAACGTAGAATAAAACATGTACTGTGGATTGCAATCTTAGGCATGGTTATTTGGGAATGAGCCCCGTTGGGTGGATTTGATCCCAAATAAGGAATATTTGGGGTGAATAATTGCCAGTGTTTCTCCCTGTTTATAAAAGCTGTGACTGAGCCAAAAGAAGCGGGCATTCGCTGCCAGTTAGAGATTCATGTTCCCCTTTGAATTTTCAAGATGCCACAGAGCATTAGTTATTTCTGGGATGAAAGCATGAATTGCACACCTCCCTGCATGGCACCACAACAGAACATAATTCTTGCTTAGATTGTATAATGCCGCAGACAGATCGTGAAAGATTATTCCCTGGCTAAGAGACCCTACACAAGCTTATCAGATAAATCAGTGTTCTTCAACGATGGCAGCTTGAAGATGTGTGGACTTCAACTCCCAGAATTCTGGGAGTTGAAATCCACACATCATCAAGCTGTCAAGATTGAGAAACATTGAGCTAAATAAATCTCAGGCCCACTTTGATGCCTGAACTACCAACTCTACTTGATGCCTCTCCAAATTCAGCTCAATATTTGACAGGTTCTTGTCTTAGATCAACTTCCTCACCTTTTCCGATTGCAGAAATAGCCTTGCATTTGTATTGGGGCATTTCTCTATTATTATTATTATTATTTTTTTAAAAAAAACATGAACAGGGGGATATTTGGGGCTCCAGAAATGATGCAGCAGCTATTGGAAATGATGGATAGTCTGTTTGGACTTCAGCAACAATTATATTAACAGCAGTGACATTAACAAGCTCTACTCAATGTATAGTTTCTATCCTCCATTGGACCTGCTGCAATCAACTGATCACAATATCGTTCTGGTGGCCAGTCACAGATTTGAAACCCTTCTATTGTCATACGTGGGACTCGTTTACATCTCCAGATTTGTTTCTGGGACACATGGGCAACCTTCGGCTGTATCTCCTTCTTCCCCCAAATCCCCTTCCTGGCTTCCCAATACACAAGGCGAATTGAAATGCAAGGAGTGAGCAGGGAGGAAAGCAGTGTCATTTAATTTGTGCGCTCTGCTCTGATTGAATGGCATTCTTTATTGTGACCGGCCAGAGATGGATCATCTCTCAGGGTTTCACAGCCTTTTCTCTTCTGGAGTTCAGAGGTTACATCAAAAACTGCCTGCCTGCTGCCTGAGATGACCTATGAACTGCAGAGGCCAAGAGGTCGTGAGGCCAATGAAGAAGGCAAAGGCATCGCGGGTGTAATTCCCATTGTTCTCCAAGGAGGAGAGTTTAAGGCTGCATCACATGATACGCTCTAGGTGGAATAACAGGATAATGTACCCCCGCAGGATGGAGGGGGGAAATGGCACCCACCAGAGCATGGCAATTAAGTGCTGGCTGCAGACCTTGGGCTCTCTCTCCTGTCCGTCATACGTGTTTTTGAAAGCTCACCATTTTGAGCAAGGATGTTCATTATTGTCCAAAATTTTCTTTGCAGCTTCATGGTTGATTAGAAGACAACATAAATGCTTGGGGGGCTTTCACCCATAAAGAAAAAAAAAAAAAAAGAAGAAGGGGTGCCATGGTGAGAAGCAATTCTGGGTTTTGTCAGAATTGTCCAGAGAGACACAATTCATCTCAAGGCTAAATAAACCACAAGGGTTCTCCTACATGAGCTAATGTTTTAAATTTTAAAGGAGTGTAGATTTAAAAAAAAATATGATTTATCATGTTTGGAACACCTAAAGTAGGATTTGTACATTTTTTAAATTTCATGATCCTTCCTAGGAAATATGCCCAACATGTATAAACAAATCTCTCTCCCTCTCTCTCTCTCTCTCTCTCTCTCCCTCCCTCCCTCTCTCCCTCCCTCCCTCCCTATCTATCATCTATCTATCTATCTATCTATCTATCTATCTATCTATCTATCCACACATTAAGTCCAAATGAGTTGCAAAATTATTGAGTCTGCTGGGTTTGTATAATGGCATGGCTCTAAGAAGGACTTCCAAGCTATCTTTTGTGTTTACTGAGTCAAAGAGGAAATATTTAATTTCCTGCAGATGCGAGAACAACTGTGACTGGAGAAAAGAATTAGATCTATTCATAACAAGATCCCATTATATCTTTCTCCCTCCCCCACCCACCCACCTAATTTATTAATTGATATTATTTGTTGTCAGATTTATACTATATCTCTCTTTTCCTTCCAGAGGTCAGAGCAGTATGTCATACAAAGCAAAGCAACATGAATATTCTTCATGCACCATGTTAATATTCAATTGCAGAGCAGGCATCTTTTTTTCATACAAACAAAAGGACTACTATGATGAACAAGGGCAGTGACAAAAAAAAATGCCTCAGAAGGCTCCCTATTATTATTATTTCTTTGCTCTTATTTACAGAGACAAACATTTTCAAAGGGTTTGGCAGGACTTTGTCAGGCACCATTTTGGTTTTCTATAAATCTAGAGACCTGCTTGGGAATAAGGACAGTGCTGGAGGCTGGTGCTTCCCTTTGTCAATGGAGATCTATATCTATATCTATATCTATATCTATATCTATATCTATATCTATATCTATAATCTATCTATCTATTTATCTATCATCTATCTATCTATCTATCTATCTATCTATCTATCTATCTATCCATCCATCCATTTATCTAACAAATGAATTTGAATGAACAAAACAGAAAATGAAAATGAAAAAAACTAAAATGTGACAGGGATGATTGCCTGCCTGCCTGCCTGCTTATCTCTCTCTCTCTCCCTCTCCCTCTCCCCCACCCCTCTCTCTCTCATTGTTACATTTATATGGCTGCCCATCTCATGGAAAATCATTCTGGATAACCGTCCAATTAAATAGGAAATAAATAAAACAATGCATAACTTTTGCATGGTCTAACTTAGAGATAAAGTTGAAAAAGAATCCTGTCAATTGCACTGCAACACTCATTCATCCTAATGAGAAGGTTGTGATCCCATGCCTCTTTGTTTGTTTATTTAAGGTCGTGGTGTAACTGCCGACAGTTGATGGGCAGTTGAGTCTGAGTCTCTATCTCTCTCTTAGTACAATACTCTGCTCAAAATCAATTGAACAGCCCTTCCGGTTGAAGGCTTTCTTCTGAAAAATAAAGGATATGACCATCAAAGACTGTTGGACTTTTTGCAGACATTTCTTGATTCAACTTGGTCATTTACCTGCTCTACCAGCCCTCTCCCACCTGGTGACCTCAAGATACATTGGACTTCCTATTTTTCCCAGTCAGAATCAGATGGATGGGAATGGAGAAAGGTGAAGTTTAAAGCATCTCAAAAACATAATCTTGTGGAAGATCATCTACAGTATATATATAAAAGCCAAATCCACTCACTCATCATGAAATCTCCAGAACGGTAAAGCCTACAAACTTGAAATTTGGCACGTATGTTCCTCTTGGCTTCTAGGTGCTAGCTAAGAAAGGATTTTTTGAAATGACCATCAGATCATTAGTATTTCATATACAGTATATTCATATACAGTATATTAACAGGCTCTGATGCTAAGGAGTTAGATGTTCTACTTCGCCTCCCCACCTGAAAAGTTCCAACTGCCACTTGCCTCACATTCCGTTACCTCAGGTCAAACTGGAAGACATTCCACTCCTTCACTCAGGAGTGGTCTGGGGCTCCTTATAGTACTAAACTCCGCTACCTCACCAAAATGTCTATGCCTTCCACCTATGGAATTGCTTTTGGACTCAAGGCAGTGGAAGAGATATTCCCTTATGTGTTTCAATCACTGACCACCACTGAGCCAACAGATTGCGAACCGAATTTCTCCTGCAGTGTTCCAGCCCCAATTCACTTCTTACCCTGACCTCCTCAGTTCAGATGAATCTGTTCCTTCTACTGTAACACCAGTTAAAGGGAAAAGACTGTCTTTCTACTGCCCAGAAGTACAACGGATGCTTCAAAATGACGTCTTTTGGAGCCAGAAAGAGGTGAAGGAGGGAAATTTTATGCCAACATTCAAAGTGCAAGGGCGGGTCTACCACAAGATAGGGAGTATTATGTCGGGGGGACGGGACTCAGCAGCAGCCTTCATTTCTCCAGATATGCTTTGTTGGTGATGATGACAATGAGAGTCTGTCAAGAACATGGGGATGCTACAATGGTTGTAAGTGTGAAAAATGGTCATAAGCAGTGAAGCATGGGTATCCAGCTAGTACATTATATACTTAATACAGTTCAATGCAAGCTGTATATTCTAGGAGCAAATCTTTCCAGTTTCTTCCCTCTTGGCTATTCCTTCTGCCCAGTGGTGAAATCCAATTTTTTTTACTACTGGTTCTGTGGGTGTGGCTTGGTAGGCGTGAGAGAGGAAGGATACTGCAAAATCTCCATCACCACCCCACTGAGAAAGAAGTGGTATTTGCCGGTTCTCCGAACTACTCAAAATTTCCACTACCGGTTCTCCAGAACTTGTCAGAACGTGCTGGATTTCACCCCTGCTTCTGCCCCCTCTCAATTTTGCTAGGTAATTGCGATGTTCCTTAATGAGTGATGACACATTTCTTCTTTCTTTCCATCCTCCTGCCCCCCTACCCTGCCCCCATACATTTCCTCTCCGATCAAATATCTTACAGGAGTCAATGGGTCCAGAAGGCAGAAATTCTCATGGATCGTCTTAAGAGTGATTTGTTTTTCTGATAATGGGTGAAATGAAGGACAGAAGCAGGAAAAGGAAGGGGAGGAGAGGAGAGACGAGCAAAAGGAAGGGACAGGAGAGGGAGTGAAATACCATTCACTTGGCAAGCTTTTAAAGATGAGCGCTGCCTTTAAAAATAATGAAATAAATCCTCAAGCAAACTGGCCACAGGCCCAGCGTTAGCACTCACCCGATTTATCAGGAGGTGAAAGAAAGGCCGTTTGGAATAACAGGAACAGATTGTATTCCTTGCTGACTGCCTGATTTCTTTGTACACCCTCTATGGAGATTCTCAGTTCATCCAGGTCATGGCTGTCCCCAAAGTGCTTTTTTTTCAAAAGGCAACTAACTGTTCTTTGTTTTTCCTTGCAGACGTTTCGCTTCTCATCCAAGAAGTTTCTTCAGTTCTTTCTTTACACACTGCCAAACAAATCACGGTCAAAAGCAAAGCCACAATAAATAAAACCACCCAAACTCAGATTTTTCAGAAAAAAAACAATGGAAAAGAAAGCTTGGAAAGTATGCTTCCGATAGTCTAGAATAGGGGTGTCAAACTCAATCCGGCTTGCGGGGGTACTTAGATCTGGCCATCCCGGAAACAGCAAAAGACAGGCCTGTGGTGCTTCTGCCAGCGAAAATGGAGCTCAGGAAGGTCACGCACAGCTCTCCCGAGCTCCGTTTTTGCTGGTAGAGGGCTGCAGAAAGCTATTGTGGCAAAAAACGGGGCCTGGTCTCACTC
This sequence comes from Arizona elegans, assembly GCA_022577455.1. Classification (NCBI taxonomy): domain Eukaryota; kingdom Metazoa; phylum Chordata; class Lepidosauria; order Squamata; family Colubridae; genus Arizona; species Arizona elegans. The sequence goes on from JAKOOJ010000008.1 coordinate 82,036,193, forward strand.
TGTTTTTTTTTTTAGCATAGGGCTAGTAAAACAAACTAAAAGCAGAAGAAAACAAAAGGAGAAATGTTTCCTCTTTTCCATTTGAGCATCCAAGAAAGGACAGGAAAGGAGAAAGGGAAAGAGGAAAGACAAAGAAAAAGAAGGAAAGATGGATAGAGAGCAAGGAAGGAAAAATAAGGAAAGAGGAGAAGGAAGAAGAAAGGCCAATGAAGAGGGAAGGAAAAAGAAGAAAAGGAAAGGAAAGGAAAGGAAAGGAAAGGAAAGGAAAGGAAGGAAGGAAGGAAGGAAGGAAGGAAGGAAGGAAGGAAGGGAGGGAGGGAGGAGATTATAATGAGAATGAGGGAAGGTCTGAGGGAAGTGCTGCCTTAGCACTTGGCCACCACAGGTGCACCCGACAAAAGTGACGCCCACCCCGATCACATTCACCCCCGTCCCCCCCGAGGTCAAACACAACCCTGATGTGGCCCTCAATGAAATCGAGTCTGACACCCTTGGTCTAGAAGACTTTTATGGAAGCTATGGGTGTTCAAATCTGGACAAGCAGCTTTTGGTGGAATAGATGGGGAGTCTCTTGTTTTCTTACTACTCCCCCCCCCATAAAAAAAATTAACTTGTGTTGATTTATGTCACGGCTTCAAAGATCTTTTTCAGAAATGCCTGTGAAGGCACATCTGCACTCCCCAGAGGTCCAGAAAACCTTATACAGCAGCAGAAAAGTGAAATCCTCAAGTGAAGCTGAAATTGTAAGAACCACAAGAATGCAGCCGGGTCTGAAAAGGGCCATTATAAATAGAAATCTCTCCTCCGGCCTTATACCCTGAGGGCCATGATATCCCAAATTGATGAATAAAAAATAAACTTTCCTAACACAGTCACGTCGGTCTATTCTCCCCTTTTTGTTATGTTGTTATAAAGCTTAATGCACAACATCGTTTCAGTAATATTCATGTTCGTATAATACAATTGCAAATTATTTATTTATTCATTTAATAATTAAATTTGTATAGCTGCCATCTCACAAAAAGTGACTCTGGATATATTATTTAAATAGTTTAGAGTATTGAGAATAGAAAAGAGAAGGAAAAAAAATATATTCTATCAGTCTTAATGACTGTTTAGGGTGATAATATTACCAGCATAGAATTATTTAACTTTTTCATCTAAAGTTGAGTATAACATTATTATGCTCTTCAACTCACATCAAAAGAATTGTTATATAATAGAAGTGCTGATTTCTTAATAAAGTCTCTCCTGTATTACAGGTAGTCCTCACTTTATAACCATTCATTCAGTGACCATTCAAAATTACAACAGCACTGAAAAAAGTAATTTATTGCAACTTATTTTTCATGCTTACAACTGTTGCAGCAACCCCGTGGCCACCAGAGGTGGGTTTCAGCAGGTTCTGACCAGTTCTGGAGAACCGGTAGTGGAAATTTTGAGTAGTTTGGAGAACTGGTAAATACCACCTCTGACTGGCCCCGTCCCCATCTATTCTTTGCCTTCCGAGTCCCAGCTGATGGGGGGGAAATGGGGATTTTGCAGTAACCTTCCCCTGGAGTGGGATGGGAATGGAGATTTTACAGTATCCTTCCCCTACCACGCCCATCAAGCCACGCCCACCAAGCCACACCCACCAAGCCACACCCCCAGAACCAGTAGTAAAAAAATTTGAAACCCACCACTGGTGGCCATGTGATCAAAATTCAGACACTTGGTAACTGGTTCATGTGATCATCTTTTGCTCACATATAGGTAATAAATGCGGTAATAAATGAGTCAAAACTCATTTAACAGCTGTCTCATTTAGCAACAGAAACTTTGGGCTCTATTGTGGTCATAAGTCAAGGACTTCCTATATTTATTAGTATGCATTATATGTGTGTATGTATAGATACACAGACACACATAAACTTATGCACATACAGAAACACATGCATGTTAATAATGGGGAAAAAAATAACAGAGCAAATTTAACCAGAAATAATTACCCAGAGAGAAAAAGACAACAAGAATAACATAGAAGTAGACTGTGGCAACAGAAAGCAAAAATAGTACCAACAGTAGAAGGCTCTTTGGGTAGAATCCCAAAAATCACACTAATATTATATAATATTATATATTATACATAATGATTATTGTTGCATACCCATCATCACATGATCAAAATTCAGACAGTTGGCAACTGGCTCATATTTATGACGGTCACAGTGCCCTGAGGTCATGTGATCACCTTTTGCATCATCTGACAAACAAAGTCAATGGGGAAGCCAGATTCACTTAACAACCATGTTACTAATTTAACCCCTGCAATGCTTCACTTAACAACTGTTGTAAGAAAGATTGTAAAATGGGCAAAACTTCCTTAATAACTGTCTTGCTTAGCAGAGAAAATGTTGGGTCAATTGTGGTCGTAAGTCAAGGACCACCTACATATATTTTCTTTTGTTATCTACAATATTCCTTCTTTATCTTCCCTCCACCCCCTCGTGATACAACTACCTTCAACTGCTCACAAGATTCTTTCTTCTCTCAATGTTTCTACAAAATCCTCTTTATGATTGTTGCCTTCTTTGTACAGCTAGTCTTCGACTTACAACAGTTCATTTAGTGACCATTCAAAGTTACAATGGCAGTGAAAAAAGTGACTTATGACTGTTTTTCACACTGATGACCATTGCAGCATTCCCGTGGTGACATGATCAAAATTCAAATGCTTAGCTACTGACTCATATTTATGACGGTTGCAGTGTCCAGGTGACCAGCTTCTGCGACCTTCTGACAAGCAAAGTCAATGGGAAACCAACTTAACAACCATATTACCAAGGGTGAAATCCAGCAGGTTCTGACAGGTTCTGGAGAACCGGTAGCGGAAATTTTGAGCAGTTCAGAGAACCAGCAGCGGAAATTTTGAGTAGTTCAGAGAACTGGCAAATGCCACCTCTGGCTGGCCCCAGAGTGGAGTGGGAATGGAGATTTTGCAATATCCTTCCCCTGGAGTGGGGTGGGAATGGAGATTTTGTAGTATCCTTCCCCTGGAGTGGGGTGGGAATGGAGATTTTGCAGTATCCTTCCCCTGCCACATCCACCAAGCCACACAATGCCCACCAAGCCACGCCCACAGAACCGATAGTAAAAAAAAATTGATTTCACCACTGCTGACTTAATCACTTACTAACTTAACAACTGCAGTGATTCACTTAACAACTGTGCCAGGAAAGGTCTTAAAACGCGGCAAAACTTGCTTAACAAATGTTTCACTTAGCAACAGAAATTTTGGGCTCCATTGTGATCGTAAGCCAAGGTCTACCTGTATTAATCCACTATGAGGTAAATCTACGGTACCCAATCATAGTGATAGCTGTGCTTGTTTCCTGTTTCGTTGCCATCAAGAAATGATGGGAGGTTAGCTATAACGCTTGATATTGCCCATACAAGGCAAGATGACTTCCTTCCAGGAACTTTTAACTTCTACACTCCACCACAGATAATGCTTCCAAACCAGCCACCAGCAGAAACTGATACATTTGACCCAGCATTAAGGCCTGTCAATACAGGATAGGAAATTGAGGAAAATCTTCTTCACTTAATGGCATCACGATCGTCTGTGATGGATGGATGAGAACGTTAATCCATCGACTCCTTAGTGCTCCAAATGCTGCTATTTCTAACAAAGCACGTATGTTGTCAGCTGGCCATGCCTTCTTTTTTCTGGTATGGAAAAATAGCTTCATAAAAGAACATTTTTCAAGCCCAGCCACATCCCTCTACCTTGAAAAATTTGCACAAGCAAAAGGGAAACATGTTACCAATGTAATGACCTAATTTAACCAAGGCAGAAAATGTAGAATTTCCCCTCTGAAAATTCTAATCAATTTTCAATCAGTTTTCTGATCCAGCCTATAAATAAACTTCTCTGGGCAGATATGAAAATAATGCACAAAAGTAAAAGAGAAAAAAACACATATTTGTCTAATGTAATTTAACAGTATGCTAGCCATGTTAAAATATTTTCCTTGTTCTTTCCCTTTTTAGCTCTTAGGGCTTTATCACATCGCTAGAATAACTTGAGAATCCTGATTTTTTACTTCTTGACTTCGTGATTCTGATCTTGCCCCGTTACTTCCCAATTCTGTTACAGGTAATCCTCAACTTATGACAGTTCACTTAGTGACCGTTCAAAGTTACAAGGGCACTGAAACAAGTGACTTATGACCATTTTTGTTCTGCCCCAGCTACGGACCCCAAAGAACGCAGTACACACAAAGTCCATACAAACCTTAGTTTACTAATTTAAATCAGTCTTCTCTGAACAAAGGCTGTTAATTTAACTTCATTAACAGCCGACAAGAATCCAAAGAATACTAACTCAATTCTGAGGCACAATATTTCAGATAACTGTAATCTTACTGTGGTTGGCAGAATGTCCAGAAGCAATTTGCAGGAAAACTGATAAGAGAGAAACAAGAGCCGAATCAAACGTTTTCTGGAATCAAGACGCAAAGGAATGTGAACGAAGTTGTTTCCTGCAAATTGCATGAGTCGTCGTCCTTCCTTAAATAGGCTAGGGGAGTGGCCAATTAGCCCCAAGCCTTACTCTCGAGGAAACCTCCTCCTGAGGAGCCACTCCTGCCTTTTCACAGCTCTGCGTGCTCGTGCATCGACAAGAGGCTCCTCCTCTTCTTCTTTTTCACTTATGGGAGCTTCTGGAGGTTCTGAAGGCTCTGGCTGAATCCCCGCCTCTGGCACCACATCTTTTCCAGCCTCCTCATTGTTTGACTCGAGTGCCAGCTGCACACCACACCACACCACACCACACCACACCACACCACACCACACCAGCCTCCTCGCTGTCAAAATCAGCTACTAACTGCACAGGCCGCTGACGGGCCACAACAATTTTGCACACTTATGACCATTGCAACATCCCCAATAGTCATGTGATTTATATTCAGATGCTTGACAACTGACTCACATTTATGACGGTTGCAGTGTCCTGGGGTCATGTGATCACCTTTTTGTTATCTCCTGACAAGCAAAGTCAATGGGGAAACCAGATTCACTGAACAACCATATTACTAATTTAACGACTGCAGTGATTCACTTAACAAATGTGACAAGAAAGGTTGTAAAATGGGGCAAAGCTCACAACAAATTTCTCACTTGGCAACATAAATGTTAGGCACAATTGTGGTCATAAGTTGAGGACTACCTTGCAGTGGTGGGCTGCTGCCGGTTTGGACCAGTTCGGGCGAACCGGTAGTTCCGACGATCAGCTGGCCCTGCCCACCCGCCCTATCCTGTCCTATATTTCCTTCTTTTTGGCTCAGCTAATTTGCTTAACAACCATGTTACTAACTTAATAACTGTGGCAAGAAAGGTTGTAAAATGGAGCAAAACTCAATAAATGATTTGCTTAGCAACAGAAATGTTGGCCTCAATTGTGGTTGTAAATCAAGGATTAATTGTATATCGCCATTGTTTACCTGAGTTTTAGAATTCCTTGACTGTATAATTTACAGTAGAACCCAGATATGGAATCCAACCTAACTGGACTGTTCTCTGAGGAGATGGAATAGCTAGTTATAGGGCTAGCTATGTTGAGGATCTGATTCAAGTTTATTTCTGATATTGTTGCTCAGTTGATGATTTATTACAGATTACAGATTAACAGAGTTGGAAGGGACCTTGTAGGCCATCCAACTCCCCACCCAAGCAGGAGACCCTACACCATTTCTGATAAATGGCAGTCCAATCTCTTCTTGAAAGTCTCAAGTGTTGAAATTCCCACAACTTCCGAGGGCAACTTCTGTTCCATTGGTTGATTGTTCTCACTGTCAGAAAGTTCTTCCTATATTTCTAGGTTGAATTTCTCCTTGATCAGTTTATATTCATTATTCCTTGTCTGGCCTTCAGGTGTCTTGGAAAATAGCTTGAGCCCTTCCTCTCTGTGGCAGCCCCTCAAATATTGGAAGACTGCTATCATGTCTCCCCTGGTCCTTCTCTTCACTAGACTAGCCATGCCCAGTTCCTGTAACCGTTCTTCATATGTTTTAGTCTCCAGTCCCCTAATCATCCTGGTTGCTCTTCTCTACACTTTTTCTAGAGTCTCAACATCTTTGTTATAGTGTGGTCTTATAGGTGTGGTCTTATTAAGGCTTTATAGAGTGGTATTAATACCTCACTTGATCTTGATTGTATCCCACTGTTAATGCAATTTAGGATTTAGGCCCAGTCAGCCCAATCTACCTCATATATATGTTGTGGAAAAAGATGAGAGGAAGGTATGAGATTTTTTGTGCTTCTGGAGACAGGAGTGTCTGCAGGATGTGGTTAAGAAAAGTCAAGATGGCCACCACAGTGGTGTGATTTTTTTTTTTATCTACGTCACACAACACAAAGCTACTCTGTCTCTTGTTGTTTCTGGGAAGAAATCTATCGTGAACTGATGTGCGAGAGAGAGAGAGAGAAAAGGAAAGGACTTCTTAAATGTTCCTGTGGGATAAACATGCATCCCTACACATATGATGTGGGAAGAAGACAATGATCCACACTTAGGTCATAAAATGGAGATTTCTCCACAGGCAATGTAGCATTATGCCCCTTTCAGAACTCCCTAGGTCATTTATTCCTCCTCCCCCTGCTACTTCCCCACACGCTGTCATTTTTAAGGATGATCCACAATGTGTGAACTCTCACCCACAATTGAGGCCTAATTACGCTTCTTAAGTGAGCTGTGTTGCATTTCGGAGGAAGTCTTAAAATGAGCACTTATGCAGTAATGCTCCTGAGTGCTTAGTGCTGTGGATTTTAAAGCTTGTGGTGCATCCTGGAACCCACGCTGAGCTGAGAGCAGCCTACTCCCACAAGTACTTTTAGCACAGAGTTATTAGACCATTAGGTCCTACGATGGTCTTTTACTGCCTTTGATTTTGGTTTTTGTCCGACGTTAGGAAAGCAATGTGTAATCGGATCCAAAAGGCTGTTTGTTTGTTTTAATCTACTGTTTTAATACGATATGGCTTCCTGCCACTACCTTTCTCCAAGAGATGGACCCTGGAGTAATTTGGAAGGGTTTTATTTAGGATGAAAGCCCCTCCCCTCTCCCCCCTGCAGAAAGCCACGTGCAACGAGAAGAAATGTTGCTCTTGCTTCTGTTCAGGTCTGGAGAGGGAGCTACATAATGGAGTAAAAAGACCCACTGTGTGGTTTGAACACTACAGCTGTTGCTTTACAGTTAGGATCTTGACATTGTAAGTCAGAGGTGGTATTCAGCCGGTTCGCACCGGTTCGCGCGAACTGTTTGCAGAAATTTGGGTAAAGTTGCCGAACTGGTAGCCATGGTTGGCTGGCCACGACCCCAAACCAGTCCCCCAGTCGCCGCTCGCTCGACCCACCCACCATGTTTGTCGCCGCCATGTTCTTCACGCACGCGCAACCCATTGCCTTGCAACTCCAATGGGATGTGCATGCATGAAGAACATGGTAGTGATGGCAGCAGCCTTTTCCGTGACCTCCGGTGCTTTTTGGTGGCCTGTGGCCTAAGGCTTCTTTGCCAGCCGCTTTCCAGCAGTGGCAGCTGGCTGGGGGACGCCGAAAACTCTGGTCAGCTTGCCTTCCGGACTCTGAACCAGGTGCTGTGGATGGTAAGCAGCCCAAACAAAGAGGCGGTGGTGGAGGAGGAAGCGAGACTAGGGCCGGGGCTGCTAAAGGAGGGGAAACAGAAGTGAGTGGTGAAGGGAGGGCAGGGGTAGATAGGTGGAAATTCCAAAAATATTCCTACCTTTTCCTGTGGGCATGGCTAGGTGGAGGGGGTGTCATGTGACTGAGTGGGCATGGGCATGAGTGATGTCATGTTGGGCATGCCCACTCAGTCACATGGCCACCCTCACCTAGCCACACCCACCGAACTGGTAGTGAAAATTTTTGAAACACACCACTGTTGTAAGGCAGCTATTCTCTGAGGAGGTTCTGCTTTGTGGAGCTAATTCTCCTAAGATGGATCTGTATATAGTATAGGTAGTCCTCGACTTACAATCCCAACTGAGTCCAAAATGTCTGTTTGTTAAGCGAGACATTTGTTAAGTGAGTTTTGCCCCATTTTACGACCCTTCTTGGCACAGTTGTTAAGTGAATCACTGCAGTTGTTAAGTTAGTTACACGGTTGTTAAGCGAATCTGGTTTCCCCATTGACTTTGCTTGTCAGAAGGTTGCAAAAGCTCATCACATCATTCCTAGGACACTGCAACCGTCATAAATATGAACCAATTGTCAAGCATATGAATTTTGATCACGTGACCATGGAGGATGCTGCAATGGTCATAAGCTTGAAAAACGGTCATAAGTTACTTTTTTTCAGTGGCATTGCAACTTTGAACGGTCACTAAAGGAGCTGTTGTAAATCGAGGACTATCTGTACGGGTAATCCTCAACTTACAATCATTTGTTTAGTGATTGTTCGAAGTTATAATGGCACTGAAAAAAGTGATTTGCAACCAGTCCTCAAACTTATAACAGTCACAGAATCCCCATGGTCACCTAGTCAGGATTTGGGTGCTTGGCAATCAGCACATATGTACAATGCAGGGGTGAAATGCTCCCGGTTTGGACCGGATCACCAGATCTGGTAGTGATGGAGGTGGGTGGTTCGGAGAACCAGTAGCAAAAATCCCTGCCACCCGCCCCCACATGCCCAGCTGAGCCACACAATCATCAGAGGCTTTTTTTTTACTTTTAAAAGCATTTTTTCTACAACCTCTTCGGCCAAAAAAATATTTTTAAAGGAAAAAAAAAAGCCTCTGATGATCGCACGTCTCAGCTGGGATCATCAAAGGCTTTTAAAAGAAAAAAACCCTTTTTTTCTTTTAAATGCCTCTGATGATCCAAGTTGAGTTGCCTGATCGGCAGAGACTTTTTTCCTTTTAAATGCCTCTGACAATCAGGCAACTCAGCTTGGATCATCAGAGCCTTTTGAAAGCATTTTTTACAACCTCTTCGCCAAAGAGGTTGTAGAAAAAAAAATGTTTTAAAAGTTTTTTAAAAAATTGGCCATGCCCACCCAGTCACATTACCCCCTCCCACCAAGCCACACCCACAGAACCAGTAGTAACAAATTTTAGATTTCACCACTGGTACAATGGTTGCAGCATCCCAGGGTCCTGTGATTGCTATTTGTGGGGGAAGATGGACTGGCTGAATGACTGCATGCTTCCCCAAGGTCAAGACGGTGGTCACGACAATGTAATCAAAGCCTCCACCTCTTTTGAACGTATGTTGATGTCCTACACACATCCAAAGGATGGGGCTTTGATCGCACGATCTCAAATACCATTTTGACTTCTTCCTGTGGATGCCATGGATTAGCAGATGGCAGGCAAACAGCACCCCGCCCCTTTTCATTTACAATTTTCAAAATCAACCATGGGAAGGATGGAAGGAAAGCAAATGCTAAACAAAATATCTTGTGGAGTCCTTGGTGCTCTCTGAGACTAGTCGTTCTCTTGCAGACATTTCGTTACCCTAACTGGGTCTCCCAGCACTGAAGATATTGAGTAGTTTTGGCAATGAAACATCTGTGAGAAAACAGCCAAACTCAGGGAGCACCAAGGACTCCTCATTTCAATCCTGACCTACAACTAATACAAAACCTTTGCTAGACCAATTCTCGAATACAGCTCATCTGTCTGGAACCCGCACTGCATATCGGACATTAATACAATTGAGCATGTCCAGCAATATTTCACAAAAAGAGTCCTCCACTCCTCTGCTCATAACAAAATACCTTATGCCATCAGACTTGAAATTCTGGGTTTAGAAAATTTAGAACTACGCCGCCTTCAGTATGACCTAAGCATAATTCATAAAATCATCTGCTACAATGTCCTACCTGTCAATGACTACTTCAGCTTCAACCACAACAATACACGAGCACACAATAGATACAAATTTAAAGTGAACCACTCCAAACTCGATTGCAGAAAATATAACTTCAGTAACAGAGTTGTTAATGTCTGGAATGCACTACAGACTCTGTGGTCTCATCCCAAAACCCCCAAAACTTTAACCTAAAACTGTCTACTGTGGACCTCACCCCATTCCTAAGAGGTCTGTAAGGGATGTGCATAAGAGCACCAGCGTGCCTACCGTCCCTGTCCTAATGTTCCCTTTAATTGTATTCATTTTATGTATTCAATTCATGCTTATACAGTACTTATATATATTATCTAATATGTACTCGACAAAATAAATAAATAAAATAAAATAAAATAATAAAACTATTCTCCTTTATTGGGTCAAAATGCTGGGAGAACTTCTTTAAGCCAGATTCAAGAAGGCCCTTGCTGTAGTAGCTTGCCCTCAGAATTCCAACAGGATAATTTCTACTTCCATATTTAAGAAATCTGAAATTAAGATGGCATATTTAGCTGCCATAACTAACACCTCTTCCCTCCACCATTCAACTACTTTTCCAAATTTTATACTTGCTTCTACATACCTATATTTAAAGGGGAAGAGAGGGAGAAGCATCTGATTGCCAGGCCTGTTGTTGTTTTCAAAAGACATACTCTGAGGATATGTAGATAAGTGCTGGAGGAGAATTTAAAAGGAACAAAATGCTCTCCTGAGGCCCATATTATGATTGCTTTCCCTCTACTGCCCTGTCTTGATTGATCCCCCTATTGAAACATACTTTTAAAAGGTACTTCTTAATCTTGGCCATACATACAAATTAGAAGGTTGCCTCAACCGCCTAATAGCTCAGTTGGCTTAATATTGGCTATGCTTGTACACCTTGCTAAACTGGGTCAGTGAACCGTTTTCTGCATCGCTTCATAGATTAACCAAATAGGCTGGGTTCCCACAAAACGTTAAACTACAATAAACAACAACAAATTTAACCTTCCTCTCCCCGTTCTCCCACCCCAAGGTATTATAGAAATTTAGGATGATGGGCCCATGTCTCTAACTAGGACATCGACTGACTTAAGTCTGTTATGAACATTCACACAATTAGTAGAAATGTACCAGAATCTCTATAGACAGCAAAACTGAATATCCCTCTTAGTAACACTAACACTAGCAGCTGAAGCTTGCTAGCACCAATCTTTCTTTGTCCATCCAGAAACATGCATATAGAAAGAAGATACTTAATACAACTAGTTATTGTTGTTATTTTAAAAGCGTTTACATCAGCTAAACTTAGATATCAATCTATTTTTTAAAAATGATGATAAAGTTATTTTATTTTATCTTTCATCTTATCTTATTGGGGAAAAAGGTCCTTGGGTAATTTATATCAAGATACATATCAAACCTCCATATGTTAGCAAATGTTACAAGTATAAGAAGTAAAATATGTGTCCATGTGCTCAAAACACAGGAGTGGAATACTATCCTATGAATGCAGATAGTAAAATGACTTGGGTTTTTATTAACCTAGAAATCCATTTCAAGGTTCTGGAGAGCATTTTAGTTTCTGTTCCAGTAAAGGTAATGTAGATGCATTTGGTGTCACTATTCCAAAGGTGACACCTACTTTTATGGAGCCTCTCTGGTAACCCACAAGAAAACGAAACATAGGCTCCATGGATGCTAAAAGCTAATTGTGGGCCTCTTCACTTCTAGAAATGCTTTCAGACAACCTTTCAATCCCCTAAGTCTTCTGATATGTAAATATATATTTAACCTCCCTAGATGATAACTTAACTTATGGGGTAGATCAATGGTTCTCAACCTGTGGTCCGTGGACCTCTGGCGGGGGGGGAGGCTGTGATGTTTTCAGAAGGGGTCAGTGAAGGCTTGAAGAAATGTTATAATTGTTAAGTCTTGGGCAGTCTGTGGCCACAAAAGGTATTTTTATGGGGGTCCATGGTGAAGAAAAGGTTGAGAACCACTGGGGTAGATTATAAAAATAACCAATTAATTACAATTAATTAATCTACATTGTGTGTCTTCATTCACTAGTTCATTAGTCACTGAAGTAATCTTCAAGAACTTTATCTGTTCTTCATTAGATACAAATCAAGATTGTTCAGGTACAAAATCATTGGTGGGATTCAATTTTTTTTACTATTGGTTCTGTGGGCGTGGCTTGGTGGGTGGGGCATGCCTTGGTGGGCATGGCAGGGGAAGGATCAGTGGTGAAATGCTACTGGTTCAGACCGGTTTGGCCGAACTGTTAATGATGGTGACGGGTGGTTCGGAGAACCAGTAGCGATAGCAGCATGAGGCTCTGCCCACCCGCCAGGTCATCGTTACTTCCTGGTTTTAACCAGGAGGGTTTGCGCATGCACAGAGGGTCCGTGCACGCATGTGACGTGGCACGTGAACCAGTAGGGAAGGTAAGTAGATTTCACCCCTGGGAAGGATACTGTAAAATCTCCATTACCTCCCCACTCCAGGGGAAGGTTACTGCAAAATCCCCATTTCCTCCCGATCAGCTGGGACTCAGGAGGCAGAGAATAGATGGGGTGGGGCCAGTCAGAGGTGGTATTTACCAGTTCTCCGAACTACTCAAATTTTCCGCTACCGGTTCTCCAGAACTGGTCAGAACCTGCTGAATACCACCTCTGTACAAAAGACTAAGAGATCACCCTTTTATTAAACTATAAAGCCCATCTTCAAACAATAAAAACAGCCCCATCTAATGTGAGTATACAAAATGCCTCCATATCGCACTGTTTTCTCTCCCTCAAACCAAAGAAGCTGCTTCGAGGCAACCTGTGATTATTTTTGCATTTTCTTTAGTGGCTCCTGCAATGAGCCAAAGGATATTTGAATTTCCATCTCTGTGATCTCATCATTCCCTTGCAAAACATAAAAGGTTGTAAGACAGGTCATTTTCTTTCTTTCTTTTTTTTAAAAAAAGTGCTGTATTTATATACCGCCTCGATCAAACTGATTCTGGGGAAACTGTTCTGACGTTTGTAGGATTTTGCCGTTCTTGCAGGATGAGGTGAACAAAGAGATTGGGAATGAAACTGATCAGGGTTGAGTCTTCTTTTTAAGAGGGTACCAGACAATGTGCAAATGACAAGCAGCTCTGGTTTACGATGTAATTTAACATAACTGCAAGCCACAAAGTCCATCTGATCAGTAAGGAGATTCATTTCACCAGAAAAATGGAACCGTATCTTCATCTGGGAAAAAAAATCCCAAGATTACACATACGGTGGCCAAATGTTGAAATTCTCGATGTTTTTGTTGGCAAAACAAATGCATTGCAGTACCGTAAAAAACTAGCAGTTCCCTCATGGAATCTGGCAACATGTGAAGATTATTTGCTTCGTTTTTCCATTGTGTGGTAGAATAAGGACCATCTGATGGGAGCCATCATTGGCTCAGGTCTGCTCGGCGCTTTTAGAAATGTCTGCTGAATTGCAAGGAGAGGAAGTCCCCTTTTAAAAATGAAAACAAGAACTGGTGTTATCCATTTCTGACCCTCGAAATATTGTCCCACTTCCTCTGTTTTGACTGCATTTGCAGCCAAACACCCAATTCTATCTTTGAAGAACGATTGGGCGAAATAAATCAATAAAAACAATACTTTAGCATTTTGAAACAGCTCATCGGGCCTTTCTATCGTATTTCAGTGTACGGTGTTTATTATTTGGTACAGTCCTTTTCTTTCCCCTTCAAAGTCACTTTTTTTTTTTTTGGTGGGGTTTTGGCTTATTTCCTTTCTACATCTATTAAAAGTAAGAAAGCAGCTAAACTTGAAATAATCATGCAAGATCTTGTCGGGTCAAGAAACAAAGGGACCAGAGCAAGGTCACAGGAATAGAGTGATTGCACAAAATGAAGTTAATCTGGCTGGCACCGAGTGTAAAATGTTAATGGGGAATGGAGTATAAATGTCATGACCTTACACTGATAGAAACAACAGTAGGACAGAAATGTAATTTTTGTCCTAGAAGGCTCTTTTTTAAAAATATTATTGATGTTTGCTAGCCAAGAAGGCGTTTCCTGGGTGATGAATGGATACTCCTTTCTATATTATTATTTTAGATGGCATTGCTGAAAATTATTCTTACAGACCTTGTATCCAGGTTTTGAAAAGTATGGGGAGAAGGATTTGAAAAGGAGGATAATCTGAACGTGAGATTTCTTTCCTAAATGGGAAATGGCAAAAAGAATGAATTTATTAAAATCTGAATGCTACGCAATAGATTTTGTGGAAAAAAAAATATATTCCCCCCATAGACTAGTAAACACCCAGTTGATTGGGAGAAGGAAGGAAGGAGGGAAGGAAGGAGAAGGGGAAGGAATGGGGAGGGAAGGAAGGAAGGAGGAGGGAGGGGAAGGAAGGAAGGAAGGAAGAAAAGGAAGAGGAAGGAAGGAAGGAGGGAAGGAAGGGGAAAGGTAGGGAAGGAAGGAGGGGGAGGGAGGGGGAGGGAGGGAAGGAAGGAAGGAAGGGGGGAGGGATGGAAGGAAGGAGGAGGGAAGGGAGGGAAGGAAGAAAGGAAGGAAGAAAAGGAAGGAAGGAAGGGGAAGCGGAAGGGGTGGGAGGGAAGGAAGGAGGAGGGAGGGGAGGGTGGGAAGGAAGGAAGGAAGAAAAGGAAGGGAAAGGGGAAGGGGAGGGAGGTGGAGGGAGGGAATTATTAAATCAAGGCATTATTAAATCAAGGATATACAGTATATAATGAAAATGAGTGATATAAACTCAAACTACATGGAGAGTTATGGATTTGGGAACATTTATCTGAGTGTTAATGTTATTCCTTCACTTTATCCAACTCAAATATTCATTACCTTTTTCCAACAATGACTTGGCATCCAAATGACCGTAACACATCTAGAAATGATTACTGTTCTGAAATTTTAGCTATGCCCATCACTGTTCCCAGGAATACAGAAACTCCATTTCTGATTGAGGTTGATTGGAGACGGTACAAATCGAGGAATCTGTGGGCACCAGGATTTTGCTTCAGGTTCAAAAGCAACTCAAGATACCTTAGCTCACATGAAGTCTCCTGTGTTGGAAAGCTGAGAGCCAATTTATTTTCAGTTAAATTAAGCCCTGTGACGCTGGCCTTTCTTCCTGTTTGTTGAGGTGATGCTGTGACTCTGTTTTCCTATCGGAAAGGGCACTTCCATCATCTCTCCTTCTAACTTCTGGATTTCTGATTTTGTTAGTTTGATGGGGGTGGGGTGGGGTGGGGGTTTCAGATTCCACAAATAAAATAGTCAAGCATTTTATCAACTTTCCTTATCTATGCAAGAGGAACTGGTTTGTCCTCAAAGCTGGGGATTGGTTTCTTCCTCTTGTGTATTTAGTGTTGAAGAAGCAGGAGTGTCCACAAGTATGTCTGTGTATATGTGTCATAAAACAAGTCAAGATGGCAGTCCCAATTGTGCAAATGCAGCCATCTTTGTAACCCATTTCACCTTTACCTGTGGACGTCCTGTCAGATGAGCTGATTTTTAATCCTGCAGGTTTTTGATTGCAGCACCTGAAGTTGGCATAAACAACAACAATTACAGATTGCCCACAAAATGTTTTGATGGTGTTGGGGAGTGACAATAGCAGTGATGTAGAAGAATCCTAGAATGGTTCACATGAAACCGAATCCTTTTTAACTTTTTTGACAGATGGATTTTATTTTTATTCATTCATTGATCAAACTTGTATGCTGCCTGATTCATTGAAGTGACTGTTTTGTGTTTTAAAGAATGGGAGATCCCCACATTGTATCTGACGGGGTGCAATTTGCATGCATGAAGTCTGTATACGCTACATTTGTAGATAAATTGAAAGTGGTTAATAGACTAGGAAAAAGATTGCACCTCCACTCTGTAGCACTCTGATTTTTTAAATTTATTTTATCTCTGAGTATTTGAATATTTAATGTTTTAATGTTTTGTATCTTTGTTTTTATGAAGTTTCTAAGCCACCCAGTGTCAACGGTCTGACTAGTGAACCCAAAATAAGGAAACACTCTCAGGAGCTTTGAATTCCCAAAAGTAAAACTTTATTGGATACACCATTTTGGTACTGAAGAATCAAAACCAGCTCTGGTTTTCCTGAACAATAGCTTGCTTAGATAAACAATAGCTTCCCCTTCTCTCCACTCTTGGATGATCACATTGTCCAATTATGAGACGTCCTTTTGTTATGGGAACAGTCTATCTCAGGGGTGTCAAACTCAATTTCTTTGAGGGCTACATCAGCTTTGTGTTTGACCTCTGGGGGCTGGGGTGGGCATAGCTGAAGTGGGCATGGCCAGCTAGATGTCACTCGTGTCGGGGGTGCCTGTGGTGGCCCGAGTGCTCTGCCAGCGAAAACCGGCTCTTGATCTCTGCGGGCTGGTCCTTCACTGTTTCCAGGGTGGCCAGATCCGGCCCCCATGCCTTGAGTTTGACACCCCTGGTCTATCTCTTTCACAAGCACCTTCAGTGGTGACCTTGATGTTTGCCAGGCTCTCACAGTTCCACACACACATTCTCAGCATTCTGTTTCCCCCTTCCTTCCCCCCAGTTCATTGGCATGTTGAAAAGCATTAAGGTTTGAAAGAAGCAAAGCAGTTCAGTCTTGACACCAGAGTCACTTGACAATGAGATGAGAGATATATAAACCTAAAAAATATAAAACAAATACATAACATAAAAACTATAACTATAGCTTGAAGATCAGCATCTCTTTACCCCCTTTTTCTGATTTTTTAACTCTCTGGTTTGATGGAAAGTACTATGAACCTTTGCATCTATTATAAAACAAAGAAAAATCAGAGGACCTAATAAAGGCATAGACTCTGTGAATGTTGGATTTTTTTTTTGGGCTTAACACAGCTACCGTAGCTTTTTCTGTCAAGGGATGAGAGCATCAGCTTCTCTGGTCATATTAGTTGGGCCTGAGTAGAATCAGAGTTCCAAACTTTTGCAAGCAAAGTATTATCTATCTCTGCTTTAGGATTTCTGATTTCACTAGAAAGTTACTTGGTTCTGCCAATGCTGTGTTTTTCCAACTTCCCACTTAAATTACCAGCCTGAAACAATCTATAAGCACTTCCACATTAACTATTTATAGTCTATCACTGCTATCCTGCAATGATATAGCACCAATGTGGAAAGGTGGATGATGCTATAAATTGCTCATGTGGAAATTTTAGATGTCTTCTGCAGAGCAGTAGCTAGGCACACTCCTCATAGAGCAATTCTGTGCAAAGAGAGAGATTAGTTTTTTAAAAAGTTTGTTGTAGCAGTTAAAGGTACTGGATTAGAAAGCAGGAGATATGGAATTTTGGTCCTGCCATAGGGGTGACTTTGGGATAGACAGTCTCTCTCAGGCCTAAAAATATTAGAATCAAGGAACCATCAAGACATTCCTACTAACACTGAAAGGCAAACCATTTATATATAAACAGAGAGCAAGCCTCACTATCCCATAACCCTGATGATGTTACCTAGATGGGTCATGAGATGTCTACAAGAAAGCAAGTAAGCCCAGAGAGCACCAAGGATCCCAAAAAATGCTGGATCTCCAATATGGCTTTATTTTTTTTAGATTTGAAGAAGTTGTACAGATCAGAATATATTTATGAAAATATCTCCATTCACCTATCCAATTTTTCTGATTGAAGCTGCTACTTCTCCTTGGGAATGCTGGAATATTCCAGGAAACCTTTGGGCAGATGGAAGTTTCAAGGAACAGTCAAATTTGAAAATCTCTGCCTAGACTGGTGTTTCTTATCCTTGGCAACCTTAAGATGTGAGGACTTCAAACTTAGAATAGAATAGAATAACAGAGTTGGAAGGGACCTTGGAGGTCTTCTAGTCCAACCCCCTGCCCAGGCAGGAAACCCTACACCACTTCAGACAAATGGTTATCCAATATCTTCTTAAAAATTTCCAGTGTTGGAACATTCACAACTTCTGGAGGCAAGTGGTTCCACTGATTAATTGTTCTAACTGTCAGGAAATTTCTCCTTAGTTCTAAGTTGCTTCTCTCCTTGATTAGTTTCCAACCATTGCTTCTTGTTCTACCCTCAGGTGCTTTGAAGAATAGCTTGATTCCCTCTTCTTTGTGGCAGCCCCTGAGATATCGGAACAATGCTATCATGTCACCCCAGTCCATCTTTTCATTAAACTGGACATACCTAGTTCCTGCAACAGTTCCAGAACCCTGGCTGGGGAACTCTGGAAGTTGAAGTCCACACAACTTAAAGTTGTTGAGTTTGAGAAGCACTGGCCTAGTCTGTTACAGTTAGTGTTCAATCCTTCCCTCTTGGAATTGCGTTTCCTCTTTAAAAGAAAATGCTTCAAGTCTCCATGAGAATTATGGGCATCTCATGGGGGCCTTTTTGTACCTAGAGATGGTCTTCTAAATTTAAGATATCCAGGGAACTAATGCAGTTTTTCTCAGGTGTAAAGTGACTTGGTTCTTTGTATTGTCTCTTTATTTGCAATAGGAAAAATAGATCTCCCCCCCTCCCCAGTCTTTGGGTTATTCAGATAGGGTGCAGAACGTGAAAGTAATTGGATGGAAAACATTTCATATCAGCTGGCTTTTAAATACATACATTGAGAGGAGACTAATTAGGCTCTGAAGTCTAATGCTAAGTGGTTTATAATGACAGCCTATATAAAGAAGACCTATAAACATTCTGGAAAGATTTTCTGTCCAATCTCTTGTCTCTCTGCTGGGAAAGAAGATATATTTCGCCGAAGGTGGCTACATTTTTTCCCTCTTTCCTGACAAAAGATCTGGAAAATTAAGGCAAAGCTTTGTAAAACATGAGGTCTCTGTCCATTAGACAGTTGTTAAAGGCAGAGACTTTTGATAAGGAAGACTAGTTGGTACCATTAGTCCCAGAGGTGGGTTTCAGCAGGTTCTGATCAGTTCTGGAGAACCGGTAGTGGAAATTTTGAGTAGTTTGGAGAACCAGTAGTAAAAATTCTGACTGGCCCCACCCCCATCTATTCTCTGCCTCCCAAGTCCCAGCTGATCGGGAGGAAATGGGGATTTTGCAGTAACCTTCCCTTGGATTGGGGAGGGAATCGAGATTTTACAGTAACCTTCTCCTGGAGTGGGGTGGGAATGAAGATTTTACAGTATCCTTCCCCTGCCACGCCCACCAAGCCACGCCCACCAAGCCATGCCATGCCCACCAAGCCTCACCCACAGGACCGGTAGTAAAAAATTTTGAAACCCACCACTGATTACTACATGAACAAATAAATACTTTGCATCCCTAAAATCACAGAATTGGTGACAATCTGGAGAGGCCAGAAGGTATATGTGGACTCCTTGGTGTTTTCTGAGCTTGGTTGTTTTACTTGCACATATTTCATTATTCTGCATTACCTAGCACTGATGATATTACCTAGTTAGGGAATGAAATGTCTGCAAGAAAACAACCCAGATCAGAAAGCACCAAGGACTCTACAGTTCAACCCTGAGCTATTGTACATATATTCTCTTCTATTGGAACAGAAGGGATCTACTCGGGGTCAAGCTAAGAAAGAAGGATGTATCCCAGTTATCTCTGGGAACCAACAACCTGCTTTGCATAGTGGTGAAATCCAAATTTTTTTACTACCGGTTCTGTGGGCATGGCTTGGTGGTCGTGGTGTGGCTTGGTGGGCATGGCAGGGGAAGGATACTGCAAAATCTCCATTCCCACCCCAATCCAGGGGAAGGATACTGCAAAATCTCCATTCCCTTCCCACTCTGGGGCCAGCCAGAGGTGGTATTTGCTGGTTCTCCAAATTACTCAAAATTTCCGCTACCGGTTCTCCAGAATCTGTCAGAACCTGCTGGATTTCACCCCTGGCTTTGCAGTTGATCAATCTCAACTAGTCTGGCAAAGAGAAATTATTCCAAATTATGGTCTGATACATCTCAAGAGAATCATCTTACTCCTCAGCAGGAGAATTCTGATATGCTGAAACTTTTGTGGTTGCGTTCGAATTAATCTTTACTCCTATGGGCTGCGTGAACAAGTCCCTGCAGTCTTCTTGGCAAGATTTCTTGGAGGTGGTTTGCCCTTGCCTCCTTCTAGGTGATGAACTCTCGGAATTCATCAGCCAAATCTCTTTCTAGGTGCTGAGAGAAAATGACTGGCCCAAGGTCATTCAGCTATTTCTGTGCTCAAGGCAGGAATAGAATTCACTTTCTTCTCCTTTATAGCAGGGGTGGTATTCACTTACCTTTGCTACTGGTTCGCAAATGTGAGCGCCGAAGAGGTTGTAGAAAAAATGCTTTTAAAAGTTAAAAAAAAAAGTTGGCCACGCCCACCCAGTCACATTACCCCCACCACCACCAAGCCACGCCCATAGAACCGGTAGTAACAAATTTTACATTTTACCACTAGTTTAAAGAAATCAGCAGAGCAAAGATTTTTTTTTTAAAAAAAGGCCTGCAACTATTATTTAATGTTAGGCTTTGTTGACATTTTCAAGGAAAGAAAGCACAGGGACGATACCTGAAGCATGGAGTGAGATGCTTTATGTTACACCTGCAGGGTTTTTTTTTCCCAAGCCGAATTGTCTCTACATTCATGTCTTATGTAGACTTGACCTAATCCTGCTCCCAACAGGATGAGGAAGTGTTGAGAAAAAGGACCTGCCAATCTTGGTTCAGAAAGCCAGGCAGGGTAATTAATGTAGTGAATTGATCTTGTCAGTAATTGCCACTTCAGATCCTCTCCAAGGCCATTTGTTTACTTCCAGACATCCACTCCAGAAAATCATGGAGTGGTTTTCTTCGTGTAGTAAAGTAGTTCTCAAGTTACAATGGGGTGATCGTTCTCCACGATTGTTGTTTCCGCTTAGAAGGCAATCAAGCTGATTTCTGATGATCATGAAAATGCCCTTTAGCAGCGAGGCACATGTACATGACAAATAATTTAATGGCTGCCTTTATGAAGGTTAATTTTTCTTGCTTCATACAGGGTAATTTTTGAATGTCACCTACATTCCCAGTAGTAACCATTCTGTAATGATGATTACTAGCTGTGGTGACGCAGTGGTTAGAATGCAGTATTGCAGGCTAATTCTGCCGACTGCCAGGAGTTCAATTCTCACCGGCTCAAGGTTGATTCAGCCTTCCATGTTTCTGAGGTCAGTAAAATGAGGACTGAGATAGTTGGGGGCACTCTGCTCAACTACCACTTAGAGAGGGGTATAAACCAGGGGTGAAATCCAGCAGGTTCTGACAGGTTCTGGAGAACCAGTAGCAGAAATTTTGAGCAGTTCGGAGAACCGGTAGTGGAAATTTTGAGTAGTTCAGAGAACCAGCAAATACCACCTCTGGCTGGCTCCAGAGTGGGATGGGAATGGAGATTTTGCAATATCCTTCCCCCAGGAGTGGGGAGGGAATGGGGATTTTGCATTATCCTTCCCCTGGAGTGGGGTGGGAATGGAGATTTTGCAGTATCCTTCCCCTGCCATGCCCACCAAGCCATGTCCACCAAGCCACACCATGTCCACCAAGCCACGCCCACAGAACTGGTAGTAAAAAAAATTGGATTTTACCACTGGTATAAACCCTCTCTAACCCAGGATTCCCTGGGCTCAATCCCTAGTCCCTAGTCACCTCACGACTGGACTACTGTAGTGTGTTCTAGATAGGGCTACTTTTGAAGAGTATTCAGAAGCTACACTGGTACGAAGTGCAGCAGCATAGGTAATCTTGGAGGCCATAAGAATGGTCCCTGTAACACCACTACTCTGCGAGCCATGGTGGTGCAGTGGTTAGAATGCAGTACTGCAGGCTAACTTGCTGCTTACTCCAAGAGTTCGATTCTGAGTGGCTCAAGGTTGATTCAGCCTTCCATTCTTCCAAATTTGGTAAAATGAGGACCCAGATTGTTGGGGGTAATAGGTTGACTCTGTAAACCTCTTAGAGAGGGCTGTAAAGCTCTATGAAGTTGTATATAAATGTTTTGACTTAGGCTTCCCCAGCAGTACGAAGCCGAGTCCTCATCCCGATAAACCCCTTTTATTTAATTTACAGTGAATTCCTCTCCAGCAAAGTTTTTCCTCTTCCACAGTCTTTCAGGATAGTTCACAATTACTGACCTTTATCAGGCTTGGAGAATGGCCAGGCTGATATCTTTCAGATGCCGCAATACTTGGCAAGAATGCAGGAATGAACTAATTGTCTCCTGCAAACTCCACTCCCCTTTCGCTCCTCTTTTATTCCCTCTGGGAGGGGCCATTCATCATCCACCAGTGGCCTTACTTCCAAGTCGACCCTTGTTCTTTAGCTGTTCCCTTCGTCTGGCAACTCTGCACATGCACACACTGGGAACAGGCTCCAGCTGTTCATCTACCTCACTGATGTCTGACGCCAAAGGCAGCTGATAACTGGCATGCGGCCCTGGTCCCCTCTCTGCCTCTGACACAGAGCCCTCCCCAGACTCCAGGACTGGCCCATGTTCCTCCCCAACCTCCTCACTGTCCGAATCTGCTGCCAGATCCGCTGGCCACTGGCAGGCCACAACAGGAAGTCCAAGTGCTATTGCTATTGGTTACCAATCTGCTTCTGGGTGCAATTCAAGGTGTGGGTGATCACCTTTAAAACCCTACATGGCATGGGTCCAAGTTACTTGAGAAACCATCTCATTCCACTGGGTTTGGCCCGTACCACTCATGCTGGCAGAGGAGGCATATTGCAGGTCCCATCAGCCTGATTATTCCAGCTGGTGGGGTCCAGGAGAAGGACCTTCTCTGCTGTGGCTCCTGCCCTCTGGAACATCTTGTCCCCCCAGTGTGAAGTTGGCACCAACCCTTTTATCTTTTCATAAGGGCCTAAAGATGTGGCTTTGCCAGTCAGTTTGGGGCCGCAGTGAGGGATCAGCGCAATGGAGGTGATTGATTGAGTAATAACAGATCCCACCTCTCCCCCATTCCACCTCCACCCTCCCCATGTGTCTTTGGTGTTCATGTTCGTTTTTAAACTTTTTTATGTTTTAGCTTATATGTAACAGTAAGCCACTCAGAGTTACCCTGTGATATGATGGGAGGCCAATAAATTTAATAAATAAATAAATAAATAAATAAATAAATTTTTTTTAATTGAATTTATATACCGCCCTTCTCCCCGAAGGGACTCAGGGTGGTGAACAGCCGAAAATTAAAATAACATACAATATAAAAGTTAAGATAACTGAATGAATGAATGAATGAATGAATGAATGAATGAATGAATGAATAAGCAAGCTGGATGGATGGGTGGATGCAGGAGTGGGCTTCAGATCCTTTAGCAATGGATTCGCTGCCCTGTTGCTGGGTGGATGTGGCCATAGTGGGAGTGGCCTAGTCGGCCACCTGCACCATGGTGGGGGAGGGGCGTTTTTCACCCTCCCCATGCTCCAGAGGGTTTCTTTGAGCCTCCGGGAGGGCAAAAACTGCTGCCACCGGGGTCCGGAGGCCCTCTGGAGGCTGTTTCCGGACTTCCAGAACCTCTGGTAGGTCTATTTTTTGCCATCCCAGACCCTCTGTGTGGCCCCTGCACTTACCTGGAATGATGAACGGGCTGCGTGGAGACTCCTGGGAGGGGCAGGGTGGGGTGGGCATGGCCAGCCAGGGGTGGCATTTGGGGGTTTGCCGAACTCCCGGCGATCCTCGGCTAGAGGATTGCCCAAACCCTGCCAAACATCCAGGAGCCCACCCCTGGATGGATGGAAGGAAGGAAGGAAGGAAGGAAGGAAGGAAGGAAGGAAAGAAAGAAAGATAGAAAGAAAGAAAAGAAAAGAAAAGAAAAGAAAAGAAAAGAAAAGAAAAGAAAAGAAAAATTAATAAAAGAAAGCACTATGAAGGGGTATATAAGTCTAAGTGCTATTGCTATTACTAACCTGATAGACTGAGAAATTTGATTTTCCTTAACCACCTTACTGTTTTGATGGTGGCCCTGAATAAGAATGTTCGCTCTGTTGACAACGAAGGAGCGCTAGAATGATTCTGTAATCACAGTAATTGTTCTCCACTCACCATGCTGTATCAGTTATGATTCCAGATATGCTGTCCACTGGAGAAAAGGGGCTTTTGACAGATGGATCTTTCTAGGGACAAAGATAGTCCAGTGGTCACTACCGCTGGACCAAAAATTGGTTGATGTCCTTATATGCTCTGTTCTTCAAAAGATAAAAATCAAAGGCTATTACAGAAGATGGAGACATAATGGCTTACACTAAATCATAATCTCTATCCTGTCAAGAAAGGACTATGCAATTATAACACCTAGACTGATAAAATAAAAGTAGAGGATGCCAACAGGAACTTCCTAGGAAAACATGTCATTAAAAAAAAGGAGAGATTAATGGATTCTCTTCAAGAACTGCTACAACTATGCAAACAATGTAAGACACCTTTGAAGCAAAATAAATTTGATTATGACAGATATAAGTGGAATGAGTCAGATGCAGCAGTCAATGAGAAACACGGCCATAAATCTGGGGACTTAATTGGATTCAATTCTGAAATAAACAGTTTTAGAATGCAGAGCCTGGGTGAATTAGAGAGGTATCATTTTTTTCCTGACATTTTTGACAATCCTCTGATAAAATCAACATTTTCCTCTATAATTGCCAGTGACTGCTTCAAAATTGGCAAAGATTTAATTTGGTTTGTTAAACCATGGAGGGATCTATACTGTATGTAATATAGAATGTAATATTTTCTATATATGTATATGTATACATACTGAATAGGGACACAGTGGCTCACTGGCTAAGACACTGAGTTTGTCAATTGAAAGGTCAGCAGTTCAGCGGTTCGAATCCCTAGTGCCGTGTAATGGGGTGAGCTTCCCTTACTTGTCCCAGCTTCTGCCAACCTAGCAGTTCGAAAGCACGTAAAAAATGCAAGTAGAAAAATAGGAACCACCTTTGGTGGGAAGGTAACAGCATTCCATGTGCCTTTGGCATTTAGTTATGACCACGAAGACGTCTTCGGACAGCACTGGCTCTTTGACTTTGAAACAGAGATGAACACTGCCCCCTAGAGTCGGGAACGACTAGCACATATGTGCGAGGGGAACCTTTACCTTTACTATACATACTATATGTATATGAATATCTATGTCTATGCCTATGCTTATGCCTATTCCCATTCCTACGTGTATATGTATATGTATATGTATATGTATATGTATATGTATATGTATATGTATATGTACTGTATATATGAAGTATACACACACACACCATAATCCACAGTGGTGCTTATTTTAGTTGCCAATTTCTTTATACACATAAATAATATCATAGCATTTTTATAGGGTGGTTAAATTATTTTATTCAATTTAAATTAATTTGTTCAAATTTTTATAAAGAAAGATTAGAGCCAAATCAGCTGATTAAATGTAGTCTCCAACATGTACAATAAGTATCTTCTCTATGTTGGAACAGCGGCAAGAAGAAAATACTGATTTTTGTATGAGAATCTGTCAACTTTTATAAAGGGACATCCACATCCGATCACTCTTTTATTCTAAGCATTTAATCTAATATACAAAAGGCCCTTCAAAGAACCTCTCTGGTGGTTTTTGTGTATCTGTTTCTGCCTTTGATTCAGTGGATAATCATGGTTGAGACATCTCAGTTTAACCGTATATTTTTAACAATATACTAGGAATACAAATACAACCCCACAGAGCACTAACAAACACTAATAGAATAGAATAACAGAGTTGGAAGGGACCTTGGAGGTCTTCTAGTCCAACCCCCTGCTTAGGGGGGGTTGGACTATACCATTTCAGATAAATGGTTGTTCAATCTCTTCTTAAAAACCTCCAGTGTTGGAGCATTCACAACTTCTGGAGACAAGTCATTCCATTTATTAATTGTTCTAACTGTCAGGAAATTTCTCCTCAGTTCTAAGTTGCTTCTCTCCTTGATTAGTTTCAACCCATTGCTTCTTGTCCTACCCTCAGGTGCTTTGGAGAATAGCTTGGCTCCCTCTTCTTTGTAACGATCTCCCCTAGTCCTTCTTTTCATTAAACTAAACATAACCAATTCCAGCAGCCGTTCTTCATATGTTTTAGCCTCCAGTCCCCTAATCATCTTTGTTGCTCTTCTCTGTACTCTTTCTAAAGTCTCAACGTCTTTTTTACCTTGTGGTGACCGAAACTGGATGCAGTATTCCAAGTGTGGCCTTACCAAGGCATTATAAAGTGGTATTAACACTTCTCGTGATCTTGATTCTAACCCTCCAACAAAAGCATAAAGCAAGGCTTTTTATTGATCCCTATTTTTAATATATCGGTACAATGGAATGAAAATTTTTGTCTTCTATGCCAGCGCACTAGACTTTTGATTTTGTGAGTTTCAGTTCAGTAGCTTTCAGTGTAAAAGACAAAATTTATATTTTGGTTAATAACAAATTTTACCTCAGTAACAGAGAAAGTGTGTGCTTAAATGTTACTTGCATTAAATGTTATGTGCATTACATATTGGTTAGATTTGTTATCACCACCCCACTGCAAAAGACAAATTTAGATGCATTCTCCATACATTACATGTTAATGTATGTGTTTATATAATTTGTGTCACTTTACATATATTATGACCAGCGTATGCCTATTTACTATTTCGTGGCCATTTCGTTTATTACCCTTTCTCTCCATTAGACCTTTAAACCAAAGTTTTATGGTAATCTGATGGATGCTGAAAAGAAATGGATTCTTCACATTGAAGGTGCCCATTCAACCTGAGAGGCTTCCTTGGAGAAGAAAGAAACTTTCAAGAATAGATTTAGGTATAGAGGAAAGGGTGGGAAAGCAGAAGTCTATCAAATATCATGTTGGATTTTCGATAGCCTACAAAAAAAGCAGTGGCGGAATTAAATTGTTTTTTACTACCAGTTCTGTGGGTGTGGCTTGGTGGGCATGGCAGGGGAAGGATACTGCAAAATCTCCATTCCCACCTCATCCAGGAGAAGGATATTGCAAAATCTCCATTCCCACACCACTCCTGGGGGAAGGATATTGCAAAATCTCCATTCCCTCCCCACTCTGGGGCCAGCCAGAGATGGTATTTGCTGGTTTTCCAAATTACTCAAAATTTCCGCTACCGGTTCTCCAGATCCTGTCAGAACCTGCTGGATTTCACCCCTGAAAAAAAGGTAGTTTTTTTCACTAAAATGCCTCCTCCTAAATTTGGGGACAAACTACTATTCTGACAGAAATGCATGAGAATTGTAAATTATTTTGACAGCTACTATGCAAAATAGTATTTTAGAAATTATTACCTGGTCTTCAACCATTTAGAAAGGGGGTTGCTTTGAAATTGATTTCTATATTTCACCATTAACCAGCTAGTATAGCCCAACTGGGAGTAACAGATAGGCCCATCCAGGGAGATAAAAATAGCTGAAAAGCTTTTTTTCTTAGATTTAAAATCCTACGTTAAATTAGAAACTTTAACTTATCCGAGATGTTTCTGCTGAAGTTCCTGGTGTATTACCTCAGGAATTTTGTAGTTACTTCATTGTAATTAGTCTTGCTTTAATTATTGGTTTATATCTTATGTAAAATATTTAACTTTACATTTTGCTTTACATTGTTCCTTAAATTTAAACATGAATGCTGATTTAGGTCAGTGGTTTCTGCAAGAAAGGGAAATTTGTAAACTATCCCTGTGATCAGAATTGTTGTCCTCAGGGAAAAAGATGCAGGCAGCAGGCATAACCACGCCTCCTCTTCTCCACGGAAAAATCTCTCTCCACGGAACCGATCCCTGGTAGCCAAAAGGCTGGGGGCCACTGCTTTAAAATGTTTTCCACATTGGAGAGATACAATGGGGTAGTGGTTACAGTGCTGGAACAGTTGTAGGAAAGGCCATGCTTAAATCAGGTTTATAACCATGGGAACATATTGATGGCTCTGAGCCAGCTCAGCTCAGCTTAGCTCAGCCTATTTCACAAAGATATTGCAAAAAAAGGAAAAAAAATCGAGGAGGAAGTCCTAGACCAGTGATCCGAGTGCCCAAAGCGTGCACGAATGCATGCGTGTGTGCCGAACCCCCAAAATGCAATGCGAGCGCCCCCCATGCATGTGCCCCAGCCCTCCCCGTGCATGCACCCCACCCCACCCATGCCCCGTTTTGGCTTCCAGGCTGGTGCAGGAGGCTTTCCAGGCCCAAAACGGGGCACGGGAGGGGGAGGCCTCGCACTGCACCCCGGTGCCCCGTTTTGGCTTTCAGGTTGGTGCAGGAGGCTTTCCAGGCCCAAAACAGGGCACAGGGGGTCACACGCACATGAACTCCCAAATGCAATGCGAGTGTCCCGCGTGCATGCGCGCATCACCCGCATGTGCCCCGCCCCCTGCGCATGCACGGCAGAGACCAGCTGGCTGGTGGGAGTCATGCGCACATGCGTGGTAGAGCTGTACTGGGGAGACGGCTGGCATGCCCTCAGAGAGGGCACAGCATGCCACCTGTGGCACGTGTGCCATAGGTTCGCCATCAGGGTCCTAGACTATACCCTCTTGAGGTCTTGGAAGAAAGATAGAAGAGTTACTATTAATACATTAATAAAGGCTCCATCATTAATGATCAATTAACAATTAACTGACATCGTGATGAATTCATTCTAGGAGCAACAAGCTATGAATAAGTAATGAATGTCTGAGTGTATTTTTTAATAAATCACTTGCATGGAATTCTCACAAGGAGGCAGTGAAGAATGAAGTCTGTGCTACAATAGAAGAGATACTCCATTTTCCCTCCCTCCCTCCGAGAATGGATGATTGGTGGAACTAGCCCTTTAAATCCTTGCCTGGAAAGCTGAGAGATTTAGGAAGCAAGCCACAAGAAGACTCTTGAGATTCTGAAAAAAAAAAGAAGAAGAAGAAGTTCATCAGGCAAAGGTCCCAGCAGTGCTGCTACAGAGAGAAACTGCCTCACGACCTACAACAATGAGATTTAATAAATCAATATTATAATATCGAGAGAGGTGGCTTTAAATGCCAGGGTACTGTTTACCAATTTATGTTATCAAGAACAGTTGAGATCAGAAAACTGGGCTCAAATTTGTCAATCAATACCAGATCTGTATTCTATTAGCCCTGCCCGAATGAAGAACACGGAGCTCACCAGATTTATGATTATGACTCTATGACTGACTTGGAAATCATCAGCAGGCCTCATTCTTTGGGTGGTATAATAAATTCAAATCCAATCAGGTTAATCCACCTTGTCTGTAAAAGCTAAACTTCCTTTAGCTGACGACGGCTTTTGCTGACCTGAGGTTTCAGCCCATCTGTATGGCAGCCCTAGATGGGAAGTTCTCTTATCTTTTCTTGTATTTAAAATAAATGTATCTTAATTGTAAATGTAGCTTTTCCAGTGAAGTAAATAAAAACAGTTTGCTTTATTTACTCTCCTATCAATCGCTGAGATCCAAAAAGGATTCGGTTGCATGCAGCTCCTTGTCACTCATGGCTACAAAATGAGTGATTGAATACAAGGCTGGCGTGAGCTTATGAAATATGGATTTTCATGAAATGCGTGTGGCTGTAGCTATAACCAATATATTGCTGTTTTCTACAGCATTAGTATTGCTTTCAGTCCTTTGCAGCCTGGAAAAGCTTGGGTGTCACAAAAAGGATCCTAGAGAAGCAGATATGACTGCATGTTTTCCAGTCCTGAGCTTTATGCAAGAGGTCTTCAAAATTCAACAACGGAGACCTCTAATACTGGAGGAAATAACAGGAGAAAGAGAAGACAATTACATATTTTTAAAA
Organism: Arizona elegans; assembly: GCA_022577455.1. Taxonomy (NCBI): domain Eukaryota; kingdom Metazoa; phylum Chordata; class Lepidosauria; order Squamata; family Colubridae; genus Arizona; species Arizona elegans. Next base: position 82,065,879 of record JAKOOJ010000008.1, read on the forward strand.
ATGTGGAGTACTCAGATTTTCAAAAGCATCCCCCAAATCTAGTAAATGAATGAAACTTGCTTCCCTCCCCCCTGCGTTAACAATGGAGTCTAACAATGAAAGCCAACCCAGAATTTTAATCCCATATTATGTATGTGTGTGTGTATGTGTGTGTGTGTGTGTGTGTGTATGTATGTATGTATGTATGTATGTATGTATGTATGTATGTATGTATGTATTTATGAATAGATTAGGATAGGATAGGATAGGATAGGATAGAATAGAATAGAATAGAATAGAATAGAATAGAATAGAATAGAATAGAATAGAATAGAATAGAATTCTTTATTGGCCAAGTGTGATTGGACACACAAGGAATTTCTGTGTGGTGCATAAGCTCTCAATGTGCACACACACACACACACACCCCAACAACAACAAAGTGATAGGCCATAGAACATAAATCATAGTTACACTCTAAATAAATAGATGATAGATAGATAGATAGATAGATAGATAGATAGATAGATAGATAGCCACCCATTTTATCCCAGTTCCTTAATTTAATTAAATTAATCATATTTCTATGTCGCTCAACTCCCAAGGGACCCTTAGCTTAATTCCAAGCCAATTTGGTTCTTGATGGGTTTACTCTTTCTCAGGCAGAGCTGGGATGTGATCTTTTTGCCCAGTTGAGACTCGTGAACAAGATATGACCACATTTGAGTAAGGAGTTATGTCCTCACCACCTTGTCGTTGGATTAATATACTGCACATTTTGTGGGGCTGATTTTGACGATGACTCAAAAACTTTGGCTGATCTAAAATGCAGCCAAACTGGTTTTAATAGAATAGCACTTATATTATAGAGGAGTGAACAAGAGCAGCGTGGTGGCCTAACGGTGAAGATACTCGCCTCCCACTCAGAACGTTGAGAGTTCAATCCTAGGTAGCGGCAGATGTTTCTCTCCTAACAAAAAAAAAAAAAAAAAAATCTGCTGCAAACTCTGCATAGGCATCAGGAAGGGCATCCAGCCAGTAAATGCTCAGCTCCATCCAGTCTCCCTGACTCTACCGTGAATTAAGGGATTACAGGGTCCTAAAAAGGGAGTTTTATTACAGAGGAGTAAAGAGATGGTCTTGAAGAAAGAATTTAACAATGCTTATATATATATATAAATTTAGCCATGAAAGGGAGGAGAAACGGAGGAAAAATCTCAAGCTTTCTTATTGTGGTTCTATTATAGAAGAGGGAATTGAGAGAATCTCTGTCAAGTTTTCAAGGTTCTGTTATGACACTCTACAACAATAGGAATCTTTGTGAAGTCTCTTTCCTGACCTGGACTACCCAAAAGAACTGATATATATTGCGGGAACTACACGAGTTACCTATAGGTGTCCAGATACAACTCAAAGGACTGCTCATGATCTTTACAGGTCATCCTCATTTAATGACTGCCTTATTTAGCAACATCACCATTATGGTTATGATGGTAATGAAAAGTTCACTTTATGACCTTCAAAGGTCATGTAAAGCAAAGGAAAGCTGAGATAAGAACATATGCACAGTTACGATTTCACTTAGTGACCACTTTGCTCAACAACCAAATTGCTGGCCCCAATGACAGTTACTTGTATAGACTTCCTTTATGGCTTGAGCCCTCAATATCTGTTAGTTTGTCTTCTCCAACCAGTCTGCCTGTCCTGTGTCCTTGTAATTGTACAGTATGTGAGAATAACCTTGGGAGACCAGGTGAAGAGGTGCTGCCTAGGCCTAGGGTAGTAGTCAAATAAGATGGACCAACAAAATGGGCGGAGTGAGAGGCTAGAAGAGACCATCGCTAAATTCTTGAGGTGGGAAAATGTTTTATTAATCCGAAGAAGAGTATTTGGGTTTATTACAAGGATTGATAGGAAATGTCTTTTCAAGATCAAATCCAAGACAAATATAGCAAATCCAACAATCACCGTGTTCTTTTTTCTTTCTTTCTTTGCTAAGCAGAGATAACTTCTTTCAAACTTTTCCCAGTTACTTCCTTTCTTTCATTGCATGACAACATTCTTCTTTCCCTCTCCTAGAAGTTTGCTTGTTGCATGCTTAGTTCTTGAGCTGTAAAGGTGATGGCAGGAGATTTGCAAGTTTCTGTCAATGTTGCTTTACAATAAAGTAGAATTAGCGTATCTGGCTAATGTTTCCTGTTCGGTCTATTTGGTAATATTGACAGTCCTTCATCTTTTGATTTCTTCTCCTGCCTGTGAGATTAGGCCAAAAGCAGAGTTATCCAACACTATTGGGTATAAGAATGGCCTCTATTCAAGGGGGGAGCACTGCCGCCTTATTCAAGGAAGGCACCGACACTCCCTTTGTTTAGAGAGAAAAGAAGCGAAGGAAATGTGTGCATGAGTCTCTATCTGTGTCTGCTATTTTTCAAATGTTCTTCTTAGAAATAGCAATAGCACTTAGACTAGGGGTGAAATGCTCCTGGTTCGGACTAGATCGCCCGATCCGGTAGCGATGGAGGTGGGTGGTTCAGAGAACCGGTAGCAAAAATCCCTGCCCCCCGCCATGCGCAGCTGAGACACACAATCATCAGAGGCTTTTTTTTTTTACTTTTAAAAGCATTTTTTCTACAACCTCTTCGGCCGAAAAAATGCTTTTAAAAGTAAAAAAAAAAAGCCTCTGATGATCACACGGCTCAGCTGGGATCGTCAAAGGCTTTTAAAAGCATCTTTTCTACAACCTCTTCAGAGGTTGTAGAAAAAATGCTTTCAAAAGGCTCTAACGATCCCAGCTGAGTTGCCTGATTGGCAGAGGCTTTTTTTCTTTTAAAAGCCTCTGACGATCCAAGCTGAATTGCTTGATCGTCAGAGGCATTTAAAAGAAAAAAACCCTCTGCCGATCAGGCAACTCATCTGGGATCGTCAGAGGCTTTTGAAAGCATTTTTTTACAACCTCTTCACCGAAGAGGTTGTAGAAAAAATGCTTTTAAAAGTAAAAAAAAAATAATTGTCCACACCCACCCAGTCACATTAACCCCCCCCACACCAAGCCATGCCCACAGAAGCGGTAGTAACAAATTTTAGATTTCACCACTGACTTAGACTTATATACCACTTTACACTGCTTTACAGCCCTCGCTAAGTGGTTTACAGATTCAGCATATTGCCCCACCCCCAATCTGGGTCCTCATTTTACCGACTTCAGAAGGATGGAAGGCTGAGTCAAGCTTCAGCCTGGTGAGATTTGAACTGCCAAACTGCAAGCAGCCGGCAGTCAGCAGAAATAGTCTAATCATTGTGCCACCGTGGCTCATAATGCTGGTAGTTGAAAAAAAGTACTGAAAGAAAAAGGAAGCTTATTACTACACTTTCTCTTCCTTGTTGTGTGATGCCACTTGAGACAAATCTGAGGCTTTTCTGTGCAAAGTAAAATGAAGGTTCTCTGGGGCTCCCAGATCTAGGCTGCAAAAATGCAGATGGCTGATAGATGGCAGCAAAGAATTACTTTTCTTGCCCCCTAGCAGTCATCCAGATTTTTGCAGTTCAGATTTTGTAGATCTATAAATCAATTTTAGGTAGGGGTGGGCTTCAAAAATTTTAACAAGGGGTTCTCTGCCTGGTTGGTGGGTGGGCATGGCCATGTGGGTGTGGCCTAGACAGCCTCCTGCACCACAGGGGGGGACAGAAAATGACAACCATGGTGTCTCCTTTGTGGTGGCTGGAAGGTCTATAAAGATTGTAGCTTCCTCTAGTCACCCTTGATCACATGATGTGGTCCATGATGAGGTATCTTCTGGCTGAGCATGGAATGCTGGGCTGTGGGAACCAGAATTTCTGTAAATAAGATGCTGGATATTCGTATCTAGCATTCAACTGTTAAAATAACAATGCAAGTAGCCCTCTACTTATGACCACTTGCTTAGTGACCACTTGAAGTTCCAACGTGTCTACCTGGAGGCTACTTATGACCCAGATTTGAAGTTCTGACAGACCGCCAGTTTCTTGCAGTCATGTGACCAAATTTTGGGCATTCAGCAATCAGGCTGCATTTATGGCTATTTGTGCAATGTTCTACAGCCATGTGACTATGATTTATGATGGTTTAGCCAAAACCTGGCATTTACTACAGAGTTTTTTTGGGAAAAACCGTGCCCATAGTGGATCGTTGGTTTGTTTAATGACCATGGATTCACTTAATGACCACCCCAAGAATTGCAAACAAAATAACTCATTATTGGTCTTCACACTATACAACTATCACAACATCCCCATGGTCATGTGATCAAAATTTGAACACTTGACAATCAGCATGTGTTCATAAGCGTTGCAGGTCATGTGATTCTCATTTTCATTCTCACTTTCCAGCTGGTTTCCAACAAGCAAAGTCAATGGGGGAAGCTAGATTCACTTAACAACCACATGATTCACTGAGCAACCGGTCACATCCACCCAACTCACTAGAGCGGGGAGGCAAGGAATGTTGCAGGTCCCGTCCCCTAAGGAGGTACATCTGGTGGAACCCAGAAGAAGGGCCTTCTCCATAGTGACTCCTTCCCTCCGGAACATCATCCTTCCAGAAATTAGACTGGCCCCATTCTGACACTCTTTTGTAAGGCCCTGAAGACGTGGTTTTGCAAGCAGGTCTGGGGACCCCAGAGTGGGATGAAGCCCATTAAATGGTTAATTTGAGTGTGTGTTATTGCTGAGGGGGTGGTGGTGGGGTTATTATTTTTAAAAACTTTTTATTATTTTTTAAAAATAATATGTTTACTATATTGTGTTTTTATTATCAGTAAGCCACTTAGAGTTTGCTGTGAGTAGGCTATATCAATCAATCAATCAATCAATCAATCAATCAATCAATCAGAATAGAGCTGGAAGGGACCTTGGAGATCTTCCAGTCCAACCCCCTACTCAAGCAGGACACCCTATATCATTTCAGCCAAGAGTCTGTCCAGTCTCTTCTTAAAAACCTCCAGTGATGAAGCACCCACGATTTCTGAAGGCAAAGCTGTTCCACTGATTAATTGTCCTCACTCTTAGGAAGTTTCTCCTTAATTCTAAATCTTCTCCCTTTTAAAATTTTTAGATTTAAATTTTATTCACTAATTTTAATTTGTTTAATTATGGGATATTTTTAAAATTGAGCCAAATTGTTTAATCTGTTTTAATCTATTTTAAATTTTGTATTTTCGTGTTTTATCTTTTGGCTGTTCACCGCCCTGAGTCCTTCGGGAGAAGGGCGGTATAGAAATCTAATAAAATAAAATAAATAAATAAATAAATAAATTCCAGGTTGCTTCTCTCCTTGATTAGTTTCCATCCATTGTTTCTTGTCTTCAGTGGTGGGTTGCTCCCGGTTCAGCCCGGTTCAGCCGAGCTGGTAGAGGTGACGATGTGACGTCACCAAACCTGGTTCTCTTTGTTTGGGAGCTGGGCTCTCCCGCCAGCCCCCCGCGTTATTCTTACCTTTATTTCTTCTTTTTTTCCCCAGCTGATAGGCGCAGCAGAGTGGATTGCCGCACCTCAACTGGGCAGAAACCTAACACGCTTGCACGGAGCGCAAGTTCAGCGCGCATGCGAGTAAAGCGTGTGACCAAGAGAACCAGTGGTAACGCCGGTTGGAACCTACCACTGCTTGTCTTGCCTTCTGGTGCTTTGGAAAATAAATTAACCCCCTCCTCTTTGTGGCAGCCCCTCAAATACTAGACTACTGCTATCAAGCCACCCCTAGTTCATCTTTTCTCTAGATTAGCCAAACCCAAATCCTGCAACCGTTCTTCATATGTTTTCGTCCCAGGACTTTAATCATCCTAGTTGTTCTTTTCTGTACTTTTTCCAAAATCTCAACATCCTTTTTGTAATGTGGTGACCAAAACTGGGTGCAGCATTCCAGGTGTGGCCTTATTAAGGCTTTATAAAAAGCAGTACTAATAGAATTTTCATTCTATGCCTCTGTTTATACAACCAAGGATTGTATTAGCTTTTTTAGCTGCTTCTGCACACTGCTGGCTCATATTTAAGTGATCGTCCACTAGGACTCCAAGGTAAATAAATAAAAATAAAAATAAACAACTGCACCAATTTGCTTAACCACCAAGCGAATAAAGGTTGTAAAATCGGGTGCGATGCTCAACTAAGTTGCTTAGCAACAGAAATTCTGGTCCCAAATTGTGATTGTAAGTTGAGGATGACCTGTATATTCTCTTTATGTATAATACAATATATACATCTATATTTTGTGAGTGATATTTTGCAGAAAACTTACCTTGGTTTTTTTGAAAAAGATATAGTTATTAAATTGAGCTGAATATAAGAATGTATTTCTTAAAAAAAAAAAAAAAGATATTGTCAAACTTTGAAATGTGCTTTTGCTGTTGCAACCATTTTCACTTCTCAGCTTGCCAACGAACTGGGGGGAGGGAAGAGGAGAATGGAATATAGGTTCCAGACAATATGACAACAGCCGTGAGAACCAAGGACACTTCAACAGGTGTTTGTTATGACTTTCTCACAACAATATCATAAGATTCAATTGGACAATGTGACTTGGTCTAATGGGTGGGGGGTGGGGGGAGTCTATACTTTAATTATATGGGTTTGGGTGGGAAATAGCTAGATCTGGTTTTGCCTTCATCTGTGCCGAAATGATGTACTCAATAAAGCTTTGCATAAAGAGATTGGATCGTCTCCATTGTTTGTCAGTAGGATCCTTGACAGATATATTTACTGCAAAATATCACTCGCAAAACAGAGTCCAAATTTGAGTGGCTTCATCTCACTTTCCCAGTATTGAAAAGTTCCATTGTTTGCAGTACTGGCTATAGATAGCTTCCTTGAAAAAGTGATGTATTTGTATCGTACAAAGATTGGATTGCTCTGTATAAAAGAGACTTTTGCAGTGGTTTAGAGCAGGAGGTCTCCAACCTTGGCAACTTTAAGCCTGGAGGACTTCAACTCCCAGAATTCCCCAGCCAGCTTTGCTTTACTAGCTGGGGAATTCTGGGAGTTGAAGTCTTCCAGGCTTAAAGTTGCCAAAGTTGGAGACCCCTGGTTTAGAGCTCCTTGGATAGTCCTTTGGAGTCTCCCTTACTATTGTAATGTGGCCAATGAACAAATCTGCCTTTTTTTCTCCTTATTGTATTTTCTGAAGCTTTCCTGAATGTTTTTGTTTCTTGATTGGAGTAGAGGGATGTCTGCAGGATGTGATTAAAAAGACAATATGGAGGTCATATTACAGGTAGTCCTCAACTTACAACAGTGACCATTCGAAGTTACAACGGTACTGAAAAAAAATGACTTCTGACCATTTTTCACACTTATGACCATTGCAGCAGCCCAGGTTGTAAATTTTTTTACTACTGGTTCTGTGGGCATGGCTTATTTTGTGGGCATGGCTTGATGATCATGTGACAATTCTTTAGGATTTTGCAAGGTACTGGTCTACCAGGCTTTTAACTGCTTGCAGAGCTGTACCAGTCTACCCATTTATTTTTGCAGGCACCGATCTACTCATGTATTTTTGCAGGCACCGGTCTACCCATTTATTTTTGCAGGCACCGGTCTACTCATGTATTTTTGCAGGCACCAGCCTACCACCAAACTGCCTTTTACCACTGATCAGCTGTAGGGCGGCCCTTTGAAGCCCTGCGGCAAGAGTTTAATTAGTTTTTTTCCTTATAGCCCATCAGCTGGGACTCAGGAGGCAGCAATAGATTGGGGGTGGGGCCAAATAAAAGATTAGAATAACGTGAGGGGCGGGGGGTGGGGGGGCAGAACCGGTTCAGTGACGTCATATCGTCACCGCTACTGGCTCGGCAGAACCGGCCCAAACCGGAAGGAACCCACCACTGCAGGCCATGTGATCAAAATTCAGACGCTTGGCAACTGACTCATATTTATGACGTTTGCAGTGGCTTCTGCAACCTTCTGTCAAGCAAAGTCAATGGGGAAACCAGATTCACTGAGCAACCGTGTTATTAACTCAACAATTGCTGAGATTCGCTTAATCACGGTGGCAAGAAAGGTGGTAAAATGGGGCAAAAATTCACTGAACAAATTTTCACGTAGCAACAGAAATATTGGTTCCATTGTGGTCGTAAGTAGAGGACTACCTGTAGGGTAGCTGAAGCTCTGCCATGCAATTAAAAGATAAACAGACCTTCAATCGCACCATTGTGGCTGCCATCTACCCTTGTGGAAGCTAGTTAAAGAGAGCTCCAACCAAGAAGCAAGGTGATATTTTCCAACAGTGACAATAATTAATCAATGGAATAGCTTGCCTTCTGGGATTGTGGGTGCTCCATCGCTGGAGGTTTTCAAAAGTAGACTGGATGACCATTTGACTGGGATGGTACAAGGCTTGTGCCTTGAGTAGAGGGTACACCTAGAACAGGGCTGTCAAACTCCCGGTCTGCAGGTTGGAAGTGTTGTGCCCTGCCAGCAGCCAGCAGAGCTGGCAGCAGATTTGAACAGTAAGGAGGTTGGGGAGGAACATGGGCCAGTCCTGGAATCTGGGGAAGGCTCAGACGAGGGCTCTGAGTTGTAGGCAGAGAGGGAGCCAAGGCCAGTGGTGGGTTCCTCCTGGTTTGGTCCGGTTTGGCCGAGCCGGTAGCGGTGACGATATGACATCACTGAACCGGTACTCCCCCGCCGCCCTCCCACCCCACCCACGTTATTCTTACCTTTTATTTGGTCCCACCCCCAATCTATTGCTGCCTCCTGAGTCCCAGCTGATGACTAGAGGGAAAAAAACTTTTTAAACTCTTGCCGCAGGGCTTCAAAAGGCCGTCCTACAGCTGATCAGTGTTAAAAGCAAACAAATGAGTCGTGTCGTAAGTGCGAGGACTGGTCGTAAGTGCAAGGACCTTCCAGAAATGACTCTGACCAGCTAGCCATGCCCACCTAGTCACATGACCTCCAAGCCACACCCACAAAATAAGCCACGCCCACAGAACCGGTAGTAAAAAAAATTAGAACCCACCCCTGGCCAAGGCCATATGGTAGTTCTTTGCTGCCCCCGGAGTCTCTGGACTCTGACATCAGCGAGGCAGAAGAACAGCATCAGCCTGTTCCCAGTGTGTGCATGCGCAGAGCTGCCAGAAGGGAGGAACAATTAAGAAAACAGGGTTGACTTGGGAGTAAGGCTTGGAGATGATTGGCCCCTCCCATAAGACATAAAAGAGAAGCAAACGGGACGTGAGCTTTTGCAGGAACCAATTAGTTCATTTGGTCGGTAAAAGCTCTGGGAAAGTTCTGTTTGACTCTGTGCTAAGTTTGGCTTTGCCTTGCGTGTGGCAATTAGTTCTCTGGCAGCATTCCAAGGGAGATAAGGTGGGTGTTTGTAAATACTCCCCTGAAAGACTGTTTGAGAAGCATTTCGGAATGGGAATGACAATAATTCACAGCCGTATGAATTAAAGAGGTTTGCTGGGACTAAGATGGTGCTGTATACTGTCTAAGGAAGCCTAGGTCAGAACAGGATGTGTGACGTGCTGGCCACGCCCATGCCCAGTTAAGCGAAGGGGAAAAAAATCCCAATATGTCAAGTGATGCTGCCGTGATGCTGTGCGTTTGATACTCCTGGACTAGAAGATCTCTGAGGTTCCTTCCAACGCTATGATTCTATGCTTTGTGTTCTGAGCACATTCCTGTTTGAGTAAGTTCCGCATGAAAAAATGGTGTCAAGTCCGGAGCTTGAGGAGATGAAGACAGAATATTGAAATTTCCCCTTTAACGAATGAGAATGCAAGGAACCTATTTGCCTTCCTCAGGAGATACTCACTGAAACATTTTTATTTGAAAAAAGTTATCAAACCAAGAGAGAGGCTAGTAAAAAAGAGTCCACATTTTAAATGATTGGTATACTATTTGTCTAAAATGGAGCAAACCTTGAGTCCAGGGGCTTCCATTGGTGTATTTGAGCTAATGGAAATTGAATTTGCTCAGAGGAGATGGTTAATTCTTAATCCCATATAGAGAGATGTGGTGGCTCAGTGGCTAAAACACTGAGCTTGTCGATCGAAAGGTCGGCAGTTCAGCGGTTCAAATCCCTAGTGCCGTGTAATGGGGTGAGCTCCTGTTACTTGTCCCAGCTTCTGCCAACCTAGCAGTTCGAAAGCACGTAAAAAATGCAAGTAGAAAACTAGGGACCACTTTTGGTGGGAAGGTAAGAGCGTTCCGTGCGCCTTTGGCATTTAGTCATGCCGGCCACATGACCACGGAGACGTCTTTGGACTGCGCTGGCTCTTCGGCTTTGAAACGGAGATGAGCACTGCCCCCTAGAGTCAGGAACGACTAGCACATATGTGGGAGGGGAACTTTTACCTTTACCTTTTAATCCCATATTAGGCTCTCAGTGGCATATATATCTTTTCTTTTAACTTCAAAACCCACATCTGAGAGAATCCTTTTTTCAGTGTGCAAGGATGCAAAAAAAATAAATATGCAGACTTTTCTTCATTTATTCAACTTTGACAAACCATACGTGTTTTTCTCTTTATTTTTCACATCAAGAACTATAAATTAAGACTTTGACACATATACAGTAATTTGTTATTAAGGTAAAGGATGTCTGTTGGCACAAATAATTGAGTAAAAACCATTTAATAATAAAATAACATTCATTCTGTAGCTACTTTATTTGTTTGGAACACGCGATTTAACGTATCACCTTCACAAAATTAAAAAAATAAAAAACAGAAATAACAAAACAAAAACAGAAACCCCAAGACATATAATGGCATTATAAAATATACCTTAAATTACAAGTATTCTTGGCAAAAACATAGTAAGCTGGGCCACCTACTCTTTGCTTCCAAGCTGCAGGTTAGGCTGTTTTTTCATACCCCTTATTTCCTCTGGATTGAAAGAATAAAAATGCATTTGAAGAGTATGCAAACATTGCAACAACTGCATTTTTGGTTAAGAATTATGGTTCTTGAATCTGTTTTTAGCATAACTGGAACTTACTTGAAAGAAATATTTGGTTTACTTATTGCGGAAGAACATATAAAGCTTTTGGGAAGTTTTTAATACTATTACAATCATTAACTGTCTTACAAAAAACCTATTTAAAATCCTTGTATCCATTACCATCTTTGGCAGATAAATAGGAAAACAAAAATAAACAGACCATAGTACAAAGTTTTGTTTATCACAATCTACTATTATAAGGCCAAATAAAAAATATGCTCCTTTGCACTAATGTAAGCACACGTCCAGTATATTCTTAATGACAAAAAGACATATAAACACGCTACGGATGTTCAGGCTGGACACTGTTTTGTATAGCAGATTGCTGTTTTCCACACAGCCCTAATTCCTAAGTTGCACCCTCCTAGACAAAGTAAAGTGTACTTAGCAGTTTTTTTGGCTTTATGGTGCGGTTTCAATAGGTAGGTTTTAGGAAGAAAGTTTGCAATTTGGATCAGTGAGAGCCTAAATTTACAATCTGAATTGGTGAGAGCCCAGCTATAAAGGACTATCCATATGCTTTTCAAATTTCTCTTAAAAATAAGCTTCCAATCATTTGGGCTGCTTCAAATGTGCATTAGTATGGTAGGCAGTGTGATGCAGGTATACACTCTTTAAGTCACAAACATTTTAACATGCACGCTTAGTTTTCAGAAGAGTATCCAAAATAATCTTCCTAACAAGGGTTGTCCCCGGGAGCAGCCTCTACATGTCTTAGGCCTGTGATGGGGAACCTATGGCTGTGGCACACGGAGCCATATCAGTGGGCATGTGAGCTCAGCTCCGGCGAACATGTGCGTGCTGGCCAACAAATTTTCTAGGCCCACCGGAAGTCGGGAAACAGGCTGTTTTCGGCCTCTGGAGGGCCTCTGGGAAGGTTGGGGAAGGCTGTTTTCGCCCTCCCCAGGCTCCAAAAAGGCTCTGGAGCCTGGGGAGGGTGAAAAACAGGCCTACTGGGCCCACCGTGCCATTGCGTGCCAAAAGCGGGGGACAGCGCGGGGGGGTTGGGTGTAAATGCGCGGGGTGGGGTGCATAGAATTATGGGTGTGGGCACTCGTGCGTGTGATCCCCCGCGCTCCTTCTGCTTTTGGCACACGATGGTAAAAAGGTTAGCCATCACTGTCTTAGGCCAACCTGGGGCTTCACTCACCGACAGTGAACTGGTTCACCAAAAACTCTTCTTTTGCATCAAGCAAACTCAAATCAGCAAAGTCTCACCAGATAAATATAATATTCTTTATTTTTCTCCACTGCTGCTCCCCAATATATAGTTAAATCTTAATTTATAGACCTGGATACTGTACATTGTTGGCAAAGGTCTTAAAACGACTCCTTTTGGAGGAGGAGGAAATAGAACATTTAACAAACACTCTTCAAGCATGCTAGAGAACCAAGATCCAATTGCATAGGCAAGGTAGATGAACAACCATTAAAACTGTGCTGGGTTTTGTGTGCGCGCGATGTGTTTAGGCTGAATTATCCAAACAGTCTGTTGTCAGTCACAGCAGACAACACAACACAACTGTAGCAGACCCTGCTAATTCCGGTGGGGTTTGGTTTGTGCCAAATGTTGACTTTCTTATTACAGTCCCTGCCCAAAAGGAGCATCGTTCTAACATTTGAACATAGTCGGTCATTCCCTGCAAATGCTGGAAAACACTGCTTATACCATCACTGTGTAAATTTGCAACCATAGGAACTTATATTGCTAGTTATTGTTATGATCTACCATAAAGCCAAAGGAACTCCTTTTGTGTTAGAAAAAATGCACAGCTCACTCATTTCCAGTAAAAGGTGACTTTTCAAAGCCGCCACACAATAAACAGTGTTTGTCTTAGAAACAGGGGAGCTATTGACTAGTTTTAGTCGTTCGTCTTAATTTCCACTATTATGTCATAAACTATGTTTATTTCTGAAATGTGCCCTGATCCAAATGCTTATTCAAAATGGAAATGCCTCGTGTTTGCAAATCGCTATTTCAACGTTAAGAGACAGAACTGTGCATGTTTTCACAGCCTAAATGCATGTATACACAAAACTGCTCCACAACCGCTAACGGATAACAGGCTTCATGCATAAATGAAATTTCATTAAATGAAAAGGAAACATTTATTTCCAAATGAAAAAAAAAATAGTTGCTATTAAGAACCACAATGCATTTACACTGCTAAGTTTTTTTTTCTTCTCTTTTGCTTCATGCATCAAAATGATAGCACTGAAATCATAGGAGTTGCTAATTATAATACTACACTGTTAAACACAGAACAATTAATTGTTCAGACCAAGTAGCACAAATGTAGAAAATAATCATACTTTTTTTTTTTCCAACAGAGCAAATTAACACAGATTGTTTCTTCAGCAAAATATGAAAACTGTAAACTTTGGGCTCATTCTGCAACTTTTCCCAATCCGGAATAAATAAAACACCCAAAAGGAAGAAGACTTACATACAACTTTAAGCGCACCGTTTTTCTTTTTCCTGTCTATTACAAAAGCACAACCTAAAAAGCTTTTTTAAAATTTCTTTTAAATCACAGTTACCAAAATGAAACAAGTGAATAATTTATTACATACGCTATAATAACATTACTCTAAACACTATTATCTATGAGGTATATCTGAGAAAATTCGGTAAGGAATTGAGCGGTCTGCCTTGCCAACATGCCCAAGTTTATATTTTAAAGCTTTGGAACCATGAGGAGAGAAAGAAGGAGAGAGGAAAAGAGAAAAAGGACCTTTGGTATTATTATTAGAAACCATGTTCTTTGCAGGGTTGCATCGCAAAGCACCACAGTACAATAAGACCACCCCTTTCAAGATGGTGGCCCAGTTGACGCTGAGGTATTCACAGGAAGAATTAAAAAAACAAAAGCACAGAGAGGTCTAGACTGGCAAAATCGTTGCTTTGGTTAAAGCAAGGCACTCGTCCTGTGGTAAACTCACACTTTGCACATGAAGCATGGGTCTGGTAGAAAAAAAGCAATTGCCCGTCAAAAAGTCCTGCTAATTTTGATGCTTTTCTTGTATTTGGGTGTCTGGACATTCCCTTGAAGGGCAGGAAGTGTGTGGGAGAGGCAGGAGAGGAGACCGGGAGAGTTAATACAAAGATCTAACATTGCCTTCCATCCCTGGAAGGCATCCTGAGAATCGTTATAGCTCTAGATTGAAGGCGTATTGCCATAAAGTATGCACAGTAGGACCCAAGAGAGGAGGAAGATGCTACCTTAGAGGGAAGGATGCGTCAAGGTAAAAACGAACGGTTGAAGGATGGGCTGTTTTGTGTTGATGAAGAGCACACTTTGTGTGGGAATCAAAAGGTCGTACTCTAACTGCAAATACCTTGTTGGGGAAAAAATAATCCTGCGGGGAGGGAATTATCACCTTTCAGTTTGTCCATAGATATTTTACATTTCGCTATCCTGAATCTCACCCTAGTATCACTTTTGTTATTAAAATTATAGGATCCTTGAGGAAACCATTCAAAAACTAGAGACTGGGTAAAGTTATTTAATCTTTTGGGGTTGATCCCCCCCGTTGGATGAAACAAGGCAGGGTAGATCTAGAAAAATTGAACGTGTTTCATGGGCTTTATAAAAGTCAAAGTGGCCATAATGTTAAATGTGTTGTTTCCTAATGTGGTTCAAAAAAATAGTGGTGACATCTTGTGGCACTTCAGCTACAAGTTATTAGGGCCTCCCTAATGATTATGCTGCTCAGATTCAGTTGCAAACTACTGAATGACAGCATTGTGGACTTTGGTTTAAAAGAAAAGTTATCAAATAACTATGCTTCTTTTCAATAAAGCTAGCATATCTCTTCTATAAAATTATTCTATAAAAACTCACTAGAATAGGCTGCTGACTTCTCCAATGACATCGCTCCACTTCTTATCCTGAAGCTGGCTAAAACAATGTCCTAATTAATATCTCCTCTTTGTTACCAAACCCTGGTAGGGAAGCTGCCATTAAAGTTCCCATTTTAAATGTTTTTGTTGGAAGTTTAAATAGGTGGTCAATAGACTTTTCATCCTTTATGATCCACTGGATCCAGTAATCCAGTGTGAGATACGTGGATGTGATTTGCACAGAAATTACTTTTGGCCTTTTGGTTAATCAGCTGGCCACAGATTGACCAGAGACTGTTGATTTTTTTTTTGCATGTTCAGTCTATGACATTGTTTCAATAGTTTTACTCCTATTTGTTTCACTGCTGCATTTATTGCTATTATTAATATTATAATCTAAAACACAAGATTCTAATTTTAGAAACTTTTTTTGTTGCTGTTCATTTTTAACTTCATTGGTGATTCAGCGTAGTTCACATGGTAGTATTAAATTTCGTTTTATCCCATGTTGGAATAAATCTAGAAGACTTGTATTAGCCATGAGACCGCCATTTTACAGTGCCTTGCTTCTTACTACATTAATAGCACTTTTAGCGATACAGCCCTCTCTAAGCTGTTTACAGAGTCAACCTCTTGCCCCCGACAATCTGGGTCCTCATTTTACTGACCTCAGAAGGATGGAAGGCTGAGTCAACCTAGAGCCTGGTGAGATTTGAACTGCCAAATTGCAAGCAGTTGGCAGTCAGCAGAAGTAGCCTGAGATGCTCTCAAAATCCTATATAAAGGAGATGAATGGAGTAGCAATCTCATTTTGGTATACTGTCCCAGGAGATTAATATGCTTCTCATCTAAAGTGGCAGCAGTCATATTATATTTTTTAAGTGTATGTGCATGCATGTATATGTGTTTGAATATATGTGTGTGCATGCAGGCATGTGTATGTATATCTACATGTGTGTGCATCTATGTGGGTTCATGAACCTTTTGAAATCTCCCAGAAACTTCCAATGGGATTTGTTTAGCAATTTAACAACGGGCAGGAGAAAAAAAAAAGAATTGCACCAAAAATTGCAGAATGCATTCTGGGAGCAAATTATATAGCCAGCTGGATCTTCCCTATTCATTCTAGTGTTGTGAATCACTCCATGCATTTCCCTTTGCAAGAAGAAATGGGCTTGTGCTAGAATTTTATGTCTTAAACTTCACTTTCAGATGGGCTGAGTGCAGTGCAACATAAAAGCACTTTGAACAAACTGAAACAAGATATAGTCCAATTATCCAGTCATGGATATTCTGAATCATGACTGACTGAAGTTAATTCTATTTACTTCTAAGTGTGGGTGCAGTCTTAAATATACGTAGCCTCCATTCTTGATTGTAGTGTTTGGGCTTATTGGAGTGGAAGCTGAACCTATTGGAAGGACACCTAATGGTTACATCTGCTTCATGGGCAATATTAAACCTATCTGACCTAATGCTAAATATATCTTCCTTAAAACTGCACTGATTTCAACAAATCTTAGACTTAGATGTAGAAACTTTGGGCCATAGTGTTAGGGACTAACACTTTCTTTATCTTTCTGGATGGCTTTTCTCAAGCCTTTGTCAGATCCATTAAAATAGGTTTGCTTAATTCCACATAATGCAGAAGAAAGTCCCTGTCTGGTGGATGGGATGGATGGCTGAGATCCAAAAATCTACTTATAGCTCACCAAATCAGATTTTGCACTCTTCCCTCTGTGAAAAGCAGATCTTTCCTGTAGGACCCACCACAAACTGCTTTTGCAGCTGAGCTGCAAAAGTGGTTTGAGCTGTAGGACCTGGGTAGGTCCACTTCAAAGGGTTTAAGAAGTTATAAAGTCAGTTCCTTGATCCATCTAGCAGGCAGCTCACTAGACCCTGTGGTTCTTAACTTCTTCTTCACTCTTTAAATACCTTTTGTGGCCACAGATCCTGGCCACAGATCCCCAAGTCATAACTCACCGAGCTCACCGAGCTCAGGACAGCCCCCGACCTTCTTTCCTTCCGTTGCGAGCTGAAGACGTGGCTCTTTCGTCAACTCAACTGATCCGTTTGGGGGTACACTGTCATAATTTTAAACTGTTTTTAATAGGGTTGCTGATTTTAATTTTATTTCATTGTGATTTGTATTGGAATTTGTCATTTTGTAAGCCACCTTGAGTCCCCAGGGAGAAAGGTGGCATATAAATCGCAATAATAAATAAATAAATAAATAACTCAAGATTTAAATCATAACATTTCTTCAAGCCTTCACAGACTTGTGATGGCATAGCAGCTCCCCCGCCCCGCAAAGTCCGCAAGCCACAGGTTGCGAACCTATAAGCTGTCTGCTAGATGGATCAAGGAGTTGACTATGAATTTCACACAACTTTTTAAACCAGCTCCCTTTGAGGGTATCTACCCAGGTCCTACATCTCAAGTTGATTACTCTGAGTCTGATTACAGCTCTCTAGGGTGAGATTTGAGGACTTTCCTCCCCAACATCTTTTGAGTGGAAACCCCCAAATTGTGAATCCACCAAGCATGTTTTTCCATTCTAAGCAGCTCCAAAATTTTCTCCATAGTTTTTGGAATCAGTCAAGGCCCCAACCAGATTTAGCCAAAAATACAGGAGCTAACTCAAATATCAACTAGGGATTGCACAAAGGATTCCCATTTTCATCTGTACTATTTGGATTGTTTCTGGATGGCATGCCCATCCCCATTTACCAATTCCAAGTGGGTACCAATAGCAATTAGGCTTACATACTGCCCCATAATGCTTTACAGCACTATCACTGGGTGATTTTACAATGTAAGCATTATTTGCATAGTGCCCCCCCAACAATCTGGGCCATCATTTTACTAATTTCAGAAGGGTAGAAAGCTGGGTCAACCTTGAGCAGGTTGGAATCGAACTCCTGGCAGAGAACAGTGAGTTAGCCTGCAATACTGCACTTTAACCACCGCGCCACCAGGGCGCAATACTGCACTTTAACAACTGCACCACTAGGGCTCCAGGTGAATAGGTGAGCATCACAGAGGATTTCTCTTCTTGGAGACTGTGCTTAAGATCAAGCTGATAGGTTGCGGTAGAAGGGGAGGGACACAGGATGGGAAGGGCAGTGACCAAGATAAATACAAAAATAATAAATAAATCAGCTCCTTCAGAATTAGCAGGATCCCTCTAACGTTCTTTTTTTGGGGGGTTGGGGTGGGTGGGTAACTGAGTTGCAGCTGTACATACTGGATGTAAAAGAGAAAACGTTAAAAACTATAAAGAGCACAAGCAAGATGCAGACCGCACAGAGAAAGAATTCTTTGGTATCTTTGGTATCATCAACACGATTAAAATTACAAATGGAAAAGTCAAGTGAGGTAGCCTCTTTGGTTCTCACTAGAAATAGAAAGTTTTTTTTTTCCTTTTTCCTGTTTTTTTTAAACCTTTTTTGTTTGTTTGTTTGTTTTACATACACACACACACAAAGTTCATTCTTGGAAGCAGCTACTTTAAGGGTTTCTCTCTTTTTAAAATTACCTACTTTTTTTTTTTTTTTGCTTGTTGTTATTTTATATCTTTTCCCCCCAGCTTAGGTTTTTAAAAAGCCACAAAGTTCAGGCAAAGTGTTGTAGTGTTTTGGGTTTTTTTTTTTTATAAAAAAAAAATCCCCTGTTGTTCCTGAATGTAGAGTTTTAGACAAAATATTCCTTGCTTGTCCAAAAAAAGGAAAGAAGAAGAAATAATAATAATTCTATTGTTCTGACAGCAAATAAATTGTAGTGCTTTAAATTGATTTATTAAAAAAAATAAAATATAAACTATACAAGGGCACCTTTAGTAGATGCTGAATAAGTTAAATAAATAAGTTATATTATGAAGGCATTTATGTGCCATAATAATAATTAAAAGGTATACCTCACTATTTTTTTCTTTTATCTTTTAAGTGAGATGAAAAGGAGGAATTAATTTAAATAACTTAAGGGTTGATCACTTTATAAAGTATTGAGACTGATTAAAATATATAAAACATACCTCAGTTTGGGGAAAGGGATGTGAGAGATTTTTTTTTTCCTTAGTAACTTTACTATTGTTGTTGCTATTATTATTTTGGTAACCTGAAACTGTAACAGAATCTAGAAACTTTACCGATATTCCCTTTTGCCCCCAAATAAAATGTCTGAGCTAACTTTCAATTTGCATCTAGGATGCACTACAATTCTAGGTTCATTAAATAAGCAAAAAAATAATTCTAGCAAATAAAAGGCGGAATCCTGAAAGATGCCGATGAACAGGCCCCATTGAAATTTGGTATTTACGTACACCATCCGTTCATTTCAATGGCACATGCTCAGGAGCAAATCCAGGTGAATTGCAACTACAATAAACAAGAATGTCATCAAAATAATCACCAAAACCAATCAATTATTAGACCCCGTCCCTGTAGTTTTAGTTCCAGCTAAACTCCTATTTATAGTAGACAATGGTACATAGACTGAGTTTGCCTCTCATGATCATCTATGGAATGAACGCTTAACTAGAGCTAAAACTTCAGATTTGAATCCCCACCAAATTAGAATAAATCTCAGAACTGATCAACAATACAATGGGTTATATAGCCCAAACATATCAGGACAGAAGTAAAGGCTTTGTAGTCAACCGGCAAAACATTTAAAGGATAACAAAGAAAAAAAATATTCCCATAATAAATATAGACTAGGCCAAGTGTCATCTAGAAAGATCACAAAATATTTAAAATATGCTGACAAGCAAGAAAGAAGCTGCAGAATTTTGGTCCCTCGCCCCCCCCCCCCCCCGCGCCCCCCATTGCTATGTCATTTCTACATCTTGTCTTTTTTGCTTGTTTCTTGGTTTGGTTTTGGGTTTAAAAAGAAAAAAAGAAAAGAAAAGGAGGTTGTATTCCAATTGGTCGGTCTGAGCTTTACATTTTGCTGGTTTTGTCCTTCATAGGTCTTTGGGTTTAGCTTTAGTTAAGAGAGATCGAGAATAAAGCTATTCAACCGAAGTAATCAAGCACATTCTTTGTTCCTCCACAGATGATTAAACAATATCCAAGGTTTCTTGAAAGTTGAATTCATCTTGGATGTGCCCATGAAAAATAACTCCAAGTATAAAGATAAAAAGAGATGTTGGGATACTATTACACCGTCATTCCTTTGAGAAAGAGAGCATATAAAATAGGCAGTACTCAAGGCAAGCAGACAGATGCTTAAATCAATACAGACACATAGCATGCTTAAAATACCATCGCCATCTCCTAAAATCCCATTTGTACTTGGCTACTGTTTGAGTTCCTGCCTGGGAAAAAAAACAGAGTTAGATAAAACTGAGAAAGAAAGCAGCCGCACCAGACAATAACTGACCAGGACAAGGCAACACAAAATAATTCCAGAGTAGGGACCAGATGATGTAATGGATAGAAATTGTGATGTAATGGATAGAGAGAGGATGAATAACTGGGAAGACTCCATGTAGCTTAAAAAGAGCTATCTAAATTGGGATTACAAGAAGATTTCAAATTTTAATACTTTTCATATAAAATTAAAACCAGAATATGCCTCCGGACTGAATAAACAGATCCCAGCTCTCAGATTCTAACTAGGACCTGCAATGGTTCATTATATATTTCCTGCAATATTAGTATTGATGGCTCAGATATAACATCACCATTTCTCTAGAGCAGTGTCTCTCAGCTTTAAGCAATAGCACTTACACTTATATACCGCTTGATAGCACTTTACAGCACTCTCTGAGCAGTTTACAAAGTCAGCATATTACCCACCCACCCCCAAACAATCTGGCTCCTCATTTTACCGACCTTGGAAGGATGGAAGGCTGAATTGAGTTAACCTCGATTCCTGTCAGGATCAAATTCCAGACTGTGGGCAGAGTTAGCCTGCAATACTGCTTTCTACCCCCTGTGCCACCAGGGCTCCACCAGCAAGCTGGTTGAGGAATTATGGTAATTGAAATCCATATATTTTAAACCTGCTGAGGTTGAGAAACATTGCTCTGTAGTAAGGATTACTGGTAGATTTACAGTTTGTATGTGTGAATATCTATCTATCTATCTATCTATCTATCTATCTATCTATCTATCTATCTATCTATCTATCTATCATCTAGCTATCTGTCTTCCTGCACAATAAATATAAATGCATTTACATAAAAATGTACTTCCCTACATACATACCATCTTCCATACCATTAATCCTAGCTTTAACATAATGCTGAAGTAATGAAGGAAACCAAAGCTGTAGTAGTCTTAAAATCCTATTTGTTTTCACAAATAGGTCCTGAATTTGGATAAATTATGAATGCCCTGTGCCTGCCACAAACACTTTAAAAAAATCTCAGTCAGACTGGCTTACTCTCTACTGTTTTGAATAACATTAAAACAACACTGAAAAAATATAAAACTTATTATGTACAACAAGGACTCTATTCTATATCGTCCTTTGAAAAAGGTGCTTAAAAACATGGATGAACTCAAAGTATTAATTGATCTGGTCAATTTTGGAATGGGGTTTGTCCTAACTGCTCCTCTAAAGATTGGATAAGGAGTGAATTAATGAGAACAAAATCAGTGGTTAGCTGAGCAAAAGCTTCATTTCCTGCTTAATCGTAAGATTTTTTTATTAGATCTTTTCAATGCTAACACATGTGAGCACTTAGATGAAACCAAATATACCCATCCTTGCTCTCTGTAATATGTTGGCTTCTCAAATAATATTTTTTTTTGCAGCAGGAATTCTGTTTATTATAGCTACCTAAAAATCAGTAGATAAGTGAAGAATGTGGATAGCTTTTCTACCTTTTTTCATGAAAAAATTAGATTTGAAATGACTTTCTCTTCCCCTCACAGGTCCAAGCAGATTTATTCAAAACAGATCAACAGCACTGCACACATGAATGATGGCTCACAGGTCTCACTCTGTAGTCAGTGCCCAGATTTAATTAATTTGAGGCTGTAATTCTAATGATGATTGTATTCATTTATATATATATATATTTGTTGTACTTATATGCAGATAAATATTAGCAAAATGGCTAGATTTCCACTGAAAAAAACTCTTTATTAGGGGCAGTTTGTTGAAGTTCTGATTTTTTTAAATTTATTGCTCCAAAACATCACGTATGTGATGCAAAGTCTACCTTTTTGTTCTTAAGCCACTTGTGTCCAGTTTGTTCTATGGGTATGAAGGCTCTAAATTTGTAGAGAGTAAGCAAGAAAGACTTTGACTGAAATAGACAGGAACTGTTAGGCAAAAGCAGACAATACATATATATATATATATATATATATATTTTAAAGTCCAGAAGATTGAGATAACATTCAGAAATCGCTCAGGCAGAAGCCTCCTTGATTCACTGGTGAATCAAAAGAAAAAGAAGGCGGTGTAGCACCATCAAACCTGCAAGATTTGTGTCAACCCCATTAGGTAGATCAGTTCAGTAGTGGGTTTCAATTTCGGCCGCTACTGGTTCATTTGTGGGCACACGCATGACGCTTCTGCACATGCGCAGAGACATCCGGGTGGTTGGGCGGAGCGTCCCACCGCCACCGCTACCAGTTCGCCTGATCCGGGGCGAACCGATAGCAACCCACCACTGGATCAGATCTGAAAATCAACTCCATAGGAAAGGTTAAAACTGTTTTTATGGAGATGGGCTATAATAACAGAAACTTGCAAGTGTGTGCGTGTTTTCTGCATGATGGGGGAAAAAATCAGATCCATAATATGAGTTAGAAATAGCAGCCGGGATTCTGGATTTTCAGAACAAGGTTTACAGGCTTATTAGTAACAGCAAAGGTGAACATCCTTGACACTTATAGGTTGAGTTCTGGAGGTCAGTGAGATGGGAACTAAATGGAACAGTGCTGAGCTCTTATGATACAGGTATGCTAGGCAAGATGAGAATATGGTAGAATGGGGAAATAGGGTATAAATTGAAGTAAGCTTAAGAAGGGAAGTATGATT
Organism: Arizona elegans; assembly: GCA_022577455.1. Taxonomy (NCBI): domain Eukaryota; kingdom Metazoa; phylum Chordata; class Lepidosauria; order Squamata; family Colubridae; genus Arizona; species Arizona elegans. The sequence goes on from JAKOOJ010000008.1 coordinate 82,088,677, forward strand.
TTCTAGGTGGGAAGCACTTATCTAGCAGAAAGGCCTTAGATTGTCCTCATGTCTCAATAGTACATGGATCACATTGAATTACTAAGTCAAACTGTCTGAACAACTACAGGTAGCCTTCAATTGACAACCATTCATTTAGCGACCGTTTAAAATTATAGCAGCACTGAAAAATAAGTGACTTATGATCGTCACCTTACAACTTTTGCAGCATCCCCATGGTCATGTGATCAGAATCTGGGCACTTGGCCACTGGCATGTACTTATGACAGTTGCGCCGTCCCAGGGTCATGTGATCACCATGGGTAACGTTCCCCAGTTGGCTTCCGACAAGCAAAATCAGTGGGGAAAGTTGGGATCTCTTATTGAACACGTGATTAACTTAACAAGTGCAGTGATTCATTTAACAATGGTGGCAAAAAAAAAAAAAACATAAAATGGGGCACAACGTGCTTAATGACTGTCTTGGTTAGCCATGGAAATTTTGAACTCAATTGTGGCTGTAAATTGAGGGCTACCTATAATTGTTCACTTGCCAGATTGTATGAGGTGAGGCTCCTTTCCAACATATTCCTGTATCGACAAATACAAATATAATTTCTTCTACATTGATAATACTTTTTCCTCCAATCCCCCAACCCTTAGACAAACATTTTCAAAAGCATAAAAATCACATAGCCCTCTTGATTCAAAATTAGCATTTGGCTGATGAGGTTTTTCCTCCCTACACCAGGTTTAGTTTAGTATCCCAACATCTTAATACATGGAGCTCATGGAATCATGAGAAGATTCCATGTGGGAGCAGAAACTAGGAAAAAAAATAAAATAAGAAAAGAACTTTAAAAGTCATCCCTTTTGTGTGTGTTGGTTTGTTGTTGCTCAAAAGAAACAGAAACCATTTACCTTCACACAGATCAATGGTGCTAAAAGCATTATTCGCTGTGCAAGGGGAGAGAGAATGAACTGAACTAAAAGTTGTGAGAAATCCTCATTCTTTGGTATTGTAGCTGTTGAGGTTTCGGTTGCTCTGTTCCTTGTTCTTTTGAAAAAACTGCATAGGCACAAATTAAAGACAATCTTCAACTTTAAGATTACTGAGTTGTCAAATGAAGCAGCAATCCTGTTGGCTTTTCCATTCGTTTCCTTTCTTGTCAACCCTTTCTTTGAACTCTGCTTCCTAAAAATGTCCCAAGATGTCTGTCAAAACACAGTGTGTTATCATTGGTTTATTTATTTATTTTTTCCTGACGTGTTTCCTTGTTTGGTTTGGTTTTTTTTTTTTTTAAACTATTATTCATTTCTTTCTTTTATTTTTTTCCCCCTTAAATGGAACAGTTTGTTGCAGAAGAAATAGGTGCAGAAAAAGTTTCTTTGGTTTCGATTAAGTAGTACATAAAAGAGTCTCAAGTGTCTTTAAAGGATCATTACAGCATTTGGCTTGCTAGTGAACACTCAAGTGGTGTTCGAAGGAAAGGGGCTATTCACTGGTAAATGTGCACATTGCGTGACCAGAGGAATTCTGATGAAGACAATAGTGTTTATGCATCAGTAGGTGAGCACGGTACCCTAGTGCGATTAAAAGTTAGCATTGCTACTTCACTTGAGGAACTAACTCTCTTTCAGCTCCCTGGGAAGGTGAGCTGAAAGAGCTGTAGGTTGACCAACATTGTTGGCTAAATGTATGCAAGATCTGACAAAATCGACAATGACAACAAAATGGCAATGAGATAAACATTATGATGGTCTTTGGTTTGCAGTATCCTGCATCTTTGGTAGTGTTGCATTTTTTTTTTCTGACATGAAGTGATAAATGAAGATGGTTTTTCGTCCATGGGAATAGGCTTGGACCACACTTTTTAAAGGAAGTGCGCCAATGGTGAGAGACAGTTGAAGGCGTTTGTTTCTTTTTCTGCTGAAACACCAACTAATCGAAATATAAAAATTATGTGGTCAAAAAAAAAAAAAGAAGAAGAAGAGGTATCCTTAATCTACTTGGATAATAACGGTGTGGTGAAATTAATGGTTTGGTGGTCTTTGTTGCATTTGCTCTTTGTGTGGTAGCATCTAAACGGGCTTCCTGAGTGTGAGTCTGCACTATGTACACATAGAAATTGTGAAAAACCTGCAAAAGTGTGCTTGAAACCAACATGTTCACTAACAACCCCCTCCCGACTCTGAGCACGTCCTAAAAGAACAGGCAAAGAACACACAGCTGTTTACATCTATTGCTTTTGTGCTTGATAAGTTGGCTCCTGGGAACCAAACCTTAGATCCTTGTCCTTAGACACAATTTGTTTTTTTGTTTTTTTAGAAAAAAAGCCCAAACAGGCTTAATTGGATGATACTGAAAAATATTCAGCATAACATTGCCTGAGTCTCTAAAGTACAACCCAGTGTTCTTAGGTCTAGTTAACATTTGTGCTCAGTATTTGCTTATTTCCGTGTTTGTTTGCTTTGGTATACGAGTGTGGAGAATCTAAGCCTTTAGAAAATGGATGGGGTCAGCTGGGTTTGAACCTTCGGTAGTGAGCAATCTGTTCAATTAGGTGCCATTTTGTTGGCTGCTCCCTGTGGCCCCAAAGATAATGAACTTTGCTTGGCTCTATCACACCGTCTGTGAGTTAATCTAAGGCAGGGGTATTCTAACTTGGCAACTTTAAGACTTGCGGGCCTCAACTCCAAGAATTCCCCAGCCAGCCATGTTGGCTGGGGAATTCTGGGAGTTGAAGTCTACAGCTCTTAAAGTTGCCAAGGTTGGACACCCCTGATCTAAGGCATGAGAGAGCACTTCCTGTTTCTGACATGCTTAGTCTGCCTTGAATATATTTTTGACCTGCACGAGAAAGAAAGAAAGACAGACAGACAGACAGAGAGAACCCCCAAAGCCTAATTCTCATCTGAATTAAATTAAACTGAATGCCCCGTGTTGCAAAGTAGTATTACGGTTTAGGAGAATTGTGCTTTCAAATCACCAGTGAAGGGCCCCGTTAAGAATCCATTCCTTTTAAATAGATATTAGTTGAGTTGTGCCCAATTCAGATTCGGTTCTTTGATCATGCTTTGGTACAAGTGCTGGAGGTTGCCGAGGATCCCCCGGTGCTCAGATCATCCTGCCATTTCTCAAGACTCCGCCTCCTAGCATTCATGAAGAAGTTACTGACCGTAGTAAGTTCCAAGCCCAGCTGTTGTGAGATGGTGATCTGCATTTCTTTCGATGGACGTTTGTTCTCTTTGAAAATGGCAAAAAGTGTTCTGCGTTGGAGATCAGTGAAAACCAGACGAGATTTCTTCTGGGAGTTGTTCCTATCTTTGTTTGGTTCTTGCTCTTTGCGTTTGCATGCTTGGGGAAGGAAAGAGGGAGACAAAAGAAGAAGACAAGGATCAGTGCGTGTATAGGAACCAAGTCACAGAGCAGATGATACATGGGAAAATAACAAGGAAACTAGAGACTAGGTTAAAAACCCTGTTATAGTAACTAGGCTTTGCAAATTGCAGAATTGTTAGAATCTCTTCTGATTGAAATGATTAATGATACAGACTGTGGACATTGTTTGCAATATATAAATATATTCCAGTATATACCAAATATGTGATTACAGATAGCAATAGCACTTAGACTTATATACCGCCTCACAGTGCTTTACAGCCCTCTCTAAGCGGTTTGCAGAGTCAGCCTCTTGCCCCCAACAATCTGCGTCCTCATTTTACCCACCTCGGAAGGATGGAAGGCTGAGTCAACCTTGAGCCTGGTGAGATTCGAACTGCCAAATTGCAGGCAGACGGCAGTCAGCAGGCATGGCCTGCAGTTCTGCACTCTAACCACTGTGCCACCACATCTCTTAAACCAACCAGATAGTCCTGTAGGATAGTGGTTCTCAACCTTTTCTTTACCACGGACTTCCTTTACATACCTTTTGTGGCCACGAACTCCCAAGACATAACTCAAGATTTGAATCATAACATTTCTTCAAGCATTTGCAGACCCCCTGTGATATCGTGCACCCCACCCAGGGTCTGCAACCACAGACTGAGAACCACTGCTATAGGAGATGAGGAAGCTGAGGCAGAGGGTGGGGTTAAATCTATATATATATAAAAGCCAAATCCACTCACTCATCATGAAATCTCCAGAACGGTAAAGCCTACAAACTTGAAATTTGGCACGTACGTTCCTCTTGGCTTCTAGGTGCTCGCTAAGAAAGAATTTTTCAAAATGACCATCAGATCATTTGTATTTCATATACAGTATATTCATATGTAGTATATTAACCGGTTCTGATGCTAAGGAGTTAGACGTTCTACTCCGCCTCCCCACCTGAAAAGTTCCAACTGCCATTTGCCTCACATTCCGTTACCTCAGGTCAAACTGGCAGACATTCCACTCCTTCACTCAGGAGCGGTCTGGGGCTCCTTACGGTACTAAACGTCGCTACCTCACCAAAATGTCTATGCCTTCCACCTATGGAACTGCTTCTGGACTCAAGGAGGCAGGAGAGATATTCCCTTATGTGTTTCAATCACTGACCACCACTGAGCCAATGGATTTTGGACTGAATTTCTCCTGCATAGTGTCCCAGCCCCAACTCACTTCTTACACTGACCTCCTCAGTTCAGATGAATCTGTTCCTTCTATTGTAACACAGTTAAAGGGAAAAGACTGTCTTTCTGCTGCCCAGAAGTACAACGGATGCTTCAAAATGACGTCTTTTGGAGCCAGAAAGAGGTGAAGGAGGGAAATTTTATGCCAACATTCAAACTGCAGGGGCAGGTCTACCACAGGATAGGGAGTATCATGGTGGGGCTTCAGCACAACTTTCATTTCTCCAGATATACTTTGTTGGTGATGATGATATACTTTGATAGAGATGCTACAATGGTCATAAGTGTGAAAATTGGTCATAAGTAGCGAAGCACGGGTATCCAGCTAGTGCATAATAAGTTTAGAGTTGTTGAATTCCCACAAGAGACCCAGGTCTACCCCACCTCCCCGTGAATTCTGTTGACCTTATCTAACTTCAATTTGGTTTGACTGCTAATAGATCAGATTCTTGTGTGGACGTAGTAAGGATTAAATTTTTAGTGCTTTGAATCTGACTCCTACTCCTGATTACTTGTGCAAGTCCTCACCTTACAATAAATTATGTAGCAATTATTTGAAATTACAATGACTCTGAAAAATGTGACTTGTAGCCGGTCTTCGCCCTTACAAACATTGTGGCATCTCCACAGTCACGTGATCAAAATTTGGGCTTGGCAACTGATATGTATTTATGACGGTTGCAGAGTCCTAAGTTCATGAGATCATCATTTGCCACTTTCCCAGCCAGCTTCTGACAAGCATAATCAATGGGGGAAGCCAGATTTAATTAACAACCACAGGATGCACTTAAAAATTGCAGTTATCAACTTAACAACCATAGCAAAAACATAAAATTGGATGTGACTCGCTTGCCTTGCTTAGCAATGAAAATTCTGATCCCAATTGTGGTTGTACGGTAAATTGAGAACTGCCTGTAACATGTGAGAAGTACCATCCAGGTAAACTAGATAGTAACATGGGATCCAGGGGTGGGCTCAATTTAGCTTTACTACCGGTTTGCAATGGGATCAATCATGCACAGATCATCTATGACGACATCCGGGTTGATGGGCGGAGCTTCCCCCTGGTTTTACTTACCGGTTCGCAAGAACCGGACCAAACTGGGGACAACTCACCACTGAAGGGATCATACAATCTGTACATGTAGATTCAGGATAAACAGCTGTGTCTCTTTCTCATAGCCACCCCACACTCACTAATATTAAGAATGCCATATTTTTGCACCCTGGAAGTCTTTTTCAGCTTTTGCTGTTCTGAAGGAGGTGCAGGTACTTTAAATTCCTGTAGGCACTTACTGAGTCAGGGGTCTCCAACCACCAGGCTGCAGCCCATTACTGGGCCATGGCCCATTTGGAACTGGGCTGCACAAGCGGCAGGTGAGTGTGCATGCATGCACAACTCAATTTGCATGAACAGCAGATGCTTGCACTCCAGTGGTGGGTTGCCCCCGGTTCGCACCAGTTCTATAGAACCAGTAGTAAAACCGGTGGGAGGCTCCGCCCACCGACCCCGATGTCATTAAAATGCTTCTGTGCATGTGCAGAAGCTTCTGCGCATGTACAGAAGAGCACATGTGTGCACGAGCGAAGCAAGCCCGTGCACGGTCCCATTGCGAACCAGTAGTAAAGATAAGTAGAACCCACCCCTGCTGCACTCATATGCGAAGCTCCACTTCCTGCCACTCACATGGAACTATCCCTCTCCTCCCCCATCAGTCTACCAAACTGGAAAGTTTAGGGATCGGTGTCCTGGGTGCAATGGTGGTATTCAGCCGGTTCGGACAGGTTTGGGTGAACTGGTAGTGGAGATCGCTGGTGGGGTCACCCACCCGCCACGGTGCTATTCCATCCTATTTAGCCACGTTTTCAAGGTCAGGTGCATGCGCGGAAGGTGTGCAGGTGCACGAAGCGAGCATGCATGTGTGTGGTGAATCGGTGGTAAAAATATGTGGAACCCACCTCTGCAGTCGTGGGTTGCTCCCAGTTCTGTCTGGTTCTATAGAATCGGTAATAAAACTGGCAGAAGGCTCCGCCCACCTGACACAACATCATCATGGATGATCTGCACATGCGCAGAAGCTTCTGCACATGCGCAAAAGTGTGTGCGCACTCCTGTTGCGAACCGGTAGTAAAGGTAAGTAGAACCCACCCCTGCCCCTCTGCCTGGGTGATATACGAAATACCAGCCTAGCTGCTCACTTTTTAAAGGGTTGGTAGTGCCATACAGTACATAAATAACAGGGAGTTCATGCACCTATAATCTTGTTTGATAGTACAAGAAGAAACAGGGAGGATTGGGGAAAAGAATAACTGAGACAGAATTGGAGAGGATTCATTTTCCTCTTTTTGCCAGTCATGCACACTTTGGCCTATTGCCCTAAATTAATTTATAATGCAATCCTGTGCACATTGAAACAAAACAATTTGCATTGAGCTTAGTTTAGTAGGGATTTGCTTCTAAGAAAGCATGCAAAGGTTAAGTTCATTCCCTTAAAAGTGTTGCTGGCCAGCAGCGTGATGAAATAGACCTGATTCAACTGTTAAATGATGCAAAAGGTAAAGCTGAATGAGTCCCTATGGATTTTACTCGGCTAGTCATAGCTGATTTTAGGTGGTGGTGCTCATCTCTGTTTCTTTAAACCATTGAGCTAGTGTTGTCTGAAGACATTTCTATGGTCATGTGGCCAACATGACATTACACCACAATGCAAAGCCCACAGTGAAACACGGAACGCTGTTACCTTTCCAATGAAGTGGGACCTATTAATCTACTTGTATTTACATGCTTTTGAACTGCTAGGTTGGTAGGTGCTGGAGCAAGTGACGTGAGGGTGGGGAAGGGTTTTTTAAAAAAATCAATTTATCCTTTATTTGCAACTACCAACACTATCTTTCCCACTGAATCCACTAACCCTGTCGTGACATTGATATAGGTTGATTTGAATTGTCCAGCAATGATCTGAAATGTCTGAATATCAGTTGATGAACAGAATTGAGTTGGATACTTTATTTGGCTAAGTGTGATTAGAATACAAGGATGTGAGTTAGACTTACTTTTAGCTTCTCTTTCTATTTGGGAAATGCTATGCATGCCATAAATGAAACCTTCTTCCAAAAAGAACAATCATTTGGTATCTCATAACATCAACTAAACATGTTCTGTATCATAAGCTAGTTATGATGCTCCTCTCTACTAGTAAGAGAGATGCACAGGTCAAGCACCAACAAGAAAAATGTATCAGTCAATAATATGAAATTTGTAAAGATGGATCATATGAAAAGAGGAACCATGTTCCTCATCAAACCCATATTTGATGCTGACCTCACCACGAATCTAGAGGAACCCTTTTGCCAAAGTGGAGGTTCAACAAATTATATAGAATGCCTTCTCAAAAATTCAAAGGGCTCTGAAATGCACTGAAAACAGTTATTTCAATATAGCAGCTCAAAGTTTCCACTAACATTTTATATCTACTTCTGTGAAGTCAAACATGCTTTGTCTCCTGTTCTTTCTGCTGTAGGATGCTGAATAAAGGCTTCATTCACATACTCAATTAATGAAAAACAAAGTTGGAAACAAAATTGAACTATAGTAATATAATTCACCCTTCTTTCCCCTTTGTTCTGAGCATCCAAATGCATATTTACAAACCTGAGATATCCTGGATTGTAATAAAAAAGGCTAGTGTGAAACATCAATCTTTTACAACCTGGTAGCCTGCACCCAATTAAAAAACAACAAATTTTAGCCCTGAAAATTCAGGAAATGGCTTGACCACATGTTTGGACTGAACCAAATTGCTTATCAGAATGTGGTTCTACCAACAGGCTCAGAATTCCTGGAACCTAGCTGTATGATGTGTCTTGAAAAATCTTTGCTTGATGACCTCAATTGAAACTAAAATTCAATTCACAGATTGGATACAATCCTTAAGGAGCATCTGAACATTGCTTCTCTAGTGCAATTCAAGAAAAGTTCCAAAAAATCTGTGAAGCATAAGATTCATATAATTGTCCATAGTCTAAAAAGCTACAAGGCTTATGAACTTCCATGGTTGGCTATAAAATTATAAGAATTATATAATAAGAATTATTATATTGTTTGGAAATTCATATATTTTATCTTATTATAAGTCACTTAGAGTCTTTTCAAACTGTGAGATGGGTGGCAAACCATCATCATCATCATCATTATCATCATCATCATCATCATCCCTAGGATGCTGGCAGCAACCCGTATCAACCATCAACACCAGTCAATGATATTTGTGATACATTTTTAAATGTTCAGTTGATTGAGTTTCATGTTTAATGAATAAAAGAGATAACAACAACAACAACAATAACAACTATCTGTGGGACTTTCGAATACAGACGGATCATCATTTGGAACACAACACGCCAGATATCACAGTTGTCGAAAACCGAAGTGTACAATTTATTGATATCGCTGTACCAGGAGACGCCAGTGTCGAAGAAAAAGTACTGAAAAAAAATGACGAAATATTGCGACCTGGCCATCAAAACTACGCTATTATGGATGAAACATGTAACAGTGATACCCATTGTCATCGGGACATTTGGTACCATATCCAAGAATTTTACAAAACACATCAAGAAACTGCAGCTTCCTGCAATAACACCAGCAGAACTGCAAAAAACTGCGCTACTCGGAACATCATATATTTTAAGAAGATGCTTGGTTGATACCTAGGATGCTGACAGCAACCCGTATCAACCATTAGCATCAGTCAATGGTATTTGTGACACATTTTTAAATGTTCAGTTGACTGAATTTCATGTTTAATGAATAAAAGAGCTAATAATAATAATAGACACCTGGGTGCAATCCCAAAACAACCGGAGCACCAATTCAATACCATTGGCATTGACAATCAATTGCAAAGCACAGTTTCACTCAGAACAGCTTACACCCTGCAATGATACTTTTAACATCATCAAACATCCACATCTGCCTATCCCAGGTCTTTCGGAAGGATAGGTAGACAAACATGCCAAATCCAGTCTAAACATGTGGCTGATTATGCAATGAACCATAATAATGAAGTCATTCCAATTCATTGCTTCTGCAACTCTCCTTATACCAGTGTTTCTTAGTAGCCTTGGCAGCTTTAAGATGTGTGGACTTGAACTTCCAGACATTTTCCAATTGCTATCCCCAGTTGAATTTTAAAATTGAGAAACACTGCCTTATACTGACAACTAACCATATGGGCATTCTTAGTCATAACAGCTCCCATCATGACCTATTGGTATCCAGTTGCTAGAACACTGCATGAATAAATGTAGTAATGCAAAAATTAACCAGAAGGCTGGAGGACCAAGGCCAATGCTACCATCCTAATAAGGCTAACAGGGAATCACATGACAAGAAATTAAGTATCAATTTTTTTGAAATTCACATTATTCCAAAGTTTATGGGGCATTCAAACAGAGGCAATAGTTTACAAAAATATCCTATTCTTGCAAAATGTTATCTACTGCTTGAAAAATGTTATCTACTGCGCGATAATGTAATTATGAGGAGAAGTGCATTTAAGAATGGAAACAAATTTTCATAAAGACTTTTTTTAAAAAAAAAAAAGCATTGCAGCAGTTCAGCAGTTCAAAAATCACCGGCTCAAGGTTGACTCAGCCTTCCATCCTTCTGAGGTGGACAAAATGGGGACCCAGATTGTTGGGGGCAGCGGGGTGCAGGGATGGGTTCTAAATTTTTTTACTACTGGTTCTGTGGGCGTGGCTTATTTTGTGGGCGTGACTTGATGGTCATGTGACAATTATTTAGGATTTAGCAGAGGTACTGGTCTACCAGGCTTTTAACTCCGGACCTCCGGGTATTTCGCTGTGCACTCAAGACCCTGTTGTTCTGCCAGGCCGGGCTATCAACATAATAATTTTAAACTGGGTGTTTTAAATTTCTTTAAATTGAGCCGAATTATTTAATAATTTTAAATTATTTTAATTGATATTTCTTTTGTGCTTTTAATAGGCTGATCTACTCGTGTATTTTTGCAGGCACTGGTCTACCCATTTATTTTTGCAGGCACTGGTCTACTCATATGTTTTCTTTTAACACTGATCAGCTGTAGGGCGGCCCTTTGAAGCCCCAGGGCAAGAGTTTAAACAGTTTTTTTCCCTCTAGCCATCAGTTGGGACTCAGGAGGCAGCAATAGATTGGGGGTGGGGCCAAATAAAAGGTAAGAATAACGCAGGGGGTGGGGGTGGGGTGCGGGGAGTGGGGTGGGGGTGGGGGGCAGAATCAGTTTAGTGACGTCATATCGTCACCGCTACCGGCTCTGGAGAACCGGGCCGAATCGGGAGGAACCCACCACTGGGGTGGTGGTAATATGCTGACTCTGTAAACCGCTTAGAGTGGGCTGTAAAGCACTGTGAAGCGGTATATAAGTCTAAGTGCTGTTGCTATTCCAAAGATTGTTCAGAAGAAATGAACAAGATACACGCAGTCTTCAACAACACTTCATTTAGTGACTGTTCGAAGTTACAACGGCACTATAAAACCTGACTGATTTTCACACTTACAATCATTGTAGCATCCCCAGAGTCACGTGATCAGATTTCAGACGCTTGGCAACTGACTCATATTTATGACGGTTGCAGTGTCCCGGGGTCACATGATCACCCTTTGCGAATTCTGCAAAGTCAATGGGGAAGCCAGATGTATTTAACAACTGTGTTATTAACAACTGCAGTGATTCACCGAACAACCGTGGCAAGAAAAGGTCGTAAAATAGGGGAAATTCACTTAACAACTGCCTTGCTTACCAACAGAAATTTTGGACTCAATTGTGGTCGTAAATCAAGGACTACCTGTACATAACAGAATAATTTAATTGGCTGTGGGCTAACGATGGAGCTCAAGCTTTGCAAATAAAAAGTACCAAATTCAATTAATAATATCTCCAGGTAGGGATAGACAAGGCTGTTGATAGAAATCCTGAAGTCCATCTGAAAGGAAGTGATAGAATACAAGAGCATTCTATTCTATTCTATTCTATTCTGTTCTGTTCTGTTCTGTTCTGTTCTGTTCTGTTCTGTTGTTCTGTTCTGTTCTGTTCTGTTCTGTTCTGCTCTGTTCTGCTCTACTCTACTCTACTCTACTCTACTCTACTCTACACTAATCTACGCTATTCTACTCTACTCTACTCTACGCTATTCTACGCTATTCTACTCTACTCTACGCTATTCTACGCTATTCTACTCTACTCTACTTTCCTCTACTCTACTCTACTCTACTCTACTCTACTCTACTCTACTCTACTCTACTCTAGTCTACGCTAGTCTACACTATTCTACTCTAGTCTACTCTAGTCTACGCTATTCTACTTTACTCTACTCTACTCTATTCTACTCTAGTCTAGTCTACTTTAGTCTACTCTAGTCTACGCTATTCTACGTTATTCTACACTACTCTACTCTACTCTACTCTACTCTACTCTACTCTACTCTACTCTATTCTTTCTGTTAAAAATTTACAGTCTTCCAGGGCCGCATTACTAACTGTCCAGGGCAGCAGGTTGAAAATGCCTGAATCAGATTTTTAAAAACTAACAACCAATTGTCCTACAGGACAAAAATCAAGAGAACAGAATTTTTGGACTATATCTGTGAAAGAGAGAGGCGTAATATTTTCAGGCTGAGGACTGCAACTGCCTTTAGATGGATGTAAACAGAGTCAAGATAAAAAAAAGTGGATGGAGTCAACGTGAAAATTAATTTCTTTTGAATTAATTTAAATGAAATCAAATAAATAAAATATTGTTGATATGATTACAACCTAGGTATTTAATAACAGTGCTCTTTTTTTTATCATTTTGGATTTATAACATGCTTGCCGCTGTTTAGGTGGCTTGGGGAGGCCACAGGCTATGCTGCCTTAGTAAAGAAGTGCAAAAGCAAAAAGGCTATAGAAGGGATAGAAAAGGGGAGGAAGATATTTTTCCCCTTGAAAAACTGAACCGAATGAAGATGGGGGAAGATAGAATGAAGGACAATCAGTGGCAAAGAATAAAGGCTTGCAATTGCTAAACTTCCTGGATTTTCCTATTATATCTGATTTAAAAAATCAAACAGAATAAGTGAGTTGGAAGGGACCTTGGAGCAGTGGTGAAATCTAAAATTTGTTATTACTGGTTCTGTGGGCATGGCTTGGTGTGTGTGGGGGTAATGTGACTGGGTGGGCATGGCCAATTTTTTTAAAACTTTTAAAACATTTTTTACATGTAAAACCATATAAAAAATGCTTTCAAAAGGCTCTGACGATCCCAGCTGAGTTGCCTGATCGCCTTTTTTAAAAACCCTCTGCCGATCAGTCAACTCAGCTGGGATCGTCAGAGCTTGAATCCTCAGAGCCATTTAAAAGAAAAAAAGTTTTTTTCTTTTAAGTGGCTCTGACGATCCAAGCTGAGTTGCCTGATCGGCAGGCAACTCAGCTGGGATCGTCAGAGCTTGGCTCGTCAGAGGCATTTAAAAGAAAAAAAGCCTCTGATGATCGCGCGGCTCAGCTGGGCATGGGGAGGGCAAGGATTTTTGCTACCGGTTCTCCGAACTGCCCGCCACCATCGCTACCTACTCGCCCGAGCCAGTCCGAACAGGGAGCATTTCACCCCTGCCTTGGAAGTCTTCTAGCCCAACCCCCTACTCAAGCAGAAGACCTTTATACCATTTCAGAGGAATGGTTGTCTGATATCTTCTTAAAAACCTCCAGTGATGGAGTGCCCACAATTTCTGAAGGCAAGCAATTAATTGTTTTAACTGTCAGGAAATATCTCCTTATGTTTAGGTTGCTTCTCTCTTTGATTAATTCATTGCTTCTTTTTCTGCCTTCTGGTGTTTTGGAGAATAGGTTGAAACACTGTGTAGTATAATTATTGCACACTAAGAAACTCAGAGAGGCCATCTATGTCAAAACTGAACAGCCCTCTCTCAACTGGGGGAGGGGGACGCGAGGGGGGGATACAACATCATCTATCTCCAGTTTACAACACAATCCTTTCAACAGTTCCAAGAAGTCTCCACACCCATTTGTACCACTCAGATGACCCTGATGACACAGACAAACCTCCAAGTGGCCTTAATGACTGTCTAAAAGAATGCAAATGTCCAGCTGTCTGCAAGGAGTATAAAATCCTTCCATTCCCCACCATCCAGTCAGAGCTGAAGAAGCTTCTTGGGTGAGAAGTGAAACATCTTTAAAAGAAAAAAACAAGAAAGTCCAGTTGCTTCTTGAAAAAACACTTTTGGTACAACCACGACCTGGATGACTGAGAATCTCCATAGACTTCTGTCTTTTGTTCTGAGTCGGTAACCCATTCCCTTAGACCAGGGGTGTCAAACTCAAGGCCTGTGGGCCAGATTAAAGGGGTGTTTAAATCCAGCCTGCAGGGCCGGCCTGGAAATATCAAAGGACTGGCCCGTGGTGCCTCTGTCGGCTAAAATGGGACATGTGCGGGGGCCCCCTGCAGCCTGTTTTTGGCCTCCATGGCCTCCTGCAGCACACTGCTGGCCTTGGGAGGGCTCCGTGTGGCCCGTTTTTGGCCAGCAGAGTGCTGCAGGAGGCCATGGAGGGCAAAAACGAGGCATGGGGGGGGCGCAGCTGTTCAGGCCAAAAATGGGGCAGAGGGGGCTGTGCGAACCTCACCGCACCCCATTTTGGCCGGTAGGGTGCTGCAGGAGGCATCCGTCCCATCTCCCCCCGCTTTCCACCGCCACTTTATATTTCTTCATTCCATTCCAGCCAGTAGTGTACGAATGCCTGCTGAATGTGGTGTTTATCTGCCATCAGTGAGTGGTGTCAGAAGGGGAAGGAATCTTCTGGCCTTATTCATTTATTATTTAACATTTATTTATTATTTAACAAATCCCCTGCTTTTCCCCTTCTGAAAGCAGAGTTGCTCAAAACTGCTTACAAAATATAAAAAGCACAAAAATCTAACCCCACAGTTTAAGACCCAATCAATAAAATTAAGCAAAAGCCCTAATCTCCTCAAAGACAAATGTCTTCAATTGTTGATGGAATACAAATTAAGGTGACCTTCAGGTGTGCCCTTTGCAGGCGGAATAGCATCAAAAGATGGCCTCTCTGAAGGCATTTGGCCTGCAAAGAGGAATGTCACTTTGAGTTTAATGGAGATGGAGGTTCTCTGAAGGAACTTCAAGCCCAATGAACTCAATGAAGATGTTACAGGTGGTCCTTGACCTACAATCATTCGTTTAGTGACTGTTTGAAGTTACAACGGTACTGAAAAAAGTGAGTTATGACCGTTCGAAGTTACAACGGTACTGAGGTAAAATAATTTATGACCGTTTTATATACTTAAAACTGTTGCAGCATCCCAATGCTCACATGATCAAAATTCAGATGTTTGCAACTGGTTCATATTTATGATGGTTGCAGTGTCCTAGGGTCATGTGATCACCTTTTGCAACCTTCTGACAAGCAAAATCAATGGGAAAGCTAGATTCACTTAATAACCCATGTTACTAACTTAAGAACTGCAGTGATTCAATGAATGACTGTGGCAAGAAAGGTCATAAAATGGGGCAAGACTCGCTTAACAACTGTCTCACTTACCAACGTACATTTTGGGCTCACTTGTGGTCATAAGTCAAGGAACACCTATAGATGATCCTTCAGCTTGTTCTGGTCAAAATTCCTGCAGCTGCACTTTGCACCAAGAACAGTTTTAGAGGCAGTTCAACCTTTTGTCCTGGTACTCATTGTTTGTTTAGTACTCAACCCACAAACTAGAACTTGTCGGTGCCTTGTGACTCACTACAATATTCCTTATGGAAAATATTTGTTTGGTACTCCTTGTTTTTGGTATTCATCACATCTTCTAGAACCAATTACCGATGAGTACCAAGGTACCATTATAACCCCAAGGTTAAAGATTTTAAGTTGAATTTGAAGAAAATTATTGTATAATATTGTACAAGTAGTACTGTGGAATGAACCTGAACCATAGTGTATTTAGCTTGAATCAATGTGTACAGATAGTCCTCAATTTATGATCACAATTGGGGCCAGAATTTCTGTTGCTAAGTAAGTTGTTGGTTGTTGAGTTGTTGGTTGTTGAGTTGGAAGCTGGCTGGGAAGGTTGCAAATAGTGATTTTGTAACCTTGGGAGGTTGCAACTGCAAAAATACATGCCAGTTTTCAAGCATGTAAATTTTTAACCTTGTGACCATGTTGCAACTTAGAACAATCGCTAAGCAAATGGTTGTAAATGGAGGATTACCAGTATTTAACCTGAATTTTGTACAATAGGTACATTCTTAATTATGATTTGTCTTTAAATAGGGGCGTTCTTAACTCAGGAAACTTGCTGTAATGTTTGCAAGACCAAGGCCAAGCCTAACTGCCTTAGCATTTTCTACTTAAACATCCAACTGTCATCAATATTAGTTGTTGTCTGGTCTGCAAAGTATCTAAAAGAATTTAAATATGTTTTGGTGGGACTAATGCTTCAAATTAAAATTGAATTTTTCTATATACAAACAAGTTTTTCCACAGGACACAAAACTAATGAGCCATTTTCCTTCAATCATTGAGACATTGGTTACTGGTGCCTTCTAAATGTGATGAACGTTAATTCCTAGGAAGTTGGAAATCCAACACATCTGCAGGGCTTGTTAGGAGACCCACCAAGTTGGATCTGAAACAGGGATCTCCAAATGTGGCAACTTTAAGCCTTGTGGACTTCATTTCCCAGAATTCCTGACCCAGGATGGCTGCTGAGGAATTCTGGGAGTTGAAGTTCACAAGTTGTCAAGTTTGACCCCTGAGCTAAACATGGGTGTCCAACCACAGGTGGGCGTCACATACTGTAACAACCAGTTTGCTCAGAACCAAAAATGTGGGTGCGCAAGCAAAAAAATGGCAGTTATATAGGACGGGATAGCACCACGGTGGGTGGGTGGGCCCAGCCGCTGGTTGGAATTACCGGTTTACCCAAACCGGCAGCAGCCCACAAGCAGCTGTCCAACCTTTTGGCTTGCCTGGGCCGCACTGAGTAAAGAGGAAATTGTCTTGTGCCGCGTATAAAATATATAATATCCTTTTACAATATAAAATCACATAACAAGGTTAAATATTTATGATCTTGTGGGCCCGCATTACTAGCTATCCGCAGGCTTCAGGTTGGGCCTGCCTGGTCTAAAGTGAGGATTTGGGTGTCAAAAAAGTCAAGATGGAAGTCACAGCCATCCAGCCGACAGCCTGTTCTGTTTGTGTATGTTGCTCATATGATGTATGTAAAAAAAAAGGGAGCAGGAAGCTGTCTGTGTGACCTTGAGTAATGCTTTCAGTTCAGTGGTGGTATTCAGCCGGTTCTATACTGTTCAGGCAAACCGGTAGTGGCGGTGGCAGGAGGCTCCGCCCACCCACCCAGAGGTAATCACGTTCCCGCTCTGTGTATGCATCAGGGGTGGGTTCTAAATTTTTTTACTACCAGTTCTGTGGGCGTGGCTTATTTTGTGGGTGTGGCTTGGAGGCCATGTGACTAGGTGGGCGTGGCTAGCTGGTCAGAGTCATTTCTGGAAGGTCCTTGCACTTACGACCAGTCCTCGCACTTACGACCCGACTCATTTGTTTGCTTTTAACACTGATCAGCTGTAGGATGGCCCTTTGAAGCCCTGCGGCAAGAGTTTAACCAGTTTTTTTCCCTCTAGTCATCAGCTGGGACTCAGGAGGCAGCAGTAGATTGGGGGTGGGACCAAATAAAAGGTAAGAATAACGTGGGTGGGTGGGAGGACAGGGGTGGGGGAGAACCAGTTCGGTGACGTCATATCGTCACCGCTACCGGCTCTGCCAAACCGGACCAAACCGGGAGGAACCCACCACTGGTATGCATGAAAGGTCCTGTGCATGCACACGTGCTCACATTTACGAACCGGTAGTGAAGCTACGTGAATACCACCCGTTTTGAGTTTCTAACAAAACCTCTGCCCCCATGAAAGCATCAGCCTGGTTATGTTACATCACACGGTGGGGGCAGTGTGGAATTTTGTTTCCTCGATAAAGGATTGTTGAAATTCTGAGAAATGACCACTTGCTTTTATTTATTCTCACTTTTCCGCTTCAGAGTTGAAGAGTTAGCATTTAGATAGGCCAGGTGCTGGGAAAGGCTCCCTGTTCGTTCCAGGAAATGCTTCAGCCTCTTATCCAGGGGGTCTGAGGGATTATTACAGGTTTAATCAGGTCATATGAAATTCCCCATTTCCTCCCCTTAACCCCCACCCCACCCCCCACCCCTGGCCTCATTCATCTTGCTTTCAGTTAGGTTATTTATTTATGATACTTATCTCCAATACGGTTCCTTCAGAAGCCAAGAGAAGTTATGGAATATGATCAGGAGCTCTTACCTATTCACAGTAGTTCCTAAAAGGGTTTTGGGGAGCTTATTTTATCACATAACTAATTCATGGCCTGAGGCATCCTGCATTTTATACTTATCAGTTGCTAATAATAAATAATGCAACAGCCACATGCTTTTCAGTGCAATTCGGTAAATACTTTCCTTTAGCTGTTAAGTTTACCCTGGAAAAGAGATCACTGAGCTCTGATTCTGTTGCTCTCCCTCCCTCCCCCCGCTCCCTCCCCCCGGGTGCCACAGATATGTGAGACTCTAAAAGGGAAAAAGAGAAAGCACTTGTCTATGGTGAGATGTTTTATGATGGAGGAAGTGCAGAAGAATTTGTGCTGAGGGCACAGCATATAATATTCTGAGTCACTTTCTGTCACTAGCCGGCTCTTAGCCGTGAATTAAGACTCAGCAGACATTCCTGTTATTTGGGGGGGGGATTAAAGGAATATCGTCATCATTATTACCATCATTATCTCTGAGGATCTGGAGGTGCAGGGAAGCGCACAATTTTTTTCAAAAAAAAAAAAAAGAGAGAGAGAAATAGACATTCTTATTTCTAAAATACAGGTAGTCCTCGACTTACGGCCACAATTGAGCCCCCAAATGACGTTTCAAGCCACAGTTGTTAAGGGATTCACGGCAGTTGTTAAATTGGTATCCTAGTGATTAAGTGAAACTGGCTTCTCCGTTTACTTTGCTTGTCAGAGGATCGCAAAAGGGGATCACGTGATCCTGGGACATAGCAAAGGTCATAAATATGAACCAGTTGCCAGACATCTGACTTTTTGTCACTTGACCATAGGAATGCTGCAAAGATTGTAACTGTGAACATTGGTTATAAGCAGTGGTGGGATTCAGCTAGTTTGGGAGAACTGGTAGTTAAATAGCTGGCTGGCCCTGCCCATCCCCTCCCCACCCCTTTCAGGAGTCCCCATGTGCCCCATTTTGGCTCCTAAGTCACTTTTTTCACTGCTGTTGACAGTTTGAACGGTCACTAAAGAACTGTTGTAAATCGAGGATTACCTGTACATATAGGCAGTCCTCAATTTATGACTACAATTGGGCCCAAAACTTCCGTTGCTAAGCAAGGCAGTTGTTAAATACTACCAGTTCGGAAGTGCATGCACCGTGCACGTGCTCGGTCCGCTCACGGTCGTGCATGCGCAGAGGGTAAAAAACAGGTCACTTCCTGGTTAAAACCAGGAAGTAACGACAACCAAGCAGGTGGGCGGAGCCTCATGCTACTGGTTCTCTGAACCACCCACCTCCATCGCTACCGGTTCAGCTGAACTGGGCCGAACCGGTAGCATTTTGCCCCTGCTTTACAGCCTTTTTGTCCACAGTTGTTAAGTCAATCATTGGAGTTAATAAGTGAATCATGTGATCGTTTAGCAAATCTGGCTTTCCCATTGATTTTGCTCATGAGAAGGTCACAATCCCACGACCCCAGGACATTGCAACCATCATAAATAGGAACCAATTGCCAAGCACCTAAATTTTGATCATGTGACCATGGTGATGCTGCAACAGTCATAAGTGTGAAACTGATCATAAATCACTTTTTTTTCAGTGCTGTGGTAACTGACACTAAACAAATGATTATAAGTCGAGGGCTGCCTGTACAGTGCTATAAATCTGCAATTTGCCTAAATCCTGGTAGTGCAATTGTGAAGGAAGGATTTGGAAGACTGTCAAAAAGGACTTGAGAGCATCTCTTATTTTAGAAGTATCAAATTTGGGATGAGATCTCATGACTACAGGCAAGCAAAAGGAATCATGAACACCTGAATATAAGTTTCACACATAGGTTACAGATTCCATTCTTAATCTCTCCCCACCCCCCTTATTTAACCACTGGTAAAATAAGTTCCATGTCTGATAATATTTTGTGTCTTCTTCCTGTTTCATTTTCAATGTAAGTCTATCCATTTCTGCACAATCTAGTATCTTCCTAATTATCTCTTCGTCTTGTGGTGTTTCTTCATTTTTCCAAAATTATGTGAATATAATCCTTGCTGCTGTTAGGGCATGTAATATTACATATACAGTATACTTTGCTTATCACATTTTTCTGGTATTATGCCTAATAAAACAGTTCAGGTTTAATAGTTGCCTATTCCTTGTTAGTTGGATGACAATTTCCCAAAGTTGATAATGAACTTGTCAGGGTTCCAAGTAACACCCCCAACGAAAGAAAACTCTGAGGCTTGAGTTTCCTCAAAGTTACATTTTATTAGAGATGTCATATTGGCACATTTGGGAAAACCCGAATCTGAAAGTTTCCAGGTTTTCCCCACCCAAAGGAAAGTCCAAGTCCCTGCCCAACACCTACATGTCCATCACCTGGTCCAATCAAAGCACCTCCCAACTGGAGAGGCCTCCCGGCCATCAAGATGCAGGGCAAGATGTCCTTGACTCTCTGAGAAAGGAATGTTATTATGACTATATATCACCCATGATCCATACAATCCCCCCTCCCAATTTCCCACAGTAGTAAACATGGCAAGTCTGAAGATCCAACGAAAAATAATGCTTCCAGGCCTGACAGAACATTTTCACAGCTTCGCTCCTTGATATCTTTGCCATAAAATTCCAGTCTACCCCACTGCCTGGTGAACATCCTCAGAAAACTGTTAAATGATGGAATATAATACTTGTAACACAAAACTGTGCCTATCATTCTCTTCAGAACTAAAGGAGGATGGGAACAAGAGGCTCTGAATAACGTTGCTTGGATGTGGATGTGGCCTGGCAAACTCAGCGCTGAATCTCTTTGGTTCAGAACAGACCCCATATTTATTTATTTACTACAATATTCATAGCCTACCCAATCTTAATGGATGTTGGACAGGATACAAAAAAAAGTCCTAAAATTTCATTAAATATTTATAATAATAGAAATCAACAATAAAGAAACCTTGTACATCAAAGATGCCATAAGGGCTAAATAGTCTAATATGGAATAATATTTAGCGAATAAGGGAACAACTCATCCTCTGAGCCAAATATCCTCATATTTCTGAATTTGGGGCATGTGGTAGATGTGCCAATTTTTAAACTTTAACATCGAAGAGCCAAAACACTTTGAAAGTAGGATGCATCAGTTTCAGGTTTGTCACACTATTTATCTTGGGGAAAATCATGTCTACATCCATCAAAACTGTCATCTATAGGGCTGGGAAGACTTTCCTGAACAATTTGGAAGCTACAAGGAAATTGGATAGACATCCCTTTACCCAGAAGTAACCAGCCACCCCCTTCCTCTGGGCTACAACCCTTTCCAGATAGCCAATCATCACACAGATCTCTCATTTCTCAAACTATATACTCTACCTTACTGTCAATGTTTCAAGACAGTCACAGATAATCATTAATGACAACAATAATACAAAAGCAAGCGCATAAAATAGTTGAATTTTCAACTGATGTGCAAGTTAAGAGCCTGGTGGCGCAGCAGACTAATAGCCTGTTATTAACATTCAGCTATCTGCAATTACTGCAAGTTCGGATCTCCCCAGGCTCAAGGTTGACTCAGCCTTCCATCCTTTCTAAGGTAGGTAAATTGAGGACCCAGTTTGTGGGGGCAATAAGCTGACTTTGTATAAATATACAAAAGTATGAAGGCTATTGCTCAACACATTGTAAGCCGCCCTGAGTCTCCGGAGAAGGGCGGCATATAAATCAAATTAAAAAAAAAAAAAAGTTCTCAGAGTAAAATCACCAGCCTAGTGGATCTCTATTCCACCACTTATTTCAGTTGAAAAGTGGATTTAAAATTTTTTGCTCTCCAGATCTGAATTTCACAAATCCAAATGTACTTTGTTTGTTTATATCCCACCTTTATTATTCTTATAAACAACTCAAGGCGGAGAACATATCTAATATTCCTTCTTCCTCTTTTCCCACAAAACAACAACCCTGTGAGGTGGTTTGGGCTGAAAGGGAGTGACTGGCCCAAGGTCACCCAGCCCGCCTTCATGGCTGAGGCTTGACTTGAAATTCCCGTTTCCTGGTTTCTAGCCTGTTGTTTTTTTTTTACATTTAGCAATAGCAATAGCATTAGCACTTAGCCACATTATTAAATTTCTATACCACCATCTTCTTGATACAGCAGCAAATCCTAAGATACTTCCCTACAACCTATCATATACAGCAGCGATGGCTAACCTTTTCAGCATTAAGTGCCGAAAGCACGCATGCGTGCGCACACACCCATAATGCAATGTGCATGTAACCCCCTGCGTGTGCCCTGCCCACCACACATACGCGCCCCCACACATGCACATCAGGAGGGTTCAAATCCTGTTGCTACTGGTTTGCTTGTGGTGCACAATGCTTCTGTGCATGTACAGAGATATCTGGGTGGGTGGGCAGAGCCTCCCGCCGCCGCTACCAGTTCGCCCCATCCAGGGTGAACTGGTAGCAACTCACCACTAATGCGCTTGTGTCTCCTGCATGCGCCCCGCCCCCACGCATGAGTGGCAGAGATCCGAAAACCAGCTGGTCAGTGGGAGGTGTGTGTGGCGGAGCGGAGCTGTGGTGACGGTTTGCGTGCCCGCAGAGCGGGTCCTGAGTGCTACTTGTGGCACGCATGCCATAGGTTCGCCATCACAGATATACAGTATTTCTGTACACAGATGTACAGTATACAGATATACTGTAATCACAGATTACAGTATATCTGTATATACAGATATACAGTATTTATGGAAATACTGGGGGTCTGGTTTGCCCTTACTGCAAACCATTTTAATATTTTTGTACCCCAAAGCTACTCCTTGCTAGCCAGGAAGCCCAAAGATGCTTTTCTTCAGATTACTGGATAATTTTGACCTGGAATGACCAGTGTGAAAGGTGTTTCTGTTAAGCTGGACTGAGCATCCTCCTTTTTTCCTAGTGGCCTATTCAAGCATGCTAATTACTATTCTGCTGTGTTACATGCATGGGTACATGTGTGCAGGGACACATGATAAAATAGGTCATAAGGGCCATAATAGCTAGTTTTCTGGATAATAGGAAGTAGGAATAGGAAGGATGCGTCTTTGCAAATTCTCCTTCAACTGTAATTAACTAATTGCACAATCCATTCCTGAGCTGACATGTAATAACATGAGTGATTAATGAATAACTTTTTAAGTATGAACTGGAAGCTGAGTTCAATTACCACAAAGTTTTTAATGAAAGAGGTTCACTGTAGCAGAATGCTAGAAAAATTAACATTTAATGTGCTAAAACTGTTAGCACATTAGTTGGTCTTGTGAGATTAATGGACAGCAGGGAAGCCCAGACTTCATAAACCGATCTTTCTGAGGTATTTGAAGCCTCTGTGCTGGCATATTATTTTATTCCACCCCAGTAAAAAAAAAAAAAGTCTCTACATGAAATGTGAGCAACACTGAAGGACAACAAAGGCATGGAAGGAAAGTAGAAACCATAATTATATCGTTCAAGTCATGACATCTTCACATAATACTTCTTTACAGGTAGTCCTTGTTTAGCAAATGCCTCATTTAGTGACTGTGCACAGTTAAAACGGTGATGAAAAAAGTAAGAGCAAATCTGTAAAACAAACGAAAGCTAGTAATCTAGTGATTAAGACCTCAGGTGAGAAACCAGGAGACTATGAGTTCTAGTCCCATTTCAGGGATGAAAGCTGACTGGGTGACTTGGGAACAATCTTTCTCTCTTAGTCCAGCCCACTTACAGGTTCTTGTTATTGGGTCACTAAATGAGGACTACCTATATAGCATGTACTCACATCCATTTCATGATAATATGAATGACATCACTTAGTCCCCTTGACCCCACCTGCAAACATCCAGGACATGGAATTGTTGTCTTCCTTTTCCTTTGTTTCTTTTGTTATTAGTAGTTGCAAAGTTGTGTCCAACCCATCGCGACCCCATGGACAACGTTCCTCCAGGCCTTCCTGTCCTCTACCATCCTCTGGAGTCCATTTAAGCTCAAGCCTATTCTTCAGATACTATAATTCTTATCATGGTTGTAAATAATTAAATGCAGTTACACATAAGCCAAAGGTACACATTTACTTCCTTCCTTCCTTCCTTCCTTCCTTCCTTCCTTCCTTCCTTCCTTCCTTCCTTCCTCCCTCCCTCCCTCCCTCCCTCCCTCCCTCCCTCCCTCCCTCCCCACAAATTCTCTAGTTGAAGTATGTAATATGTGAAAAATAGTCTACTGGGTATAGTAGAATAGTAGATGATAGAAAAAAATGAAATTTATATTGTAAACTTAGAGTAAGAGATCAATTAAACTTATATGTTGAGAAAAAAACTGGAAGTCATTTCTTTATATTTTTTTCTTTCTGCATTTTCAGTTTAGACTTATATACCACTTCACAGTGCTTTACAGCCCTCTCTAAGTGGTTTACAGAGCCAGCATATTGCCCCCCAACAATCTGGGTTCTCCTTTCACTGACCTCGGAAGGATGGAAGGCTGAGTCAACGTTGAAACCATCAGGATCAAACTGCTGGCAGTTGGCAGAATTAGGCTGCAATATTGCATTCTAACCACTAGCTCTGCCTATTCTAATGTGTGGTGTCTGGATTTGTGGATTGTCTGGATTGTGATGCCAACTGATTTTTTCCCACATACTCCACAGACACCCCCAGAACAACTGTTTATCTGTCCTACTTCTTCAGTTATTTCACATTGCTTGATGTTCATTGAATTACTGCATCTTATACACACTTAAACACACTTAAACTTATCACTGCCCCACCTCATTTCCTTGTCTTTTTTATATACTCAGATGTAGCTACCTTTCCTTGAAATATTTGACATTACCCACAACGGAAGAGCGGATGGCGAATTTAGTGGAGTTTGCTGAGATGGCAAAACTGACAGGTTTGATTAGAAAAAAAAGACACTGATTAATTTTAATACTGGTTGGAAACCTTGCTGGACTTTTTGCATGAAACAGAACAAAATGAAATTGTGATACATGGTTTTGATAATTAGAAAGAGTAGTAGATGATAGAAAAAATGAAATTTATATTGTAACCTTAGAGCCGTGATAGTGATGTGCCAGAGGTGGCACGAAGAGCCCTCTCTGATGGCATGCGAGCCGTCGCCTCAGTTCAGCTCCACCACGCATACGTGTGTACCTCCCACCGGCCGGCTGTTCTTGCCGGCCAGCGGGGCGCATGCAGGGGGGCGCACATGCATGTGGGGGGATGGGATGCATTTGCGCGGGTGGTGCGCGCATTGCATTTTGGGGGTTCAGGCACGCATGTGCACATCCACGTGCACACGCACACACTTTGGGCACTTGGTCCAGAAAACATTAGCCATCACTGCCTTAAGAGTAAGAGGTCAATTTAACATCTGTTGAAAAACAATGGAAATCATATTTTTTTCTTCCTTTTTTTCTGCACTTTCAGCTTTATTCTCTAGTTGCTCTTTACTCTTCCTCTTTTTCTCATTTTAAATTCTTGTTAGTTTCTATAGTCCTTGTTTAAATATTTATTTATTTTTTTTAATTTAAGAAAAAAGATTATAATCATCCAGGCTCTGATCAGTTTTCTTCATCTTTAATAAGACCTCCTGTATCCATTATGTTTTTTAAGCCAAAATGCTATCCTGAAATTTATCCTGAAATTTCTCAAATGTTCTTTTTTTTTAACTGCAAAAGCTATCTATTTTATTCTCTTCTTCTTCCCTATCTTATTCTCAGGGGGCTTGAGAACTATTTTTTTTTCCAATTTTCCTTGATCGTGCTTTGAGCTTTACCATACTTTATTTCTAGAGACAGGGCAACATTATCCCCGTTATTATTTTCTGTTACGTGTCTTTCCACCAATCTGAAGCCATTCACATGTTCCTTTTTTGGGAATGAAAAGTCCAATGGATGATGTTGCTCATGATAACTTTTGGAATTTAATGGGAATTTAATTGGAGAGTGAGAAAACACAAAATATAATAGGAAGATGACTATAGCAGAAAACTCACATGTACTTCTTAGCCAACTTGTCATTAAGTGAAACCAAGAATATCACATTCCTTCCTTGTGACCTTTCTGAAAGACTTCCATATATACCTGTCACAGCCTTTTCTCTAGTGGCACTTAGTACCAAGAACTGTTTTCTGTAAGAGGACAATCTTAGCTGTTCACTTCAGGCACTATGTTACTCTAAGTTAACATAGTTAAATCTAAGAACTGTTCAGGCTTCAGTTATTTCTAGATTTTTATCACTGATCTTTCTGTTTCCATGGTCATATTTATGTATCTTGGTTATTTTTAGCGGCAGATGTTTCTGTCCTACAGCACAAAGAATAATATCTGCTGTCAACTCTGTGTGGCATCAGGAAGGGCATCCGGCCAGTAAATGCTCAGCTCCATCCAGTCACCTAGACTCAACCCTGAATTAAGGGTTACAGGGTGGTAAAAAGGGAGTTTTATTTGAAGTTAGTTGATCTGGATTTCTCCATCTTCAGTTAGAAAATGGTTAAGATTTATTATGATACCTCATGAATACCTGTAATAGTGACAGATGCACCTCTGTGAAGCAAAGCAATAATCCTCTTTGAGCTCTGGTTCCACAGCCATTGTATTCTGCAAGAGCTGTTAACCCACAGCACTTTCCTTGCTCCCATAACCGATGGATCTGCTAGCCTCTGTTGCTGAAATTATCTCATGAGATGGTTTAGTATAAAGGTTGATGTCTGGATTAGAACTAGGGAAACTGACCTCAAGTCCAGGTAAGAAGGTCTCTGGATGACTTTGGCAACCCTCTGTCTCTTAGCCCACCCAAACACAAGAATTGGAGAAAGAAGTATTGGGTAGACCATTCTCCTAGAGCAGGGGTGGGCAAATGTGGCTCTTTTACAACCTGTGGACTTCAACTCCCAACATTCCTGAGACAGCCAAGCTGGCTCAGGAATTCTGGGAGTTGAAGTCCACAGGTCATAAAGGGGCCATATTTGCCCACCCCTGGCCTAGAGGAAAGATGGAATATTGATTAGGAAAAGGAGAAGCTGAAGAAACAAGAGTCAAAGAGAAGTAACTAGGGAAAACTAGGGAAAAAATATACATAGCTTAAAATAAAGATCAAGAGATTGTGAAGGGAAAAAGTCATACTGTTGCTAATAGTGGTTGTTGTGGTTGATACTATACAAAAAGGATTAGGTAAAACAAGAATGGACAGAAGAATAGAATAGAATAGAATAGAATAGAATAGAATAGAATAGAATAGAATAGAATAGATTAGAATAGAATAGAATAGAATAGAATAGAATAGAATAGAATAGAATAGAATAGAATAGAATAGAATAACAGAGATGGAAGGGACCTTGGAAGTCTTCTAGTCCAACCCCTGCTTAGGCAGGAAACCCTAAACCACTTCAGACAAATGGTTATCCAACATCTTCTTAAAAACTTCCAGTGTTGGAGCAATTCACAACTTCTGGAGGCAAGTTGTTCCACTGATTAATTGTTCTAACTGTCAGGAAATTTCTCCTTAGTTCTAAGTTGCTTCTCTCCTTGATTAGTTTCCACTCATTGCTTCTTGTCCTGCCCTCAGGTGCTTTGGAGAATAGCTTGACTCCCTCTTCTTTGTGGCAGCCCCTGAGATATTGAAACACTGCTATCATATCTCCCCCAGTCCTTCTTGTCATTAAACTAGACATACCCAGTTCCTGCAACCGTTCTTCATATGTTGACTCATATAAAGAATGTACATATGTTGACTCACTGGTTACCAAAGTTGCATTACTTGGAAAAGCACATAAATTAAAATGATATCCAGCTAGCCATCCTAGTTCCTAGAACTATTCTAGTTATGACAGTCAAAAGTACTGAATCCAGTCAGAATTACCTGATTGTGTGATGATGATGATGATGATGATGATGATACAACTAACAACAGCCCAACTAGCCCCTTACAACAGCCCAACTATTACTTATGACAACTATTACTTATGCAAACAACAGAACTGTTGGACACCTCACACTTCAAGATTAAATGGAAAACAGATAGAAAAACCCAACAGGGAAAAAAGTTATTCCATACAAGATGACACTTGCATAACAATTATGAACAGAAATGGAAGGAGATCAGAAATCATCTCATCTCCACTTAGGTGGACCATTCACTTCCTTTTAAATCATTCGGATTAGCATCAAGGATTAAGAGAGGCCATATTATGGATTATGGGAGCGACGGGGCGCTCCCATGTGACTCCTCTCCTGCGCGAGCTGCATTGGCTTCCGGTGGACTTCCGGGTGCGCTTCAAGGTGTTGGTGATCACCTTTAAAGCGCTCCATGGCTTAGGGCCGGGGTACTTACGGGACTGCCTTCTGCCACCAATAGCCTCCCACCGGCCGGTTCGCTCCCACAGAGAGGGCCTCCTCAGCGTGCCGTCGGCCAGACAATGCCGGCTGGCGACCCCCAGGAGGAGAGCCTTCTCTGTGGTGGCACCTACCCTATGGAACAATCTACCCCCAGAGATACGAGTGATCTCCGACCTCCGGACTTTTCGTCGGGCCCTAAAAACTTATTCTTTTCAGTTAGCCGGTCTGTCTTGATTTTAGGGTTAGTTTTAAAATTTTAATATTGATTTTAATTGACAAGTTTTAAATTATGGGCCAAATTTATAAATTATTTTAACTTTATTTTTAACTGTGATGTTATGTATAGATGTTTTTATCTTGGCTGTTCACCGCCCTGAGTCCGAAAGGAGAAGGGCGGTATAGAAATTTGAATAATAAATAAATAATAAATAATAAATAAATATCACTATCAATGTGGCACAGTCCTACACATAGCAATTCACTGAATCCAAGAGAACATTAGAGATACTAAATTCAGTAGACATGTATGGGACTGCATAGTTACTCCCTTGGAAGTGTGCTTAAGAAGTGCGGCTTATTCCAGGGTTTAAACATCTCATTGAACTGCAGCAAATCAATCATTTCAATAGGCCATTCATCCCTAACTCCCGCACTCTACATTTTTGCACAAGAAAAGCTTGCATATTGATTTATCGTGTGTTGTTTTATATGTGTGCTGAATGAATATAGCTCAAATGAGTTATCTGCCTGATGGAACTCAAAGAGAAAACAAACCCCATTTCTCAATTTGATTTCAAACAGACCTCCTCCATGTGAAGGGAAATTCAATTACGTCAGTAATGCTGAGTGCAATGAAACGACTGTCAAAAAAAGGCTTCTAAAGGTTTAAAATGTTTTCCTTTTCCTTGTAATTTAGTTACAGCAAGCTCTTGTATATCTGTGTTAGTACAATCTCTTAAAATGTGGGCCCCAGAAATCAATTTGATTACCTCTCTGAATTAAGTATGCACAAATGAGAGCAATTGAGATCGATATAAATTAGGTTAAGTACTCCGCTGTGTACAAAACCATTATGTAACAAGAAACAATGGGAAGGGAGACACAAATAAACATAGCATGAGGGGGAGGATAGGTTGGTAAACATATCTGCTTATTGCCATCAGCTAGGTGCACATTAAGCACGCGTGTTATTTTTAACTTAATAAATACTCTCCAAAGGCACTTTACATATAGCTGTAAAATGTGCCTTCTACAAGCCCCCTTGGCTGAGATGGAGAGGGGGATGGAGGGAGGGATGGAGGAATGGATAGATGGGTAGCAGTGGTGGGTTCCTCCCGGTTCAGCCCGGTTCTCCCGAGCCGGTAGCGGTGATGATATGATGGCACCGGTTCTGCCCCCCACCCCATGTGCCCCCCGCCTCCCGTGTTATTCTTACCTTTTATTTGGCCCCACCCCCAATCTATTGTTGCCTCCTGAGTCCCAGCTGATGGCTAGA
Organism: Arizona elegans; assembly: GCA_022577455.1. Lineage (NCBI taxonomy): Eukaryota > Metazoa > Chordata > Lepidosauria > Squamata > Colubridae > Arizona > Arizona elegans. The sequence continues at coordinate 82,118,483 of JAKOOJ010000008.1, forward strand.
GGGAACTCTTGCCGCCGGCCTTCAAAGGGCAGCCCTACAGCTGATCAGAGTTAAAAGAAAACTAATGAGTAGACCGGTGCCTGCAAAAACACATGAGTAGATCAGTGCCTGCAAAAAAATAAATGGGTAGATGGGTACAGCTCTGCAAGCAGTTAAAAGCCTGGTAGACCAGTACCTCTGCTAAATCCTAAATAATTGTCACATGACCATCAAGCCACGCCCACAAAATAAGTCACGCCCACAGAACCAGTAGTAAAAATTTTTAGAACCCACCCCTGATGGGTAGATGGAAGAGATGGACGGATGGATGGACAGACAGATATATAAGAAGCCATGCATATCTCATTGTACACATGTTGTACTCTGACAATAAAGGCTTGAATTAAATTGCATCATACAGATGGATGTATATTGGATGGATGGATGGATGGATGGGTGGGGCCTTATCTCTATGGATGCATGGACGGATGGATGGACAGTCACAGATATCCTGGCATAATCACTGGATTCTTTAAAAGGTAAAGGTTCCCCTCGCACATATGTGCTAGTCATTCCCGACTCTAGGGGGCGGTGCTCATCTCTGCTTCAAAGCCGAAGACCCAGCGCTGTCCGAAGATTTCTCTGTGGTCATGTGGCTGGCATGACTAAATGCCAAAGGCGCACGGAACGCTGTTACCTTCCCACCAAAGGTGGTCCCTATTTTTCTACTTGCATTTTTTACGTGCTTTCGAACTGCTAGGTTGGCAGAAGCTGGGACAAGTAACGGGAGCTCACCCCGTTAAGCAGCACTAGGGATTCGAACCGCTGAACTGCCAACTTTCGATCGACAAGCTCAGTGCCTTAGCAACTGAGCCACTGCGTCACTGGATTCTTAGAGGCACATAAAATAAAAATGTACAATAAAGGATAAAACATAATGCCCTGACACACACATAGGGCATGTGGTGTCTTCCATTTTTTCAGAAAGGTGGACAGTGTTAGAGGTAGATGACTCTCCAATGGGAGGTCATTCCAGAGAGCCAGCCCACCATGGAAAAATAACACTTCTGGGCTTGGCAGTTTGCACCTCCACAAGCTCCTGAAAAGGAAGATTGTAGTTCAACATCACACACAGACTCCTGGTTGCAGAGGAGGGTGGAAGATTGGTCCCGGAAAAACCAATCTAGCATGTTTTTTGTTTCAGGATCAGCTCACTAATTATATCGATAACAAAAGCTTCATTTTGGATTACTACTTGCACATTAGTACTTCTTAAAACTGGATTCATACCTCGTGTGGAAGTTGCTTATGAAAACTCTAATTATCCATATTATTTATTTATTTATCAAATTTCTATACCGCCCTATTCCCGAAGGACTCAGGGCGGTGAACAGCCAAGATAAAATACAGATAATACAAACATTAAAAATCCATTAATATTATTAAATTTTTTGGCCAAAACAAATTTAAAACACCCAATTTATAAAAATTATAAAATTTATTAAAATTTATTCTTCTATGCAGTGGTGAAATCCAGATTGTTTTGCTACCGGTTCTGTGGGCGTAGCTTGGTGAGCGTGGTGTGGCTTGGTGGGCTTGGCTTGGTGGGCATGGCAGGGAAAGGATACTGCAAAACCTCCATTCCCTCCCCACTCCAGGGGAAGGATATTGCAAAATCTCCATTTCCACCCCACTCTGGGGCCAGCCAGAGGTGGTATTTGCTGGTTCTCCGAACTGCTCAAAATTTCCGCTACCATTTCTCCAGAACCTGTCAGAATCTGCTGGATTTCAGCCCTGCTTCTATTCCAAGTCAAAGACACTCATTAGAAGGCTAACTAACATTATGTCTAATATGCAATTCTGCTTCTGAATGTTAATAAAGTTGAAAACGCTTCAATAACTTTTTCAGCAGAAAAGTAAGAGCATATGCATCAAAATGCTTTAAACAAAATAAATATGTGAAGCAGAATGTTGTGCTTTATATAATACACATTATCATTAGTGTTAACTTCAGTGAAGTGATAAAAATGCACGATCCTTGCAAAAATTCATTAAGACCGGTCAATATTCATTACTCTTCGTGTTGGAATCAGCTCCAGGCATTTCCTGATTCACAGCTCAGACTAACAGCCACCACATTGTGCAAATTCTACCCACAGCACAGCTTTTAAAAGACATATTCACTATACACAGGTTGCATCCATGTTTTTCTATGTCACTAATTTAGCTATGGTAAATCCTGAAAAACGATGATAGATGCAATCCAGGTAAGAAGCATTTCTGAAACTAGTTGTGGTTGAAACTATTATTTCTTTTAGGACAAAAATTAAATAAGATTTGCAGTTTGGGGATATTCCTAATTTTGGAAGAGATGAGCTGGCCATAGTGAAAAATACCTTAATGATATTCAGATTGGATGACCATAATTCACTCCACAAAGTTATATCTTTTAGGTAATTATGCAAAGTTTAATTCAGCTCCAAGGGCATTTTTCATTCGTGGGTTTGTGTCCCTCTGTGGGCACCTTAGAATAGCTGTGTTCATCCACAAACACAATTCATTACAGGTAGCTCTCAATTTATGGTTGTTTAAAGTTAAGACAGACTTTAAAAAAATATATACTTATGATCCATCCTCAAAGTTATGATTGCTATTTCTGCCTCACAGTCACATGATCACATGTTGTATACTTGGCATTTGACTACCATTTGCAATTTTTTTGCTCGCTTTCTGGCAAAAAAAAAAAGAGTCCATTTTTTGAAGAATGGATTCACTTAACTATTCAGGTGGTCCTCGACTTAGGACCACAATTGAGCCCAAAATTTCTATTGTTAAATGAGACATTGGTTAAGTGAGTTTTGCCCCATTTTACAACCTTTCTTGCCACAGTAGTTAAATGAATCACTGTAATTGTTAAGTTATTAACACAGTTGTTAAGTCAATCTGGCTTCCCCATTGACTCTGCTTGTCAGAAGTTTGCAAAAGGGGATCACATGACCCCAGGACACTGCGACCGTCATAAATATGAACCAATTGCCAAGCATTTCGATCACACAATCGTGGGGATGATGCAAAAGTGGTCACTCTGAAAAACAGTCACAGGTCACTTTTTTCAGTGCTGTTGTAACTTTGAATGGTCACTAAATGAACGGTTATAAGTCGAGGACTATCTATATATGTTGCCAATGCCTTCTCTTTCTTCCCCCCTTCTTTTCCACACTTTTCCCTTCCCAATTTTTCCTACTATTTGCTTTGGTATTTTTTTGTATAACATAAACTAATTTTAAAAAATGTTAATACAAAAAAAAGGAAGAATGGATTCACTTAGCAACAATGTCTCGTCTGGACTATTGTAACGCTCTCTACATGGGGCTCCCCTTGGGGTGCACCCGGAGGCTCCAACTGGTGCAGAATGCGGCCGCGCGGGGGATTATGGGAGCGACGGGGCGCTCCCATGTGACTCCTCTCCTGCGTGAGCTGCTTTGGCTTCCGGTGGACTTCCGGGTGCGCTTCAAGGTGTTGGTGATCACCTTTAAAGCGCTCCATGGCTTAGGGCCGGGGTACTTACGGGACCGTCTTCTGCCACCAATTGCCTCCCACCGGCCAGTTCACTCCCACAGAGAGGGCCTCCTCAGGGTGCCGTCGGCCAGACAGTGTCGGCTGGTGACCCCCAGGGGGAGAGCCTTCTCTGTGGTGGCACCTACCCTCTGGAACACTCTACCCCCAGAGATACGAGGGATCCCAGCCCTCCGGACTTTTCGTCAGGCCCTTAAAACCTACTTCTTTCAGTTAGCCAGGCTGTCCTGATTTTATGATGGGTTTATAAAAATTGAAATTGGTTTTAAATTGAAATGTTTTAAACTATTGGCCAAATTATTTAATTATTTTAAATCTATTTTAACTTTGTGTATAAAGTGTTTTACTTGGCTGTTCATCGCCCTGAGTCCGAAAGGAGAAGGGCGGTATAGAAATTTGAATAAATAAATAAATAAATAAATAAATACATAAATAAATGTGATTCACTTACTGACAGAATAGTTCACTTTATGGTGACTTGCTCTGTAGCCAATATAAAATGATGGCAAAATCAAGCCTGCACATGTGGTGCCTCAATGTACAACCACAATGATTTATTACTGAAATTCTGGGCTCCATTTTGGCTGTAAATCAAGGGCTATCTGTACAAATAGAGCAGATGAATTTACTCATGTTAAATTTAACTAGCGTGAGCTTCTTCTTTTGGGGTCCACAGGTCAGTCTTGATTTCTGGTGACTGCCTGGAAGAGCCTCTGAAGTTTTGTTGGCAAGATTTCAGAAGTAGTTTGCCATTGTCTCTTCCCTGGAGTTGAGAGAGAATGACTGGCTCAAGGTCACCCAACCAGCTATTGTGCCCAAGGTGAGACTAGCATCACAATCTCCTGGATTCTAGCCTGATGCCTTAACCATGACACCAAATGGAGTCTCAGTGTGAACTTCATGTAGCTTTTTAATGGTTTAGTGCATGGTGTCGAGCCCCAGCTGGGTCTCGCCACTCACGGGACTGAGGGGTGGCTGGCTGGACGACGAGCCGAGACACGGGTGTCAAACTCAAGGCCTGACGGCTGGAGTCTTAGGGTGCTTAGATCTGGCCCATGGGGCTGCCCTGGAAACAGCAAAGGACCGGCTTGCGGATCCTCTGCCAGCGAAAACAGAGCTCGGGAGGGTCTCAGGCAGGAGGCTGTTGCAGCCAAAAACGGAGCTCAGGAGCCCATTTTCACTGGCAAAATGCTCAGGCCACCACAGGCGCCCCCAACATGAGTGATGTTGAGCTGGCCATGCCCCCCCCAGCCCCTCCCCCCGAGGTCAAACACAACCCTGATGCGGCCCTCAATGAAATTGAGTTTGATACACCTGGTTTAGTGTGTATTCTGTGAATCCATCCCATTCATTCATGGCTCCATAGAAGTCACGTTCAGCTAGAAAATGGATTCACTTAGTACCAGGGGTGAAATGCTCCTGGATCGGATCGGATCGCCCAAACCGGTAGCGATTTTTCCCTGTGGTTTGGCGATCTGGAAGCGATCGCCGCCCGGGTGTCATTACTTCCTGGTTTTAACCAGGAAGTAAGGTTTTTTTACCTTCTGCACATGTGCAGAAGGTTTTGCGCAAGCGCAGAAGGTGTGCACACACACATGATGCATGCACACGCACAGAGCATGCGCTTCCGAACCGGTAAGGAAGGTAAGTAGACTTCACCCCTGCTTAGTATCTACATCAAGCATGGTGTGTGAATACAGCCAACGTTTAATTCAGTAGGATTCCTACTCTTTGCTCCCTCTCTACAAAATGTGTACATCACAATCAGCCAGATGGGTTGGCTCTCCCGTATTTTCACAGCTTAGCAGCTTCAGTCCGTATCTCCCACTCCTTCCCAAATAACCAGCAATCATTCTTTACAGTTGAAATCAATGGGCAGCTGGTTGGCTTTTCAATATTTTGCCTTATTACTAGAGCTATTTGAGATAAGAGTGCTGTCCCAGACACACCACTTCACATGCAAATCTCAGCCAGAAATCAATAAGAGAAAAAAAAGAAACAGAGGCAGAAAGGAAAGAGCCATTTCTATAGTGTATAGGCCTGTTCCACCCTTATGACTTGCCGAGTTCTCTCTGTTACATCACTCAGTTGCTTCCTAGCAAAGGTGAAATCTGGCCTGAATCTGCAGACTCCTAAGGCATTTATAATAACACTGAGCTCAGCAGGATTTCCTTAACAGGCCGATCTACATATCAGCCTTCCACAATCTGGTGCTCTCCAGATATGTGGACTATAATCCCTAGATGTGTAGGAAGCAGGGCGGTGTTTGGGAATTCTGGGAATTAGTTGAAGCTCTCTGGAAAAATAACAGGTCGGGGAAGGCTGGTGTAGGTACAGATGCAGATACTAGACTGGATTAATACTATAACAAAATAACAGAAGCATCTTGAGGTCTTCTAGTCCAATCCCCTGCTCAAGCAGGAGACCATATACCATTTCAAATACTACTTCTATGAGGCAGTTCTCTTCCCCAAAGAAACCTGAGAATTCAACTGGTTCAAAATGTAGACAACTGCTATTGCTACTAACATTCCCATCAAGTTGAGTTGGGTTATATTTTCTCAGATTTCCACTCATTGGAGCTAACTTTGGAATTTGAACATTCTCCAGTAAGGTTGTCTCCCACTCTTCAGCATTTCCCAGTCTTTTCTATGAGTTCTCCCAAGTTGAAATCACATATTAGAAGCTTGGGAAATGTGACCTTTGATCAGCTGGGCTGAGATTCATGAACTACCTAGGAATTTAGAGCATAAGAAGAAGGTTCCATAAAGCTATCGCAACTATTCCTAGTAAGACTTCAAATTAGTATTTTTAAATGGCACCTATACCATCACAACCTGCTTATGACAATCCAAACTAAGTTAGGATTTAACAGTTGTATGCAAAGCCTAGGGACGCAGTGGCTCTGTGGCTAAGATGCTGAGCTTGTTGATAGAAAGTTTGGCAATTTGAATCCCTAGTGCCACGTAACGGGGTGAGCTCCCATTACTTGTCCCAGCTTCTGCCAACCTAGCAGTTCGAAAGCACGTAAAAAATGCAAGTAGAAAAATAGGGACCACCTTTGGTGGGAAGGTAACAGTGTTCCATGCGCCTTTGGTGTTTAGTCATGCCGGCCACATGACCACAGAGACGTCTTCGGATAGCGCTGGCTCTTCGGCTTTGAAATGGAGATGAGCACCGCCCCCTAGAGTCGGGAACGACTAGCACATATGTGCAAGGGGAACCTTTACCTTTATGCAAAGCCCAAAATTTCAGTAATTCATTGAACTGACACAGTTTGAAATGGAATAATTATGAGCTGAAACACAAGAATAAAAGAATTCAGCCAGAGTCCACTGAGAGCGAATACAATCCAGTTTCACCAGACTTTGCACCAGCACTAGCTGAAGTCAAGCTTTCCTCAATCGAAAGTTCTCAGCTTCCAGAAACCCTTATTAAAAGTTGCACATAACATTTGTAATAAGACTGTAGCGATTCTCGGTCATCCAGGTCATGGTTGTCCCAAAGGTGCTTTTTCAGGAGGCAACTGGACTTTCTTGTTTTTTCTTTTGAAGATGTTTCACTTCTCATCCAAGATTTATATTCCTTGCAGACAGCTGGAAATTTGCTTCCTTTTAGAGGATCGTTGAAGCACTTGGAGGTTTATCTGTGTCCTTAGGGTCACCTGAGTAGTGCTCCTACAGGAACCGGGAATACTACTCAGGTGACCCTGAGGAAACAGATGTGTCTTCCAAGTGCTTCAACAACCCTCTAAAAGAATGCAAATTTCCAGCTGTCTGCAAGGAATATAAATCCTTCCATTCCATTTTCTTTGAAGACGTTTCAGAGCTGAAGAAGCTTCTTGGATGAGAAGTGAAATGTCTTCAAAAGAAAAAACAAGAAAGTCTAGTTGCCTCCTGAAAAAGCACTTTTGGATTTGTAATAAGACTTTATATTAGTTGGAATTGACATATGTACAAAGCTTGTATCAAGGAAACATTGGTGTTAAAGAACAAAAAGCTAAAAGAGAAATAATATGTTTCAGGTTCAAGGCCGGGCGGAGAATTGGACCTCCAAGACACACTTCATGCGAATCCATCACTTTCTAGCCATTTCACAGAAGGCATTGTAAACTCTTAATTTTCTGAACCTCAAATGTCAAATCTTAAATATCCTGCAATGACACTGAACAAAATATCTCACCGAAAATATCTGGCTGTGTATATAAAAACACACCAAAGCAAGAAAATTAGCCAAAACAATCATTAAGATACAACAAACTAACATGCAAAGATATCATATGACATGACAAGAACTGTGGTGGCACAGTGGTTGGAATTCAGTATAGTAGGCTAAGTCATTGCTCATTGCCAACAGTTCGATTCTGACCGGCTCAAGGTTGACTCAGCCTTCCATCCTTTTGAGGTTGGTAAAATGAGGACCCAGATCATTGGGGGCAGTATGCTGATGTTGCAAACCACTCAGAGAGTGCTATAAAGCACTATGGAGTGGTATATACAGTAAGTCTAAATGCTATTGCTATTGCTATGAAAAGCAAAATTAGATAAACATATGTATCCTCCTTATCTTCCACTAAGCAATATTTTGTTTCATATGAACAGTTTTTGCAAACAGTTTTATCCTTAAAGCAATTGTTTGAATTTATGTATGGCATTTTCATGAATCAATGCAATTTCATGTAAACTTTATTTTGATAAACTTTTTTTTTTAAAATGGTGAATTGAAATATTTAGAAAGGTGCTAATTTTAAATGAAAATTATATGCTGGCTTATGTGTTGGATCAAAAATGCATAACTAGACAAGTTCACATTCATATGCAATTTATATCTTTCGCACCTTTTGAGCCAATAACATTATAGAGGTTGTTGGGACGTGCACAAATGCATACAGAAGCCCAAGTATATTCTCAAAACAACCCATTTTCCTCCAGTTTAACCTTGAATACCTCCAGGTTCTGGTTTTATGTAAATTCCAACTTAATTTACAAAGAAAGAAAGAAAGAAAGAGAGAGAGAGAGAGAGAGAGAGAGAGAGAGAAAGAAAGAAAGAAAGAAAGAAAGAAAGAGGAAGGGAAGGGAAGGGAGGAAGGAAGGAGAGGAGAGGAGAGGAGAGGAGAGGAGAGGAGAGGAGAGGAGAGGAGAGGAGAGGAGAGGAGGAACAGAGGGAGGAAGAAAGGAAGGAAAGAAGGAAGGAAAGAAGGAGAGGAGGGAGAGAGGGGGAAGGAAGGGGGTAGGGAGGGAGGGAGGGAAAGAGAGAAAGAAAGAGGAAAGAAAGAAAGAAAGAAAGAGACAGACAGACAGAAAGAAAGAAAGAAAGAAAGAAAAAGCCCTTTGCTCATAATTTATTCTTAAAATGTAGAATGGTGTCAATAGTTCACACATTTAATCAGCATGATGCATGAATACTTCAAGGCTGATAGGCACCTCTGCAGATTTTCTTCAGATCAAAAAAACCACGATTCTGCCATCAAATGATGTAAATAAGTTACGCAAGCATTTTTGCTCATTAACCAGAGCAGAATAAATTCAGAAGATGATGTTTGTAGACTGCAGAACAGGAACTTGCTGTCTTTGGCTGTCCTAATGAACTCTCAGTTGTTTGTCTAGATGATCACTCGGTGTTTCATTGTTAACTGAGTGACCTACACTAACTGGAACCACTAACTGTACAAACAAAACACTTGGCCTATTTCAGAAACACTTTTATTTATCTCAATTTCTTCTCTCCATTCCAATAACTGCTTCGACCTTTCAAAAAAAAAAAAGTAATCCTTGAATACCTTGATACTCAAAGTCAAGCATAACATGAAAAAGTAAGTAAGATGAGGCGGGCTTGCTAGTTTCACAATGCAATTCATTGTAAATAGAATCCCATGTGATATTGCCCAATAAGGAAATATTTGTTCAATCCTGATTTGGTACAACTCCTTTGGCTTGAATATTTCTTTATGCTTTGGTGGCAACAACACACTGACCTTAGGAAATGGCTTTCTGTGTAATTAACCTGAACCACAAATGAACCCTGGCCTCTGAACTCTTTGCACAAATACCATCAGCACTTTGACCAATGAACAGAGCCACTGTATCTTGTTCATTTTTAGAAGAGCAGAGAAAAGGAAACCAAAATGGAGCAAACAAACCCACATCAAAGAAAGGTGGAGACAGTTTCCCCAGAGAAATGGAAGACGCCTAAGAATATTTCACTGCATTTGGAAAGTAGCATGGATTTGAGTTGTCATTTTGGTCTACCATCCTTTGCAAGTTCTTTTTTCAGAAATCTCTTCCCCTTCCACAATAAAATAAAATAAAAACGAAACAAAACCCCAAAACATCCCATTGTTGTCTCAAAGAGGATGGAAAAATAAAAGAAAATAATTAATCTTCAATCTTATAAAAATGCACACCGCTTTAAAAATAGTTGAAATCTCACGAACTTTTGAGGTTCTGGATGAAATTCTCCACAATTATCATGCTCTTGGTTAAAAACTCTCAACAAGTTTTTTTATTTCTTTTTTTCTAACCAATCATAACAATTCGAAATGTTAATTTAACCGGGTTAAAACTAGGAAGTCTAAATTGCTGAACAGTGTCAACCGGATAACGATGGTTTTGTAAATAGATACTAATGTAAAGTACGTAGATGAAAGATTGAATAAGAATAGAGAATACATATCCATGTCGATACAGTAAACTGTAAAATAATATATGATGTAATGTTATGTTTTTTATGTGTTTTTAATGTATTTTTGTTGTATTTTTCTTTGTTTAAAACAAAGTAAAACTCAAAAAACTCCAACAAGTTTACTCTCTCACATTCAATTGCATGGATATGTGGTGATTTCAGTCAAAAACTCATAGGATTTCTGGTGACAATACTCAAAAGAGTAGGTAGTCTTGCAAAATTTTTGACCGTTAAAATTAATTTAATTTTGTGGGCTCTGTGGAACCATCAGGGAATGTGATGGATACTGAACAACTCCTACATCTTGGGAAATGAGTCACTCAAATTTTCCCATCTCTTGCAAACTATTGCCAGGGCTGCCATCCTGAAATTGACTTTTCTACATAAGAGACGCCCTTGGAAAGCATTACTTGGTGGCCTTAAAGGTAAGGTGACCAGACGTCCCGCTTTTGGCGGGACAGTCCCGCTTTTGAGCAATTTGTCCCGCGTCCCGCGGTGTTTTAAAAAACTCCCGATTTTTCATTCTGCCTCCTGAGTCCCGGCTGCCTCCTGAATCCCCGCTGATGGCTAGAGGGAAAAAAAACTGTTTAAACTCTTGCCGCGGGGCTTCAAAGGGCCGACCTACAGCTGATCAGTGTTAAAAAAAAAATGAGTAGACCCATGCCTGCAAAAATAGAAAAAACAGCCCCTGTTAACAGCTTCCGCTAGGTTAATTAGCTGCAAAAAGCTGCAAAAAGCTGCAAAAAGTTCCTGGAGCAGATTTTTTTCCCCCTAGCTATGCTGAAAACAAAGGCGAAAGCGAAAGTAAACCTGCAACGTGACAAAATGAGGCAGAGAGAGATTTCTTTCTTTTTCTTTTTCTTTTTCCTCACCAAAAAAGGTAGGTGCAAAACTACAAACAATGGGAAATTTAGGGCAAAAGAGGAGAGTTCAAGATTTTAAAACACAAAAGAAAAAAAGCTCTATTTAACTAGGGAATTGTAATAATTGAGATACTATTAATAATTGTATATTGTGTTGAAAGCAGAAATGGTTAAGTTGTGGTTTGGAGGAATATATGGGGGAAATTATTTGGTTTATTATTATTGGTAAATATAATTAATTGATTTGTAAGAAATTGAATTGCATGGAAATAATTGGAATATTCATGTTCATATTAATTAATATACAAAAAAGATAGTTATATAACTAATTGATTTATATTAAAATGTTGAATTTGTATTAAACAACTGTATTACATAATTACATAATTAACCAATGTGAGGATGGATATAAAAATAGATGACAATGGGAAGGGGTATAATATAGAATAGAAGGGAAAAATTGAATTTGATTAAGATTAGAGATGAGGATGAAGGGTAATATTGTTTTTTTAAAAAAATAGATGAGGAATAAATATGGCAAAAAGGAAATATAGAAATTGTAAATTTAATTGAAATGACTAAACGCTGTTTAAATTTGTGAACCAGCCAAATATTCTGTTCAAAGAAAATGCATTGTATGTTTGTATGTGTGTTTCTAATTATTGCTATTTATTCATATTTGTTCTCTTTTATTCTTTAAAGTTTAACAATTCATTCTTCATCTTAATATCTTTATATTTGTTTGGGGTTGGCTTTCTTCCCTTTCATCTTTTTTATTGTACAGCAATCTTTCTCCTCAAACCTACCACCTCTCTCTTTTCTTTCCTTCTTTCTTTCTCTTCCCCCCACCCTCTTTTTCTCCTCCCTACTTCCTCTTCCTTTCTCCTTCTCCTCCTCTCTTCCTCCCTCTCTTACCCTCACTCCTACTCTAATTTCCATTCCTTCATCCCTCTCTATTGCTGTATCCTTTAATGCATATGGACTACTCAGAGGGCTGAAAAAGTTATTTTTGACTGGTCCTCACACTTTTGACCAGTCCTCGAATTTATGACTGTCCTCACATTTTACATTTTTGCCCTATCTTGTCATCATGGTGAAGAGAAGCAGTTGTGAAATGAGTGACATGGTTGTTAAGAATGCTGCACGGGCATAAATGTGAGGATGGTCATAAGTGTGAGGACCAGTCAAAAGTGCGAGGACCTGTCAGAAATGACTTTTTTCAGCCCTCTGGTTAGTCCTTTTGTGCATATGTACTACTCAGAGGGCTGAAAAAGTTATTTTTGACTGGTCCTCACACTTTTGACCAGTCCTCGAACTTACGACTGTCCTCACATTTTACATTTTTGCCCTATCCTGTCATCATGGTGAAGAGAAGCAGTTGTGAAATGAGTGACATGGTTGTTAAGAATGCTGCATGGGCATAAATGTGAGGACCAGTCATAAGTGTGAGGACCAGTCAAAAGTGCGAGGATCTGTCAGAAATGACTTTTTTTCAGCCCTCTGGTTAGTCCTTTTGTGCATATGGACTACTCAGAGGGCTGAAAAAGTTATTTTTGACTGGTCCTCACACTTTTGACCAGTCCTCGAACTTACGACTGTCCTCACATTTTACGTTTTTGCCCTATCTTGTCACCATGGTGAAGAGAAGCAGTTGTTAAATGAGTGACATGGTTGTTAAGAATACTGCACGGGCATAAAAGTGAGGATGGTCATAAGTGTGAGGACCAGTCAAAAGTGTGAGGACCAGTCAAAAATAACTTTTTCAGCCCTCTGAGTAGTCCCTATACACATAGCCATGGCCACCCGGTCACATGACCAGCTAGCCATGCCCACCCAGTCACATGGCCTCCAAGCCACGCCCACACAATAAGCCACGCCCACAATGGTGTCCTTCTTACCAATGTTAAAATCTGTTCACCTTACCCTATACACATAGCCATGGCCACCCGGTCACATGACCAGCTAGCCACGGCCACCCAGTCACATGACCAGCTAGCCACGCCCACAAAATAAGCCACGCCCACAATGTCCCTCTTTACCAATGTTAAAATCTGGTCACCTTACTTAAAGGTAAAATGTATCTATAGCAAAATACAAAAATCAACCATAAAGAAGGAATGCAAGGACCATTAAGAAGTGAACGTGATTATGTAACGTTGGGAAAGAAGAAATGAAAAAGAAACAAAAGATAACCCCACTTTGATTCTCTTTGGAGTAAGAGGAGACAAAGGAAAATTCTGGCAGAGTTTTAAGGTCTGTTATTATGCCCTTGAAATTGATTTTTCTTTCATGACCCTTCCCAATTTTAATTAAATTATGAAGGATCCCAAACGAGTTTTATGTTCATCATAGGGTTATTACAGAAAGGATGAAAGGAGTTCTACCCAGCAAATTCAGAGACAAATTGGGTGCTAGAGGTGAAATTATGCAGTTAGATATTGTGAGTTACTATATTTAATGTATCCCATTCTCTCTTTCATTAACTTTGGTTAAAGAAGCACATTTCAGATCAAGGTGGTTTGAATGGACATAGCTGTCAAGAATTTGCTACCTACCCAAGTATAAAGCATGGCTATTAGGCCCAAAATCCACAATACCTGTATCAATAATACAGAAAAAAAAATCCCTTGTGAAGTATGGATGTCCTATTCTTTTGCTGTTTTTTTAAAATAAAAAGAAATATTTATTCCTTTTGCCTGTTGAATATGTGCTGTTTTTTTAAAGCATGCATAAGATACAATTGGGCTGCACCCCTCAGTTGACTTACGAGAACTAAACATCTACCCAACACAGTGGTGAAATCCTCCGCGGATTGCCACCACTTCAGTGCCTGTGCATGCACGGTGTGTGCCAAACGTGCCCTGAGTGCATACATGCACAGTGCGCGGCAAAATCACACTGCACGCACATGCACAGTGAATGTCAAATGCATGCTGCGCACACGCACCAGCGAAAATGGGATCCTGAGCTCTGTTTTCAGCTGCGGCGGCCTCCTGCAACCCTCTGCCAATGAAAATGGAGCTCGGGAGGGCCCCACACAGCCCTCCTGAGCTCCGTTTTCACGGACAGAGGCACTGAGGGCCGGCCCTTCACTGTTTCCAGGGCAACCCCATGGGCCAGATCTAAGTACCCCTCAGGCCGGATCCAGCCTTGAGTTTGACACCAGAAGTGGTATTCAGCCGGTTCAGACCGGTTCAGGCAAACCGGTAGTAGAAATCACAGGTAGGCCCACCCACCAGTCCTGGCTCTATACTGTCCTATTTAGGGACTTTTTTGAGGTTCCGTGCATGTGTGGAAGGCGTGCGAGCAAGCGAGCAAAGCACATGCACGCTCACATTTTCAGTGCTGGGTGAACTGGTAGGTAAATTATATGAATCCCACTTCTGTTTGACACCCCTATTCTAGTCCAATCCCCTGCTCAAGCAGGAAACCCTATACTATTCCAGACAAATGGCTGTCCAATCTCTTCTTAAAATATCCTCCTTCTTTTTCAGGGTAGCTATGTTGAAATATTATCCAGATATTTCCTTTTCAGCATGGGTCGCTTGTTTTAAATACCATTCATTGTTACTAGGATGAATCCACTTAAAAGACTATTGCAGGCATAAAGGCTAAAGCTATTGAACGTAAGGGAGGGGGGGGTGCCTTTTTAACTAGGCTGTTTCCTTAAAGGGAAAGATTGGATCAATAGGATCAATAGAAAAGGTTTCCCTGGGTCTGCATGGAGAGGAAAAAAAGGAGACCATTTTAACTTCTCTCTCTCTCTCTCTCTCTCTCCAACAAATGCAAATCAATGAATGTGTGTTTACAACAGATCCTTCTAAGAGACTCAAACGGGGAGAATGCCATCACTTAAGCCAATGGCTGGAAGAAGAAACGAAAGGAGAAGTGGGGGGGAGGGAGGGGAGCCAGGAAAAACAATCGTGCTGGACAATTGCCAAAAACCCTTGGGTCACAGCCAATTTGCATAAAATGGAAAGTGTGGAACGCAGAGGCTCCAGGGAGAAAAAGGGAAAAGCCCCTCTGACCCAACTCCAAAGCATTCAGTAGGCGATGGGTCAATCTGTATTTTCTGAAACAGATACAGTCATAAAACAATTTGCATTCATGCCAGTAAGAACACCTCTCTCCCCTATTTATTCAGAATAAATCTGAAAAGAAATTGAAAGGAAGTATATACTATTAGAATACAGGAGTTTCTCGGATACCAAACAAGGAGAATATTCCACAGCAAAGAAGATAGAAAGGAGAAAGGAGTAGAGGGTAGGAAGAGGAGAGGGAGGGAGAGGAATGGAAGAAAGGGAAAAGGAGAGGAAGGAAGAAAGGGTAGGGGACAGGAGTAGGAGAGAAGGTGAGAAGGGGGAAAAGAAGAGAGGAGTGGGGGAAAGGAAGGGAAAGTAGGATGAGATAGGAGAGGAGGAAGGAGAAAGTAGGAGAGGAGAGGAGGGAGGGAGAGAAAGGGAAAGAGGAGGAGAAGAAGAAGGGTTGCTGCGAAATGAGGGAAGAAAGAGTAGAAGAGCAACTCAGAATGTAAATTAAAATGCCTTATTTTAATGCTTTCTTTAAGGAGCCTGGATAGCTCAGCAGACTAATACATTGTAATTTAACTCCAGCTGTCTGCAATTAGTAAGTTCCAATCTCGCCAGGCTCAAGGTTGACTCAGCCTTCCATCCTTTCTAAGATAGGTAAATTGAGGACCCAATTTGTGGGGGCAATAAGCTGACTTTGTAAAAATATGCAAAAGTATGAAGGCTATTACTTAATGCCTTGTAAGCCACCCTGAGTCTCCGGAGAAGGGCGGCATATAAATCAAATAAAAATAAAATAAATAAATAAAAATAAAATAAAGGAAAACATGTATATGTATGATTAATTATGTATAAGAAAATGTACATTTTATGTTATGTGTATAAGAAATAAAACTGAAAAACTTTTCAAACAGAAAAAGAAAAGAAACCTCCCCCCCCCAATAGATCTTTACATGCAAAACACACCTTAGTGCAGAGCTGACCAACCACATGGATTGGGATTCAAAATTGTATGGATATTATGTACTGTTATCTCTTCATCACAGAAAACAATTCACAGCGTATTCTTAGAAGCAAATCAGCATGGCTTTGAGAGCGTAAATTGTTGTGTGGTCACAGAATAGCACACAGGTTGGATTAGGTTGTAAAACCCTGAAAAATAGGAACTGCTGCAGAATTATTTCAAACCTTCAAGACGTTAAAGCATATTTAGAGAATATGCTTGAAAGTCTTGGTTGTAGAGAAATATTTAGAAGGGAGGAAGAAAATCAAGGGGGCTTCTGATTTTAAAACTGTGTTGATATAGAAGAGGAAACCTAGACATAAATGTATGTTTCTAGGATGAAATCAACTATGACAAAAGTGATGGAATAAGCTCTACCTGCTGAAATAATTATTATGTTATTTATTTATTTATTTTATTTGTCAAGTATGTATAAGGTAACAGATATGAGTATAAACATAATTATGAATACATGAAATGGATACGAATAAATGGGGACATTAGTGTCAGGGTGGCAATTAATCCCATTCTGCTTTTGAGTAATTGCACCTTGATTAGAGAATGGATCGTGACCTTTCCTTGAAGTATACTTTAAGAAAATAAAACCGAGATATATTCTAATAAACACATTTTATTATAAAGAAGTAAAAATATCTTACTAGCTAATTAATTACATCTTGGCAGCGTTCCTGCCGGACCTCTTGGCAGGCGAACAAAGAAAGATAGAAGAAAGTAAAGGAATGTGGACATGCGCAGTTAGCTTAGAGATAAGAGCTCTGATCAGCTACGGTAAGTCTTAGAGTTCAAGCACAGCTGGCAAATACAAAAAAAAAAAAAAAACACAGTGACAATTAGGACAGGGATGGTAGCAGTGGTGGGTTCCTCCCGGTTCTGTCCGGGTTTACCTTAAGTTTGTATCTATTGTGTGCTCGTGTATTATTGCGGTTGAAGCTGAAGTAGTCGTTGACAGATAGGATGTTATAGCAAATAATTTTCTGTACTACGCTTAGGTCAGACCGAAGGCAGTGTAGTTCTAAGTTGTCTAAGCCCAAAATTTCAAATATTAAATAATTACATAATATTAAATAAGTTAAAATATTAACCTATCTCAACTTGGTATCTCAAGCTTCAGTTCAAATCTGACTTCAATTCTCAACCAGCTAGCCAAAAGCCATAAAGCTTCTAACATGGAGCATCTCTAGAGTGGCAAACCAATCAAGTATTTTATTTTTCTGAACTGACTTAGGTAGTTTAGTAGCAGCTGGCTGAAAATAGCATCCCCCCCAGTTCTCTACTTTATCTGCAGTCTGGAAAATGTTGTGGATTTTACTGGATGGTCAAAGTTGCAGAATTCTTCAACTTTGTTGGAGTCACTAAGAACACTAAGAAATTCTTTTCTGGGAAATTTTATTTCAATGGGTAACCATCCTGATGAACCAAACATGCAATGGATCAAGACAGCAAGAAATGATTTTGTAGTTAGTGGGGTTGGACAAGAGAGCCCCAAGTTCAAAACTCTGTTCAGCCAAAAGGTCAACCATTGACTTTGGGTAACTCACTTGACGTCAGACCAATATCAATAACAATAGCACTTAGACTTATATACCACTTTACAATGTTTTACAATTGGGTGGTATTCACTTACTTTCCCTACTGGTTTGCAAATGTGAGTGAGCGCGTCTACACATGCACCCAGCCTTCCGCGCATATGCTTTGCTGGCGTACGTGCCTTCAGCGCATGTGCCTGACCTAAAAAATGTGCCTAAATAGGATGGCATAAAGATGGGGCGGGTGGGCGGGGCCACCTGTGATTTCTGCTACCGGTTCGGGCAAACCGGTCTGAACCATTTAAATACCACATCTGTTTACAGTCCTCTCTAAGTGATTTACAGAGTCAGCCTATTGCCTCCAACAATTTGGGTCCTCATTTTACCCACCTCAGAAGGATGGAAGGCTGAGTCAAACCTGAACCTACCGCAACCTACCCCAGGGAATGTTGAACCAAAGTTAACCTTGAATCTACCCCAACCTACCTCAAGGAATGTTGTTATAAGGATAAAATGATAATTGACCCTAAGGAGTAATTCTTGAGTTTAAAGAAAGAAGGGATACAAATAAAATGATTACCTGTGAGAGAGAACTGGACAGAAAAGAACCAAACTGTTACCAGTACTTCCTTCAACAGCATTAAAAAAATATTAAATCATGTTAAGAATGGATCCCCAACATGGATGATCATCCTTCTTTGTAGATACTGACACTGAGTGAATTGGTTTGTCTCAAGGGTGAAATCCAGCAGATTCTGACAGGTTCTGGAGAACTGATAGCAGAAATTTTGAGTAGTTGGCAGAACCGGCAAATACCACCTCTGGCTGGCCCCAGAGTGGGGTGGGAATGGAGATTTTGCAATATCCTTCCCCTAGGGGTTGGGAGGGAATGGGGATTTTGCAGTATCCTTCCCCTGGAGTGGGGTAGGAATGGAGAGTTTGCCAAGCCACGCCCACAGAACCAGTAGTAAAAAATTTGGATTTCACCACTGGTTTGTCTTAATATTTTTGGAGGAGGAGCTTATTTTAGGACAAATTTGGTATGTTATTTGTATTACGTTTATGTAACTCCCTTCCCTCATGGAGATCAGTGAGCTTTCCCCCATTATTTTTTCTCTTTACGACAACTCTGGGAGATATCTTAAGATCAGACATGATCAGTGACCCTGAATAAACAGAGATTTGAGCCCGATTTTCTTAACCCTGAAGTTTGGGGAGTTCCTCTCATTCTCTGTTCTCTGGTTCAGGAATGATCTTCTGCTAACTCTAAAATGTTGGGTTCCCCTCCCACCCTCCATGTCTCCAAAATAGAGGCCAAATGTTTACATTTGTACTAGAAATTGAAAGTATTTTATGCATGGAGAATACCCATATTGATTAGAACGAGCTGGTAGTGAAGTTATAACTGTTTAATTTGGCTCATGTTTTTTGGAAAGCAGCTCCCAACATCTAAACTTGAAGTTCAATCTGAACCTTGATTCAAATGAAAGAATCCTCTTGATTTTGTTTCTAATTTTCCACCAGGTACACCAGCCAGATTATCCTTTAAACATATTGCCTTAGATCTATCCCTTGAATGTAGCCTCATTCTGGATCTCAGTAACCTTCCTACAAAATTGGCTAACTAACTAAACCAGGGGTCTCAAACTCAAGGCCCACGGCCCGCGGGGTGCTTAGATCAAGCCCATGGGACCACCCTGGAAACAGTGAAGGACTGGCCCATGGTGCCTCTGACAGTGAAAACAGAGCTCAGGAGGGCCACGTGCACACACACCCAGCTCCATTTTCACTAGCAGAGGGCTGCAGGAGGTTGTCCCGGCCAAAAACAGGGCCTGGGGGCATGCCCCCAGGCTCCATTTTCACTGGCAGAGGGCTAGCAAAATAAACTAAAAGCAAAACAAAACAAAACAAAAGGAGAAATGTTTCCCCTTTTGCATTTGAGCATCCAAGAAGGGACAGGAAAGAAGAAAGGGAAAGAGGAAAGACAAAGAAGGAAAGAGGGGAAGAGAGCAAGGAAGGAAAAAGAAGGAAAGAGGGAAAGGAAGAAAGGAAAATGAAGAGGGAAGGAAAAAGAAGGAACCACAACAGAAGGAAGGGAGGGAGGGAGGGAGGGAGGGAGGGAGGGAGGGAGGGAGGAAGGAAGGAAGGAAGGAAGGAAGGAAGGAAGGAAGGAAGGAAGGAAGGAAGGAAGGAATAAGAGGGTGGGGGTCTGAGGGAAGTCCTGCCTTAGTACTTAGCCACCACATGTGCCCCCAACACGAGTGATGTCCAGCTGGCCACACTCCCGGCCATGCCCTCCCCCCCAGGTCAAACACAACCTTGATGTGGCCCTCAATGAAATTGAGTTTGACACCTCTGAACTAAACCTACATGGTAAAAACTTTCAAACTCTATGGTACATTACATTAAAGATTGAGATCACATGTATTAAAAGCACTATTTTCAGTTGAATCCTTATAGCAAATATGTCATGTTCCCTAAGAGTAAAAGCTATTTTTTCCAGTTTTAATCTGATTATTCTACTTTTAAGTGCAGGATTTGGTTTAGAGAACCTACTTTAATAGAAGCTAATACCACAGAGTGGTGGCAAACTGTGGCCAGCAGTATGATTGGACCATGACAACATGCCAATCAGTTCTTAATTATTAAACTGATCTATCCAACTCTGTTTGGTCCGACAACATTCCCAGTGACTCAACTAGAGAAAGAAATGAACACTTGTACTTGGTTTGAAAATATGTGTGTTGATTCAAGGTTGGCTGAAAATAAAGGTAGACCATTCTGGAAGCTTACTAAGTAATTCATTAATACAGAAATATCTGCTTCAGCTAGACAATTCTAAGAGTTTAGGCTGTATATTGATTTTCTTCTTAGAAGAGCAGGATACCAGCTTCTCAGCAAACAAAGCAATCCTATTCTCACAATATCTAAGCAGTTAAAACAGTACTATTTCCCCGAAAATAAGACTGGGTCTTATATTAATTTTTGCTCCAAAAAACACATCCTTTCTGATTAGGTCTTATTTCAGGGAAAATACGGTACTAAATGCATCCATCTGGCTGACAATCTTAACTGGGACTTATTTTGGGGGTAGGGCTTATATTACGAGCATCCTGAAAAAATCATGCTAGGACTTACTTTCCAGTTGGGTCTTATTTTTGGGAAAACAGGGTAGATGTGAATCTATATTCTCACAGATTTGGGTTCCTCCAGATAACTTCAGGTTCGGGTATCACCGGCTCAAAGTTGACTCGGTCTTCCATCCTTCCAAGGTGGGTAAAATGAGGACCCAGATTGTTGGGGGCAATAGGCTGACTCTGTAAACCACTTAGAGAGGACTGTAAAAGCACTATGAAGTGGTATATACAGTAAGTGCTATTGCTAACTGGAGGTGTACTGGCATTTGGTAATTTACAGATGTATCGGCTGAACGTAAGATGTGTTCCACAGCCTCGATCCCTGTGTAAAACATTATGTTTCTCCAACAGTGTTTTGATGAAGGAAAGCAGCTCCGGAGCTTTTTTATAGAGGGCAATTCAGTTCACCTCTGTCTCTTCCAGCCTCCCTCCCAGATTGCTGGCGTGTCCTTCAATTTATTGTTTTCCTCACTTCCCACTTCTACCTGGCCTAGTGGGAAAAATAGGGATGAATCATATCCACCAATTATCTTTACTGTCTTGGGCCCACATAGCTCCTACGGAGAGACATCAGGAGACTAATACAGGCTATCAATAGTCCTCTGTCTTTTCATAAGTCAGGGGTGGGCAGCCTTTTGAATGGCCGGGGACTCCATTTTACATGTTAGGAGATGATTGAAGATATAGTGGGCAATGATGCAAGCCATGTTGCACCTATGTGGGTAATGCTAGGAGTCACCGTTTTATTTATTGGAAAGATTTATACACTGCTCCTACCTTTTACATTTTGACAACCTTGCAACAAAGTTGATCAATAAACGACTATTAATTGTTAAAAATGAGAATAAAACAATTAAAATAGCAAGAGTAATATTAAACATTTGGGTAAATAGAAATGATTTCAGCTCTCTTCTAAACAATGTTCAGCTCTAATAGTAGCAGGGGTGGGCTGCTGGGGGTTCACAAGGGTTCGGGAGAATCTCTAGCTAAGATTCTACAGTTCAGAGAACCCCTAAATCCCCCTCCTGGCTGGCATTTCCCACCCCACCCTGCCCCTCCCAGGAGTCCCCATGTGGCCCGTTTTGGATGCAGGTAACTGCAGGGCACATGCAGAGGCTCAGGGAGGGCGAAAAACGGTCCTACCAGAAGTTCAGGAAACAGACCCATTTCTGGCTTCCAGAGGGCCTCCAGGGCCTGGGGAGGCCATTTTCGTCCTCCCAGAGGCTCAAGAAAAGCCTCCGGAGCCTGGGGAGGGCAAAAACACCACCCAATCATGGTGCAGGAGGCTGACTAGGCCACGCCCATCATGGCCACACCCACCCAGCAACCGGGCAGAGAACCCCTTGCTAAAATTTTTGAAGCTTCCCCCTGAATAGTAGCCATGTGGAAACAGCCTAATTGGATGTCAAGTACAAATGGATAGGAAGTTGTAATTTTCAAAACAGGTTAAGACAATATTTTCCCCCTTTACATAGAAAAAGCCTGAGAAGACTTGGCTATCCTAGTTTGCCTTTATGTAGTTCCTCATTTGAAAGTAAAGAACTTGCTAGATTTCTTATGCTGCTCCTTAATCTTCTTTGTAGTAAATGTGATTGATCAGAGTTTTGAAAAGTTTAGATTAACAATTTCCAGTCTCGGTTTATATATTAACAGATTAACAGAGTTGGACGGGACCTTGTAGGTCATCTAGTCCAACCCCTCCCCCCCCCAAGTAGGAGACTCTACACCATTTCTGACAAATGGTAGTCTAATTTCTTCTTGAATATGAAAAATCTGATAGGTGTAAGGCATTGAAAAGGCACTCTGGCCATTTCATAGAGTGGCTTCTATGGAAAAGATGGTTTTGTAACTTGTTTGGACATAAGCAATATGTGACTTTACATTCAATCATGAATATAGTGAATTGGCTCAACGGGCAACCAGCAGTGAAGCCATTTCAAACTTAGGGTTACTTACAATCTTAAAAAACAGAGAGAAGAGAGAGAGAAGAGAAAAACAGAGAGAAGACAGAAAACAGAGATGAGAAGAGAAGAGAAGAGAAGAGAAGAGAAGAGAAGAGAAGAGAAGAGAAGAGAAGAGAATTCTTTATTGGTTAAGTATGGTTGAACACACAAGGAATTTGTCTCCAGTACATAAACTCTCAGTGTACGTACAAACAACAAAGTGATAAGTCATAGATCATAAATCCTAAAATACAACAACAGTTGATAAATCATAATATACCAATAGGAGAAGGTAGTAGGAAAGATGAGAGGTGAGAAAGATGAGAAGATGAGAAGATGACAAGGATAGCAACAATACAGCCTACTACATGGGTAAATATCTTTGGGCAGAAGGCAGCTCCAATTGTTTGAGTTTAGTGTCATATTATGTCCCACAACCAATTTCTTGAGACATCAGAAAAGAAGTATACCTAAGTAATCAGCATGGTAGTTGTTAGGATATGGTCAGAGCCTAACAAGTTGTCCAGGCAATATATGTGTTCTGTGACTTTAATATGAATATGTATTGTGTGACTTTAAAGTTTTACTGCTGATTCATTGTAATGCTGAGTCATGCTGTAATTAGATAATCACTGGTTGTAAACATATTTAAGAAAGGTACTGTAAAGTATTCAGTTGATGATAAGCTACCATAGTGTGAGGAGTTGCTATCATTGTGCTATCATCATTGGATGGATCTGCTACCATCGTGGTTTGTGAACCAGAGTGAGTTTGTTATTCTAACCAACTACTGTTTGTGTGGTAAGAGTTTTTGAATCACTGGACTGATTTAACTGGCAAAGACTTGGATTGATTTAAAGACTATGAGATTGTTTTTTCACTATAAAGTAAACTTCTGATAAACCAGTTTGCACATCTCTTATTCATTGCTCTCAGCAATGTTTCTCTGTGCTCTACACTCTGCTGGTTGGTAACACAACAACAATATCTTTAACAATAGTGATATTTAATGAGAGCAAGTTTGGTATAGTAGTCAAAGCACCAGATAGAAACTGGGAGACCATGAATTCTGCTTTAGACATGAAGCCAGCTTGATAACTTCAGCCAGTCCCTCTTTTGGCCCTAGGAAGATGGCAATGACAAGTCACTTCAGAAATCTGTCCAGGGACTAATCCAAGCAGGCAACAGGAATCAGCAGAGACTCAAAGGCATCAACACACACACACCAAAGCTCCAAACCTGGGAAGGATTTTTCCCAGTGGCTTCATTAGGTGCTAAATAACATGGAAGAAAAGACAAGTTTTCTTTTCCAATATCTCAAGGGCTGTCACAAAGAAGAGGGAGACAACCTATTCTCTAAAGCATCTGAAGGATGGACAAGGTGGAAACTAAGCAAGGAAAAAGCAACTTAGAACTAAGGAGAAATTTCCTGACAGTTAGAACAATTAATCAGTGGAACAACTTGCCTCTAGAAGTTGTGAATGCTCCAACACTGGAAGTTTTTAAGAAGATGTTGGATAACTATTTGTCTGAAGTGGTGTAGGGTTTCCTGCCTAAGCAGGGGGTTGGACTAGAAGACCTCCAAACAGTGGTGGGATTCAGCCAGTTCGCACCACTTCGAGAGAACCGGTTATTAACTTTCTGAGCAGTTTGGCAAACTGGTTGTTGGAAGAAATCATTAGGGCAGAGAACCGGTTGTTAAATTACTTGAATCCCACCACTGCCTCCAAGGTCTCTTCCAACTCTGTTATTCTAAACAATTAAAAACTTTCCAGGTGTTTCACATTAAATCATTCCAGGTGAAAAGAAGACATTTGCAGAGCAACATTGGGCATGTTCTACTTAATTCCCAAGAATGATTGGGATAAACATCTTCCAAATCCCATTTTGCCCCAACACCTTTTGCAGTACCAGGAGCTGCCAGATGTTATGAGGGCTGTACTCTGTTTTTCTCTTAGTATAGATCAGGGATGTCCAACCTTGGCAACTTTAAGACCCATAGACTTCAACCATGGCTGGTTGTACCATGGCTGGCCAGGGAATTCTGGGAGTTGAAGTCCATCGGTCTTAAAGTTGCCAAGGTTGGATACCTCTGGTATAAATCATCCATCAGGACAACTGAGGTGAAGGTGAGGTCTTAACCTACACTGAAGAGATCAATACAATTGATTTCATCTAAAAATTCCTGGAGTAGCAACAGCACTACTTTCTGCAACCATTTGCCAAATATGGAATATTGGCCATAGGCTGAAAGTTGTTAAAACTGATTTTAACATGATTTCTTAAGCAAGGACTCCACTAACCATCTCCTTTAAAGATTCCACACTGAAGAAAGGAGAAATAATTATTTGGGCAATCATTGGGCAGACAATCCTTAGAGATCTTTTAAAGTTAACCTTTAATATACCAGTGGTACACCTAGATCCAAGAACCTTATCTAGTTTATCAGAAAGTAAAGGACAGAGCTGACTCAAGCAGATGTTACTCAAGGGACATTTTAAGCACGATGTTGCTCAAAATGTCATCGAGTTCAACTCAAATCTGAATGTGGAGAACTGCCCAAATTGTAGATCTCGCAAGGAATAGTAAATCCCAATTTGGGACAACTACGACAGGATCACACCTGAATTTGGATTTCTGTATGTTTATTTGACGATGTACACATGCAGCCTTTGTGGGGCAATTGAAATTGTATTGTACCTGGAGCTGCAAATAAAGAGGACATGAGTTCTCTGGTTGTCTATCCCTGTCTTAGAAGCAATGCATCTGGTGCTACCCTGTTTTCCTGAAAATAAGACATCCCCTGATAATAAGCCCAATCAGGATTTTGAGCGCATGCGCTAAAATAAGCCTCCCCCACAAAAATAAACCCTCCCTGAAAATATTTAAACGCAGAGCTGGAAATCAGGTAAGACGGCAAGAGGAGCCCCATCTTGCTCCACACACCCCAAAATAATAAGACTTCCCCGAAAATAAGGCCAAGTGCTTATTTCGGGGTTCAAAAAAATATAAGACAGGGTTTTATTTTGGGGGAAACACGGTAGCTGAACGTGAAAAAATCTTATGGTCAAATATTGAGCCCAGCTTCTTCCATGCTCCAGGATATATTTTAACTTTATTAAAGGAATGTCTATGGAGATTCTCAGTCATCCAGGTCATGGTTGTCCCAAAGATGCTTTTTTTGAAGAGGCAACTGGACTTTCTGGTTTTTCTTTGAAGACGTTTCGCTTGTCATCCAAGCAGCTTCTTCAGCTCTGACTGGATGGTGGGACTGGATGGTCCCTTCCTTTCTCCCACTATCCAGTCAGAGCTGAAGAAGCTGCTTGGATGAGAAGCAAAACGTCTTCAAAAAAACCCCCCAGAAAGTCCAGTTGCCTCTTGAAAAAGCACCTTTGGGACTCAAGGAGTTTTATGCTGCGAGTTGGAAGTTGGAAATGGATTGAACAAAGAGATACAGGTAGTCCTCCACTTACAACAGTTCATTTAGTGACCTTTTGAAGTTACAACTGCACTGAAAAAAGTGACATGACCATTTTTTGCACTTATGATTGTTGTGACATCCCATGGTCATGTGATTTACATTTGGATGCTTGACAACTGGTTCGGATCTATGACGGTTGCAGGGTCCCAGAATCATGTGATCCCTTTTGTGTCCTTCTGATAAGCAAAAGTCAATGGGGGAGCCAGATTCACTTAACCTAACAACTTCAGTAATTCACTTAACAAGCGTGGCAAGAAAAGGCGTGAAACAGGGCAAAACTCACTTAACAAATTTCTCAGTTAGCAACATGAATTTTGGGCTACCTGTATAACTTTTTTAAAAAGGCAGCTTAGCTTCAGGTATGATTAAAACAACAACAACAACTTTAGAACCCTTGAAAGTGGAGAATGCCAAAGCTTGCTTGGAGAACACACTTCAAGAAATAATTGCTTCTGTCTTATTAGTAGGGGGAAAATGTACCTCATTTGTCCCCTTCAAAGCATCTTCAGTTATTCCCCTCCTCTTAATAGAATTTTGCTCCTTCCTGATTTCGTATGATTAATACTTGCAACATGCTCCAAAGTCAATATTGGCTGTATATATTTAAATTATTCTCTTCCTGAAGCTGAATGTGTATATATATTCAATTATTGGAATCAAAGTCCAAATATGATTAAATTATGGTAGAGGTATGCTTATAACCTCAACAAAGTCTGCCTGTTTACATGAGAATAATTCATCTTAAACATGATACAGTGCATCATGACATGAATACTAATATCTCCCTTTAATATCTCCCTTTAATATCTCCTTCTCCTTCTCCTTCCCCTTCCCCTTCCTCTTCCTCTCCTTCTTCCCCTCCTCCTCCTCCTCCTCTAATATTTTGGCCTATTCCTCAAGTATTCAGGAAAAATATTACTATTGCACCCTATATTTTATAAAACCCTTAAAAATGATTGGATTTCCATTTGCCCTATTATTTAGTAATGATTTCTATACAGTGTTTTGTGAAACCCTAAAACATTCATCCTAGAACAGATGAGAGGAAACAAGTTTCAAGAAACCTACGAGTGGATTAGGAAGGCGACAGCTATTTCATGCCTGTTCTTAGCTTCTTAGAGATGTGTCCCAAGAAAACAGATATTTACTTAGCAATCAGATCATGATTGGGTATCATCCTATGGGGTTTTTCTCCTTGGTGAAAACATTCTGAGTTAAGGTTCTTTTGGTGGGATGAAAGGAGAGTGACTTTGGCCAACCCCTGTCTTTCTTTCCTGCCCTCAGGTGCTTTGGAGAATAGATCGACCTCCTCTTCTCTGTAACAGCCTGTCAAGTACTGGAAACTTCCTATCTGAAGCTCCCCATATGGAGACCCCTGTAGAGGTTTTAGGAGGGCTACCAAGAAGAATCTTTTGCATCTAAGTCCCACCCGATTCTACTAATGAACAGATCTCCATTAGACAATTCACTCCCTGTTCTTCTGGATCAGAACTTTTCACCAGTGGAGGAAAACAAATTACCGTGGACCCTAAAATCATGAGTGTGATAATCAAAACAACTTTTAAGTCATCTTCTTTTACCCAAAGGCTTAAAAATTTGATCTAAAATCTTGTTAATGTTATTTTTTCTTTTTACAACCCTTAATTCCTTTCATTGGGGTGCAGTCAGGGTGACTGAATGGAGCTGTGCCAGGGGTGAAATTCACTTACCTTCACTACCAGTTCACAAATGGGAGTGCGTGTGCCTCCTCCACCCAAGGGCAGAGCCTTTTGAGCATGCACAGAGGGTCAAAAATGGGATGTGATGATGTCCGGTGGGTGGGCGGAGCCTCCCTCCGCTAGCGCTACCGGATCGTGCCATCCGTATAGATCCGGCTGAATTTCACCACTGAGCTGTGCTTTTACTGGCCGGATGCCCTTCCTGACGCCTATAGGGAGTTCACAGCAGGTATTTTCCCTTTGAGCCCTGACAGAGAAACATCTGTTGCCGCATAAGATTGAACTCTCAGCCTCTCGAGTGTGAGGCGAGCATCTCCACCTCTAGGTCACTCTAAAATCTTCTTACTTAATTTGTCAAAAAGAAAATTTGCTACTAACAGGTCTTTTTAATCTAGCCCAGTTTTTTTAAAACATGCCACTGCCTTTCTATCACCATAGATGCTGATGTAGGAAGGATTGTTTTTCCACTCCAGGGAAGAGATCATAGACCCAAGGTCTGTGACCTTCACTCAATGTATACATGATCTCATTCACCTGTCTCTCATCGAATCTATTTAGTAACTCATGCAACTGGATTAACTTAAAGGACAATAGTGGGAATATTTCAACAATCCAACAAAATGCATTCATGGGTAACAAAGAGAAAAAGGGGCATTTTAAATGGTAATGTAGAGAAGATGCCAAAAGGTTCTGAGGTCTCCTCTCTGACATTACTGTACTGAATAGCTATTGAACTGTGTTTAAGAACTAGTCAAGAATACATTTATTCTTACCATGTTTTCCCGAAAATAAGACTAGGTCTTATATTCAATTTTGCTCCAAAAGACACATTAGAGTTTATTTTCTGGCTAGGTCTTATTTTGGGGGAAATACAGTACTAAATGCATTTTTTTTCTACAACCTCTTCAGCCGAAGAGGTTGTAGAAAAAATACTTTTAAAAGCCTCTGATGATCCCAGCTGAGTCACGCAATCATCAGAGGCCTTTTTTAAAAAAAAAGCCGAAGAGGTTGTAGAAAAAATGCTTTTAAAATTTTTAAAAACAGCCTCTGATGATCGCGCGACTCAGCTGGGCATGGTGGGGGGGCACAGGGATTTTTGCTACCGGTTCTCTGAATCACCCTCCGCCATCGCTACCGGATCCAGCGATCCGGTCCAAACCAGGAACATTTCACCCTTGGATGATATGGAAGGAGACATTCTTCCATGTGTTTTTTTGCTGGCCTTGCAAACCTATTAACTACATTCACACATTCAATCAAGACACTTTTCTTGATTACCGAATCCATTTTTCTAGATTTGCCCTATACTACACCATGAAGTAACCAAATAAGATAAATTCCTGCATCTATCAAGGAAAAAAACAGAACAAAAGAATAAGAGTTAGAAGGGACCTCGGAGGTCATCTTGTCCAACCCCTGCTCAAGCAGGAGACCCTATACCGTTTCACACACATGGCTGTCCAATCTCTTCTTATAAACCTCCAGTGTTAAACCTGTTCAGCATTTAACCCCACCTACCTCTTCTCCAAGGGGAGTCCAAACAGGAAATCACCCTCTGCTCTTCCCTACATCTCTTAAAGGCAACCACTGTTGCCTGCTTGCATTCATTGTCTCCTTCTAAACCCAAGAAAATGTCCAATTTTCAACATTTTCTACATTTTCTACATAAGATTATGTAGCTAATAGTCTTTTAACTGATTTGGCTAAGCATGTTGTAGCTATCTTCTACAATCTTTTGGTCAACCGACAGCCCTGGGTTCCATAAATTAATTCTATACTGTGAATCGGACCGCTATATTTTGTGAACAAAGTATCATATTTTGCAAATCCCAAATATACTATTGTATTCAGTTTTCTGTTGGAGGCAACCACTTTTTGATATTATGGGAGAGGAACAAAATATTTTCTCTACATCATTTCTTCCATTCAGAATCTTGCAATTCACTACCTTGTCTTACCTCAGTTCCCCTTTTCTCTCTCCCCAACCAAATTTCCTTTCTCAAAGAGGAAGAATAAACCTGACAACTGTGCAGTGGAGTAGCAATGCCATCTTTCTAATCTCGTTACAAAAATATTTTAAAAAGAATAGAATAGAATAGAATAGAATAGAATAGAATAGAATAGAATAGAATAGAATAGAATGAGAGGGGAGGGGAGGGGAGGGGAGGGGAGGGGAAGGGAAGGGAAGGGAAGGGATGGGATGGGATGGGATGGGATGGGATCAAGGCATTATAGCACCTTGACTTCAAAAGAGGTAAACAGGTGGTAGATGAGGAGAGAGTTTTCATGAAGAACATCATCTCCAAAAGTGAAAACAAACAAACAAACAAACAAACAAACAAACTGCAATGGGACTTTGCTTTCAGGAAGGATGAAAATCCAAAGAACTAAAACATGGGATGAGATAGAAAACCAATAGGAATTAAACTACTCAGTTTCATTGAACATTTTATTTATGTAATTTACTTAAAGAATAAAGTTCACAGCCTCAGTGGAAGGTTAACTAGTTGGGAGGCTTATAGCAATTTTATATATATATATATATATATATATATATATATATATATATATATATATATATATATATATATATATATATATATATATATATATATATATATATTGCAATCTAGTAACCCAAATCATGGGTTACTAGATTAGCCACTTTTCTGGATATGCATAACACACGAACTAGCCATGCAGGCTGTGTTCCCAATGGCTTCCCCAAGATCGATCGGTAAGCAATCTATTTAAATGGATTAGGCTATTCAAATAAACAGTTTAAAAGAAAGAGTCTTGAGTCTTACTTTCTAAGTAAGAGGAGACTTAGGAGTCTATCTTTGCATTTATTTAGTGGAATAAATCTAGTGCAAAAATGGAAGCTTCTAACATGCCCATTAAAAGTGAAACATGTTGAGTTCAATTTAAAATACATGATACATATGTGTACACTCACACAATGCTTCTGAGATAGAAATGATAAATGGACTTCGCTATATGTGAAAAGAAGAGCTAATGCATTTTTTTTGGAAAGTAAGATTTATCATCTTCATCCAATCACAGGTTCAAAAAAATTGACATAGCCCAATATTAAATGAGTTTATTTCTAAAGAAATCTTTATGGGTTGGGATTTGCTCTTTATTAAATGAGCTTATTGGTTGTTGCTTTTAAACAAAGGATTCAAGTGCATAAGACATTTCTGATCACAATTTTTAAAGAAGTGTACAAAGAGTTAGTATTGCATAGTGTGCTTTATTCGGGATTGGCTTATTGTATCGTGAGAACTCAGCCAGAGTGATTAGGTACTAATACCACTCTATAAAGCCTTAGTAAGACCACACCTAGAGTACTGCATCCAGTTTTGGTCACCACACTATAAAAAAGATGTTGAGGCTCTAGAAAGAGTGCAGAGAAGATCAACCAAGATGATTAGGGGACTGGAGATTAAAACATATGAAGAACAGTTGCAGGAACTGAGCATGGCTAGTCTAGTGAAGAGAAGGACCAGGGGAGACATGATAGCAGTCTTCCAATATTTGAGGGGCTGCCACAGAGAGGAAGGGCTCAAGCTATTTTCCAAAGCACCTGAAGGCCAGACAAGGAATAATGGATGGAAACTGACCAAGGAGAGATTCAACCTAGAAATAAGGAGAAATTTTCTGACAGTGAGAACAATCAACCAATGGAACAGAAGTTGCCTTCAGAAGTTGTGGGGTGCTTCATCACTGGAGGCTTTCAAGAAGAGATTGGACTGCCATTGGACTGCCAGAAATGGTGTAGGGTCTCCTGCTTGGGTGGGGGGTTGGACTAGATGACCTACAAGGTCCCTTCCAACTCTGTTAATCTGTATCTGTTATTAATGATAATAATTTAGTACAGTGTAGGAATGGAATTGGTTATGGTTTGTTCAATAAGCAATGCTTTAGCAAACCGAATTTTAACATGATTGTAAACTTGATCACAGGGTTTTTCCCCCCGATTTTTGTTTATCTGGGATATTTTTCCTACAGTATTAATGTAGGGATGACTGAACCCCCAAAATTTCTCCCCCTTTCAGATGTGTTCATCTTCCAGGCCTGCACCATATTGGCTGGGGATTAAGGGAGTAATAGTCCCATCATATCTGCAAGTCTCCACAATGGAATCTCTTCTAAAGGACTCAACCAAAAAAAGAGGAACCGAAAACCATCAAAGAAAGTTCAAATAAATTGTCTAATAAGTTTTTTCAGATTCATAATCACAGGTGGTTCTCAGCTTAGAGCCATTCATTTAGCAATCCATTCATAGTGATGACTTATGACCAGTCCTTGTACTTACAATGGTCACATTCTCACAGCCACACAACTACAGTGACAATGACACTGTATTAGGAACATGTTAAGCAAGTACAACAATGAAACAACAGTTGCAATGTCCCAGGGACACGTGATGGCCATTTGCAACCTTTCCAGTTGGCTTCTGATAAGCAAAGCCAGTGAGAAAAGCTTTGATTCTCTTAATGATGTGCTTAACAAACATAGCCAAAAAAGTCATAGTCATAAAATTGGGTGTGACTCACTTAACAACTGCCCCACTTAGGAACAGAAATTCTGGTTCCCAATTTTGTAGTCATAAGTCAAGGACATGAAGTCCAGTCATGGCTGCCAGAATTCAATGTCCTTCCAAAAACTTACACTTATTCTGATCCAGGTGCTTGCTGCCACATCCCTAGGAAAGCTTATGAAAAAAAATCCCCTACAAAGCTCAAAGGTCACAGTTGGTGATTGAGCAACATACCAAGAGATGCACTCATAAAAGCAAGCTAGATCAAAATCAAGTAATGTGCTAAATATATATTTTGTCTCTTATAGAGGAAAATGACATTTCTGAATGCTTTTCTATGTACAATATAGCCCAATCAAGTCTACAATGCTAAAGTCTAGACTAGAATTCTAAAGAAACATTCAATAAGATTTATGCCCAAGTCTCATTGGTGCTACCCATGTCATTTGCAAACGAAAAGCAAATTGAGCGCCCCCTCCCCAAAAAACTATCGTAATTAATACAGTTACGTATTCCCTATTTTAATTCAATTTCACATTAAAAATTGGGATCAACTTTTGGAGAATTCCAGGGAGATTTTACCTATGGTCTGGGACAGGGGTCTCCAACCTTGGCAACTTTAAGCCTGGTGGACTTCAACTCCCAGAATTCCCCCGCCAGCAAAGCAAGGTAGGGGCCAATCTTAACTCTGCAGGGATAATGTTCCACAGGCAGGAAGCCACCACAGTGAAGGCCCTTCTTATTGGTTCCACTAGATCAGTGGTTCTCAACCTTCCTAATGCTGCGACCCTTTAATACAGTTCCTCATGTTGTGGTGACCCCCAACCATAAAATTATTCCTAAAACCATTAAAAATATGTGTTTTCCGATGGTCTTAGGCGACCCCTGTGAAAGGGTCATTCGACCCTCAAAGGGGTCCCGACCCACAAATTGAGAACCACTGCACTAGATGGATCTCCTTAAGAGAGGGGACCTGTAACCTACCCTGCTTTAGGATGACTTTTGGAGAAAAAAATGTCTTTTCAGTTGAGCATATTTAGAGTTGCTACCCCTGTTTCACAGGAAATAAGACCCAACCGGAAAATAAGTCCTAGCATGATTTTTCAGGATGCTTGTAATATAAGCCCTACCCCCAAAATAAGATTGTCAACCAGATTGGTGCATTTAGTACTGTATTTCCTCCAAAATAAGACCTAACCAGAAAATAAGCCCAAATGCATCTTTTGGAGCAAAAATTAATATAAGACACAGTCTTATTTTCAGGAAAACATGGTACTTAAATTTAGATGAAACCAAATTCAGCTACATACCAGCTTTTGAGTTCTAAAATCAAAGATCACCAGCTTCTGAGTTCTCACCCAACTATTATCACACTTCTATAAAATCTACTGTACATATCTCTACTTAGAAGAAACTCTCAAAAGGACTTCAATAAGACTTGCTCTCTGGATTCTTGCTTGCAAACAGCTAGCTAGTCCAAAAAACAATGTCTCCTTTATATGCTATTATACTTCCTATTTTCAGGAAGTCTTACATAATACAATAGGTTAAAAATGTAATTTCTTCTGTGCAGCCTGAAGTTATCCCGCCTACATTTGTTTCCTGGATCTGACTTCTACTGGCCCTTTTAGGTACCAATTGGAAATCAGAGGAACCCTGGCATCTCTTTTCTACATGTTACTCAAAATGTAGTAACATGTGGGGGGTGATGAGTGTGTGTGTGTGATTGTTATGTAGGAGTTACTGCCAGGTATTATTTCAATTTCAAACCCCTCAATTTAACTTGGTTGGAGGGAGGAAACTACAGCTGCATGCAATGGGCACAACTGGACTAGGATGCCCCACGTGACACAGAATAATCAATTCTGAAGGGCAGGCAGAAATTTACCAAAGTGCTCTCGCTTTTTCTGCTGCTCTTTTCTAACCTATTTGACCTTCCAGAGGATTGTTACCATCCTCCTCAAAAGAGCAGCGCACTTACATTCTCAACAGCTGGGAGAGAAAGTGGAAATGTAGCAATAGAGGTAATAATGGTGATAATGATGATGCTCGAGTTATTCAGAGACGTGTGGTATTTTTTTGATTGGGAAACGTGTATCGTATGCTTTCCTTAACTGCTATTTCTCAAACCACCCCCCCCATCATGTTTCGTATTTGTTTAACAAATATTGATTTCATGGCTCGAGTTGTCCAAAGCAGAAGCTTTAGTTGATGAAGTACTTAATCTTGATTTGGGAAGCTACATCATCTAATATAGTATTTAGGGTGGGAACGCAATACTGTATTAAATATTTGAATAAAAATGACCCAAAATAGTTTCCTTTTCAGCCCACTTCTTCAGACAGGTGTAAAGTTTTGGTTCCAGGTAAGCATGCAGCGAACCATGGAAGATGCCAGCCACCACTGACGGATAGAAATTACAGAGCTGAATCTTGTCTGTGCCCTCCTTTTGCACAGGTGAGAAACAATAGCGTCTAAAAGGGACAGGACCAAGGTGTTCAAAAACCTTGACTTTTTCCTTAAATCCAACTGCTTGGTGTCACTCTATCAGAAAGAACAACCCTTCTTACATCATGTAAGATGTTGAAACTCCAGAAATAGTGCAGAGAAGAGCAATAAAGATGATTAGGGGACTGGAGGCTAAAACATACGAAGAACGGTTGCAAGAATTGGGTATGTCTAATTTGATGAAAAGAAGGACTAGGGTGAAGGACATGATATCAGTGTTCCAATATCTCAGGGGCTGCCACAAAAAAGAAGAGTCAAGCTATTCTCCAAAGCACCTGAAGGCAGGACAAGAAGCAATGGGTAGAAACTAATCAAGGAGAGAAGCAACCTAGAACTAAGGAGAAAATTTCCTGATAGTTAGAACAATGAATCAGTGGAACAATTTGCCTCCAGAAGTTATGAATGCTCCAACACTGGAAGTTTTTAAGAAGCGGTTGGATAACCATTTGTCTGAAGTGGTTTAGGGTTTCCTGCCTAAGCAGGGGGTTGGACTAGAAGACCTCCAAGGTCCCTTCCAACTCTATTTTTCTGTTAACTTCCCCATCCTGCTCCTTTTGGGGGCACTTCAAGTAACTCAGCTTGCTCCCTACAATCCATACATTTTCAGATGCTGGGTGCTACCTTCTGGAGTTCTCAGGACCATGTATCCTCCAGATAGCAGCAAGGCGATGCAGTAAACATGGCTCCTTGAGTACCATCTAGCACAGGGGTCTCCAACCTTGGCAACTTTAAGACTTGTGGACTTCAACTTCCAGACTTGGGAGTTGAAGTCCACAGGTCTTAAAGTTGCCAAGGTTGGAGACCTCTGATCTAGCAGTCCTTTGGATTTCAGATCTGGCAGCACCAACTGCAATTCTTCCAAAGCAGGAATTCTGGAACCCTAGGCTTCCAATGCATCAGGACGAGGAAGGCTGAACTACATGTGCTCTGAGAAGTATATATTATGCTTGACTGAATGTGTGCCATCAAGCCATTTTTTTTTTATTCCTAGCAACCATATACAGGTTAGTCTTCACCTTACAACCACAGCCGAGCCCAAAATTTCCATTGCTAAGCAAGACAGTTTTTAAAGTGAATTTTGCCCCATTTTGTGACTTTTCCAGCCAGAGTTGTTCAGTGAATCACTGCAGTTGTTAAGTTAGTAACATCAGTGGTGGATTGCTCCTGGTTCGGTCCGGTTCTTGCGAACAGAGTGGTAACGGTGGCGGGAGGCTCCGCCCGCCCACCCGGATGTCATCATGAATGATCTGCGTACGCACGCACCCCCGTTGCTAACTGGTTGCAGAGGTAAGTAGAACCCACCCCTGAGTAACATGCTTGTGAAGTGAATCTGTCTTCCCTCTTGACTTTGCTCGTCAGAAGGTCACAAAACTTGATTATATGACCCTGGGACATAGCAACTGTCATAATTATGAGCCAGTTGCTAAGGGTCTGAATTTTGATCACACATGACCACAGGGATATTGCAACAGTCGTGTGAAAAACAGTCGTAATTCACTTTTTTCAGTGCTGCTGTAAACTTTGAACGGTCTCTAAATGAACTGCTGCAAGTTGAGGACTACCTGTATATTATATTTGATTGAACACATGCCATCAAGTCCTTTTTTTTACTCCTAGCAACCGCATAGAAGGATTTTCTTTATGACAATCTATCCTTCATATTCACCAAAATATATATAAAGATATATACCGAAGACAAATTCCTTGTGTGTCCAATCACACTTGGTCAATAAAAAATTCTATTCTATTCTATTCTATTCTATTCTATTCTATTCTATTCTATTCTATTCTATTCTATTCTAGAATATTCTAGAATATTCTATTCTAGAATATTCTATTCTAAAATATTCTTTTAGGTCCCAGAACAGAACACTCATCACTTCTGTAACCCAATCCTTTCATCTTGCTGCTAGTCATCACCTTCTTCTTCTTTCCTTTCTTTTTCACTTTTCCCAGCATCAGAGCCTTCTCCAGAGATTTGGATCTTCACATCATGTGACTGAAGAAGGATCATCCGAGCTTGGTCCTTTGTGCCTCGACTGAGATCTGTAGGTTGATTTTGTTGGGTGATCCATTGGTTTGTTTTCTTTGCTCTCCTTGATATTCTCAGGAGTTTTCTTCAACATCGAAGTTGGAAAGGGTCAATATGCTTCCTTATCTTGTTGCTTTGGAAGTCCCACTTTTGCTTCCATAGTGTGTCATAGGGAACATGGCATGATTCTGATCTTTGTAGGGTTAGATCCATCTTGGCATTTGAATATCTTTTCCAAGGTTTTCATGACTGGTCTACCAAACGCTATTCTATACCATATTTCTGACTGCTTATTCCTTTACCTTGGAAGGTTTTGTAAAGCACACACAGAGACACAGACACATGTACACACACACACACACACACACACACACACACAAAGAATGTCTTTACCCTTGTGAATTTCACCATTGATTACGGCCCCTTCCTTCCCACCTTATGAACAGGCTTAACTTAGCAATGAACTTCCCCCATGTTTCCATATACACCTGGCTTCACATGCCATAGGTAAAAGTAAAGGTTCCCCTCACACATATGCGCTAGTTGTTCCCGACTCTAGGGGGCGGTGCTCATCTCCATTTCAAAGCCGAAGAGCCAGCGCTGTCCGAAGACATCTCCCTGGTCATGTGGCCGGCATGACTAAATGCCAAAGACGCACGGAATGCTGTTACCTTCCCACCAAAGGTCCTCCCTATTTTTCTACTTGCATTTTTGAACTGCTAGGTTGGCAGAAGCTGGGACAAGTAACGGGAGCTCACCCCGTTACGCAGCACTAGGGATTCGAACAGTTGAACTGCCAACCTTTTGATCGACAAGCTCAGCGTCTTAGCCACTGAGCCACCGTGTCACATGCCATAGATGCCTTAAATAACTCTTAAATGCTCCCTTTCCTTGGGCTCACCTGCTGGTCTACAATGGTTTCTTCAGAGCCTGGAACTTGCTTTAGAAGAGACCAAACAAGGATCAGCTTGGTTTGGAGGCCAGCTCTGCTGCTGAGCCCCAAGTTCCATGAAAGTATTCAGCCAGGTCAACTGGTGGAATTGGGCTTAGAAGAGTTTGGGTTACCTTGACCT
This sequence comes from Arizona elegans, assembly GCA_022577455.1. Lineage (NCBI taxonomy): Eukaryota > Metazoa > Chordata > Lepidosauria > Squamata > Colubridae > Arizona > Arizona elegans. The sequence continues at coordinate 82,156,595 of JAKOOJ010000008.1, forward strand.
GTTGGGCAGACCTCACTGTCATTGCTTGGAACAGAAGCTTATCTTTTGCTGACTCGATAAAATTCTAGTATTAATAAGGCTACCAGGTCGGAGGTTGCAGACCTCCAGAGGACCATTAGGTGGCAGCAAACGTCTTTTCTCTGCTGCCGTCTGGTGTCCGTCGGCTGTTTTGCAACTCACCCTAAGTACCATATTAGAGGACGAGCCGCGCATGTCTGCCAGCATCAGAGGCCAGAAGACGATTCCCACGTGCACAGCAAGAATGACCACCCGAATTCTGCGGGTCTGTCTAAACATGCAATTGAGATTAGCCACGTGGTTTCGAAGAAAGGAGGCGCCCTCTTTTCTTCTGGCCTTCAGGTCTGCAAGGACTTCAAATTCCAGAATCCCTAGTCGGCTTGATCTTGATCGACACATTACAAAATCAGTAGTAGGGATCAACTTTGGTCATAAATCTGATTCGCGCATTACAATATACTTTCGAATCAGTACAACTAACGAAGGTAAAACGACTTTAAAAGGACTAGCGGCTTAATGGTTAAGAAGGTAGATTTAGGATTATGCGATTTGGCTATCAGTTAAGTGGAAAGAGAGATGATTTTACGATATCTAACTCTTCCCGCAAAAGCCGGGATTCGCCCACCACGCTAAGCTCTAAATCAGGGGTCTCCAACCTTGCCAACTTTTAAGCTCGGGGGACTTCAACTCCCAGAATTCTGGGAGTTGCTTTGCTGGCTGGGGAATTCTGGGAATTGAAGTCCTCCAGGCTTAAAGTTGCCAAGGTTGGAGACCCTTGCTCTAAATAAACCAAAGCGGCCTGTCCCGCGCTGCGTGGGGAGGAACTCCAGGCAAGGGAAAGCTCCGCCAAGGGACAGGGCGTTGGCCCAACCAACATTAAATTTTAACTATATTTAAATAACCCAGGGGCTTTAAAAAGATGACAGGTGAATTCAGTGACTTATGGAGAAGAATCGCTTCTCTCCCGCGTTAAAATCAAAACAAAACATTTTTGAACCATTGGGGTGGGGACCATGGTGGCACCAGGCGTTGAGAGGCCCCGGGATAGACAGCTCATTTTGAGCCTCCTCCTGCGTGTCTTTCTGTAACAGTAACAGAGTTGGAAGGGACCTTGGAGGTTATCTAGTCCAACCCCGAGACCTGTACTAGGGCTTCGAACCACTGCCGATCTTTCTGATCGACAAGCTCAGTGTCTTAGCCACTGAGCCACCTAGTCAGGCTTTCTCATCGTGTCCGAATCACTTTTCCTCCCACGGAGGTCCGGGGCCAGGAAAGGAGAGGGAAGGTGGTCCCTGCTTCGGAGGCGACCCCCTATATATATGTCCGGGCAGCGGAGTTGTTCTGAAGCTGGGAAACGTGAACAGATTAACAGAGTTGGAAGGGACCTTATAGGTCATCTAGTCCACCCCCATCCCCCGACCCCCGCTCAAGCAGGAGACCCTATACCATTTCCGACCAATAGCAGTCCAATCTTTTCTTGAAAATCTCAAGTGATGAAGCTCCCACAACTAAAAAGACCCTCCCCAAACCTCCTCGAAAGACTGCCGGGAGGGTCCCGTCCCCCCCGGGCGCTTTTGGAGCGTGCGAAGAAGCCGCCCCCCTCCCCCGCAGCCGCGCGTGAGTTTCAGGGAAAGGGTCGGCAAGGAGCGGAGCAGCAGGGCAGCCACGCCGCCGATCCAGACGGGCGATGCTGCAGACCTTTTGATAAGGGTTTTTTTTTTTTTTTTTTTTTGGCTTGCTGGGAAAGGCGCGCGCGCTCCCGACACCCCCCTTCCCCCCCCGCGCGCGCTCCCGTTCGCTCTTCCTGGAAAGGCGCCGAGGCTCTCGGGTTCCGTTTTGCCGATCAATGGGAGCGGAGACCCGCGCGCTCCTCTGTTGTTGCCAGCATTAATGCGCTTTTAATCTTCGCAACATTATCAGAATCGATCCGCCTCCTCCATAGAACGCAGATCGGCTGGAGAAAGTGACACAGGCGCAGGGGGCGCGGAGGCGAACGGGAATAAATAGAAACAACCGGGGGAAGGGAAGGAAATAAAGAATTCCCTTCCCCCCCCCGCTCTTCCCGGCCTTTCTTTTCATGGTTCCCCACCCCCTTTCTATTTATTCCCCTCCACCCGGGTCACTTTCTCCAGCCAAAAGCTTTGCTTTCTTTTTTCCCCACTTTCCGACGCAATAAAAGGCAGCCCGATCGGCTTAGCTCAGCGCTGCCCCTCCAAGCAGAGGTTTTTTCGCTTCATCCTTTCTGCCTTGGTGGTCCTTATTTTTCTTTCAAATGCCCCCCACCCCCCAAAAAAGAAAGGTTCGGTTCGTACTTAGAACTTGCTGCGGAGAAAGCGGCACCGGCGTCTGGAGGAGGGGTGAAATCCAACAGGTTCTGGCGGTAGCGGCAGTTCGAAGAACCGGCAAATGCCACCTCTGGCTGGCCCCAGAGTGGGGTTGGAAAGGAGATTTTGCAGTATCCTTCCCCTGGAATGGGGACTGAATAGAGATTTTGCAGTATCCTTCCCCTGCCAAGCCGCCAAGCCACACTCACAGAATCTGTAGTAAAAAAAATTGATTTCACCACTGGTCTGGAGCAACCCACTAAAGGGTAGTAGCCTTACACCCCACCCCCCACCCCCAACAGTTCAAGGGTGGCAGCAGACAGGGCGCTTAAACCCTGGTTCGTTTGCACTTGGCTAATTGTGCTTCGGTTGGAAGCAGCTTGAGAGAATCGGGAAGAAAGGAGTCTTATTTCTCGCTAATTTAGCTTGGAGAGTTTTAAGTCACCAGAGTGGGAGGGCGGGGGTGGGGGAGGAATATATCCGGAAAAAATCAATCGGGCCTTGCAGGCATGTTTGGTTTTGTTTTATTATTTCATTAATTACATTATTGTTTTTACCTGGAAGCAGGGGCATCTGCAGGATAGGGCCAAAAATAGCAGCTTAAGGATGAAATACAAGGGCTAGTAGAAGCACCCTTGTGGCTGCCATCTCTACTGGGCTCTGTGTGTGTGAGAGAGAGGGGAGGAGGAGAGGGAGAGAGAAAGAGTGTGTCAAGGGATCTATTTGCAATATCTAAACCGGCCTCAGGAGCTTTCTGGTCAGTTTCCCTATTAATGCATTTAGAGCACTGTATTTTTTTTAAAATTAGATTTATATGCCGCCCTTCTCCGGAGACTCAGGGCGGCTTACAATGCATTAAGCAATAGCCTTCATACTTTTGTATATTTTATACAAAGTCAGCTTATTGCCCCCACAACTGGATCCTCAATTTACCTACCTTAGAAAGGATGGAAGGCTGAGTCAACCTTGAGCCTGGTGAGATTCGAACTTGCAATAATTGCAGACAGCTGAATGTTAATAACAGGCTTTTTTAGTCTGTTGAGCTATCCAGGCTCCTAACCTCAGCAACTAAGATGTGTGGACTCTAACTCCCAGAATTCCCCAACCAACGAATTCCCCAAGCTCATTGAAGATACACTGATTTAGGGCCTGAGAAGATCCCAGGCATGGAATGAAGAGGAGGAGGAGGAGGAGGAACCGCACAGGACAGAAGCTAGTCAAGGTTCACAAGCAGAGCCTCTTATCTCCACGACATGGGAGTTACGCAGATGCCACTGGCATAGATTAAAGCCACCTATTGCAACAAAGACATGGGCATGTTTGTTCATATTTAATCATTAGCCAATCTCTCTCCCCGCCCTCTCCCCTGACACCCCCCCCCAAAAAAAATCCCAAAAAAACCCAGACCTGTACAAGGTTACAGTTTCAAAAGTTCTTCACTTTGGCCTTTAGACAGCTACTTCCCTTTCCAAACTCTTCTCAGAAAGAAATCCGAGTTAGTTGAGACAATTGCTAGGACTGGGTAAAGAGAGCATAACAACAGCAGACCTGAGGCACAGAAACAGACCCTAATTCAAAATAAGAGTTAAGAATTTAATCTCCCCGCCCCCCACAAATCAACCTGTGCACCAAATGCACAAACAATATCCCAGCAGTCCTTAAACCTCAATGAAACCTCAATGAAAACTGCCTAGTATTACTTCTATGAACGAGGTTTCCTATTGAGATAATGGATTTTCACCCACAATGGGTGGAATCCTTAAGAATCAACACCGCCACTCAAATACATCCCAGTGAAGCCGATTTTGACCACTAGACATTCTTGCCCAACACCTAATTCAGTACCTAATTTTGAAGGAAGCAGTGGCCACACTGCGCTGTTTATAGGCCTCCTTTTATACCCGGAGTGTGCACTGGAGAGCATCTGCATATACACGGATGCTCAGCTGTTGACCTCTGGCCCTCATTCAAGCAGCAGCTTTTCTTGGAAGCCTGTATTAAATCATTTTCCAGTTTCCATCTTCCGTATGCCCCTCCCCACCATAATTAGAAGAATTGCTCAGAATCAGAAACAAGCCCCAAGGAGGAAATTGACTTGGAGGAACAGGAATTAAGCCCTGGCTTCCAATTATTTTACCACGTGGAACAGAACCATATACTATTGCAAAGTCATCTTCCTGCAAGAAGAGGTTTATCGGTGGTTACTGTACCGTATTGTAGATGTACATCTTTGAGTGTCAGTTGCTGGGAATTAAAAGCAAGACTGGATAATTATTATTTTTGTTATTGTTATTTTGGGTGGGTTGCTCCATCCGCCAACGTTTAGACTGGATTTAACTTTTTTTTTGTCCCTCTATCAATTTCTTTCCAAGGACCTGAGATAAGCAGGTGTTGTTGTTTGATGATTTTAGAAGTATTGTAAGTACACTGAGAGCATATGCACCAAAGACAAATTCCTTGTGTGTCCAATCACACTTGGCCAATAAAGAATTCTATTCTATTCTATTCTATTCTATTCTATTCTATTCTATTCTATTCTATTCTATTCTATTCTATTCTATTGCCACAGGATATAAACTATTCCAAGTACAGCTGCCTTTTGCGGTTGACTGCTGGGATTTGTCAATGCCAATGCCATTCAAGTGATGCTCAGATGTTTTGGGATTGCACCCAGGATGTCTATTACTCCTGGCACTACCTTTGCTTTCTTTTGCCACAGTCCTTCTATTCTTATTCGCAGGTCTTTGTATTTTGTGATTTTCTCAAGTTCTTTCTTTTTTATTCTGCTGTCTTTAGGCACTTATTATATCTTATTTCTGATTGGCTACAATGGAGGCTACCTATTGGATAACCATTTGCAATCGTTTTTACAAATACAAATTATGAAGGTTAAAGGCTCTCCTGGTGCTATTATTTTATTTTTTTATTAAATCATATTGCTTTTAATCAGTAACAAGCAAAAAAATACTAACCAAAGGGCATTATTATTACCTAATTATTATTCATGAATAATGTGGATTTCAAAATACACCCTAAGAAGAAAATACACTATGACTAAGAAAGAAGGCACATTTAACATACCGGTAACTTCACACTGGCATCAGTAAAACAAAATCTGCTATGAAAAAATGACATCAGATTCATCATTAAATTTATTAACAAAAACAAACAAACAAATCCATCCACCCCCTTAAGAGCCCCAGATATTTAATTGTTAATGGACAATTTTTATATGTGTGTGACTGGAAATTAAAGATACATCTGTTTATTTCTCCATGCCAGGCTGTTTCTGATACCAGTGAGTTATTGGATCAGGCAATGATAAGGAAAGATTAGACCCTACCATGAACCAAATGAGCCAATACTTTTGAGAAACAGATCCTGGGCCATGGAGCATATAGCAGGTAAAATGTTTTAGGTGTTAGGATGTTTTTATCCTTGTGTCATTTTACATCTAGATGAGGGATGGAAGTTAACACCATCTTGGTCTTCAGCCTAAGCATTAAGATTTCTGGAGCTATAATGTCCCTTTTTATAATAAGTGGTAGCTTTTGTTTCTTACTTCACAGTCTCCCAAGAAATCAAAAATATCGTAATGAGTTTTGGGTAACATACACATTGATTTAATGTATTCAGTCAATCTGTCCAAAGGCAGCTGATGATCTATTAAAACATTTTCTCCCCATTGGACCATGAACAAAAGGTAGTTACAACAAGTATCAATATTAGACTACGCATGGCAATGAATCTTCTGTCATCCATTAGCTTAGATAGTGTGATGGCAAATAAGGTTCACAAATATGGCAAACAGTCAGAGAACAAGCTGATCTATTTGCTAAGAACCCTTTTTCCAATTCTGGTAGAATCACCAACAATTTCTTGGTTGTTTGTGTCACTACAATTCTATAATATACACGAATACAACACGGTTTCTGTGATGAAAAGAAATGAAGCTTCCATACCTTGACAAAAGGCAAAATATGTATTATTGAACAGTATGCTTATCACGCTTTTTGTTGGAGGAGTTAAGAGACTTTTTCTGTGCAGTATTCTAAACATATTAAAGGTAGCATTGTTGTAAAGACATACAGGTGTTAATATAAGCAGGTAGTTTTCTCTCTCTTTGTACTTGGATTACATTTAAAAATTAAAGAGTCTGAAGAACAATTCGAGACCAATCACCTATGTAGATTGTGCAGTGATTTCTATGAAGTGACCACAGGGAAATGAGTTTGGGAATATAGATAGACACATGTGCACTCTGGAGATCTCCCACATACATAAGCACAGACAGCTGTTCCTTCACTATGCAGATACAGAATTCTTTACCTTGGACAGTTTAGAGGTGGAGAATTTTTGGTGGGTCCCAACAGAGATCGAGTTAGAGGGCTTGGTTAGAACTTTGTTTCTAAAAACACTGTCGAATTTACCTAGGTCAGCTTAACATTTTATTGGATTGTGGCCATTTCCGAAACGGCTCAAAGAAATCGGTAGCAAAGAAGCATGCTTTAGCTTTAAACCTTAATTAACAAACTGTTCTGTGTTCTGTGACTTTATTATTATTATTAAAGCGTCATTGAACTGCAACTGCGAGATAAATCTAGATTCTGGTGGTAGCTTTCAGATTAGCCTTAGCAAAAGGAAGCCTGTTTTGCAGTCATTCTTAAAATAGCATTTTTTTGATAACTGCTTCTGCCAAAACTCCAGGGAAATGAATATGTAAGGGTCCCAGACTGCTTTGCAAAAATGGACGGTCAACAAAGGTTCCCACAAGATATCATTTCGCTAATTGATCCCTGTATACAAACAGATCTGTAGGTGTCTTAGGGAGTGTTCACACATGCTATCGCCAGCTGCCCTTTGCGTTCAGTGGCAGACAGCAAAAACAAAACAAAACAAAAAAGGTTTTAGACTCTTATGCCTAACACTACGCTGTATTTATGTCTGAAGGACCCTGGATGAGTTGATGGCGTTAGATTGCAATATGATGCAGATATTATAACACACAATTAGAGGGGATACTACCATCAGGCTGCAAGGAGAAGAAACGCTATAAACAAAGCCAGACACACAGTCCAGTTATTATTTACTCTCAGGCCCTATTGATTTCAATGGGGAAGACTGAAGTCTGCCTTTCAATCCTGCCCTCACAATCAATGGGATTTAAACGTGCTTAATCGAGACCGTAACTGGGCCATGCATTATTAACTGATCGCATCCGCTCTGCATACAGATATTTAAGCGTTTGCAGCACCGTACCCTCGGTAACCGGAGACTGCAGTTTAAGAAGCCCATATAGGCAACAACAACAACAACAACAAAGGAGAGCGAAAGAAAATAATAAAAGTGTATAAACATCAAGGTGAGAAGCGTGCGCGAATTTTCAAGCTGGGAGACGCGAGGAGGTTAGGCGCTCGGTTGCGTTTGCAGGCGTCAAATAGGGGCGGGGGGGGTTGGTCTATGTGGTTTAAGCGCCCACCCGACGCCCACGAAATTGCGCCGCGGAAGAAGAGAACCTGTCTCCCCGCTTCGCAGCCTCGAGGGAGAAGGGCGGGAGGTTAATAAGGGGGCGATAACTGAGCCCCCCCCCCCGGATGCTGATCGAAGCCAGGGCTGCTCAAGGGCGCCAATATTGTCCGTCGTTCATGCAAAGGAGGGTGCCACTCTTTGATCACCAGCGTGGGTCCGGCAGTGGGTGTGTTTGTGTGTGTGTGTGTGTGTGGAGGGGAAGACTCGCGTGTCTATGTATTCGAAGTGATGGGCTCCTTCTGAAGGGCTCTTCCCGTATTCCTAACTATCCCCCGAAGTTGGGGAGATAAGGGAGAGAGAGGCGTTGCCCTTACCTTTCGACCTGATAGGCCCACCTATACACATAACGTGTAGATACTGTACCTTGCTGGGATTATCCGGCCCTCTTTTACTCTCCCGGCCTTCTCTCTCTCCCCTTGTGATGTTTCTCCTAATTGAAAATCGTTAAATTTAGGGGGTGGGTAAGGCAGGACCGGGAGGGGAAGGAAACCGGCGAGCTAGTTTTGCATAAGTGTAATTTATCGCAAAGGTGAAAACAATTAACTGGCCTTTTCTCAGAGCGACTGGGAGACTCAAGGGACCTTTCATCACGCGACCAACCATCACCCTTCCTACGAGGCTGCACTGCATTTTTGTTTTTGTTGTTTTCTTGTTGAAATGACACCTACCAGACCAGCTCCCATTTTTTTTTCCCTTTAAAAAAAAGAGCCGATTTCTTTCAGGGCTCAGAGCTTAAATCGACATTAAATATGAAAAGAAACCAAGACGGTCTAAGCGACTCTTCTCGCTCTATGGGGCTCGAATATGCATTTTTAATGGCTTCAGGAAAAGCCCGGTGTGGGGGTGGGGGGCAGGCGGGAAGAGCGGAGGATGAAGAGAAAAGCAAAGGCTTCCTCCTTCTTCTTCTTCAACGAGGGGCTCCAACCCGTCAGTGCCGCCACCTTGCCCCATCCCGGCCACCGGGCGAAGCGACGTGGGAAATTGACTAACCCAAAAGTTGTGGGGTTGCCCCCCAAAGATTGGAGATCAACCACTTACCCTTCTTTCGGCTGCCACGGTCCAGCTTGGTGAGCACCCCAAATTTATTTCCCTTCCCCGCCCCCCAATTATTCTCTCTTCGGCCCAGCTCGCCAGAATCCCCGCGAACTATTTTAATAATTGATAGAAAGTGGCGGGGGGGGGGCTTTTGTTCCTCCTTCCCCTCACAGCTTCTCCTGCCCTGTTTTGCTGCTCTTCGCAGAGACTGTATTCGGACGGCGTTATTTAATTTACTCCTTGTATCAGTTCTGCAAATTTCGGCTACGTGGGGTGGGGGAAATAAAACGGGGTGGAAAAATGGAGCAGATGTGCAGGAAAAGGAACCCACCATCTGGTCCCAAGATCTGAAACCATCAGATGGCACAGCGCTTTGCACACGAGGTAGAAAATCTCCTCCGTTCAAAGTACTCTCTTAAAGGGTGATTTCAGCAGTCCGACGTTTCCGGGCCATGAGGGGTAAGGGATCTAAATCATGTATTGACGTAGATAGGAAAGGGGGCGCCAAGGAAGATTCTGCCCTCAATCCTGAACTGGACAGCACGGGTCCCCACCCCCACCCCCTTTGAACGGAACCAGGCTGCTTCGCAACAAGTGAGCCGTGGCTAGCGCGCCGAATCTACAAACCGGATCAAGTGTTGGACGTCTTGGCTCTCATCAATCGACTCATTAATGGTTGCAATGCCAAACAGCACGAGTTGAATTTCAGGGTTAAAAAAGTAAACCGTCTCGGAGCCCGGGTATTTGGCCCTGCAGACAAAAGTGGTGATTAACAGAGAATATTTTTTGCTCAGGGTTTAAAACCATGCGGGTCTTTGGTGGCTTTCCGACTACGATGGTTTTCTTGCACGCGTTTTTCATGACCCAAAGTAGGTAACACCATCAGTGCTAGTAGGAATTCCATGTATTATTTCAGCCTTCCCACTTTCCGTCTAGGAAAGTTGGAGGCCGGAGGTGACAGCCGGCAGAGACGCCGAAAATGGAGCCGTTTCGCGGCGCTTACTCCAGGGTACCACCACACCTCGCAGCCCCCCACCCCCCAAAATTGCCTTGAAGTATGATCCACTCCTCTCCTCCCCACTCCCGCCTTTTCTTCGGCCTATTCTAGAATAAGGCCGTTTGAAGGTCAACTGGTTCCGCGAAAAAAAAACAAAAACAAAGCCAGAGGATTTCTTCTCAGGTATGGCTCCGGTAATCCCATCCGAAGACTCTGCTTCCAAACAGGAGCCCTTGAGGAATCCCCCCCCCAAAAAAAGGAATAGAGGACTCTGTTTTTCACCACCACATTTGACTTACTTTTGTAGCATTTTGAGCAATCAGATAAAAATTTGGTCTCCCTCCTTGCAGCTAAGCATCACAAGGGAAGACTCAAGAGAGGGAGAAACTGCCCATATAAACGAGGGGAAAGGATTTGCTTCCTGGTCCTGGCGCTTTGGTTTATTAGGCTGGCTGATAACACCGCATAAAAGTCTGGTCGATATGCATTTCAGACGTTTCTCACGTTAATTATCATCGCTAAGAACGAATGAGAAAGCGAAAGGGGGGGAGAGGAAGGAAAGAGGAGGGGGGAAGAGAGAGAGAGAGAGAGAGACGGGGGCTCATCTGTGGACGCGCGGGTGTTTCCAAACTGCCTTGTTAGGAAATGGGTGACAGGCTTACACACACACACACACACATGAACAAAGGACGCCTATCTAGCCACGTCTCTTCTAACGCACCAGCTCACAACACAGCCAAACTCGATGTTTGCATCTCCCCATCATCACCCGCGTGAGTTTCCCACAAGCGAGTGACTGGGCTCCTAATTAAACGAGCAGGAATGCTAATTAATAATAAATCACTGGCAGACGTGCCAGATAAAACTCCCCTCTTTCCCTGCCTCCCTTCCTCCCTCCCTCCGGGGCAGGCTTTGCAAGCGCCTGGAAAGACAAGCAAGGCAGCCGGGGGATGCAAGAGCCGCTAAATATATACAAGAGATAATTAGGGGGAGGGAGAAGAGGATGAGGACGGAAGGCGAAAGGAAAAAAAAAAGATTTAGGAGCTCAGCTCCTTTCAGCGAAAGGCATCGCTGGAAGCCACTCGCTGGCTTTCTCTCCCTTCCCCCCTCCCCACTAATCAATACCAGCCAACGATTAATTGCTACAGGCCAGAATCCATCAAACACAGGTGAATGAAGCAATTGTCAGAAATAGGCGGGATTTCCATTCCCCCCCCGCCCGTATTTTCTTAAATACATTTGTAAACATTCCTGGATGGCCTCGCTATGCAGGAAATCGAGCAGTTTATAAACAAAAGATCGCCTCGGATTAGAAGGCAACGCGGTGCGTTTGACAGCAAATAGCAAAGACAAGGCGCTGGAAGAATGATAAGTTATATCGGTGCACCTTCCCTCCTCCGTTGATTACATTTATTGTTTTTATTTTTAATTTTTCCCCCCCACAACAAGCGATCGAACGCATCTTTTGCAAGGCTCCTTATTTGAGAAATCAAGCATTTTGGTGAAAGGTCTCAAAAGCTGTAGACCTTTAAACGCTACGTAGCCTAAAGCGAGGAAAACTGCCGGTCGCCGAGTTCCCCCGCAAGTCTCGCCAAGTTAAGTCTTTCTCCAAACGGATCCTTTTTCTCTGTCCGGAACGTGTATTTTTCACGACAGTGTCAAATGATCGAAACCTCTGGTCAAGTGTTAGAACAATAGAGGGGCGACTTCCCGCCGTGGCCGCTAGAGGGTGCTGGCAAACAACTCGGCCCACATCAAAAGAACAATATCAGCGTCCCCACAACACAAGTGATTGTTCTCGCACTCTTCGCTTCGAATCTATCCAATCTGTTCTGCAGAAAATAGCGCTCGTTTCTTCTTCCTTCCTCCCCCTCTCTCCCTCCCTCCCCCCCAAAAGCCCTTCCTCTGAAGCATTTATTTGGTGGCTTAAACGCTCAACGCCTCATTTTTCACAACCCAATCGTGAATTTTAATTGATTTCACCACCCCTTTTCTCCTCGGTGACTTTGAAACGATACACACAAATAACTGAAACAAAGAGGAAAGGGAGTCTTCGGAGGAAATATAAATTCCCCTGCCTATCTGCCATAAGCACGGGCGCCCCCCCGTTAATCTCGCAAACGCGGGTCTTTAATGTTTTAGCCAAGGGGGGAAGCCGCACTTCGGCGTTATACCGTGCCTAACGGTACACACATTGCTGAAAGGAGCGCAAAGGCTAGGAAGGCACACCGCGGTGGAGAAACACGCTCCTTTTCAAAGCACAAGCAGACGTACCTTCGCCCTACAAGGAAAGGAATCAAACCCCTCCTTCTTCAAGAAGTTTACAGAGAGAGTATTGGGACAATGCACACATACACACACGCGTACGCCTTTTTGACCCAACGCAACCCTCGCTCCTCCAGAAGAGGTTATAGCCTTCTGACCACGGCTGCTCGAAGGCTGAATCCCCCCAGGGATCTGGAGGAAGAGAAGGGGTCGCCCTCCAGAGCAGCAGAAGCACCAGGCTCTTAAACCCAGGTCGGAGGCAGCTTAAAAGGGAAAGGCGTGTGAAGCGGCGGAGCGACCAAGGCGTTGTCTTGTTAGCATCCCCAGCGGAAACCGCGAGACAAGGGTCATGGGATACCCAGCTGGCATGGGCGCTCTTAGAAGAACTCAAGTCGCCCCTCCGCACGTATAGCCAGTTCGCAGGCACGTGAACACAAGTCTTCCCTCCCCACCAGAGCCACCTCTGGACATTTGGGGGCTCTTCGGGGCCCCCCCAGGCGAGCCACTTACCCGCAAGTCTTAAGGCTGACATCCTCTGGAACTCGGGTTCCTGCAGCCATTTCCACATTCTTCGGAAGGTCTCCCTGCCCGATTTCAGTTTACTCCAAGGCTTAGGGTTCCTTAGAAGGTCTGAAAGGGTCCCCTGAGAACGGCACAGCACCCGCTGGGCGAAGATGGCCTGGGGGATGCTGTAGCGCTTCAGCTCGGCGGTGATTCTCTGCGCCACTTCTTTGGTGTTGATCTCCTCCAGCTGGCCCGAGTTGCTCACCTGGCCGCCCGAGGAGGAAGGCGGCCTCTCCCGGCTGGAGGCCAAGACGGGCCCGTGAGGCTGCGGGTGGCCGCCGGGGTGATGCATCCCGTTCAGGTGAGCCATCATCGGGGCCGGAGGGGTGGCAAGGCCCCGCGAGAGGTGTTGGTCGCTTCGGGTCAGCATGGCCGGGTGGGCCTCGAAGTTGGGGCTCAGCATCTTCTCGGGGACGGTCGGCCCGTAGTTGTGGAGGCCCTGCTGGGGGTTGTGGAGGGAGCCCAGGCCGTTGCCCAGCGGCGAGAGGCTCTGGCCCATTCCGGTCATCTCTTTGTAGGGCCCGTAGAGGTTGTTCATGGCCGGGAGCCCCCGCTCGTCGCGCATCAGGGTGAAGCTGCCGCTGACGTTGCCGGTGAGGCGCTGGTGCTGGTGGGGATGATGGGCGTGCGGGTGGTGGGCGTGCGGGTGATGGTGATGGTGGTGGGCGTGAGGGTGGTGGAACTTGTCCGAGACGGTGGAGATGGGCGGCAAGGGCTGGAGAGGCGTCAGCGTGGTGTAAGTGCTGGCCATGCCCAGGCCGGGCGGCGAGGAGTCGCAGGGCATGCTCATGGCGTGGTGCAGCGGGATGGAGAGCTCAGGCCGGTAGTCCCCTGCCCCGTCCAGCAAGGAAGCCATGCTGCTCACCATGGCCGAACGCGAGGAGGCGGAGGCCAGCTCCTGATGGGAAGGCGGCGGGCCTGGTGGAGCAGGCGGCGGGTGGACCCGGAGCGGGCCGGCGCTCCTGCCAGGCGGATGGTGGTGAGGGCTTGGGCTGCCCATCAACTCCTGCTCAGGGCCGGCCGGCCCGTGTAAGGGCCCCAGGCTCTCCATTGTCAGCTCTGGGTTCATGGCGCAGCTCTCCAGCTCTTTGGTGAGGCATCGATAGGGGGTGCAGACAGCCTTCATTCAGTCCATGGGGCGAGCCGGCGGTGGTGGTGGTGCGGCGGCGGCGGCGGCCGGGGCTCCAGGGGTGTGCTGGGCGGGGGCGGGGAGAGAGCGAGAGAGAGAGAGAGAGAGAGAACGAGCGCTCCGGGCGCCCGGTGGCGGCGGCTGCTGCTGCTGCTTGCTGCTGCGGTGGCGGCGGCAGCTCCTTTCCAGCCCTCAGATCGAGGCTCTTGCCGCCTCTTGGCTGACGGCTGAGGCGCGCAGGGAAGGGGGGGGGGTCGCTCTAAGGCCTCTCAGTTGTACCCGCGGGGGGGAGGGGGAAAGGAAGCCCCCGGCCTTGCCGCGCCTCAGCCTGCCCAGCGCCGCGGCTGCCTCCTCGCCATGTCCGAGCCCTAGCCTGCCCTTCCGTCTTCTGCTGGGCTAGCGGGGAGCTGTCCAGAGTTGCGCTCGTGCCTCAGCCTCCCACCCACCCCATCTAGCCCGGCCCCTCACGCGCGCGAGGGAGGGAGGGAGGGCGGGCGCTCCTCTCCGATTGACCAGCTTCCTGCCCAATCTGCGAAAAGCCTCCGAGCAAACCGGCCGAGGAGTGAGAGGACAGGGAGGGGGAGGCCCAGCTGCCAAAGCTCAGCCAATGGCGAGCCGCCGAGGGGGCGGAACCTGGCCGCGGGAGGCTTCAAGCTTTGCCTGAAGATTCTCACTCAGGCGCCGGGGTCTCCAAACGCCGCGGAGAAGCAGCGCGAGAGGGTTGCAAGAGGCTGCGGCCTCCGCGCTCTGAACCGGTGGGGAAAAAAAGTCCCGAGGTCGCCCCGCGTGCCTCGCACAAAGGGTGCGAGTGCGAGGAGAGGACAAGGTGGCATAGTGGAAGGGCGGCCGGGACACACCCCGAAGCTAAATAATCACAATAATAAAGAATAGTAACCGTAGTAGTAGTAATTATCGCTTCGCCGGCTCTCCACAGACTCGCCTCGCGTGAGGGGAAGCGGGCGGGAAGAGGCTGTCCTTCCTGCTGCATCTTGGCCGCTGAGGCAAGCTGTTTGGTCTTTCCCGCCCTCCGAAGGGCGAGTCTTGTCAATCCTGAGGGCGACGTCCCGAGCGGCCTTTGCGCAGAAGCCCCCCGCCTTTCTCCCCGTTCCAGACGGGGCTGCTCAAGCCCCGTCTGGAACGCCGCCTCGCCTTCCCACCGAGCGTCAACCACGGTCGCTTGGGCGGTCGGGCGCGCTCGCTCTCCTCTCAGGGCAGAGGTTGCCGTGGGGGGCGGGGGGGAGGAGGAGTCGGGCAGCCCGGGATCTGCGGAGCCCTGCCAGGACATCTCCCTCGGTTTGCGGCGGCTGAGAAGGGACGGCGGCGCCGAACTTCGCCGAAGTTGGCAGCTCCGCCGGAGCGCCCTACCTGCCTTTCAGCGGCACTCGAGGTTGGCTGGTTGGCCGGCCCTCCAAACCAGCCCGGCGGCAAAAAAAAAACAAAAACAAAACAAACAAACAAACAAAAAACAACAACAAAAAAAAAACAAACCACGCCGATAAAGCTGCGTGAATGCAGGTGCGCGATCTCTTTTCCGGAGAGGCGCAAACCAAGAGGCGATCCTTAGGCTTGAGTTGTTTTGGATCCCAGTGCATCGCCCTCCCCGCCTTCCCCCTCCCCCCCCGCCGTTTCCAATGAAATCACCATAGAAACTCCCTTCCAGGAAATCTGCCCCACGGATATTACATTTATCATGAAGTTCCCGAGTTATTTGAAAAGGGAGAGGGGTCTCCGCCCCGGGGACATTCCTACCAACCCTTGCTTTGCTACCCGACGGCTAGCAAATCCAACGCATCCCGTCCTAAAACGAGTCGTGCTCGTCGGAACGGCTGCTAAACTTCTGATCCGGCCCACCATTAGCCTCTGCTTGGACGTTTTATTGATTCTGCTTTGGGTGGTGGGCAATACGGGAGAGCTGGAAAGCGCCCCCTTCCCCCTTTCTGACCCCCTCCCCCTCTTTCCTCTAGGGAACAGGAAAGGAGTCTTAGCTCAGCATAGAAGCACCTTGACTCGGTAATAAACTTGGGCTGGGCTCAACCAGGTTAAGTTACACCCGCCGGATGGGAAAAGCTGGAATATCTCAAAAAGGCTTAGCTTGGTTCGCTTGGTTTCCTCTCCTTAGGGTCTTTCGATTTCGCAGACAGAAGGTGGGGTCTCAAAGGTTGGCCCGGCATAGATGATAGATAGATAGATAGATAGATAGATAGATAGATAGATAGATAGATAGATAGATAGATAGATAACGTCAGAAGGGAAAAAATTCCTAGACTAATAATAATAATAATAATAATAATAATAATAATAATAATAATAATAATAATAATAATAATAATAATAATAATAAAAAAAAGACCAATCTGTGTTGTTTGTAACGATCGTGGTGGTTGTTTTAAGTAAATCTTAAGGGCCGGAGAAACTGGATTCGGAAGATTTGTAGTGTAGGAAATGCAATAAGAGGACTCCATTCCTTTTTCGACTGGATCTCATTGACTGGGAATTACAAATCGCTTCAAATCTTTCCAGTACAGGCTGGGCCTAGGAAAGGCGCCTGGGCCTCGAGTCGTTCAGAGAGAGAGACCCATCCGGCACAATAAAGAAAAAGGTGGGGACGATGGTGGAAGAGGCAATGGCAAAATCCGGTAGAAACGGAGGGCTGTAGAATAACCTCAGGGGAAGGAGTTCCCAACAGTGATATATTTCCCCTCTTCTAAAGTTGCTGTTTATGCAATATTAACAAATAATATTTGAGGAAGGGGGGAGGGGGAAATCCAAGACTCTAAATACCGCCCCCCCCAAGGGTTATCTGCCGATCCAGTAGCACCGTCCTAAGTCCCTTTACTTAAAAGTAACCTCATTGGCTTTAGTAAGCCTCAGTT
This sequence comes from Arizona elegans, assembly GCA_022577455.1. NCBI lineage: Eukaryota > Metazoa > Chordata > Lepidosauria > Squamata > Colubridae > Arizona > Arizona elegans. Next base: position 82,173,329 of record JAKOOJ010000008.1, read on the forward strand.
TCATTGAGTTTTCAGATGGAAAACTTCCTATTTTTAGTCTGCAATTCATCCTTCTCAATTTAGTAAACGCGCCTGCAGCTTCATTACCCAGTAGGCAGGCAACCTGGACTGATTTTACATGAAAGTAAAGCTCGCCATGGTTGGGCCATTTTAGGACTCTTTAACAGCTAGCTTTGGCCCAGCTCTGCCTCTTTTCATTGCTTTGGTGAATTTCTTGAGTAAGAGGAAGGGATCGCCCTTCAAAATCTGCTGGACCCCGCTTGGCTAACCGCCGGCAGTCCAAAAGTTTCGGCTTCTTCGCGAGGGCTGGGGAAGGCGTGGGGTTCAAGAACAGGTTGCCCCCCGAAGAAGGCTTGAGCCCGGCTGAGGTTGCGCAGATGTTGCCTTTGTTTAAAGAGACAGCAATTAAGGAGAGGGGGGCGCATAAGTTTGAAAAGCGTGACCTATTTTCTTTTGATCAGCTGTCAACGGAAGAGCGGGGGGTCTTCTCAAAACAGCCCCTTTCCAACTACTTCCAGCTGTTAGAGAAAACCTGGCTTAGAAAACAATTTGGGGCGGGCTGCGGAGAAAGGAGTCCCACTTTGGGATTATAAGGGGGAGGGGGGGCCTGCAAAATCAGCGTTGAAAAATACCGGCCAGCCCGAAGCGTTTTGTGTGTAGGGGACGCCCCGAGCCCCCTTCTTCTGAAACACAAAACTTGGAAGCCAAGTTTATTCTGAAGTAACCAAGATTGTGTAGATTTAATTGGGATTTGCTTCCAAAGTGAGCAAATGGGGAGTGATTACTCGAAGGTAAAACTAAAGATCTCAGATAATGGAACCGATTGGTCAAAAAGAACAACAACAAAAAAACCCACCCCCAAATCTCTTTAGTTTAAAATAAAATCCATGCGGGGGATGGAATGTTCTTCCGATTAAATTGGCCTAAAAATGCAATAAAATGGAAATCTTAGGATGTAGTTCTGAATGGGCTTATTCGGAAGTGATTTCTGAGGCCAAATACATAAAACCAGGTTATAAGGATGGCAACTGTAAATTCGCAGTAGGCTTTCCTTGTCCAGCTAAATTATGGTGGAGATTTCCAAGCCTTTCTGGCTTTATGGGGCTGTGAAATCTCTCTCTCCCATGCATATATTGTATAGGTCGGTGTACACACAAAAACACATTCATATGTACGTACATACACACATACACACAACATACATACTAGGGAAAAAAGAAAGAATATGAAAATACTAATCCCTTAATTTTCATTTTTGTAGATCGTTTCAACAAAAACCGTCACATTTGTTTCCCCTAATCGTTTAGGCTCATACCAATGCTGCTTCATTCATTTCTATTGCATTATACTATTATACTATTCAGTGAAATAAAAACGATTCTTATAAGTTAGTTTTTTTTAAAATAAGCAATGCTATTAATAATCTACTTGTTGGAATCTTGCAGGGAGGGCCTGCTACCGTCCTTCTTTTTAAAAGCTGGCTAGGATGGATCAAGATCAGTTTGGGATATTAGGACGACCTGAATTTGGAATTTGGGAAGAAAGAATTCAGATCCGAATCCAGGGACATCATCGAGTTTTGCCTGACAGCCTGTTAGAATTTCCCTTATTTCATATCGCTGATTGTAAGGATATTTTTTGGGGGGGGGCAATCTAAGTTTTTGAGGACCTTTCTAAGCTTCTTTGGGGCAAAATTAAAATATCATCATCATCATCATCATCATCATCATCATCATCATCATCATCATCACCGTCTCTCTCCCTTGCCAGCTTTCACACTTTCGGCAGAATTGATTCAGGAAAAAAAAATTGGCCTTCCATTTTTTTTTCACCCTTTGACGATCCAGTTGGAATCCGGTTTTCCACCAGAAGCCTGATATATTGCCTATTAAAAATTAACCTCCCCACTCCTACTTTCCAAGACTTTCTGGGAAATCCTCGGATTCACCTTTCGTGCCCTGGAAGTCGACCAGCTCTAAGGGATGAAGTGACCACTTCGCCCAGGAAAGGGAGCCTCTGCCTTGCGTCGAAACCATCACGCCAGAGAGCCCTTTTGCGTTAAAAACAGGCCCAGCCGGGCTCGATAGGACTTACTTCTAGAGAAGAGCGCGCGTTCACACACGGGACCCTAGTAGTTGGGCCGGTCGGCTCTGAGGTCAAGCAGGCCGTTCCGCTGGCTTTCCCGCGCCTCGCTTTCAAGTCCCCTTGAAAGCGTTTGCGAACCCCTCCGTTGGGCGACGGCTTGGAGGAAATGCGCGCGCAAGGAGGGGGTGCCTTTGGGCTCGACGGCCTGCCTTCGGCTTCTGACACCCCATCCTATTCCCGAAGGGGCGGGGCGCCTTTCTCTTTCTCCGGGGAGGCGGAGAAGCGCGCGCGATCGAGCCGGGGTGGGAGTGGGGAAGGCTTGGAGAAAGAGTGCAGCCGGGAAAGGGAGCCCCGGGATCACTTGGGGAGAGGGAGTTGAAAGATGAGGGGCTGCGCGGCTCCCCACCTCCCCCCTCGATGGGACTTCGTTTCTCCCTCGATCTTGGCCGGGTTTGCCCTGTGCATCCTTCTCCCCGATCTTCAAAACCCAGGCTCGGTTAGAGGGATTCGTGCCACTTGTACAGTTAAATGACATGCGAGTAACCAAAGCAGGTGAAAATCCGCACTGGAGATGGATCATTTTTTGCCTTGCGCGCTTTTCCTCTCCCTCTCCCTCCCTCTCTCTCTCTCTCTCTCCCTCCTCTCTCTCTCTCTCCCCCCCCCTCCCCTCCCCCTCCCCCTCTCTCTTTTTCCTACGGTTACTTTTTCCCCCGGGTCATTTTGAAGAAAGTGGGCCCCATCCAGTTGAGAAGAACTGCCTCGTCTTCTGTTAATATTGGAAAAGAAAACCCGGACGGAGCCCTTCGGCAGTTGCGCGCCATTCATATGAATGAGAATGAAATAAACCCATTGGCCTTCTATTTTTACGCTCTCTCTCTCTCTTAGCTATGTTTTATTCAACGGTAGGACTAAGCGAGGGGGGAAAGTTCAACCGCCTTTACAAATGCGCAATATTGGAAGGGCAGGAACCGACAAGGCCCGGCCAAAGGCCGGATCCTCGAAAGGCTCCGCCCGGCTGAATCTCCGCGAGGCTGGTTGCAGCGGGCCGGTGCCTCCGAGAAATCTTAAACGGGGCTTGGCAAGAGTCCTCCGGGCCCGGACAAATGGCTCTCGACCGCCATTCCCGATGTGAGGAACGGTGTGTGTGTGTTTGTTGGTCGTGTGCTTGAGGTACTCGCTTAAATAACAACCCCTTCCCCTTAACTTCTTAAATTAATTCAAAATATTAACCTACCCTACTATGCTCAGAGAAACACATACGAACACTCTCAATATATACCCCCCCACTACATGTGTGTATATATGTCCACATAGACACATATATCATGCAGGTATATATTGCCTATGTTACATATATGTTGTATGTATTGGTATATAATAAATGGGTGTATACATGTATTGGATACATCATATTTGTGTGTATGTTGATAGATCAATTAGAACATAAAATACAGCTGTTACACTAACTTATCTATCAACACACACAAATATGGATTCAGACACTCATTTGTTATATGCTCAAACACACAATACACTCCCACACATATGTATCTACTACACGCACATTGTATATATAATCTACATGTGCATATATGTACACATGCTGTCTACACACACACTATACACATATTTCACACTATAGCTGAGCTGAACATCTATTCAAAGATTCCTGCATTTATCTACACACGTGGATAGGCTTACTATATATGCCTATGCACACACTATTCAAATATATATGCACGCTTATACGTGCAGGGAGTATGCATGTGTGCACACACACAAATGCCTCTATAGTGAAATATTACATATTTTACATATTTCAGCCTTTCCTCCTCTTGACTCTCTTCATCCATCCATCCATCCACCTACCCACCTTCATCCCACCCACCCATCTCTGCCTCCTACAGGTCTTTGTAGAAATGGGGGGGGGGGGAGAGTAGATCCCAACTCTTGAGCTTGTAGTAGGGCCTCTTTCTCATTCTCTCTTTCACCTCCCCTCCACCTCCAGAAGCCATCTGGCATGGGGGGGGGGGAAGCGGTATCGATCCAGTCCTTGTAGCTAGTGACCTCTTGCTTGCCCGGCCGACAGCTTCGCTTCTTGCAGAGGCTGCCGCCTGCCCGGGCCTCGGCGCGCCTGCTCCTCTCTACCTCTCCGGGTAAGCTGCTCTCCTCCCCGTTTTGCTTAAGATCAGCCAAGGCTTTTTGCAGGGCTGCCAACCGGGCCTGGGAAAGGAGCGGCGGGGTTTGGGTATCGCCGAGGGAAGCTGCGGCAGGGCAGAGGCGGCCGCGGGGCCCACCCGGGGCCAGGGAGAGCCTTTCACAAGCCTCGGCGGCACCGGGAAAGGCTGACTATTGCCCCGCCGGCCACCTTCTCCGCCTTTGCAGCTGGAGTCGCTCAGTTTTCCTTGGCGAGGGAAGGGGACCGGCTGACGGCTAGAGAAGGTGGGTATCTCAAGCCCAGCCGGAGCCCGGGAGGTAGAGCCGCGTTGTGGAGGGAGACGGGGCAGATGGAGGAGAAAAGTTACCGGGAAAGGGGGAACTTGTTGCTCTCGTGAAACCGCCTGGGAGGCAGCGCTTTCCGCTGGCTTTCCCACATGGGCCCTCCGGCTGCCAGCTGACGGGCGGATCGGGGTGCTAACCGTCTCCCCCTCCTTTCCTTCTCAATCCTGGGGACGGAAGGAAGCAGGAGAAGGGTGTCCCTTAATCCGCTCGCTTTCCACCACCTCTGCAGGGACCTAAATCCGAGAAGATCCAGGCGGTCCAAACTTTCTACGACACCCGAAAATTCCCAAAGGTGCTTTTTTTCAGGAGGCAATTGGACTTTCTTATTTGTTTGTTTGTTTGTTTTTCTTTTTGAAGACGTTTCGCTTCTCATCCCCTGAAGCTTCTTCAGCTCTGATTGGATGGTGGGGGAAATGGAAGGATTTATATATTCCTTGCACCCCACGAAAGGTTAGCCACATTTTAAGGCAGAGGAGGTTTTTTTTTTTTTTTTTTGCAGACAACCAGCTCCCCAATTTCATCCCAGGGCTTCTAGTCCACATGAAATGCGAGCCGTTAGTTAGGGTATTTATGAAAGGGGGAATGACTGGCTGCGGGAGCCCATTTCGGATTTTCCACATTTCCATCTATCTTTTTTTTCTTTTTTTTTTTTTTTTTAAAAAAAAAAGTCATTTTGTGGGTCTGTGGTGGATCTCCTCGCCTTTCCTTCTGGGACTTTTGAATCAGTGAAAGAGGCCCGATCGGTTTCCTTTCCTGCACCCTCGGCTCGCTCCGCCGGCCGAGCTTCTCCTTTTGCAACTCAATGGCCCCCTTTTGTTTCGCTTAAAGCTGCCCTCCCATTCTTTTCCATTCATGCGGGTCTTCCCACCCCTTCACCCCCACCCCCACCCCGCCTTTCCCCCTAGCTCGGGGTTTGTGGGTTGCCTCTGCGACAGTTGCTGAGAACCGAGAGATGAAAATGTCACCTTCCCTTAAGGTCAGGAGGGGGAAAAAAAAAGTTAATCCCGTTTCTGTTCTAAAACCACCAAGGAAGGGGCTTCGGGGACATGGGGGGGGGTTTCCAATCCGGGGCGGGCGGGCGCAGAAAGAAATCAAGAGCGGGGTCGGTGGGTGGGGAGTAGCAACGCAACCCACCGTCGCTGCAGCGAGATAGCTTAATTAGAGGAGGTTGTGTAGGGGAGCGCGAAAAAGACCCGCGCCCTTCTTGCAAAGGGAAAACGCATTGGGGGGTATCGGCCGGCCGAGGAACTAAAGCTGCCCAACCCGAAGCCAAAAGCAGGTGCAGTTTCTGCAATGGACGAAGAAGCGGAATGAGTGGAGACATTTTGCCACTCACCCACCCCGTTAACCGAAGAGGAAGGAAAGAAGGAAGGAAGGAAGGAAGGAAGGAAGGAAGGAAGGAAGGAAGGAAGGAAGGAAGGAAGGAAGGAAGGAAGGAAGGTAGGTAGGTAGGTTCTGGCCCACTTCTATTTTCCAATGACTCGATGAAATTTCAGGTCGCCTAAAAGATTCAGGGATTGTGTCTTATTTAGGCCTGGTCTGTCCACTTGCTGATGGCTGTGTAGGCATTGAATGGGCTCATGAAGGGAAAGGACAGCACCTAAAATCCAGGTGCACAGACAACAGGATGACAGAATATAATATAATATAATATAATATAATATAATATAATATAATATAATATAATATAATATAATATAATATAATATAATATAATATAAAATAATATAAAATAATATAAAATAATATAAAATAATATAAAATAATACAATACAAATACAGTATAAATACGGTATAAATACAATATAAAGTACAGATGAATTTGTATAAATAGACACTTGTAACCTATAGTTTATAATTAGCCTGTAATGCAGCTCTTTAGAGAAATATTCTTAGCTTTACTATATTCATGCTTTCCCTCTAAGGCTGTGTATATGTGTGTGTGTGTGTGTATATAAAATAATATATATATGCAGCACGGTTATTTTACTTATTTTTGTCTAATATGCGCACGGTTTCATAGCCTTCTGATGTTTCAGATTTATTTGTAGCTTTTTTAAAAAAAATAGTTTCAGCATTCTGTTTTCTTTTTCTGTTTTTCCTTTCCTTTTCTCATCTGCCACCAGCCCATCTTGAGGCTGAAATTATTTTATTGCATTATTGCATTATTTTACAAATAAAATATTATCTGTATTATGTTACCTATAGAGAGCTTGTACATTTTCTCCCTTGCTGATATCTAGTCCTCCCATGTTTATCACCGCCTAAAAATAGTGTGCATATCATTTAGTTCTCTCCCTTCATTTTAGGGGTGTGTGCGTGTGTGTGTGTGAGTGAGAAGCAAACCCGGCGTGAGGTCTCATTGTTCTGATCAAGTTGGACGTGAAATCTTTTTGTTGTCTTTTCTAAAGAAAGGCAAAAGTTGCTGCCGATTGTCAATGGGACCAATTTAACTCCCCGAAAGCGGAAGTGTCTCCAAGCGGGCAGCAGAGAGACCCTTCAGGGGTTGCAGTTGGTGGAGGAAATCATTTCCTTTTCCTTTTCCTTTTCCTTTTCCTTTTCCTTTTCCTTTTCCTTTTCCTTTTCCTTTTTCTTTTCCTTTTCCTTTTCCTTCCCTTCCATTTCCCCTTTCCTTCCCTTCCCTTCCCTTTTCCTCTCCTCTCCTTTCCCCTTTCCTTTCCCTTTCCCTTTCTTTCCCTCTCCTTTTTCCTTTCCTTTCCTTTCCTTTTCCTCTCCTCTCCTTTCCCCTTTCCTTTCCCTTTCCTTTCCTTTCCATTTCTTTTCCTCTCCTTTTTCCTCTCCTTTCCTTTCCTCTCCTTTCCTCTCCTCTCCTCTCCTCTCCTCTCCTCTCCTCTCCTCTCCTCTCCTCTCCTCTCCTTTTTCCTTTCCACTTTAAAAAAAAGACCAATATAATTTTGACAATGATGAAGGTGATAATGATGATGAAAAAGAAGGAGAAACCAATGCTGACTTTGTGAGAAAGAAATTGCATTTGGTAAAATAAAATCCAGCAAATAAATCTTCCTTCCTTCCTTCCTTCCTTCCCACCCACCCACCCACCCACCCACTCACCCACCCACCCACCCACTTACTTTCCAGAGGGCCATCTCTAATAATTTTTAGGAAGACATCTGTAAGATTTTGGAACAGCCTTTGATTGTTTCAATGGAAACGTTATGGACACAGCATTAAAATTTCTACATCCAAAATGTTTTGATGGTCTGATTTCATCTCCTTCCCTCCTACAGTCCAAGATCCAAAAATGGAGGTCTATCACTTGGGCTGAAATCCATCATGTTTGAATGAATTAAGAAAACCCAAGAGTTGGAGATTGGGGAGAAAGTTTCTTCTTCCTCTGCTTCCACACACCCCCCCCCCCCACAACCCACCCACTTACTTCTCAAGGATCTTTCCAACTGGCTCCCATCCTTCTAAATCAAAGTTACTTAAACTGAAATGCTGCCAACTCCGTTTTATTGAGAAAAAGAGAAAAAAATAAGGTGTGTGTGTGTGTATGTGACTAAAATTGTGTGCGTATAAGAGGAAGCAATGTGGGTCCTTCTTCAAGGAGAATTTAATCCAGATTCCAGGATTTATACCCACAGCTCAGATTAGTAAATTGGACTCTCCCGAGGAAACTGGGAATTGATGCCAGAGTAGGGCGGGACCTTCCAGTGGTGGACTTTGTAAATGAGTCAACGGGTCAATGGGCACTGAAAGAGGAAATGCCAGTCTCCTGTGGACAACGTCCAAAAAACCATTTATGTATCAATGGGCAACCCCCAAGGTCGACACAGCTACAAGTTCTTAATTGTTGCTTTTGGTTTAGCTATTTTTATGGTTAGTATTATTAGTGGAAAAGACCTAGGACTGATTACCTTTATTTTAGGATTTTAGGAGAGTGCTCCTTAAGCCTCAGAGAACAAAGGAGGAGCACAGCAGAGGGTAAAAATGAAAGAAAAGGGGAACAGTAAAAAAAAAACAACCCAAAAACCATTAGAGTCTTGTGTCTGTGGCAGCCCCTCCCTTCTGTCCCAGATGTAGTTTTACAGCCAAATATCTTTGAGAGAGAGAGAGGGAGGGACGGAGGGAGAGAGAGAAAGAAAGAGAAAGAGAGAGAGAGAGAGAAACAGAAAGAGACAAAGAGAGAGAGAGACAGAAAAGAGAAAAAGGGAGAGGGAGAAAGAGAGGGAGGGAGAGAGAGAAAGGGAGGGAGGGAGAAACTGTTCCCACAGCTGGCTGAACCAAATCAATTTGAGCAGATGCATTCTTCCAACATGTGAACCATTCATCCTGGTCAGTATTTCGGTATTTCAGCTGATATGCAGTTCAGCCGTTTTGACTACCTTATGGATAATGTACACAATGGGAACCCACAAAATGTGTGAGTTCAGCTACCAGGTAAAGTGTGAATTCCAGCTAGGAAGGAAGGGAGGTTTTCTCTTCAATCCTCTTGGCCATCCCAAGTCACAATCACAAAGGCCAGGGAAATTTGGGGGAAAGGGATGAGGGTGTAATTTCTGGCTAAATATTGACAAAAAAGGCCACAAGAAACCCTCATGGCCCTAAAACAGTGTTTCTCAACCTTAGCAGTTTGAAGATGTGTGGACTTCAACTCCCAGAATTCTCCAGCCAGCATGGGGAATTCTATCTATTCTACCTCTCTCTATTTCTCTCTCTATTTATTTCTCTCTCTATTTATTTCTCTATTTCTCGCTATTTCTATTTCTCTCTATTTCTCTTTCTATTTCTCTCTCTATTTATTTCTCTCTGTTTATTTCTCTATTTCTCTTTCTCTTTCTCTCTCTATTTCTCTCTATTTCTCTCTCTATTTCTCTCTATTTCTATTTCTCTCTCTATTTATTTATCTCTCTCTCTCTCTCTCTTTATTTATTTCTCTCTCTATTTATTTCTCTCTCTCTCTCTTTCTCTCTTTCTCTATTTCTTTCTTTCTCTATTTTTCTCTATTTCTATTTCTCTCTCTCTATTTCTCTCTCTATTTCACTCACTCACTCACTCACTCACTTTCATATTTATATGACCACCCTATCTTACAAAATGTATCTCTGGGCAGCATATAATCAAACCATAGATACAATTTTAAAGATTCAGCAAATACAAAATTTAAAATTATTATTGAAGGCTAGAAGGTCACAAATCAGAAATCACGGAGCCACCTCACTGTAACATGATCACCATTATATGCTCCTGCTGTTGTTATCAAAACTATTGTTCAGAATAACATGTCTATCTTCTAATATTAAAAATCACCATCCAGATGTGTGTGATTTTGATTTCCATAACTCCTCGGCTGGTATGCACATTGTCATAGTGGCTAAAGACCATGGGAATAGAAATTGTACACATGTGGCTAATCTTGTAAGAAGGTTAGTGAAAAAAACCTGAGTAAAGATCTGGGAAATTCTTGGGTTAAAACCCTTCCCAGAAGAAATACGCTCTGTACAAGCCCCTTTTGTTCTTGGCTTTGATACTCCTCTGCTTGGCAGAATTGTAGTGGGTTTTACTGAGAAGGTATGTTTGAGGTATTTTGGACAAGGAAAAGATGCTGAATAGGCTACTGTCCATCCAAGATTTTTACTACAATTCTCTTTTCAAACTTCTGCTTCTTTCCTCTCAGACCGGTCCAGCTTCCCAATCCAACAGGCCTCTGTTTTGTCCTTGCTCATCCTTCTTCCTTCTCCTGTCAGGCACAAGGGAAATCGTGTGTGTGTGTGTGTGTGTGTGTGTGTGTGTGTGTGTGTGTGAGAGAGAGAGAGAGAGAGAGAGAGAGAGACAGAGAGAGAGACAGAGAGAGAGACAGAGAGAGAGACAGAGAGACAGAGAGAGAGACAGAATGAGAGAGAAAGAAAGAGAGAGAGAGAGAGAGAAAGAGAAAGAGAGAGAAAAGAGAGAGAGAAAGAGAGAGGAATAGAGAAAGAGAGAGAAAGAGAGAGGGGGGGGGGAGAGAGAGGGAGCGAGCACCATTATGCCAGTTGTGATATCCACAAGACCTTGACCAGAAACATATAAACAGGTGATTAGGCCTATCTGCAGATTGTTTCAAAAGGCTCTCTTCCAGTTCAGGCCTCATGAGGCTTCCCCTTTCTTTCCGCCTCTCCTCCTGGTCATTTGGTGACCTCTCTTGAGGTTGACCTCTTCTATGAGATGGCTCCACTGTCATCGGATACAAATGGCTCCCGCCATGGAGAGACCAGCCTCCGGAAGTCCTCAGATGCATCTTGCTGCGCTTTCAACGGAGCATCTCCGAGGTGATGATCTAATCAGCCGCCTTTATCCATCGATGGCCGAGTCCACTCTAACCTTTGTTTCCTGGGGCAGAGGGAAAAAAACCCCAAAGGTCAACTCCTTTCAGCAGAAGCGGCCAGTCAAGGGCGTTTGTTTTTTCTTTTCCGTGAGCTCCCGGCTTTTATTCTGAACACCAGCAGGTTGAGCAAAAGCCAATGACACACTCTCTCATTTAAAGTGAATTAAAGGACAACAGCAACAACACACACTCACACAGGGGAGATATCATTCACTTCATTAATCGTTTGAGTGGATGGTTTTAAAAGGTTTTAAAAACCCTCGGAAAACACCCTCATCCACATTTTTAAAAAAATAAAAAAAAAATAAAGTGGTAAAATGTAAGATTTGCAACTTACATCCCATCTGCAAGAGCCTTGGTGGCGCAGCAGACTAAAGCACTGTTAAGTAACACCAGCTGCCTGCAATTACTGCAAGTTCAAATCTCACCAGGCTCAAGGTTGACTCAGCCTTCCATCCTTTCGAGGTAAGTAAAATGAGGACCCGGATTGTGGGGGCAATAAACTGACTTGTATAAAAAAGAACACCGCTTAGGGGTCCCTGAAAGCCCTACTAAGCAGGTATATACAAAAGTATGAAGGCTATTGCTTAATGCATTGTAAACCGCCCAGAGTCTCCGGAAAAGGGCAGCATATAAATCGAACCAATAAATAAATAAATAAATATTTGCTCCACAGAAAGTGGTCCTGGGAAAATGATTCAACCCCAGATTGTGCATATTGGGCAAAAATCCCAGTTTCTTTTCTGAGTCAGTTCTGGCTCCTTAGATCCCCCCACCCCAACCCCAGATTCCCATGTTTGACTTGAAAGTTTGCTTGTTACCAGTTTGTGTTAATTCTGTTGTGGCTCGTCAGCGGCCAGCAGATCTGGCAGCAGATTCAGACAGTGAGGAGGTTGGGGAGGAACATGGGCTAGTCCTGGAGTCTGGGGAAGGCTCTGATGAGAGCTCTGCGTCAGAGGCAGAGATGGGCCCAGGGCCTTATGCTAGTTATCAGCTGTCTTTGGAGTCAGACATCAGTGAGGTAGACGAACAGCTGGAGCCTGTTCTCAGTGTGTGCATGTGCAGAGTTGCCAGACGAAGGGAACAGCTAAAGAACGAGGGTCAACTTGGGAGTAAGGCCACTGGTGGATGATGAATGGCCCCTCCTAGAGGGAATAAAAGAGGAGAGAAAGGGGAGTGGAGTTTGCAGGAGACAATTAGTTCATTCCTGCATTCTTGCCAAGTATTGCGGCATCTGAAGGATATCAGCCTGGCTACTCTCCAAGCCTGATAAAGGTCGGTAATTGTGAACTATCTTGAAAGACTGTGGGAGAGGAAAGACTTTGCTGGAGAGGAATTCACTGTAGATTAAATAAAAGGGGTTTATCGGGACGAGGACTCGGCTTCGTGCTGCTGAGGAAGCCTAGGTCAGAACAAATTCTGATGACAATATTTCCCAGATGTTTTGATATAGAAATGAGTGAGCAGCTGGAGAAGAAAGAAAAAAGGAAGACACAGACAATAAAGTGGAGTTTCAGAAATCACGAGGGGGTAGAAAATACTCAGGAGACTAAATGATTACCATTTGCAGCTTGTCCTAGCCAGCTGCTGATGAGCAAGATCAGTGGGGAAGCTGGGTTCACTTAACAACTGTATGATTCACTTAATGACTATAGGGGGGGAAAAGGTCATAAAATTAGGCATCTTACTTTACAACCACTTCATAAAGCAATGGACGTTCTGGTCCGGATTGTGGCCATAAATTGAGGACTACAGAAAAAAAACATGGTGGTGCAGTGGTTAGAATGCAGAATTGCAGGCTAAATCTGCTGACTGCCAGCAGTTGGGCAGTTCGATTCTGACTGGCTCAAGGTTGACTCAGCCTTCCATCCTCCCGAGAAGTCAGTAAAATGACCCAGATTGTTGGGGTAATATGCTGAATCTGTAAACTGCTTAGAAAGGGCTGTAAAGCACAGTGAAGCGGTATATAAGTCTAGCTGCTATTGCTATTACAGTACACTGTACACACCAGCCTAGTCTTAAAGTTGTCATATCATTTCATCCTTTAGGAAGCACTTACTAGCTTGACGTCTTAAATAAGGTAGGAGTGCAATCAGGGATGGGCTGCTGGAGGTTCGCAGGGGTTTGGCAGAACCTCTAGCTAAGATTCTGTGCAGTTCGGAGAACCCCCAAATCCCACTCCTGGCTGTCCCTGCCCACCCTGCCCCTCCCAGGAGTCCCAATGTGGCTCGTTTTGGATGCAGGTAAGTGGAGGCTTGGGAAAGGCAAAAAAACAGGCCTACTGGAAGTTCAGGAAGGCCTCCAGCGGGCTTCCAGAGCCTGGGGAGGCCGTTTTTGCCCTCCTGGAGGCTTGAGGAAAGCCTCCAGAGCCTGGGAAGAGCAAAACCTCCCACCCACCGTGGTGCAGGAGGCTGACTAGGCCATGCCCACCATGGCCACACCCACCCAGCAACTGGGCAGAGAACCCCTTGCTAAAATTTTTGAAGCCCACCCCTTAGTGCAGTCCATTTAAAGAAAATATCCTTTGAAGAAATGTCATTGAATTGAAGAAAAGTTTATACATCCAAATCTGGAGTCCATCCTTCACTGGCTTCAGTGGAGCTTGCTGATTAATTTTCATGCCAGGATTTTCAAATGTTGCATGTCTTTCCATGTTGCTCCCCTGAGATACATCCTATTAAATGTACATGTTACTTGGGAGGGAAAAACTTTCTATCATGGCCATTTAAGTACATATGGAAGATTGACAATCAAGGCAAACATTATCTGTTCACTGCTGTTCATATTTGCGAAATGAATAAAGTACCACTGATAATGGTAAAGTAAGTCTGCTTTTATTTACACAATTTTCCTTTTTTTTGGATCCTCTGAACTCATTATATTTTTGTTTCTTGTGTCATTTAAGTGGAATATCTGGAGGGAATGTGAGCATGTGCATTTATGTGCATGTACATTTGTGTATATAATGTATGCCCTGTAAAACTGGACCCATTGACCTATCAATGGGGTTCCCCAAACTCTTTAACTCATTTACTCTTTTTAAAATGTTCATACTGTTCCTGGACGCCTTCAAATAATTATAATAGGAAAATAATTTAATAGATTAGTTTAACTCAGGGGTCTGCAACCTTAAACTCTCAAAGTTTAATCCTTGCCCCCCACAGAGAGGGCTCGCAATCTGGGCGTCCTCCTGGATGCATGGCTGTCTTTAGAAGAGCATATGACGGCCGTGGCCAGGGGGGCCTTTTATCAGGTTCGCCTGATTCGCCAGTTGCAGCCCTTTCTGGACCGGGACGCCTTGCGCACGGTCACTCAAGCCCTTGTCACCTCCCGGCTGAACTATTGTAATGCTCTCTACATGGGGCTCCCCTTGAAGAGCACTCGGAGGCTCTAGCTGGTCCAGAATGCGGCCGCACGGGTGGTTATGGGCGCAGCTCGTTGTGCCCACGTGACACCTCTCCTGCGCGAACTGCACTGTCTCCCAGTGGTCTTCCGGGTGCGATTCAAGGTGTTGGTCACCACCTTTAAAGCGCTCCATGGCATGGGACCCGGGTACCTTCGAGACCGACTTCTGCCACCAATAGCTTCCCACCGGCCAGTTCGCTCCCACAGAGAGGGTCTCCTCAAGGTGCCATCGGCCAAGTTATGTCAGCTGGCGACACCCAGGGGGAGGGCCTTCTCTGTGGGAGCCCCAGCCCTGTGGAATGAACTGCCCCCGGAAGTGCGTAAGATCTCTGACCTCCGGGTATTTCGTTGTGCACTCAAGACCCTGTTGTTCCGCCAGGCTGGGCTATCAACATAACAATTTTAAATTGGGTTTTAAATTCCTGGGGTTTTAAATTGAGCCGAATTCATTTAATAATTTTAAACTATTTTAACTGATGTTGTCTTGTGTTTTTAATAGGCTGTATACCGCCCTGAGTCCTTCGGGAGAAGGGCGGTATAGAAATAAAATTATTCTATTCTATTCTATTCTAAAGAGCCATTTCGACCTGTTTCCCACAGAAAAGAAAACACCGGGAGCCACAAAACCCTTCCCGTGCTTGACTATTTCCTGAGCAGCCACAAAACTAGCATATGTAGTTGAATTAAACATTCTGTTTTCTTCTGAAACTTTTCTTTTCTTGGATTTATCCATGGTTGGCCTACTGGGGGTTGAAAAGCTCAATAAATTGTGTGCTGGCGGGTATTGCACATTGGCAGTTGTGAGGCATATTTTGAGTGACAGGGAGCCGCAGCAGAGGGGTGAAAGAGCCACATGCTGCAGGTTGCTGACCCTGCTTTGACTAATAGCACTCTGAGTAAACCCTTCCATTCCCCACCATCCAGGCAGAGCTGAAGAAACTTCTTGGAATGAGAAGCAAAACATCTTCAAAGAAAAACAAGGAAGTCCAGTTGCCTCTTGAAAAAGCATATCTGGCCTATAAAAGTAAAAGATAAATTATGGTTTTTTAGCTTTTTTTCTTTTTTCTTTTTTCTTTTTGAAAAAGTATGCTGAGTTGAGAAGTATTCCTGCTTAGGATTCCATTTTGGGGTTAGGACTGTTAGATGGAGAGACACCACTGCAAAATAGTTGAAAAGGAGGACAGAATGGTGGAAATAGATACCTTTGCAAAGGAATGTGAAAAGGGGTGTAGGAATTGTTAACCATTGTTCTCCTTCTCTCTGTTCTGAGAATTGAGGGAGCCCTGTATCCCTGCCAAGGGGAGACGAGAGACAGCAAGGTGTCCAGACCTTCAGCAAATCATCTGGGGTGATTGTCAGGGTTCCAAGTAACTCTCCCAATGAAAGAAAATTCCGAGGCTTGAGTTTCCTCAAAGTTCCATTTTATTAGAGTTGTCATATTGGCACATCTGGGAAAACCCGAATCTGAAAGCTTCTAGGTCATTGATGGCTAACCTTTTTGCCATTGTGTGCCAAAAGTGGGGGGAGTGCGGGAGTTGCATGCACACATGCCCACACCCATAATTCTATGCACCCATCACCCATTTACAACCACCTCGTGCTCCCCCTACTTTTGACACATGATGGCATGGTGGGCCCAGTAGGCCCGTTTTTTTTCACCCTCCTCAGGCTGCAGAGGCTTTCTAGGAGCCTGGGGAGGGTGAAAATGGCCTTCCCCACCCCCTGGGGGCCCTCCGGAGGCCAGAAACAGCCTGTTTCCTGACTTCTGGTGGGCCCAGAAGGCCTGAAAATTAGCTGGCCAGCACACACGTGCACTGGAGCTGAGCTTGCGTGCCCACTGATATGGCTCCGCGTGCCACCTGTGGCACGCGTGCCATAGGTTCGCCATCACGGTTCTAGGTTTTCCCCACCCAAAGGAAAGTTCAAGTCCCTGCCCAACACCCACATGTCCATCACATTGTCGAATCAAAGCACCTCCCAACTGGAGAGGCCTCCCAGTTCCAGCCGTCCAGGTGAAGGGCAAGATGTTCTTGAATCTCTGAGAAAGGAATGTTATTATGATTATATATCACCCATGCTCCATACAATCCCCCCTCCCAATTTCCCACAGTAGTAAACGTGGCAGGTCTGAAGGCCCGATACAAAATATGGCTTCCAGGCCTGACAGTGATTTTCCCACAGTGAATTGTCCGGGGTGAGTTGACGTGGGAGGGATGACTGGGGAGAGTGTGGAGGCCGGGGCCGTGCACCATGGAGGGGTGGATGGGGCAGTGTGAAGGGGGAGGGGTGACCACAGTAGGTCAACTGGGGGGGACATGATGAAGTGACCAAGGCAAGGCAGCTGTAGCCAATTGTCCTAAACCCCATGGATCTTTCCAGTGGTGAAATATAAAATTTGTTACTACTGGTTCTGTGGGCATGGCTTGGTGGGGGGTGGGGAGGGTAATGTGACTGGATGGGTGTGGCCAACTTTTTAAAGAACTTTTTAAAAGTATTTTTTTACAACTGTGGCACGCGATTATCACAGCCTTTTTATTTACCTTTTAAAAGCAGGAAGTAATGACACCCGGATGGGTGGGTGGAGCCTCATGCCGCCATCACTACCGGTTCTCCGAACCACCTGCCACAATCGCTACCAGATGGCCCGATCTGGTCTGAACTGAGAGCATTTCACCCCTGGATCTTTCCCTCCAAATTTAGAGATGATGAATGAAAGCTGTGATGATAATGAACAGCCCACTGAAGACCCGCACAACATGTAATGTTACATGTAGTGTTAATGTTACCTGATGTCGTCCCACGTTAATGTTACCTCAATGTCATCCCAATTACATCCTGCCAAGTCAAACAAGGAGGGTATGCTGTGTATCTCATTGGTCAAAGAATTTTGACGGGCGGGATCTAGGAGGAGGGCCTTCTGTGTAGTTGCTACCCATCCTCTTATCATCCATCTTACCTTCAGAGATGAGATCGATGAAAACCATTCTGGTTTTCCAGCTGAGTGTTAAGACTTGGCTCTGCCAATTAGCATGAGGCCTAAGAGTGTGATGTTGTCCTGGGGATGGCTGGTGGCTTGAGGAGGTTCCCTCCGCCTTATTGATTTTTTTTTAGCCTTCTGAATGTTTAAACTTTGATTTTCACTTCTAACTTGTAAGGTTTAACTTTGTTCTTAATCCTGTTTTTTTTTACTCATGGGTTTATATGGTCTGTTCAGGGGTAAAATCTATTTACCTTCCCTGCACGCGCAGAGGGTAAAAAATATGTTTCTTCCTGGTTAAAACCAGGAAGTAACAACGACCGGGCGAGTGGGCGGAGTCTCATGCTGCCATTGCTACTGGTTCTCTGAACCACCCACTGCCATTGTTACCGGTTTGACTGAACCGGTCCAAACCGGTAGCATTTCATCCCTGGTTCTGTTCTGTTGTTGCAAACTGGTCAGAGTCACATACTGTAAGTGAGATGGCCTGTACAGAAATTTAATAAATAAATGAAATATTTCATTTATTTAAGTATTAGAATATGAAAATTGTATACTGTTGCAAAATGATTTGGAAGAAATACTTTCAACCTCATGTAAGAACAGCATTGTTCTGCTAGTTGTTAAATAGCCTGACTTTTTCCAATCGTTTGCACAAGCCTGAAAACACTTTCTGCTTGCAACAGAATCATGTCAGGAAAAAATAAGTAAATCAAGTAACCAAACTTTACTGAATAATAAACAAGTGCCACAGGTGTACAAACCTGAAAAAAAATTCATTCAAACCATTTTCAAGGCTTGAGCTGTCCTGTAAGATATTTTGGCAGCTATTTTCTTGAGGAGTCAATCTTCAAATTCGTACTACTTGAACAGTGATGTCATCTTAAGATGCATAATTCATTTAAAATCTAAGTGATGCAAGGTTGGAAAGTTTTTCCTCTCCTTGTGATTCCACAATCTGTTATAGTCCAGCATTTAAACTATCGTTCAATTCCACAATATTTTTGTTTTGGACAAACACAATCAAAATCCAAGAACAGATTTCTGAAGAAAGTCAAAGCTAGTTTGTTTTACGCTGTTTTCACATTTGCTTTATGTACACTAGTTTTTCAAACCAAGAGGCACATAGCAAAATAGATGGTTATAAATCATGTAGATTTCTTTGAGATGTAATTTTTGCATCAAAACAGAAAATGTTAGTTGTTTCAGAAAATCTACTTCGGGCAATGCTGAGCTATTGATCCTGAAGTTGGGTTCCTTAATGAAATTTGCGGCTCTAAAATATTCAAATACTGAAATGTTAGTGATGAATATCACAGGTAAATAAATTATTGCAGCATGACCCTTGCTTGTTAATATGTTTCTGAATTCCCATTTCTAACGCTTGAATGATTTGTTCCTTCCTTCCTTCCTTCCTTCCTTCCTTCCTTCCTTCCTTCCTTCCTCCCTCCCTCCCTCCCTCCCTCCCTCCCTCCCTTCTTTTTTCTTCTCCTCTCCTCTCTTCTCCTCTTTTTCTGAAACCATTAAATTGAAGTCAACAAGAAACAGCAGGTAAATGTCTTGAAAATGAGAGCCATTGAATTAAATAAAGCAAAGCTGGGGAATCTGATCCTTCAGTTATTGAACTACAGAACCCAACATCCTATACTATTAGCTATGGACTAATCAGGGCTGTTGGTTGTTACATTTCAACAGCTTAGGAAAAGGCAAAAATCCTTACTCCCTCTAGGTCAGGGGTCAGCAACCTGCGCTCTGGAGCTGCATGTGGCTCTTTCATCCCTCTGCTGTGGCTCCCTGTTGCGGGTCAGCTCCACAATTGATAGGGCTTTCGGTCAGGTCAGGTAAAGGAAAATGGATGCTGCGCTAGGAGGAGACTGTATGGTGGGGGAACTGACTTCCAGTTGTCAGAGGAAAAAGGACGCCATGTTAGGAGGAGACTATGATGGGGGAACCAGACTTCCAGTCAGCTCCAGAATTGGGAATGGAATGGTCCTGATTAGGACCTTTGTGGCTCTTTGATTGTTTAAGGTTACCAATCCCTGCTCTAGTGAAAATACTGATACAGAGTGGAGAAAACTGAACCTTTCTTTGTTCTTTTGAAAGAAAGATCTTTTTGATATCAGAGGGAAACAAAGTGTATATATTCCCACTCTGTTCTGTCAGAACAGAGATGCAATCAAAGTTTCCACTGCTGCAAATGATACCATTCCTGAAGATTTTCACTGAAGGAGGTCTGGTGGATCTCTAGCTGTACTCTTATTTTAATGTCTACTTACATCAGAAAAGACCAAATCCCATACTGTCAATATAACAAGCATAGACCCAGCACAGGATGTGAGTATCTCCAAGTTCACATCTTCAAAACCAGTGACTGGTCAGTAGGCTTTCATTAAGATAGAGGTGAGTAATACCTTTGTAGAGGGAAGCCTTTTTCTTAACGAGACCACAGAGGTCTTAAGAATTTCATTCCTAGAGAGGAAGGAAGGGGATGGGAGGTAGGCCCATTTTTTTATTTGGAGAGTGTGGTGATATTTTTAATGCACCTTTTTATGATTGTTCTCAATATAAGACAAACTGCACTGCTGTTGTTAAAGAGGCAGGAGGTGGGGTTAAGAAAAATTAAGATGGCATCTGTGATGTCATGATGAATGAAGATAAACTTCCACTTTCCAAGTTAGACCAACCATTCTGATTTTTTTGATTCTCTCGTAGATATCCTTGGTGTTTTGCTGTTAAATTTTGGTAGGGTAACCTCAGAAGCAGCTCCAGAAGCCACGCTGCAGACCATAACATATTATTATTTTGAGGTGCTTTTCTTCTCTTGAAAGTACAGAAAAGCAACTGGTTAGAATATCAAATTATTATTCACTGCCTTCCTTTGTTCCACGAACAACTTAAATGCAGGGGTGAAGATCAAGAAAGGCAAGAGAATAATCACAATTAAACAAGCGTGTCTTTTAACCACAAAGTTCTCTGTCTTTGTACATGTCTTAACACCACACAAATATGAAAGACCAGACTTCAATTGTACTGCTGAGACTGCCATTTTGCCTTTTTTTTTTTGACAACTATTCTCCAATTATTTGTGTTTAGTTCTGTTGAATAGAATAAATAATCTGTTGTGTTGAGAAAGAGCAGGGAAAATTGGACCCTGTTCTCACATCACACCTAACACAAGCACAAATTTAGTCCAACCATTGCTGATTTCTTTGGTGGCACCCAATTACAATAACTGAGTCAAACCCTATAACGCTTTGGGGTTATGGGGTCTCTCACCCACTTTTCCAAGACATTCTTGGCATCCTTATGGGCCTGTGTCATGGGGAAGCACTGGTAAGGCTTTATGATATCACTAACCTCTTCTTCATCTGCCTAGAATTCATCAAAGAATATGACTTAAGCCAGGGGTCTGCAACCTTAAATACTCAAAAAGCCATTAGGACTCATTTACCACAGAAAACAAAACACCGGGAGCCACAAAACCTGGGTGGGCATGGCCAACTCGATGTCACTCACTTCCACCAGTCACATGACCCCCCATCCACACCTACCAGCTGGTCATTAGGGCAGAGAACCAGTTGTTAAAAAACTCCGGGAACCACAAAATCCTTTTGACATCTCTCTCTCTCCCCTCCCTCCCTCCCTCCCTCCACCCTCTCTCTGTAGCTCTCTGTCTCTCTCTCTCCCCCTCTCTCTGTATCTCTCTGTCTGTGCCCTGGCCACTTCTCCATCACCCGCCATCGCCCTTACCTTCTCAGGCCAGGCGAGGAGTGACTGGGAGGGGAGGGCCAGCCAGTGGTGGGATCACCTGACAGGGAGCCACAGCAGAGGGCCCAAAGAGCCGCATGCGGCTCTGGAGCCGCAGGTAACTGACCCCTGACTTAATCACTGCAACCAAGCATTTTGTGTGTTCTGTACTGACAGTTCTTGGCAGTGGGTGCTGTAATGGAGAGTCTCATTTTGTAGCTATTCTTTCCCTCTAGCTTGGTTTGTTTGTTTGTTTGTTTTTGTCTTGGAAGACAAGGAATGCAAACTGATTAATTTTAGGTTCAGGTATTTCCAGAAGATGGCTATGGGGAGGAAGTTAATTTAATGCTAATAATGACTGAGTCTCTTTGGGGTTAAAATCCAACCCTTGGGATTTAACTAAGTTGGTCAATAAAAAACGAAGTGTGCTTAGAAGTGGGATTTGCCTGGCTCAATCAACCTAGTTAATGGCCATGAAGTTTTAATGAGACGTTTGCAATACTGGGCTCTTTGGTATAATTGAGCATTGACTTCCATCTTGGCTAGAGATTATGACAAGTCAACTGTGAAGTTCTGTGGGAATATTCTGGAGAGACAGGAGAAGGAAGACCCACAACTGGGGCAATAAGAAAAGAGATATCTCAGCTTACAGAAAGAATGGTGTGTGTGGAAAATATCTCTGAAGGGGGTTCCTTGGAAAGGAAAGGCAAGGGGGAAGAGATAGACTTTCAGGCTTAACAAGACTCTGTTACTGTAACCTTAGGAGCTAGCCCTCATGGTTTTGGTTTTCTTGTTCCTGACTATCTTGAAGGGCTCACATCAATCTTGAAAGTCTGAAAACCCATCTCTTCCCTTTACTTTCCATCAACACAACTGGGGGGATATCACACTGAAAGTTGTCTAACCGATCAATACTTCTTAAAAACATGAAGTCTATTGTGAAAAATGAGAGGGTGGGGTGGGGCGTGATGGCTCAGTGGTTAAAAATGCTGAGCTTGTCAACTGGAAAACTGATGGACCAGTTTGAGACCAAAGCACCACACAATGGGGTGAGCTCCCATTACTTGCCTCAGCTCCTGCGAACCTAGAAGTTTGAAAGCATGCAAATACGAGTAGATAAATAGGTATCATTTCGGTGGAAAGGTAACAGTGTATAGCCATGTTGTCCACATGACCATGGAAATGTCTTTGGACAACGATGGATCTCTTGGCTAAGAAACAGAGATGATCACCATCCCATAGAGTTGGATACAACTGGGCAGGGGAAACCTTTAACCTTTGAGCCGTGGTGGCGCAGTGGTTAGAGTGTAGTACTGCAGGCTACTTCTGCTGATTGCCGGCTGCCTGCAATTTGATAGTTTGAATCTCACCAGGCTCAAGGTTGAGCCTGGTGAGCCTGGAAGGATGGAAGGTCAGCCTTCCATCTTCCAAGGTGAGTAAAATGAGGAGCCAGATTGTTGGGGGCAATATGAGGACTCTGTAAACCACTTAGAGAGGGCTGTAAAAGCACTGTGATGTGGTATCTAAGTCTAAGTGCTATTGCTATTGCTATTACATGTCTATGGAGATTCTCGGTCATCCAAGTCATGGTTGTCCCAAAGGTGCTTTTTGAAGCTGAAGGAGTTTTTTGGATGAGAAGCAAAACGTCTTCAAAGAAAAACCAGAAAGTCCAGTTGCCTCTTGGAAAAACCACCTTTGGGACTTTAACCTTTACCTATTGTGAAAAACATGATAAAGTGCCTGTGATTCAGACTCAACAAGATAATTGAGTTCTTTGAAGTTTATGTAGTATGATTTACATCAACTCCAGCTCTATGGCACTGAAATGACTGTTTCTAAATACAAATGGGCCTGTATTTTTCTGTTAGATTGTGGTTTTTTACCTGCTGTTTTGGAAAATAAAAGATTTAGAAAACAGCTGTACAACTGTTTTTAGAAAATTGTACAACTTACTTTAAAAAATGGATTAATTGTATGGGATTTGTAATCTTGCCTGAGGGAATATTAGTCAAATCTAAATTTTATCTATCTATCATCTATCTATCTATCTATCTATCTATCTATCTATCTATCTATCTATCTATCTTCCTCTTTTAATGACCTCTTAATCCCTTGCGGGGTAGAGTCTGGGCAACTGAATGGAGCTGAATGTTTATTGGCTGGATGCCCTTCCTGTCACCAATGCAGAGGTTTTTCAGCAGATATATTCTCAGTATGCCCAGAGAGAGAAATATCTTCCTCTATTTAGGATCGAACTCACAGCCTCCTGACTGTGATGGTAGATTTTCTCCACGAAGGCCTCAGATAGAGCAAAGCAAAAAATGGGAATCAAGAAGTGGAGGTTTGTGTAGTTGAAAAAGCAACTCATGAAACTATGGACTGGAGTTGAAATGGCTACTACCTACCATACTACCTATGGCTACTTGTGGAAAGAAAATGGATCCAGGCAGGGGTGGGCTGCTGGGGGTCTGCAGAGGTTCGGGAGAATCTCTAGCTAAGATTCTGTGCAGTTCGGAGAACCCCAAAGTCCCACTCCTGGCTGGCCCCACCCACCCCACCCTTCCCTTCCCAGGTGTCCCCACGTGACCCGTTTTGGATACAGGTAAGTGCAGGGCGTGCATGGAGGCTTGGAGAGGGTGAAAAATGGGCCTACTGGAAGTTCAGGAAGGCCAGAAATGGACCAGTTTCCAGCCTCCAGAGGGCCTTCGAAGCCTGGGGAGGCCATTTTCGCCCTCCCAGAGGCTCGAAGAAAGCCTCTGGATCCCGGGGAGGGAAAAAATGCCCCCCTGCCATGGTGCAGGAGGCCGACTAGGCCACGCCCATAATGGCCACGCCCACCCAGCAACTGGGCAGAGAACCCCTTGCTAAAATTTTTGAAGCCCACCCCTGTATCCAGGTGATACCTACTGAGAACATCATGGCTTACTATTACCGGAACCACTGGCAGTGATCTAAAACCTGAGAGGAGAGTGATTGAACTTTGCTAACATAGAGGGACCCCTCCTCCCACCACCCAATGGATTACAGGTTAAAATTGCACAGATAAACAATTAATTATTTTAATTAATTGATTCGCATTGATTTTTAGATGGATAAAATATTTCTGAAGCAAGATTACATTATGGTTTTTGGATAAAGCACATATGTCATAGCAGTGATCCTATTTGTAGATACATTCACATTTATTCTTGGATGAGGAGAAGGGACAAGGACCTCCTTCAAGATGGTGCTTTGTTTATTTATTTGGTAAACATGTCTTGCAAACACATGTTTGTGTGTTTGCACACATGCATCTAACCCAGCCAACTCATGCTGCATCTGCTGTTTGGACGAGCAGGAATACTCTTTAATCGCTGTGATTTTTAAAATCCCAGTTACAATAAATGTCATCGATCAAATGCTGTATCCTTTTTCCTCATGCTGGGGAATTCTGGGAACTGAAGTCCACACGTCTTGAAGTTGCTGAGTTTGACAAAACACTGTTTTTTAGAGGAATAAATATTAAGAACTGTCCTCCCAGGAAAAGCAGCGATTTACAGTGGATTAAAGTGTAGATATGGCATAAACTATCCAAAGAAAAATTCTAAAAACCACTCCAGGTTTTGGGGAAAAATTCTTTGAATTATGGAATCCTTGCTTATCTCTGAGCTTAGTTTCATTGCTCAACAAGATAGTCCCAAAGGTGCTTTTTCGAGAGGCAACTGGACTTCCTGGTTTTTCTTTGAAGACTTTTCACTTCTCATCCAAAAAGCTTCTTCTCTATCCAGGTCAGAGCTGAAGAAGCTTCTTGGATGAGAAGCAAAATGTCTTCAAAGAAAAAACCAGAAAGTCCAGTTGCCTCTTGAAAAAGTACCTTTGGGACAACCATGACCTGGATGACTGAGAATCTCCATAGACATTTACCCAACTAGGTAACATCTTCAGTGTAGCCTGAAGTGTGGCGTCTTTTTCATAGAATGCTAGTAGCACTGAAGATGTAACCTAATTGGGTAATGCAATGTCTGCAAGAAAACAACCAAGCTCAGAGAGCACCAAAGTCTCCATAGTTCACTCCTAAGATACAAAATATTCTCTTCTTTTAATTCCATCAGAGAAGCCTTTGTAGCATATTCACTGAAGCAGTGATATGACATCTGGATACTTAGGGTTGATGTGATAACCAGGCGATGTCCATCAAATCCTACTAGTTCATTATTTCTTAGAACACTATTCTTCAATAGGAACAATGATGTAATCCAATAAAGGAGCAGAAGGGCTACCAGATATAGGCTGCAGAAAACCAGACAGTCACTAGATGGCAGGAGAGTAATGCAGAACTGCTGCTTCTTTGCTGCCATCTAGTGTCGTCTGAATTTTTTGCTGCTTAAATTCGACAGCCCTATTCAATATCAGCAGTCACTTATCTTAATGGAAAATTGCAGAAATGCCCAACGTCTCACTGTAAAGATCATTGCAAAATTCTAAAATATGGAGCATAATGGGCATCTTGAGACTTCAGGGGCCCCATTCCGCTCAGCCAAATGGCTTCATTCACATCCAAGGCTCATCAGTTGAGAACATGGAAAGGTTTTGTCCCAGGAAGGGGTTTTTGTTTCCTTCTTCTTTGGAAACAGTGTTTGAGAAAAGACCAGACTGACCCCAACTTCTACCTTGCTATGTACAGAGAACCACGGAGATGGCCTTGGATAAAGAATGCAACTGTTAGCAAAGATGAATTAAGCCCAGGAAAAGAAAAAAATGCTTTAGAAGGAACCTTAAAATGATTCTGTCTTGACACTGTTTAGTATAAGAAAGGAAGGAAAATACTGTTAGGCTTTCAAGGATCTTCCAAGCCTTTTGAGGTATGCCAGGTCAGAAAATAGATTCAACAGGAACGACTACTAGAACTGCACATACAGAGAGTTTGGGAGCAAGCAACCACTAATCAACACTACTACTACCACCATCATCATAGCTGACTAACTATCCTAGAGGTGCTTTTTCAAAAGGCAACTGGACTTTCTTGGTTTTCCTTGAAGACGTTTTGTTTCTCATCCAAGAAGCTTCTTCAGTTCTGAACTTCAGAATTTCAGAACTCAAGAAGCTTCTTGGATGAGAAACGAAACGTCTTCAAGGAAAACCAAGAAAGTCTAGTTGCCTTTTGGAAAAGCAGCTGTGGGACAACCATGACTTGGATGACTGAGAATATCCGTAGACATTTGACTAACTGTGTATCCAATAATAATAATGTTGCCCCATTGAGAACAACAAAAAAGAAGATCAAGGAAGCCCTGGGAATAATAAAGCAGCAAATAGCCAAGAAGGTCAGTAAATATGAAGCTTGAATTGCACATTATAGGCAGAGTTTCCAATCTCAGTTGAATCAGAAACACTTCTATCAATCCATCAATGGAGGGAGAGCAATGAACCAGGGAAGACCTGACAAAGAAGAAACAGTGCAGTTCTGGGTGCAAATATGGCCCCACCCCAAAAAATGCAACAAGAATGCAGCTTCAATAAAGGAGGATAAGAATAAAAAAAAAGAAGGTTATGCCCAGAATCGAAAAAATATTGGAAAAAAATACAAAATTGGTTACAGGAATTAACTGGCGTCCAAATAGACTACACTCTGGAACTGTTTCTTCTGGGGATAACAAAAAAAAAAAAAAAAAAGCGACAAAAAAAAGTACATTATTCTACATAAAATAACGGTACAGTGTTGGAGAAACACAAATATACCCTTGGAAGACTTAATAATTAAAAAAGTCTTGGACTCCGCTGAAATGGATAAGATGACACTTGAGCTGAAAGGATTGATGGATTTAGAATATTACAGTATATAATATGGGAGAAGTGGTATAAATGGATTGAGAATAGAAAAAAAATGAGATAAAGTAGGATTGAATTTACTTAGAATGTATAGAGTATAAGTGAAATATAGTAATATGTCACAGTTATGCACAAACTTTCTTTTTGTATTTTAATGGTTGAAAATCAATAAAATATTTATTTAAAAAAAGAATAAAAAAAGAAGCTAAAATGAATTAAGTTGTAATTACAACAGAAACAGTGGACCAAAGAACAAGGAAGATCAAGGATTGGTCAGCACCAGATGAAGATGAATAGTATGGTTTTTGGTTGAAACATCTGACTGGTCTACACCTACTCATTAGCAAGAAGTTTAACAACTAACTACACAAAGGTGAAGTTGAAGATTGGTTAACACCTGATAAGATCTAGCAAAAGAGGCAGCACAGGCAATTACAGGCCAATTACCTTCTCACCAACAACTTTCAGATTGCTAAGAGATGTGGCAGTGAATGCAATCCAACACTTTTAGTGGAAAACCAGCTCTTTCCACCTGAGCAGAAAGGAAACTGTTCAAACAGCAAAGAACAAAAAGATCAGCTCCTAATTTACAAGAAGATTCTGGAAAATTGCATGAGAAAGAAGACCAATCTGGATGTAGTTTGGATTACAAGAAGGCATTTAGACTCCCTGCCACATGATTTGATAATCAAATGCCTAGAAATAACAAGAGACAATAGAAAACATCAGCAGCTTTGGGCAAAGATCAATGGAACCATGGAAGACATCGTTGGCTGGTCAGTGATGATAGATTGGAAGAGGTTAATATCAAGAGAGGAATCTTTTAAGGAGGCTCACTCTCACCACTACGGTTTGTCATTTTTATTTGATTGATTCCTCTGTCAACAATACTGAACAAGTCAGGCTT
Source organism: Arizona elegans (assembly GCA_022577455.1). Classification (NCBI taxonomy): domain Eukaryota; kingdom Metazoa; phylum Chordata; class Lepidosauria; order Squamata; family Colubridae; genus Arizona; species Arizona elegans. The sequence continues at coordinate 82,201,085 of JAKOOJ010000008.1, forward strand.
GACTATCAAATATCTGTCAAGCTATTTTACTTCTTTACAGGGATGGTCTGAAGCTATATGGAAAAATGCCATCTGAAATAGAATCACTGTCTAACATTGCCCAAGCTATATTGTAAATATTGCCCAATAGAGTTTGGACTGGACAAATGTGCCACCCTTACTATCAACAGGGGGAAAAAATAGTGACAGCTGAAGGAGCAAGATACCTTATGGAAATAACATCAAGAGTGAGCTGGCACAATATTGGAAGAAGGAAGAAATACCTACTATTGAAGAATGGACATTAAAAGTAGCCAATTTGGCGGAGATGGCTAAAATTTCTGCATATTTGAAGGACCGTTCGAATGAAAGATATGTACTGGAATGGAGAAGATGGATTGACTATATACAAAACAAATATGGGATTAAAAAGTTGCAAATATCTTATGAATGAAATATTTAGATGATTTTTCTTTTTTACTTTGATATTTTAGTACCTATGGTGGAGTTAAAGAGTAAGGGGAAGTTAAGAGTTTATAGTTAGTTTGCTTATGTTATATTATGTTTGTTAAATGCAATACCCTGTATTTTGCTCTGGGAAGTCGGGTGGGGGGGGAGGGAGAGGGGAAAGGGGAGGGAAGGGGGGGAATTTGTTTGTAAAATATTTTAAAACTTTTCAATTTAAAAAAAAGAGTGAGGATGAAGAACAGAAGTGGATTCACATAGCAACCGGTTTGCCCAGCACCAGAAATGTGAGTGTACAAATGGGTGCGGATCACAAAACAGGGCAATTTGCTCACACGTGCCATCCACACGTGTGCAGCATCAAAAACATAGCAATATAGCACGGGATTGTGCCCGGGTGGATGGGTGGACGGGCCCACCCCTACCCGCAAGTTGCCACTACCGGTCTGCTCGAACTGGTCCAAACTGGCTGAATACCACCTCTGATGAAGAAGATCACTACAAATACCTGGGCATCCTTCACACTGACAATATCAAGCACACTGAAGTTAAGAAGAAAGTAATGAATCCCCCAGAAGAGTGAAGAAGATCTTAAAAGACCAAACTCAAAGGCGGAAATGCTATGAAAGCGATTGATATTTGGGCAATTCCAATCATTAGATACACAACTGGAATAGTGGACTGGATGCAAACTGAGCTAGAAACTTGGGTAGGAAGACCCGGAAAATAATGACAGTGAATCATGCCTTCATCTGCATAAGGAGGATTATACACTCTATTTACCAAGGAGCAGAGGTGCGTATGGAATGTTGCAAGATCACAAGATAGTTGAAGAAAATAATAGGGCATTGGAAGAATATACGAAAGTTTGAAAAAGAGGCACTGAAGCTAATATACCATGAAGAATTACTGAATATCAAAGAAATCAAATTAGCCTATTAAGAAAGACCAAATGAATAGAATAGAAACATGATGAGGCAAATTAATATATGGCCAGTGCATTAAAAAAAAACCCTAATAGGTCAAGCAGATAACAACAAGACCTCGTAATAGCTAAGAACAGGAAAGTTGAAAGAAGAATCAGAGAAGCTACTTCTGGCTGCACAAAACCACATCTTAAGAACGATTGCTTTATAAAACCAGAATTGAAAAGACAGCAACAGACACCAACCCTTCCTCTGCAAAGAATCTGAAGGAAGAGTGAATTACTTAGTTACTCACTGCAAGTGGATCGAACAGGCAGACTACAAACAACAGCATGACAAGTAGGAACAATGGGGCAATGGGATAGCTGCAAGAGACACCACTTGCCTGCAAGCAAGAACTGTTGGAACCACAAAATACACAAAATAATGGAAAACGAAGAAGCCCTGGGAAATTGTCTGAAATTCAAGCAGACACACGTGCCCCAGATTTAACAATTGTGGATAAGAAAAACAAAAAGAAGTCTGGTTAGTGGACATGGCAGTACCTGGAGACAACAGCAGAATAGGAGAAACAACTGGAGAAAAACACAAACCGCATAGACCTGTAAATAGAAATAGAACAACTGTGGCAAAAGAAAATAGTAGTACCCATAGTAATAAGCCCCTTGGGTCCAATTCTAAGGCATCTGGAGTATCACCTGAACACCATCGGCATTGACAAAATCACCACTAGTCAATTGCAGAGGGCAGCTTTACACCTATGTATTTAATTATTAGATGACAACTATCTATCCCAGGTCCTTGGAAAGGACTCATTAGGTAGACAGAAATGCCAAATCCAGTCTAAACGTCTGACTGACTGTGCAAGCAACCATAATAATACAGTAATCAATTCATGTTTTCCTAAATGCTGCCGCATTCTTTCTCCAAGACCATCTCTGTAGTTCTCTATATATGGAATCATGCAAGGGAAAGGGAATTTTTTTTTTTTAAATTTGCAAAAAGATCATTGGCAGATCAGAAACATGCTGCTTTTATTTAAGCAAACACACTGTGTGCAAAATGATGGTGTTCTTGCACAGATACCACGTGCACAGAATTATTTTTATACCAGTAAGTGCCACAGAACCACATTAGCTATTTAGCCTGAATTGCACGGATTGTAGCTTCAGCAAATACTTCTACCAAGAGAGCTGAAAAGAAGAAACGGCTTTGAAAATTGGGTCCAATGGCCAAATTGCCATTTTGGGTATTCTGCAGATCATCCCTGCCATCTATAGATGCTTAAATGCATGGAAAATATCATTGATTTTTCCTTGATTTTGACCTCCAAAGAGAAAAAAACTAGACTTTGGGAATCAAAGTTCAATCGTCTCTTAATCAGGAGACATTCTCGGTGATCTTAATAGGCCCTAAACCATCATTCAGTCCAAACATCAGGAAAAATTCTCAGGCTGATCATGAATAAACAGAGGCATGTTCCACTATGAGTAGCAATAGCATAAATTGACACCCCCCAGCCCCACCGGCAAAGAAATCCAGAAACAACAATAAGCTAGTCTGAATAAGAGCAAACACAGAAGTTCTAACCATTGATAATGTCCACCCTTTTTTTTTCCTTTCGCAGAATGTGAAAAATATATGACTATGAAAATACTTTAATATTCTTGGCAGCATAGCTAAGACATTCAAAACTTTTCTGCTATAAACAGCCTGGATTTCCCTACTTCAGGAAGATAAGAAATACTTCGGTCTTGCAAAACTGGCAAAGCCGCCTTCCTAGGCTTTGAAAACTGGTAATTATAAACAGGAGACCCCTCCAGAATTAAACGCTTCCCCACCTTATTCCCACCAATGCCTTTCCTTTTAGAATTCTGCTTCGAAGAATTGCAAATTCAGTGGGGGGCACGGTTTTTTTTTTCCCTTTAAAAAAAACGACAGCAACAATCTTTGGGCACTTCAAGTATGAAATCCTTAGGCACAGTGGGATAAAGTCAGTTTCGCAAGCCCTTCGCCGTGCATTCGAAAGAGCTGCTGGAATTCGGCGGGCAGCTGATGGGATTCTTGCCATTTCGTGGTAAACTTGGTTCCTTTCTTGTCAAAATAGTGGTAGGGAAGATCCTCTCTATTGTTTGGGTTGAAGCCAAAGGGCCAAAACCCATACAGGTGGATTTCATCACAAATAGCAGACGCAAGGGTGTACATCAGGATACCTGTGCTGAGTCGCTTAGGGGCCAAATGCTTGTTTTTCCAGTACCTGTAAAATAAGAATCCATAAAGTATCATTATTTTGGGGAAATCCTATTTCACATTCATATTTTTTTCTGAGGTTCTTGGATGCTTTGGCAGAGCAGGGCCTTTTTGGTGGTGGCAATTCTCAAAGTTCCTCTACAGAAATACCCACCTATCTCCTAACTTCTAGCTTTTAGTTATTTATTACATTTATATGCTGCCCGTCTCACTGTCCCGAGTGACTGGGTGGCTTACAATAGTATAAAAGCATAGATATAAAAACATTAAAAGTGTTAAGATTAACAATTAAATTATTTAATAACAATATTTTTGTATCCTAGTATGATTTATGTTGATTGCTTACTTAGTATACACAACTATCACTAAGTGTTGTATCAAATGTTTTATGATGAATGTATTTTTACAATGACTATGATAATGATCTATCACTGTTGTTGTATGTACACAGAGTTTATGCACCGGAGACAAATTCCTTGTGAGTCTAATCACACTTGGCCAATAAAGTATTTTCTATTCTATTCTATTCTATTCTATTCTATTCTATTCTATTCTATTCTATTCTATTCTATTCTATTCTATTCTATTCTATTCATTTACTGTAGTTGTTTCTGCTCCAATCTGTTCAGCTCCTTCTTAGTTTTTTCAGGTGGCCAATGGAAGCTTAATGCTGTCTTTTACCTGGGTTCACAAACTACCTCTCTTCCCTCTTACAACTGCCATAAATTGAATAACCTTTGGTTAAACCAAAAACAATCTAAACAAACAGCACCAAAAAGTGAATGGTGCACAACAGCCAATCGCACCTGTTAACATGTTGCATTATATTTCCTGGCCAAGCCAACTGGACTTTTAGTTGTCCTCGATGCTCAATAAAGAAGTCTACCAAAGTTCTGGTAATAGTGGCCGATGTATGGAAGAAAAAAGCTGGAATCCAGAGAATGGCTCCATCCAGCTTCTTCAAGCTTAGAAAAAAGTTATTGCGATCTTGAATGGTCAAAAGATTGTTGTAATACTTCTCCAGAATGCTCGGGTTAAAAGTGGTGATGTTGGTTTTCCTTCCAACGTCTTTCTGGAATGCTTCGGTGGGCGCAAAATTGCAACGGAAAACAAAATCGTACTTGTCTATCTCCTGCCCGCACTGACTGCCGAGAAGAATCCCGCTGTTTCCCACAACAGCGCAAATGTTGTAGTGCTTGTTCTGAATCGGCGAGACATCTGGAAGCAACAAGCGGAAGCTGTTGCTAATGGAGAAGACGTACTTATGGCTGGAATAATCGTAATGCATTAGCTGTCCGATCCGTACCATGCTCTTTGTCAAAGAAAAGTTTTTGATGACGTCAACGTGCTGAAGGATTTCTCGTCTGAAAATAATAACAGAGAAATGATTACAATGAATGGTCTTACCGGAAACATCCAGTTGTTGGCCTTGTTTTAACATTAAAAAAAGACACGGGGATTTCGAACCTTTCATATACAGGCAGTCCAGTGATGGGTTGCTACCAGTTCGCCCCTGTTCAGGCGAACTGGTAGCGGTGGTGGCCGGAGGCTCCACCCACCCACCCGGACATCATCATGGATGCTCCGTGCCTGTGCAGAAACTTCTGCGCATCGCAGAAGCTTTTGTGCGTGCGCTCCCAATAGCAAACCGGTAGCGAAGGTAAGAGAAACCCACTATTGAGGCAGTCCTCAACGTATGATGACAATTGAGCCCAACATTTCTGTTGCTAAGCAGGATGTTTGCTAAGTGAATTTTGCCCCATTTTATTACCTTTCTTGCCGCAGTTGTTTAAGTGAATCACTGCAGTTGTTAAATTAGTAACACAGTTGTTAAGTGAATCTGGCTTCCCCATTGACGTTTGCTTGTCTGAAGATCACAAAAGGGGATCACAAAAGGGGACCACAGGACACTGCAACGGTCATAAACATGAGTGCCTGAATTTTGATCACGTGACCAAAGGGATGCTGCAATGGTCATAAGCGTGAAAAAACGGCCATAAGTCACTTTTTCAGTGCTGTTGTAACTTTGAATGGTCATTAAGCAAACTTTCGTAAATCAAAGATTACTTGTATTATGTATAACAGATGGGTGGATTTGGTTGTTCATTTTGAAAATGCATAAACTTTTAACATAACATGTATTTGTATTTTTAATAGATGAATCAATCATTAATAGGAAGGACTCAAAGTTGGGGAACCTGGTTTTCTGTTTGATTACATATTGATTCTAATTATTCCATTTTATTTTCTCCTGATGAAACAAATACAACCTGTTCATTCATCTTGGGGTGTCCATTCTAATTCCATGAGTAGAGGGCCCAGACCCCAAAATCCAGTATGTGTGTGTGTGTGTGTGTGTGTGTATGTCCACAACTTTATAGTTAATGCAAACTCCCACAGTAAATTTGAAAACTGATCAAAATGTCATTTATCTTTTATTTAGTATTCCTTGTATAATTTCAATTAAAAACTAAAAAGAAACAATATTGATACAAATGCACATTTAAAGGCATACAGAAAAATTAGCAAGGAGGAAAAAAAAACTCCAAAAGAAGCTATCAACAAGCTACACGGATGGATAATTAACAAGTCTAAAATAGCCAGCAGATCTAAAATGTAAAATGGCTACTATATTCTAATATCTCTAAAGCGCCACGATGGCACAGTGGTTAGAATGCAGTACTGCAGGCTACTTCTGCTGCCTGCCAGCTGCGTGCAATTTGGCAATTCAAATCTCACCAGGCTCAAGGTTGACTCAGCCTTCCACCCTTCCGAGATGGGTAAAATGAGGACCCAGATTGTTGGGGGCAATAGACTGACTCTGTAAACAGCTTAGAGAGGGCTTTAAAGCACTGGGAAGCAGTATATAAGTCTAAATGCTATTGCAATTACAATAGGTTTTATTTAATACACGGTTAACAATTTAAAGTACCTTTCATACCAATTTCTAGTCAAGATACATTTCCATTGTACTGTAAAGATGTTTGGTTAACACAATTGAAACCAAGAAGAGGAAAATGAAAAGATTTAAATAGTAAGCGATAGATTGAAAGAATACTGCAAATATTGTGTAACTATATTAGGAGCTCTGGTGGTGCTGTGGTTAGAATGCAGTATTGCAGGCAAACTCTGCTCATTGCCAGGAGTTCAATTCTGACTGGCTCAAGGTTGACTCAGCCTTCCATCCTTCTGAGGTTGGTAAAATGAGAACCCAGATTGTTGGAGGCAATATTTTATTTATTTATTTATTTATTTATTAGTTCGATTTATATGCCGCCCTTCTCCGGAGACTCAGGGCGGCTTACTATGCATTAAGCAACAGCCTTCATACTTTTGTATATACCTGCTTAGTAGGGCTTTCGCCCCCCCCCCCCCCAAAGCAGTGTTCTTTTTTATACAAAGTCATCTTATTGCCCCCACAATCCGGGTCCTCATTTTACCTACCTCGAAAGGATGGAAGGCTGAGTCAACCTTGAGCCTGGTGAGATTTGAATATGCTGACTCTGTAAGGTGCTTGGGGGCGGGCTGTCAGGCATTATGAAGTGGTATATAAGTCTAAGTGCTATTACTATTGCTATATATTAAATAAATTCTAGAATCCAAATTTGAGAAGTATTGAAGCACATTTCCATGTATAAAATCATAGTGCAGAAATGGTTTCCAAAGAAGACTGAATAGTAACCTTTTAGACGTCAAGTTATTCTAAGCATTGAAACACAGTTTAATCACCATTCTATACAGGAAATTAGAGATTTTTTTCCAATAAAAAACATGTATAAAATTCTTGCAGTTATTATATACAATGCCATTTCAGTACTTTTGGAGGGCGGAGGGAACTGATTAAATAATTAAGGGCTGCATTCATTTTTCTGAAAAAAGAGTGACATAGACTGGATCTATGTTTTTAATCTTATTTTATCCACCCCAAAGGAAGCATAGTTCTGGATAAGGAAATGACCATAATATTAGGGATGAACCTATTGGTTTCCTAAAAGAGGCTTTATTGGGTTTAACTCAAAGTGGACTCTTTCAAAAGCAGGTGTGCAATCTGGTATCCAGAGACTCAGTTGTTCTGCCCTTGTTGGACTCAAGTCCAAAGACGACCCAGTGAAATCTAATCAAATCCAATTCTTTATTTGCTTACCTCTAACAGACTGACTCTTGCCAGACTAAAGCTATAACCATCTAACCTGCATTCTTAGTTTTTGAATTTCTTAAACTGCCACATATGTTTTTTAAAGTCTTCATTGTCTTTCATTCATTTGCATTCCTATTCAATTTAAAGATATGCTTAATTAAACAAGTGTATTAGGCTAAATCGGAAAGGTGAGTAGCCTTTTTTTTTTTTTTTTTTTTTTTTGCAGCCAGGGACTACATTCTTAAAAAAAATATCAGTGAATACACACGCAAACCTAAATTGATTTTTTTGGAGTTGAAAACTATCCTTCTCCCAGGGAAAGCAAAAGCTCCAGGACCTAAAATTCTCAATTTGCATCACAATCCCAAAACTATAATCAGGTAAATCCAATTCTATTGGACTTCACTAAACTATGCAAAACAAAATACAAACTTTTGAGATTTCCATAATTATGATTTAATATTGCTAAATTCAATAGTAAGGGGATAAGAAAACAATCTAAAAATATTAAGCAGATTTTTCAGCCATCTGTTTGCAGTTCAAACAACATCTAAAATGGCGTTTAGAGCTGAGAATATTTTTTTTCCACAAATTAACGCAGCTGTAATTTCTTTTTATGTACATTGAGAAATAGGTGTGTAAAATAGTTATTGCTCCCACACAGTGTACCTCAATTGGTGGGAAATAATTTCCTAATAAAATCTCATACCACAAGTACTTGCAATTTTTATTTTCTAAGCACATCTATCTGTGAAGTTCAGAATTATTCTGGGAGGAGATGAATGTATCCCTGACACTGCCTACTTCTGTCGAATAATCAATTTCAGATTTTAATTCTTTGTTAATTAATGACAAGCATTACTCCAGGGGTCTTCAACCTTGACAACTTTACAACTTGTGGTCTTCAACTTCCAGAATTCCTCAGCCAGCTAGTTGAAGTTCACAAATCATAAAGTTGCCAAGGTTGGAGAGCCCTGCATTATTCCATCCTTCCTCAAATTGATGTCCTCTGGGACTAAAAATTCCAGAATTCCAAGATAGCATGTTCAAATGCTAATGGATGCCAGAGCATTCCATCACTAAGCAATGGCAGAAATTGAGCTGATGATAGAAGTTTTCAATCCTGCACGTACATACTTTGTATTTTTGGCAATTGGTTGAATCAGGACATTGCGGAGGTCCTAAAAGTAATCTTTCTCTTTGGATTAATTCCAAATTGGAAAGATGGCAATGCCAGGCAGTTCAGTGATTTCATTGGAAGTTCCCAGACACAGACTGACATCAAGACACTGGTGTCCTCCTGTTCAAATTGTATGGCACAACTCAGGCATCAGGGAACTATGGTGCTTGAAGTTCTCATTAGATGGTATTATAATACTGTGCAGAGGTGAGTTTCAGCAGGTTCTGACCAGTTCTGTAGAACCGGTAGCAGAAATTTTGAGTAGTTCGGAGAACCGGTAGCAAAAATTCTGGCTGGCCCTGCCCCCATCTATTCTCTGCCTCCCAAATCCCAGCTGATCGGGAAGAAATGGGGATTTTTCAGTAACCTTCCCCTGCCATGCCCACCAAGCCACACCCACCAAGCCATGCCACGCCCACTAAGCCACACCCACAGAACCAGTAATAAAAAATTTTGAAACCCACCACTGACACTTTGGGAAGAGAGGCGAAGGAGCTCACTGTCTGTATTATAGGCAGTGAAGAGAGAAAGGGAAAGGACAACATAGAAAAAAATCTCCTCTTGTATTGGCACAACCAGTTCCACCTGGCAGGGTTGACAGGTTTGAATTCTTTCAATTAAATCATGCCATCAACCAGGAGCCCAGAAATGTATCTTCTCTGGGCACACAGCACATTTTCTGGAATGAAATTTTCCTCAGGGTTTCAGTGGGTCCCACCCTATTAGCATTTCAGAGACCTGGTTCATAACATTGGTGGCGTCCTCTTCGCCTTTTCTGTTGTTGCATTGTTTTTATTATTGTATTATTTTATGCTTTCTTGTGAATCACCCAGAGCAGTGGTGGGATTCAGCCAGTTTGCACCACTTCGGGAGAACCGGTTGTTAATTTTCTGAGCAGTTTGGCAAACTGGTTGTTGGAAAAAATCATTAGGGCAGAGAACCGGTTGTTAAATTACTTGAATCCCACCACTGACCCAGAATCATTGGAAATCAGTCAGTTACGAATTGAAATACATAAATAAATAAATGTAACTTTCTGGCCTTCATTCAGCACCACTTCTAGAAAGTTCCAGAAAGTTCCAGAAAGTGGAAACATTATCGATTTACCTTGGCATAAAGGCAAGCAGACCTCATTGGCCTGGCAATGGAGTCACTTCCACCTGGCCTTCAGTGTCCAAGAAGATCATAGAGTCTAAGACACACTGCAGTTTTATGATTCCTTCTATTCTTTTTGTTTATTTCGTGTGTAGGAATTTAGATTACCATGACTAAGCCTTCATAATCCTAAAACTAGTCCTATCCAGTGGTGGGTTTCTACTGGTTCACCCTGGTTTCGGCGAACTGGTAGCGGTGGGGGCAGGAGGCTCCGCCCACCCACCCAGACATCATCACGGACACTCTGCGCATGTGCAGAAGATTCTGCACATGTGCAGAAGCGCCATGTGCGAGTGAAGCGAGTGTCCACATGCACACGCTTACAGTTCCGAACCGGTAGCAGAGGTAAGTGAATATCACTATTGGCCGTATCCAACCACGGATGATTGAAGTCCTGTCTTCCCACCTCGTTACGCAGCTCCAAAATCCACAGTTACAAAATACAAAACCACCTTTAACCAGTGCCTCCATGATGGGCACTTTTGGGTAAAATGAGTCAAAAAATTATGCGAATAAAAAAAATAAAATAAGAGCTGTTCCAAACCAAGATAAATTAAATGGCATCCGAAGATAGAATAATCATTTCTCAAGATATGGTATCTTAATAAATAGTCAAAGTTAGATCTTCTTTCATGGTAACAGAGAACTTATATTAGGTTATAAGTTATGATGTGATATTTAAATTGCTGCATAGCTGTTAAGTGATGTGCAATTAGGCAATATGCCAATAGTTAATGGTATTTTGCAATTTAGCCCAATACACTTTGCATTAAGTAGAAGACAGTTTCTTCTCAAGCTTACTGGGGGAACTTTTGACTGACAAGTAAGTAAATTTAGATTTGTTCAGTGAAAACCTAGCAATTTGTCCTTGACATTACTATGGCATTCTCTTTTTGGCTGTACACCATTGTTAGAAGATAGTTTCACTCATGAATGCTAATATTATGATTCTTTACATTTAAGGTAAATAATTCTTACTTTAGAAAGACAATATTATTATGTGATTAGAAAAATTATGGAGTGTGTGGAAATGGATAAACTTACAAAGGAGATACAAAAAAAAAGAAAAAGAAAAAAAAAAGAGGGAACAGAATACTACCTAGTCTGGGAGAGATGGTCTAAATGGTTGGAGGAAAAGGGGAAAAAAAGACAAGGGAAGACTAAATAACAGTTGAATTAGCTGGAGAAATATAGGAAGAAATGGGAAGAAATAAAAATTGTGGAAAGGAAATTAGGTACACGTTTATGTCAAATGTAAATTAAAAAATTAGAATAATACAATACATTATAATGGTAAATATATGATATATTAGAAATATATGTATAAAAGATATACTAAGAGAGAGAAAATGTATAAGTATGGATTATCAACGCGAAACTGTTGAAAAGAAGAAAGTGTGAATATCTCTTTCTGTTTTTTTAAAAAAACTGTTTAATAAAAACATTTAAAAAAACAAAAACAAAAAAAAAATAAAAGTTTCCCAAATTTTAGTGTCTAAAAAAAAAAAAGAGACAAAGACAATATTATTGGAATTGATAACAGGAAATGCTGCAGAGATTTCCATTTTAGCCTAATAATTTAACTGTCTAGCCTTATTTTTTAGATACATATTTCCTCTTTCAATAGCAATAACAATAGCAATTAAATTTATAGTGCTTTACGACCTTCTCTAAACAGTTTCCAGAGTCAGCATATTGCCCCCAACAATCTGGGTCCCCATTTTACTGTCCTTGGAAGGATGGAAGGCTGAGTCAACCTTGAGACGGTTAGAATCGAACTATCGAACTGCTGGCAGCTGGCAGTCTACAGAAGTAGCCTGCAGCACTGCATTCTAACCACTGCGCCACCACAGCTCTATCTTCAGCTTCTCTGCTACTCACACCTTAATAGCAGTGGCATTTAGACATATATGACATATATATGACACTATATGTCAGCATTGCTCCCAACAATCTGGGTCTTCATTTTACCGAGCTCGGAAGGATGGAAGACTGAATCAACCTTAAGGCCCATCAGGCTCGAACTTCAGACTGTCGGCAGAATTTGCCTGCAATTCTGCACTTAATCTACTGTGCCACCAGTGCTCGCTTTGCTAAAGTGGAACTGATCCATAATGAGTTAAAGTCTTTCTCATTCTGATGCTTGAAGACGTGGTGGACTGGAGATGCCAGAAGCTGGAAACCAATAATCTGCCTTGCCCTGGGATGAAAAAAGGTGCGCTTCAAGGTGTTGGTTACCACCTTTAAAGCGCTCCATGGTTTAGGACCTGGCTATCAACAAGGCTGCATTCTGCCACCGATTGCCTCCCACCGACCGGTACGCTCACACAGAGAGGGCCTCCTCAGGGTGCCGTCAGCCAAACAATGTAGACTGTCGACCCCCAGGGGGAGAGCCTTCTCTGTGGGGGGCCCTGCCCTCTGGAATGAATTACCCCCAGACATATGAAAGATCCCCGACCTCCGCGCCTTCCGTCGTGCAGTGAAGACCCTGTTATTCCAGCAAGCCGCTCTGATGGGATAAATGATTTTAATTTGGTCTTAATGGGCTTTTAAAATTGGTTTTAAAATGAGAGTTTTAAATTCGGCCTATGATTTAATTATTTTAATCTGCTTTTAAATTCTATGTTGTACATTGTTTTATTATGGAGTCCTTCGGGAGAAGGGCGGTATATAAATAAAATAAAATAAAATAAAATAAAATAAAATAAAATAAAATAAAATAAAATAAAATAAAATAAAATAAAATAAAATAAAATAAAATAAAATAAAATAAATAAGGACAACTGGTAGAATGCACATGGCACAGAGTTCCTGTCTGATGAACATTTAGTACAAGCAGGCTGATGTGCTTGTATTGATTTTTGATTTGCATGTACAACAGAATAACTCAATTGGAATACAGGAACTAGTGTTATTCCAGGTCAGTACCGTTTTACACTGACCAAAGTGGGGTTTTTTTCAGTTTTTCAGGAAGGATTTTTTTCCTCCCTTCCTGGACATGTCAAAAGTTGACCTATTTTGCCATTAAACTACATCAGTCCCCCATCTTGATGTTACAGTTTTCAAATCCTCACAAAACTATCTGGATTAATTTGAAATCTAAAAAGAAAAGAAGTCATGATAACTACAGTTAATAATGCTTTTATAATTAATTTAACTAGTGCTTTCTTTGCTTCATTTTCCTCTGCTTTTTTTCATCATGGATATTTAATCAGACTTTTGCTTCAATTCAAACCTTTATTGTCAGAGTACAACATGTGTACAATGAGATTGGCTGAGCCTCTCTTCGTGCCCCCCCCCACAACCCAATACAACTCACAGTGAAAGACAGCAAAAGAAAAGAAAAATCCCTAACCCAGTGAATCCTACTAACAAATACACAATCCTACTGCACCATGTGGACTTATTGCACATGGCATTGGCCCCGCAAGTCAATTGTACTATGTTGTTGCAAAGTTATTTTCCATTCAGAAGCCTGACAGCCCACGGACAAAAATTGTTCTTCAGCCTATTTGTGCAGCTGCCTATGCTTCAGTGGTGGGATTCAATTTTTTTTACTACTGATTCTGTGGGCGTGGCTTGGTGGGCGTGGCATGGCTTCATGGGCGTGGCTTGGTGGGCATGGCAGGGGAAGGATACTGTAAAATCTACATTCCCTCTCCACTCCAGGGGAAGGTTACTACAAAATCCAAATTTCCTCCTGATCAGCTGGGACTCGGGAAGCAAAGAATAGATGGGGGTGGGGCCAGTCAGAGGTGGTATCTACCAGTTCTCCAAACTACTCAAAATGTCCGCTACTGGTTCTCCAGAACTGGTCAGATTCTGCTGAATACCACCTCTGCTATGCTTCTATATCTCCTTCCCGACGGCAGGAGAATAAAGAAACATTGACCAGGGTGTGAGTTGTCCCTTCTAATATAGAACAACTAATATAGAACTTCTAATATAGAACAACTAAATAAGTATATCAGGAATCCCCAACTCCTGGACCATGGACCAGCATTGGGCTGAAGCCAGCCGGAACCCGGCTGCACAAGTGAGTGAAGCCCCACCTGCGCATATGTGGGATCCAGACAGCACATGAAACCATGTTTTCCTGGGTCCGTGGATAAACTGCCCTCTGCGGAACCTAGTGCCCAAAAGGTTGGGGGCTGAAGTAGAGTATTTCTCTATGTCAATAATATTAAGACATCAGTGGTGGGTTTCAAATTTTTTTTTACTACTGGTTCTATGGGTGTGGCTTGGTGGGCGTGGCTTGGTGGGCATGGCAGGGGAAGGATACTGTAAAATCTCCATTCCCACCCCACTCCAGGGGAAGGTTACTGCAAAATCCCCATTCCCTCCTGATCAGCTGGGACTCGGGAGGCAGAGAATAGATGGGGGCAGGACCAGTCAGAGGTGGTATTTACTGGTTTTCCGAACTACTCAAAATTTCCACTACCGGTTCTCCAGAAAATAACATAGCTTGTGTGGTAAAGTCCCAAACTTTCCAGAAAGTCCAGTTGCCTCTTGAAAAAGCACCTTTGGGACAACCATGACCTGGATGACTGAGAATCTCCATAGACACTGTGCAGTAAAGGATTCCTTAAATATAATATCTGGTTTCATTGGAGCTTTTTAAGAGATTGGAGAGCCATTTGTCTGCAATGCAGACAATTTAATTCAGACAATTTAATTCATTAAATGCAGTTAATGAATTTAACTAGGGTTGTAGAACTCTGTTATGGAGTCAAGGATTGGAGATAGAGAGAAACTCATAATTAAGTCTTTTTTTGGTAGGATAATGTTTATATGTCTATTATATAAGAGCCTTGGTTGAGCAGTGGACTAAATAGCACTTGGTGGAGCACTGTTAAATAGCACTTAGCTGCCAGCTGCCTGCAATTACTGCGAGTTCAAATCTCACCAGGCTCAAGGTTGTCTCAGCCTTCCATCCTTCCGAGGTAGGTAAAATGGGGACCCGGATTGTGGGGGCAATAAGCTGACTTTGTATAAAAAAGAACACCGCTTAAGGGGGCCCGAAAGCCCTACTAAGCAGGTATATACAAAAGTATGAAGGCTATTGCTTAACGCATTGTAAGCCGCCCTGAGTCTCCAGAGAAAGGCGGCATATAAATCAAACCAATAAATAAATAAATAATAAATCAAACCAATATATAATAGATCAAGAGCCGTGATGGCGCAGTGGTTAGAATGCAGTACTGCAGGCTACTTCTGCTGACTGTCAGCTGCCTGCAATTTGGCAGTTCAAATCTCACCAGGCTCAAGATTGACTCAGCCTTCCATCCTTCCAAGGTGGGTAAAATGAGGACCCAGATTGTTGGGGTCAATAGGCTGACTGCTTAGAGAGGGCTGTAAAGCACTGTGAAGCTGTATATAAGTCCAAGTGCTATTGCTATCATACATAATCCTCAACTTGCAACCATTTGTTTAGTGACCATTCAAAGTTACAACCGCACTGAAAAAAATAACTTATGAATATTTTTCACCCTTACAACCATCGCCATGATCATGTGATCAAAACTCAGATGCTTGGGAACTGACATGTATTTATGACAGCTGCACTGTCCTGGGGATCATGTCATCATCATTTGTAACCTTCCCAACCCTCTTCCGAGAAGCAGAGTCAATGGGAAAATCTATATTCACTTCATGGCCAAATGATTCATTTAACAACTGCAGAGATTGAATGAACAATTGTGGCAAGAAAGGTTGCAAAACATAGCAAAACCCGCTTAACAATTGTCTCGCTTAGCAACAGAAATTTTGGGGGCAGTTGTGGTCCAAAGTTGGAGGCTACCTGTATTTTAACATTGCTCCTTTAAAGGCAATTGAATATGTTGTTTCTTTATAGTTGTTAAAAGATTGGCTTTTGATGAAATGTTACATGCATGTTGTAACAGTAATCAGATTGAATCCAATCACGTTTGCTTACACAACAGAACTACAGAAAGTTGTACCAACTTGAATAAATTGAATTGATTTCGCTAGACTGAATCCAAGTACATAGAATTATTTGGAAGATGCTCTGTTCTATAAGCCACGAAAAATATGGAATAGACATCCTATTCACATATAAGGATAAAAGAATGGATAATTCACCTGTTCCAAGTATTTTCTGGATTATGAAGATGGATTATTGACATCCATACTTGTAAACAATTGATTGGAGGGAATGAATTGTGGAATGTGGTCCAGGTTAGATTAAAAGTACTGTTTCTACAATTTTTTTTTACAATAACATTGTAACTAGGATGTTATAGTATTTACTTTAAGAAACACTTTTCTTCATGCCTAGCATACAGCAAGACCACTTTACCCTGTAATCAAGAAGCCAATGTAATTTTCAAACTGCTGGACGGTGAATGAAATGTAGTTTTGATTGGAACTGCAATTTGATTGCTACACAATTTTGAGAAAACCTTTTCAATAAAATAATAATATCTTCTGTTTCAGGAGGCAAGAAAGAACTTGGAAAAAGAAATTCCTTCTGGCTTGAAGAGTAATAGAGCTGAAGTCCTGAAGTGAGACTTTCCAGAATAATAACTTGGCCTCTTGAGCAATATTTGTTTGTCTATCTTTTGCAGACACAGAAGTCTTTAATATTCTATTTGGGGAACACTGAGAATATTATTTTTCCCCCTAAAGTAAACAAGGTTAATAAAAATGCCATTAGAATTTGCATTTGCTCATCATAAGTAAAACAACCTGGTTTTGATATAATTACTTATTTCCTATATTCATCTTCCTTTTGATTCTGAAGTGTATAATTTGTTCCTATCCCAAAATTCTGCAAACTGGCTCAACAATCTTTCCAAAAGTTGAGCCCACATTGCTTTTAAATGAGATAAAGGGGTAAAATTTCTTTTAGAAGAACTAAAGTAGTAGTACTACAGTGTAGTGCTTCACTACAGCATATGTAGTTCTTCATTGAAAAATAAAAGAAGCATTTAGATATAGTAGCACAATAGCTGTATTATTGTGTTTAATGAACCCAAGTTGAATTTAATGTAAGCATTGAAATATGTCGTTTTTTTCTATACAGGAATATTGAAATGAAATAGGAGATATCTCCTTATTTCTAGGTTGGATCAAAGAGAGATCTAATCTAGAATTAAGGAGAAATTTCCTATCTGTGAGAACAGTTAACCAGTAGAATGGCTTGTCTCCAGAAGTTCTGGGTTCCCCAACACTGGAGGTTTTTAAGAAAAGATTGGACCGTCATTTGTCTGGAATGGTATACGGTATCCTGGTCAAGCAAGGGGTTGGACTAGAAGATCTCCAAGATCCCTTCCAACTCTGTTATTCTTTATTTCTATTCTGGTTTCATCCATGTCTTTGTCTTATCTCACTTTCAGTGGATGCCCTAACACTTATCAAAAATCAAGTGCCTCTGTTGGTCCATTAAAAGTTGTGCAATATAGAAATATAGCTGTGGGATGGAAAAATATATGCTATATCTGACATCAACATTACTCTTAGAATCTGTATTAGTCTAGATTCTTCCATTTCTCCTGTAACACCCAAGACATCTTTCCTTGTGTCTTTAGGCGCCTTTTGTGCATGTGTGGAAGGCAGGGGTTGTCCATGTTTTGAGTTGTCTTCCACCACAGCATGGAGTATGGCAGAACAACATCTGTAGTATGACGGTCCGACGGTCCGACTGAATGTTACAGAAAGCTATCCCCATTTTTTAAAAAAGGAAATCAAACTATTCACTAAGGCTGCATTACTATTACTATTAGTCTTCTCATCGTTCCTATCATCCATCTCCTCCCACTTGACTGTAACTTCGTTGTTTGTAGGCTTACGATTTATATTGATATTGATGGTTTCCTGATTGCTTATTTGTATCCTAGGACTATCATTAAGTGTTGTACCTTATGATTCTTGACGAATGTACCTTATCTTTTTATGTACACTGAGAGCATATGCACCAAAGACAAATTCCTTGTGTGTCCAATCACACTTGGCCAATAAAGAATTCTATTCTGTTCTATATAAGATATTAAAAATGTATCATTCTAAAGCAACATTGGAAGTTGTGCATAAGATGTAAGAGTTTTATTTTCAATTTTGCTGGATGTTAGTGCTGATATCACACAGTTTTCCCCAGGGTGGGGGAAATAAATATGGGTGGGAAAAATATTGGGATGGGGTGGAATGAAGAAATATCAAGGAAGGTCTGTGCAATCCTTTTTCTTGTACCTCTTCCTGATTACCAATTCTGGACTATCTTACATTATAGATGTGGTTCCAGATACAAATCCATAGCTCAGAAATAATTATAATTATAATCTTATTCTCTCTTTCTTTCTCTCTCTTTCTCTCCCCCCCTCCTCTCCCTCATATTTTTGGAGACTCCCTAGAGAAATCCCTTGCCTTTTCTAGGCAAGGTTTTTTTGAAGTGATTTGCCATTGCCTCCTTCCTACACTTCCCTTTTAGAAAGCTAGCTTGGTTTATTGCAGGGGTCGGCAACCCGTGGCTCTGGAGCCACATGTGGCTCTTTCATCCTTCTGCTATGGCTCCCTGTCGCCAGTCGATGCCACAATTTTGAGAGGAGTTTCCGGTTAAGGGGGGAAAGCACGGTGCGCCAGGAGGAGACTCTATGGCAAGGGGCGGGTTTTCCGGTCGGCTCCACAATTGATAGGGCTTTCGGTTAGGACAGGTAGAGGAAAAAGGATGCCACGCTAGGAGAAGACTCTATGGTGGGGGAACCCGACTTCCGGTCGGCTCCAGAATTGAATGGGGGGCTTTTGGTTAGGACCTTTGTGGCTCTTTGAGTGTTTAAGGTTGCCGACCCCTGGTCTAGTGGCTAAGGCACCAGGAGGAAGCCAGGAGGCTGTAAGTTCTAGTCCTGCCTTAGGCACAAAACCACCTGGGTTGCCTTGAGCCAGTCACTCTGTCTCTCAGCTCTTGGGTTAGGATTAGGGTTAGGTCTAGTGTTAGGGTTAGGGTTAGGGTCAACCCTTGAAAACAGGCAATGGCAAACCACTTCTGAAAATACCTTGCCCAAAAAAACTGCAGGGACTTTTCCAGGAAGTCTCCATGAATCAGACACAATTGAACAGAATAAATAAACACTGTCGTTAATGGGATGGCATACACTCAGTTTGGTCTATCAACATTTGAGACCTAACAGAGTCAGGAGTTAAATCTGTCCCTCCCTCCTCCCATAAAATTAGCAATTTTTCACTTGGAATCTAGAGTTTGGTGCTTTTGTATTTTTAGGTATAAATTAAAAATCTGATTTAAAAATTCCCAGGAAAATTTGAAAGGCCATGTGGAATTCTTCCTAGGACGAATGAAGGCAAATATACATGTCCCATGATAATGTTGCAGGATCTAATCCGGGTTGGTCTTTGGGACCAGAGGTTTAGTCTTCTGAGCTTTCAGGTTTGTGCTGGAGCCCATCCTCAGGGAACTTGGTGGTGCAGTGGACTAAAGTGCTGTTAAGTAGCACTTAGCTGCCAGTTGCCTGCAATTACTGCAAGTTCAAATCTCACCAGGCTTAAGGTTGACTCAGGCTTCCATCCTTCCGAGGTAGGTAAAATGAGGACCCGGATTGTGGGGGCAATAAGCTGACTTTGTATAAAAAAAGAACACCGCTTGGGGTGGGGGGCAAAAGCCCTACTAAGCAGGTATATACAAAAATATGAAGGCTATTGCTTAACGCATTGTAAGCCGCCCTGAGTCTCCGGAGAACGGTGGCATATAAATCAAACCAATAAATAAATAAATAAACTTCTCTCTGCTGGAATATATGCTTTTGGGCTACTCTATGTGTAGTATTTATGTGATGCCTGGTTGTGTGTGTTTTTTTTTATTTGTTGATTAGGGTATTGATGGCCAGCTATTAAGCTGTTGGTTGTTGATTTTTTTTTCAATGAACAAGGACATACTTTCAATTTTGCAGCTACTGAGATTGTTGGCTGAGCAGGTACAAAAATAGCCAGGGAAACAATGGAAGCCTAGGAAATGGGCCCCTTGTCAGTCAACAGGAGTTCTGATTAGCATCAGATTATCAAGTATTTAGGAACCTAGGATCTGGCAGCAAATTTCTGGAAGAAAATTCTGGAAATCATTCAGAACACATAGCTGTGATTTATATTTATTTATTTATTAGATATTTATTCCATCCTTATTACTTTATAAGTAACTCAAGGGTGATGAACATATCTAATATTCCTTCCTCCTCCTCCCCCCCCCACAACAACATCCTTGTAAGGTGAGCTGGGCTAAGGGAGTGGGACTGGCCCAAATTTACTCGGCTGGCTTTCATACTTAAGAGCAGGGGTCCTCAAACTTGGCAGCTTTAAGACTTGTGGACTTCAACTCCCAGAATTCTCCAGCCAGCTGGCTGGAGAATTCTGGGAGTTGAAGTCCACAAGTCTTAAAGCTGCCAAGTTTGAAGACCTCTGCTTAAGAGAATTAGAATTCATAATGTGGTTTGTTGGCCAACATTTTAACCACTACATCAAACTATGTTGACATATACTATGTTAATAATATTACATATTGCAGATTACATATTACACAGACATTAAGTATAAATGTACTGAATTTGATATAACAGAGTTTGTATTTGAAAGCCAACCTTTCAGCTTTATCTGTAAAAGTACAGAAGTGATATTATATTTATCTGACAAGACGGTCCAATTTTACTTCCAAATAAATTAGTTTTAAAATGGAAAGATAGTTCAGTTTTAATAGCACAGTAACAGAGGGAGATTATCTGGTTTTTTTCCTGCTTAATATTCATTTGGGAGTGGGTTATTTTAAGTACAGTTATCTTCCTTTCAGGCAATCATGAGGGGAAGAAAGGAGATTTCTTTTAAGAGTAATATAATATGAACTGCATTGCCTATTTAGGGAATTTGTTGAATGCATACTGAGAATGGGGTATTTTTTTCCCCCTCTCTTACACATAGAACAAAACTTAAATTATTCATAATGAAATTAATATTCTTGATAGGAAGATTATATTTCTTCTTCTTTTTAAAAACCTGTTCTGGATATAACAGTATAAAGAAAGTTGCGGTATGGTTCCCTGGAAATAATATGGCATTGTGACCCTCTTGATGGAGAAATTCTATAATGAAATTGAAGCTGAATGGACTGTTGCTTCTTTAATGAAATTTTATACTGTGTTTGTGTCTATCCTATCTAGAATATTAGAATGGAAGCTGAGTTGATAACATACCTCACCCAAATTCCATTGCATTTCTTTTCCATTCCAATTTTTAAAGCTGTATAATCCACCATCTAGCTTCTCTTCTGTGCAATACCGAATAAAATGTAATCAAATCAACTGTTAACATATCTACTCTTCTTACACAGAACTGAAGCTATTTCCATCTCATTTCATTTTATTTGATTCCCATCTCCATCACTCCAAAATTGTATTTAAAATAGTGCAATATTGAAACAGTTTGATTATTTGAACAAAATAGGTAATTTCTGGCTAGGTGGGAATCCATATATTTCACTCAACATGGGTAGTAGTAATCCTGGCTCTCTGTTAGCTAATGATTAACACATTATTACAGAGATTTAAAGAATGAATAGATTGCAAAGGGATGGCTCATATTTCCTATATTCCCTCTCTTCTTTGAAAAAAAAATTCTCCTCATGGTATTGAAAGCTAAAGAATATTTGGGAGCTACTGATTTTATAGTGAAAGCTAACCAGGATGCAGTGGCTCAGTGGCTAAAACGCTGAAAGTTCGGCAGTTCAGTGGTTCGAATCCCTAATTCTGTGTAACTGGGTGAGCTCCCGTTACTTGTCCCAGCTTCTGCCAACCTAGCAGTTCGAATGCACATAAAAATTGCAAATAGAAAAATAGGGACCACCTTCGGTGGGAAGTTAACAGTGTTCCGTGCACCTCTGGCATTTAGTCATGCCGGCTACATGACCAAGGAGACGTCTTCGGACAGCGCTGACTCTTTGGCTTTGAAACGGAGATGAGCACCGCCCCCTCGCGTTGGGAACAACTAGCACATATGTGCGAGGGGAACCTTTACCTTTACCTTTTTAACCAGGATTTATTACAAGTAGAATCTTTAAACACTGATTATACCAAGAATCTTGATCGGGTTTTTTTTTTTTTTTACAGTGCCATCTAAGCTGAACAATAAACTGGCTAAAATAGATTAGATTGAGAAATACTTCCATTAGCAGGGCGACCTGCCAGTTAACCCCAGAATCTGCCACCACAAGTTTGAGTAGCTACATTGTCATACTAGCAGAAACACTGGGGCAATAAAAGCTATGGAGAAGGAAGTAAATTATCCCAATCTTCCAAGACCAATGTCTCTCAACCTTCGCAACTAGTCTGCATGCTAGCTGGGGAATTCTGGGAGTGGAAGTCCACACATCTTAAAGTTGTTAAGTTTAAGAAACAGTGCTGTGGACTATTGCTTCTTACACAATTCCAGCCCTAAAGGCTGAACTGAGTTCTCCTTTAAAACCATCTCATTCTGAAACAATGATAACTTCAATAAATATAATTCAGGGGTGAAATGCTCCCGGTTCGGACCGGCTCGGGCGAGTAGGTAGCGATGGTGGCGGGCAGTTCAGAGAACTGGTAGCAAAAATCCCTGCCCCCGCCCCCCATGCCCAGCTGAGCCCCGTGATCATCAGAGCCTTTTTTTCCTTTTAAATGGTTCTGACCAGCCAAGCTCTGACATCCCAGCTGAGTTGCCTGCTAATCAGGCAACTCAGCTTGGATCACCAGAGCCATGTAAAAGAAAAAAAGTTTCTTTTTTTTCTCTCAACCCCCCCCCCCCCGCCTCCAGCTTGCTTACCTTAGCTGCTGATCGCATGACAATCGCAATCCATGCATCAGCAAGCAACTGAATCTCCCTGCCTGCAATCAAGCTCATCAGTGAGCAGCTCTTTCTGCCTGCCTGCCTGCCTAGACTTGTGGACTTCAACTCCCAGCAAAACTGGCTGAGGAATTCTGGGAGTTGAAGTCCACAAGTCTTAAAGTTGCCAAGGTTGGAGACCCCTGTTCTATTGGGTAAGTTTTTTCCCCCTTTGGGAGCTTTAAAAAAATAGTTAATTGGGTTTTTTTTAGTTGTTCTTTTTTTAGACCTAGCCATTTAAAGTTTAGGAAGTTTTAAATTTAGCTGCTTTTATATAAAAATTAAAATAAATTAAAATAAAATAATATTTGTGCAGCTTTCTGAGATTTAGTGTGTTTCTGTAGTATTTCACTCTAACTACACAAACACACAAAATCTCACAAAGCTGTATGTGGAATTTTGTGTGTGTAAAGTGTGAAAGTTGGTTTTTTTGGGCTTTTTGTGGCTGTGTGAGGTTCCTGCTTGTTGCAGGGGCCATTTTGGGTCTAGCACAGCTGTTTTTACATTGTGGGTGAGCCAGTTGTGTTGTGTTGTGTTGTGTGTGTGTAAAGTGTGAAAGTTGTTTTTTTGGGCTTTTTGTGGCTGTGTGAGGTTCCTGCTTGTTGCGGGCCATTTTGAGTCTAGCACAGCTGCTTTTACATTGTGGGTGAGTCAGTTGTGTTGTGTTGTGTTTTGTAGGTTAAAAAAGGGCAAAGAAGTGACATTGACTTGGCCACACCCACCCAGTCATCTTACCACCAAGCCCCACCCACTAATTAAGCCACGCCTACAGAACTGGTAGCAAAAAAAATTAGATTTCACCCCTGATATAATTCAGACTGGGTAGCCTTCTGACTGCTTTGGCAAGTTAGTATAAGGTATATAGCGGCAGAGACTTCATTAAGGCAAATTAATTCTCCAGGAATTGTGGACGTGACAGGTGGAGGAAGCATGTAATTTCACTCTGTTTTATTATTCTAGTTACTTATATATTACTCTTCAATTAAATTATAGCTATATTGCATTTATTCTTTAATTGTCTTGCAGTTGCCTCACTCTATTTGGTAGTATTTGTGTCTTCACCGATGCATTTAATGTACAGTGTATGATAATACCATCCTGGGACAGATGGCTAAACCGGAAGTCTCTATAAATTTAGAGCAGAGGTGGGGAATGATGGCCCTTTTATGACTTGTGGACTTCAACTCCCAGAATTCCTGGCTCAGGAATTCTGGGAGTTGAAGTCCACAAGTCAAAAGGGCCATCGTTCCTCACCCCTGATTTAGAGTCTTGGTACAACCTGACCTATTTTAAATGTACAGGGAGCAAAACTACTAAAAAAAGAATAACATTAGCCCATTATACCATTTCTTTGTGGTTTCTTTGCACTGTATCTTGTATACTCTTGGCAGGAAAAATTACAACCTCATTCCTTCTTAGCACATCTTGGCTTAGTTCATATAATTTAAAACAGCAAGATATCCAATTTAGTGTCCCCAAATGATCCCTTCATCTCTCAGCCTCAAATGACTTGAGAGACAATCAAAATACCTGGTGGTAAATGAGTGTTTCATACATGCGGACATAGAATGCATCTCAATATTTGGCACATTTATTCTCTAGGACACTGTTACAGATGTTGGATATTTTTTGACAACGTTCCAGAGCACAGTTGTTTTTTGCCAAGTGGCCGTGCTTAAAAACTAGCCTTAGGTTAGATTTACCCCAAATCTAGAATCGTCCTGATCCTAACATCACTTTTCACTTTTTCCCCCTCACCTTTGTTGTAAGAATGCCGTTCTGTTGAATTTCCACTTGGGTGACTTGTCCTGCACCTCCTGATTCAAGGAATTTGTGTTGGGTACAAAGGAAGGATCAAGGAACTTCAGAGCAAACTGTGACCTGAAACAGATCCCATATTTATGCAATCAGTCAAACTATTTCCAACATAAAGGGCCAAATTAAGGATGTTATCATTTCTACTCACTCTTATCACCATTGTCGATTAGAAGAAGACATTCTCTGATGTATGGCTCTCAACATCTAACCATGTTCAGATGGGTGGGAATTACTGATTTGCTTTTCAAATGAGCAGCTTGTTAGAAAGGCTATTTTTCTATAGGGAGGAAGGTCTTCATTTCCCAGAGGGAAGCACAGGTAGTCCTTGACTTAGAATAGAATAACAGAGTTGGAAGGGACCTTGGAGGTCTTCTAGTCCAACCCCCTGCTTAGGCAGGAAACCACTTACAACCACAACTGAGCCCAAAATTTCTGTTGCTAAGCGAGATAGCTGTTCGGGGATTTTTGTCCCATTTTACAACCTCCTTGCCACGGTCAAGTGAATCACTACAGTTGTTAAATTAGAAATACAGTTGTTAAGTGAATCTGGCTTGCCCCTTCGACTTTGCTTGTCAGAGAGTCAAAAAAGGGGATCATGTGATCCAGTGGTGAAATCCAAATTTTTTTACTACAGGTTCTGTGGGCGTGGCTTGGTGGGCATGGTGTAGTTTGGTGGGCGTGGCAGGGGAAGGATACTGTAAAAATCTCCATTCCCACCCCACTCTGGAGCCAGCCAGAAGTGGTATTTGGTGGTTCTCCGAACGGCTCAAAATTTCCGCTACCCGTTCTCCAGTACCTGTCAGAACCTGCTGGATTTCACCCCGATGTGATCCCGGGACCAGTGCAAACATGATAAATACGAGTCGGTTGCCAATTGTGAGAATTTCAATCAAGTAACCATGGGGATGCTGCAATGATTGTCAGTGTGAAAAATGGTCATAAGTTACTTTCTTCAGGGCTGTTGTCATTTCCAATGATCACTAAATGAACTTTTATAAGTCGAAGACTACCTGTATTCCAAATATGATCACCCTTCTCACAGCCCAGCTGCCAGGAAATATATTATAATTAGGTTGCCTTAACTATAAAAATTGTACGCTGTGATTAGTTTGAAAAAGGAATCAGAATAATTTAGCAATTCAATTCCGAATTCCTGAAACCGTAACTGCAGATCCCATCACCTGGATATGTTTTGGGGGTTTCTTCTTTTTCCTGTAATATAGATACTTCATGATTCTGAGTATTCCACAGCACTTAACCAAACTTTATTGATCTCCAAAGAGCCAAGCTGGTTAGTACTTGGAAGAGAGACAAGTATATGAGTCCATGGAGGCTAGACTTTAAAAGTTTATGTCTATCTATCTATCATCTCTCTCTATCATCTATCGCAAATGACTTCTATAGTGCTGCACTTTTGACCTGTTCTTCCTCTTCTCTAAGCTCACTTTTTAATCTCTCTTTTCAAAGATCCAATATTTCTTCTGTCTAGTTTTTCATGAGTATCTGCTCTCTAACTGTATGTTCTCTACTTCCAGGCCCTTTTTTTGTTTAATACCTCCTAATTCTGTCTTTCATTTCACTGTCCGGTTTGTTCCCTTCCTTGAAAAAATTATGTTTCTGAGATTCCCTCTGTTGCAGAGATTAATCACATTGTCAATTCTTTGAATGTTGACTTGTATGCATCTAAATTGAAAGCATTCATGAACGTTATCATTAGGAAAAGGGGGAAAAAAACCCCATCCCATTAAACCAAGAATTGGAGATTTTAAGCGATTGTCCAAAGATAAACAATGGTTTAAGCTGAGAGGAACCCCTGGAAAATCAAGAGGGAAGGGAAGAAATGAAGCTAACAAGCAGCTAAGAGCCTTGGTAGTACAGGGGTTTAAGGCACCCTGTTATTAAGCTGGTTATTAAGACCAGCTGCCTGCAATTACTGCAGGGTTCGAATCTCGCCAAGGCTCAAGGTTGACTCAGCCTTCCATCCTTTCAAAGGTAGGTGAAATGAGGACCCAGTTGTGGGGGCAATAAGCTGACTTTGTATAAAATATACAAAAGGATGAAGGCTATTGCTGAGCACATTGTAAGCCGCCCTGAGTCTTCGGAGAAGGGCGGCATATAAATCAAATTAAAAAAAAAAAAAGTGGGGAACAGAAACTTTCCAAAAAGCAGAATTAAATTCTGTGATATTGAGCTACAATTTCCATTATTTTGTACCAGAAAGTAGAGATTGTGAGAAATATAATCCCCACTTTCTGGTACCTTCCAGATTCAGGAACATAGGACTTTTCTGTTGTTGGTTGATATTTACACAGCAGTTTCCAAAAATTGGTTCAAGCTTATAAAAATTATAACTTTTCTAAAGGTTGTGCAAATTCTTTGATTTCAATAGAATACTTTACTAAATTTTCATGAAATGCAAGCAAAATGAGTATTCATATGCATCACTTGCCTTTATAATATAACATTAGCAACCAGAAAAACAAACAAACAAAACAAAAAAACCCACCCATGAATAAAAACTTGTCAAAATGAATTTAACTGATTATGAATCAACAATATATTGAAAATAAAGTTTGGTTCCATAGTTACTTTCCTTAAAATCTGAATGTAGGTAAGATTGACTTCCAACTGAAAATTATATGAGTACTTTGGTCAGAAATATGGGATATTAGTCCTAATATAAAATAATACATGACAGTCCCACATGCAAATTTGTGGAAAGTAAGTCCACAAATTTATGCAATGATCATATCTGATAAGTTATGTGAGAATTTCAAATTTTCCTTTAAAAAAAGGGTGGACAAAATATAGACTTCAATTTCTTACTGAATCACAACTCCTAGAAGCCTAGACAATCTGTTAAATGTAGTTCAAACTTGTGGTGGACCACATATGTCCTCCTCTTAATCTAAAACATCCTCTACTCTGCATATATATTTCTAATTTATTCATTTATCTGTCTGTCATGATTGAGTCAATATTCTTTAAAATATCACTTTGCATAGATGATAACTTCTCCATAGCAATGCCATTAGAAGACGGAATAAAATTATTTACTCTTGTCCCA
This sequence comes from Arizona elegans, assembly GCA_022577455.1. Taxonomy (NCBI): domain Eukaryota; kingdom Metazoa; phylum Chordata; class Lepidosauria; order Squamata; family Colubridae; genus Arizona; species Arizona elegans. Next base: position 82,228,930 of record JAKOOJ010000008.1, read on the forward strand.
TGGCCTGAACCAATGCATTCAAATGGCAACAAACCATATGCTAAATCGCAAGAAGCAGTCTTGATAATTAGGATTTCAGTTAAACCTGAGAATCAACTTCTTGATGGTGCCAGCTATTAGACAGTAAACAGACAGACCTTAATAGTAGTGGGCTGTTTTTCATTAAGGAGATGGTTACCTGCCAGAATATATATAGCTGTATATTCTTTCCATAGCCAGGAACTCTACTAGATGAACATGCAATGGGTTCCCCCTATTCTATCTATGTGTAGAAACCTGATCAGATATTTCTGGTGAGTCTCTATGACAAGGAATGCTCTGCACAGAAAATATAAAAGCCGGGCTTCCCCAAACCGACTGGAGCAAGTTGGGAGTTGCTACATATTTAGGAATCACTAGCTTGGAAAGGAATGCTACAATAAACTCGATGATTAATGCTGACTATGAAATTATCTGCTAAAGTCAATGTTAAAGATCAGAGAAGCAGTTTCCCAGCAGATTCCATAAAAATTAAAGGACCCTTGTTAAGCTTGGTATTGTTTACTCTGATCGGCAGACTAAAGCTTACTAATAGGTGACCTCTTTCATTCCTTTGGATGCTTTGAACCACCGGGAACAATAATATTCACATGGAATGTTTGAAAGCCGGAGCCTTCCAAACGAATAGCCAGATCGTTAGGAGTCTGAAGAGCAGAAAGCGGAGGCGCGATCAGCACCATGGACAGTGGCCTCGCTACTCAGCCTCCCTTGAGGAAGGGTTGCCGCCTTCTTCTTCCGCTTTTGGCATCTCTGTCCAATTTTAACTCTTCCCAGCCATAAATCACAGGGCGGTGGCACAGGATGTCAAAGACGATTCCCCCCCGCCCAACGAGCGTGGGTGGGTGTCTCTGTGTGTTCCACTGGCCAAGAGACCCTCCCAAACTGCCCTAGTTTAGCTAGGACATATTTGTGTCTTTGGGCTCCCCAAAGAAGGCGAAGAATGAAGGAGCTTGAATTATTCCCACCACTTCCGGCTCACGCTTTGGCTGGAACCACCCTCCCCCCCCCTCACACACACACTCCTAATTCTCTGGCCTTTGGCTCCCCGGGCTTTAAACGGGAGACCTAAAATACGGGGGAAGCCCAGCAATGAGGAAAGGAAAAGTCAAACAAAGGAACCCTCCGTTTGTCTCCTGCCCGGCTAGATAGGAAGAGCCCACCCTGCACCGGGAGTTGCAAGGAAGGCAGATGGGAGAGGAGGAATTGCGAGGGAGATTAGAGAAATAACCCCCTCCCCCTCCCATCGCTTTCCCTTCCTTCCTTCCTCCGCTTTGCTCATTTAAACACTGCGTATCTGCGATTCCCCAGCGTGGGGGGTGGGGGACACCGGGATCATCTCCCTCCCCCCCCCACGGCCGAAGAAACAAGGCGCCTGCGCCATTAGTCCGTCCTCCGTCCGGAATATACATGAACCGGCCAAGCCGTCAGCTGCCCATCATATATTATATGTCTTACCCCCCCACCCCACACACACACCTCACCCTACCCCACCCCGCTACCCCCGCCGGCCACTGATGTAAAAGCTCCAAAGCAACGCTCCCCGATCGATTTCCACACAAAGCAATTTTAAAGGAGGGGTGGGGGGTATTGTACGGTGGGCACAAAAACCAGAAGAAAGGGGTAGGGGTATCCCGGAGCGTGGATTCAATAATAATGTTGTTAATAATAATAATAATAATAATAATAATAATAATAATAATAATAATAATAATAATAATAATAATAATAATAATCCCCTCTCCCCCTCCTCCTCGCTTCTTCCTCAGCCGGCATACCCTCTACCCATCTCGCCAGCATGCCTTTCCTCGGGGAAGGGGGAGGGGGGGAAGGGAAGGGAATCTATGTATGATTTGACAAGCACTCACCTAAATCCGGCATGAAGCATGTACATTCTCGGCACTCCCGTGTTGGCATATTTGGGAGTGGTGAAGATATTGTCTTTTTTCAGGGACACGTAGCTGATCAAGGACAAAATCAAGAGAGCCACGCTGACCATCACTAGCCCCAGAACACTTACCACTCTGACCATCTTGCAGCTTCGCATACCTAGGGCGGGAGGGGGGAAGAGAGAGAAGGGGGGGGGGGGAGAGAGAGAGAGAGATACCCTGGGTTGTGAGAGCTACATTGGAGTTAACACACCCAGAAAGGAGGGATGGATGGAGCTGATGCGTGTGTGTGTGTGTGTGTCTCGATATGGCTAAGAGCTAAGGAGGGGGAGGGAAAAAAAACACATGCAACTAAAGGATTAATGCACAGTGTAGCGGCACACAGATGCACATGAGCTCAGGCAAGTAATAATCATAATGAAGTAATGCTGGTTAAGATCAGGACTGTTCAAGAAAGGAACGGAAGGCTTTATTTTTAGTGGCTCAAGAACAAGCTCTGCAGACTAATTGCCGGACAAGCAAAATTCATCATGTAACAAAACAACAGTAAACATTGCCTTTGTAGCAGAAAAAATAAATAAATAAATTACGATTGATCAGTGGCTGTAGCAAAATTCCACCAGCTGACTATAAGCAACGTCATGACTGAATTGCTGAAATTATTCATTGGAAAGTTTGCCAGAGGTTTGGATTTAAATGTATTAAGAACTACTGGAACCAATAAGTTGAGAAGATTTTGGCAAAGAGTGAGTTAGGAATTTATGGGACCTTAACATTCAAACACATCTTGTTTGTAACATGCCTAATATAAAAGTTACTGAAAAGAAGAAAGTCTGGCCCACTCATGTTGCTATACCAGGTGATGATGGGATAGAGGAAAAGTAATAAGGGGGAAAATTTGCAAAAAATTGGGGGACTTGCAGATCGAAGTGGAATGCTTATGGAAAAAGAAATCTCCTGTTACATTACCAGTTGTGATGGAGCTCTTGGGAAAATACATAATGGATTCCCTTGAGACTTGGAAATTTTGAATGTATTGTACCTGAGCACCTTAATTCTACCAAAAACAAACAAACATCTTTGCTTGGAATTGTCTACATTCTCAGATTCTTTAATATGTCTTAGGTTCTTGGCTAGGACTTGAGTTATTACGTTTCAACAAGTCTTTGTGAATTTAATTCTAGATATGTAATATTAATTTAATATCATGTCTCCTCGAACGGTGATGAAACCTTTGCAACCAAATTGCCAAGCTCGGAGCTCAAACCAACAGCCTAATTTAATATCAATATTATGAAAATGTGGCACTACCTGGAGACAACAGAAAAGAGAAAGAACTGTAGAAAATGACAAAATACACAGACTTACAAATAGAAATAGAACAACTGTGGCAAAGGAAAGCAAAGGTGGTGCCAATAGTAATAGGTGCCTTGGGTGCAATCCCAAAACATCTGGAGCATAATTTGAACACTATTGACCAAATCATCATCTGTCAATTGCAAAAGGCAGCTTTGCTTGGAACAAACATCAACATCTGCCTATCCAGGTCATGGGAAGAATTCAAAAATGCCAAATCCAGTCTAAACATCTAGCTGACTGTGTGATCAGCCATAATAATAATGCAGTATGGAAATGGCAGCTTTGAAATAGCAGGAGGAGGGTTGCTTTAAAATAAAAAAAAATGGATCCTGAAAGGAAGAAGAGAATGCTGCTTTCTTGTGCAGGAAACTCCAGAATCTAGATTCAAATCAGAATCTAGAATGGAATCTAGAATAGAATCTAGAATAGAATAGAAATAGAATAGTTTAGTTTAGTTAGTTTATTTGATTTGTATACCGCCCTACTCCCAAAGGACTTAAAAAATTTAAAAACCAGATAAAATCAAATTAAATCATTTTGGCCCAGACAGATTAAAACACCCCAATAATTTAAAAACATATTAAAATTTACATATTAAAAAGAGGGAAGAGATTAGGCCAAGCCTGCCTGATGGAATAAAAAGGTCATCACAGCGCGGCTGTTCTACAGAGGAATTATTGAGTCTGTCATCTGCACCTCCATAACTGTCTGGTTTGGCTCTGCAATCAAACAAGACAAACACAGACTTCAACCGATAATTAGAACTGCAGAAAAAACAATTGCTACCAACCTGCTTTCCATTGAGGACGTGTATACTGCATGAGTCAAAAAGAGGGCTGTGAAAATATCTACAAACCCCTCACATCCTGGACATAAATTGTTTCAACTTCTACCCTCAAAACGATGCTATAGGGCACTGCACACCAAAATAACTAGACACAAGGACAATTTTTCCCCGAATGCCATCACTCTGCTTAACAACTAATTCCCACAAGACTGTCAAATAATTTATTAAGACTGTATTACTATTATTCTTCTCTTCCTTTCTAGTATCTATCTCTTCCCATTTATTACTATAACCATGTGCTTGTATCTTTCAATTTATATTGTTTTTTTCCTGTTTCCTAATATGATCTGATAGCTTATTAGTAACCTTGACTATCACTAAGTGTTGCATCTTTTTATTATGAATAAATATTATGAATGTATTTTATTCTCCTTATGTACACTGAGAGCATATACACCAAAGATAAATTCCTTTTGTGTCCAATCACACTTGGCCAGTAAAAGAATTCTATTCTATTCTGTTCTATTCTATTCTGTTCTGTTCTATTCTATTCTATTCTATTCTATTCTATTCTATTCTATTCTATTCTATTCTATTCTATTCTATTCTACTCTACTCTACTCTACTCTACTCTACTCTACTCTACTCTACTCTATATAGAATGATGATGATGATGGATGATGGATGATTGTCCAAAATTGGAACCACGTGAGATCCTAGAAAATTTTGGAGAGACACTTTGGGGTTTGGCCATAGCAGAACAGGACCACAGATGTCTAAAGAGAAAAAGCTCCAGAGAACAACAGATTTCTTGAAAAAAGAACCCTGTTTACAAAATGTCAGGGTTCCAAGTAATAGATCCATAGCAAGCAAAACTTCAAGGCAGGTGGATTCCTCAAAGAATAGCTTTATTGGAAATATTATATTGGCACATATCTGGTGAAAACCATCTCAGAAGCCTCCTGCGGTCTTCAACTAATAAAATGTTTTTCTACTTTCTCAAAACAATCAGTCACATGGTCCAATCATGGTGCAGAGTAGCCAGCCAGGTAGCATCACTCCATCTTCCTCCAACCAGGTGTGAGAATGTCCTTGATTCTCAAGAGAAAATAATTTGCTTTTGCTACCGAATCCCCTCTGTCTCAGATCCCCCCTCCCTACCCCTCAGCTCCAGTGGGGCAACACTGAAGGGGTCAAAAATGGTTTTGGCCAGGTCAGCGTCAGGGTTGACAGTCAGAAGAGGGCCATTTGCAGCAGAGAAGAAATAGCATCTGAGGCATTATTGATGGTTTCTTTATAAAGCTAAATGCACCAATATTAGAACTTCTTAGGAAGGAAAAAAGAAGACTCTTGGCATTTAGGTCTGCACCAAAGGGAGGGAGGGAGGAGTCAGAGAGGAAGGAGACCCAGGAAAGAATAACAGGCTGGGAGAGTAGAAGACAAAGTGAGGTCTAAGCATAGGAATGTAAGTTACTGTGTTGTGGATTGTAGAAGATCAGGGGCAGCTTGTATATAGTCTAAATCAGGGGTCTCCAACCTTGGCAACTTTAAGCTTGGTGGACTTCATCTCCCAGAATTCCCCAGCCAGCTGGTTGAGGAATTCTGGGATTTGAAGTCCGTCAGGCTTAAAGTTGCCAAGGTTGGAGACCACTGGTCTAAATAGCTAAAATGTATTCTAGATAAACCAAGGGAAGCTATATAATCCATCAAACACTGTACAGGTTAGTCAATTTATGGACATAACTGGGACCAGAATTTCCTTTGCTGAGCAAGGCAGTTGTTAGCTGAGTCCCACTCTATTATATGATCTTTTTCCAGTGGTGGGTTCCGACCAATTCCGCCGAACTGGTAGCGGTGACGTCACCGAACCGGTTCTGCCCCCCCCGCCCCCTGTATTATTCTTACCTTTTATTTGGCCCCACCCCCAATCTATTGCTGCCTCCTGAGTCCCAGCTGATTGTCTAGAGGGAAAAAAAACTGTTTAAACTCTTGCTGCGGGGCTTCATAGGGCCACCCTACAGCTGATCAGTGTTAAAAGAAAACAGATGAGTAGACTGGTGCCTGCAAAAATAAATGGGTAGACCAGTTCCTGCAAAAATAAATGAGTAGACTGGTGCCTGCAAAAATAAATGAGTAGACTGGTGCCTGCAAAAACAAATGAGTAGATCGGTGCCTGCAAAAATAAATGGGTAGACCGGTACAGCTCTGCAAGCAGTTAAAAGCCTGGTAGACCAGTACCTCTGCTAAATGCTAAAGAATTGTCACGACCATCAAGCCACGCCCACAAAATAAGCCACGCCCACAGAACCGGTAGTAAAAAATTTTAGAACCCACCCCAGCCTTTTTCCCATAGTTCTTAAGAGAATCACAGCAGTTCTTAAGTGAATCATGTGGTTGTTAAGCAAATCTGGTTTTCCCCATTGACGTTTCTTGTCAGAAGCTGCCCGAGGAGGTCATAAACGGTGATCACATAACCCTGGAGATGCTGCAACTGTCATAAATACATGCCAATTACTAAGCATCTGAATTTTGATTACGTGATTGTGAGGATAATGGAACGGTTGTAGCTGTCACTTTTTCAGTGCCCTTATATACCTTCAAACAGTCCCTAAATGAATGGTTGTAGTCAAATTGAGAACTACCTGGAGTTGATATGTATGGCTGACTCTTACACCTAGTGGCTGAAGCAACAAATCTGTCCAACAGTAGAGGTGGTCAACAGTATTAAGTATCTAGGGGTGCAGATAACTAATAATCTGAGCTGGTCCCTCCACACGTCATCCTTAGTGAAGCATGTAAACCAGCATCTGCATTTCCTGCGTTGGATGAAGAGAGCACATCTTTCTCCTTCTGTCCTGGCCATTTTTTACAGAGGCACGATTGAGAGCATTTTAACCAACCGCATCCCAGTTTGGTTTGGTGGTAGCAGCATCTCAGATAGAAAGTCCATACAGAGAGTGGTGAGGACAGCAGAGAAGATTATAGGAAGCTCGCTTCCCATTATTCAGGATACTGCTTATAAGCGCTATGTGCTTAGAGCTCGAAGCATTGTTAGAGACCCCCCACACCCACTTCATGGTCTGTTTCTGTTGCTTCCTCTGGGAGGAGGTTTCAGAGTATTTCTAGCAGGACTACCAGATTCTGTAACAGCTTTGTTCCCTATGCCATCCATCTGATAACCTCACAAGATTCATTTTTCTTGCCATGTACTTGTATACATCTGGACTAGATTGTTTTGTTTCACTGTGTCATATAATATCTGTGGGTATATGCATAATTTTGTATTTATTTATTTATTTATTTATTTATATTTTTGTCATGTTTATGTAGTGTATATTGGAGGTGGTGAGCCTTTGAGAGCTGTATGTAATGAAATTTCATTTTAATGTATGGCCATCAGTGTACATTCAAAGTGACAATAAAGATGCTATGCTATGCTATGCTATGCTATGCTATGCTATGCTATGCTATGCTATGCTATGCTATTGATTTATTGACAGTGGAAGCTATGGTTGATCTGAGCTGTGCAAAGCTTCAAAAAGGTGTTTTGCTTCAATGATGCTTCATGTGAAACTCTTCATTGAAGGGCTTCAAGATGCAATTTGTTCTCCTACTTCTAAAGAGCAAAGTACATTGTTTTGGTTTGTGGCCTTTTGACAGCCTCCAACAGCACTTCCAGTAGTTGGAAGAAGCTTCTCTTCACCGTAGAACTATCGTGTGGAGAATATTAGAGAGAGCCCTTGGGGACTGTCTTGAAGTACCTTGAGAAGTCTGAACCTCATGGAAATGAAGAGCACATTTGTAGTATGAAGTATTGTGCTGAACCGAACTGCTCAGAGGAGAAACCTAATTTATCTCAATCTATCTATACATAAACCTGGCCTGGAATCTAATCTGGTTAAGGCAATACCAAAGCAATCAAAATGTTTTCAATGACCTCTGTAGGACAATTTGTTTCCTCAGTGCACTTTCCTGAATAGAGTTGCTAGAGTTCAAGTGAAAGTTATGAATGAATCCAATGTGGCATGTCACAAGTCAAGTAGAAAACACGAGAAGACTTGACACAGTATTTGTGGTCCCACCAAAGTGGCTTTAATTGATCCAGCTCATTGCTGCTCTTCCCACAGTGCTTGTTCACCTGTAAAAACCCACGCCTGGCCAGGCTTTCCCCTTCAAATGGAAGATTGGGATGAGATAAATCATGGAAGGCACACTTTTCTTCCTATGTCAAGTAATAAAGGAAATAATCTGGGCCTAGCCCAGGTATTAGCAAAACCGTTTGTTCCAAGGCATTCTGGAGTGCAAGCAATCCTACTGCTGTCACACGTCTTCTGACAACCTGTAAACCAGCTTCCCAAAGTTAATTCACCATAAGTGGCTTCCCATGTCAGACAAACTGTCTTCTTGTAGAGCTACGTAAGAGCAGGACATTTCCAAGATGTTCCAATATGCCGCGCTGGTTTGAACACTGAAGGAAAAAAAAACTTTTCAAGGTCATATGGATAATTGCCGCAAGTTAAGAGAGCTTCCGCAGTAGCTCTCAGGTCTCTGTCTTTGTCCTCTTTTTTTTTTTGTTTTTGTTCGTCCTGTTTGAGGAGGGAAGCCCCAGGACCACCGAGCTGTTAAATTCTGCATTCCACTGTCTTGAATGCCATCCTCCTGGGTTCTTTCAGACATGATTCATGGAACTTTTTTCTTCTTCTTCTGGTTGTAAAATGTGATTGCAGCCATAGTAGTGTATGGGCGAGAGCAGTCGAGGTTTTGAAAATAGGACTTCATACCGACTACTTTAGAATGTGCCTTTAAAAAAAGACCCATAGGCTCAGGCAATTTGATTGCTTCCCTGCTTAGCTCAGCTGGGGCGTAAGAGTAGAATTACCCCTTATTTAGCTACCCCAGGAAGGATGGCTGTGGTGCTAAATGACTTATTTTATTCCATCTCCCTGGTTTCCTTTTCGTTCAGCATAATGAAAGAAAGCAGAAATATTTTTTTTGGGGGGGGGGAAAGCCCCCCCCCCCACGCACAATGGAATGGATCATCCAGATTTAGTCATGCTTTGGATAGGTATAGTAAAGTAATGTTCAGTAACACCGAGACTTTTAATCTGGAAATAACCAGGTAATTCAATCATGTGCATGCATGATCAAACCCCTCTAAAATTAATAGGGGCTCGTTTCTTGTATGGTGGTGAAAAGTGGCAATTATATCTGATCCAGACAATATGGAATATATATTTATATATATATATAGTCCGGATCTGGGGACATTTTACAACTAGCACAACATCCATTGCAAAAGTATTAAAGGTGCAAAATATGTTGCAGACTCACGAAGAGGTCTATTGTAGAATATAGATTCACAATTTCTTTTGTTTATCTCTCTCTCTTTTTTTTTTTTAAAAAAAATGTTTTTTATTAGTAATTCAAAATTAAAAATATTGAACATAGATATGACATCACTGGTCGCAAGCATCTTCCAACACTTTAAGTTAATACATAATATATTAATGATAATATAATAATATATTCCTTACACCTTATATGTTATTTAAACATAGTCATTTATACCTTATTCCTATACAATTATACATATCTATACCTACATATACCTATCTATACAATTCACATACATATGTATCTATAATATCATATATAATTCTAGTCTAACACTACACATTTGTCTCAGCTATCCTCCTTTTATCTAACCATTCATAGAATTTTGCCCAGATTTTATAATACAATGTTTTGCTTTTATCCTTGAGTTCCAAGGTGAGTCTATCCATGTCTGCGCAGTTGAAGATTTTTAGTAGTATTTCCTCTTCAGTTGGGGTATCTTTCTCTTTCCACTTCTGCGCAAAGGCTATCCGTGCCGCTGTAAGTATATGCAGTAGTAGATAATTTATGTCTTTCTTGTATTTGCCCTCTGTCATTCCCAAAAGGAAAAATTCCAGTTTGACTTCTATGTTTATTAACAAAATTTCTTCCAACCAACTCTTTATCAGATTCCAATATTTCTTTGCCTTTGGGCATTCCCACCACATATGATAGAAGTTCCCCGGAACCACCTCGCACTTCCAACATTCTTTTGTTTATCTCAATGTAAACAAAATTAGGGTTGGGCCACTCCTTTAAAATGGGTGACTTGACAAAGAGCATTGGTGCTTAAATCCTGTAATTGAATTGCATGCAGAAAAGGCAACGTTGAAACCATGAAAGAAATGCCTTTAAAAAAAGGTATATAAAGAAACCGTGATTTGTGAATGGCACAAAAGTAGAGCTGTTTAGCTCTTCAGCCATTCTAGGTTTTGAAAATACCATTATGACTTTGAGAGCTTTTTTTTTTCTAAAGAGAGCTAGAACATCCATCTGATCAGGAAGTACATCTACTAAATGTGCTGGAATTTAATCTTAGATTAAAGCTTTGATTAACCATTTGATACCATTTGATCACACAGCACTTCCTCTTGCCAAAACATGATGAAAATGGCTCTTTAGCAGTTTAAGACCATCTGCAACAGCACAGTTGTTTTGGCTCTTGACTCCTATTGCCCTAATAAGCATGGTTTATGGCAGGAGATTCTGAGAGTAGTAGGGAAAAAAAAATATCTGGAAGGTTTTAGGCTGCCTATCCCCACTTTAAGTATTAAATATTTTTACTGAGGTTAGGGAAATAAGCAGGCAATATCCTAATCTCATAATCTGAGATTCTAGTTCTTGGATGAGGTCACAGAGAACTTGCAAAATTGCTATTAAATTATAGTTTTAAATGTGATCTTTAAAAGAAAAACGATTTGCATTTCTTCAGAATTTGCAATGCATGGGCAGCATCTGACAAAACGACTCAGGCTAAGACTGTCTAGGAGCAGGGGTGGGTTCTACTTACCTTTACTACTGGTTCGCAATGGGATCACATGCGCAGATTGCTGATGATGACATCTGGGGCAGTGGGCAGGGCCTCCTGCCGGTTTTACTACCGGTTCTTGCGAACCGGTCTGAACCGGGGGCAGCCCACCACTGGTCTAGGAGTTGTTTGATTGTCTGAATCCTGAGAAAGTGGGCACACAGGTAGGTGTAGCTGGATTCAAGAGATGGCTAATGTTGAGTACCTGAAGGCAGAACAAAGAAGCAATGGCTGGAAAGTAATCAAGGAGAGAAGCAACCTAGAACTAAGGAGAAATTTCCTGACAGTTAGAACAATTAATCAGTGGAACAACTTATCTCCAGAAGTAGTAAATGCTCCAACACTGGAAGTTTTTAAGAAGAGGTTGGATAACCATTTGCCTGAAATGGTATAGGGTTTTCTGTTTGGGCAGGGAGTTGGACTAGAAGACCTCCAAGGTCCATTCCAACTCTGTTATATTTAAGGGAGAGGATAATAGCCTCTGCCTTCAAAGATGTAGTAAAACCTCAACTGATGAAGCCAGAACTGAGTAGAGGAGATCTCTGAAGTACAGTCAGGTCCAGAAATATTGGGATATCGACACAATCTTAACATCTTTGGCTCTATACACCACCACAATGGAGTTGGAATGAAACAAACACAATGTGCGTTAACTGCAGACTGTCACCTTTAATTTGAGGGTATGTACATCCAACTCAGGTGAAGGGTGTAGGACTTACAGTAGTTTGTATATGTGCCTCCCACTTGTTAAGGGACCAAAAGTAATGGGACAATTGGCGTCTCAGCTGTTCCATGGCCAGGTGTGTGATATTCCCTCATTACCCCAATTACAATGTGCAAATAAAAGGCCCAGAGTTCATGTCAAGTGTGCTATTTGCATTTGGAATCTGTTGCTGTCAACTCTCAAGATGAGACCCAAAGAGCTGTCACTATCAGTGAAGCAAGCCATCATTAGGCTGAAGAAACAAAACAAACCCATCAGAGAGATAGCAAGAACATTAGGCATGGCCAAAACAACTGTTTGAAACATTTTCAAAAAGAAGGAATGCACCGGTTTAGCTCAGCAACACCAAAAGACCTGGGAGATCATTGAAAACAAGTGTGGTGGATGACCGAAGAATTCTTTCCCTGGTGAAGAAAACACCCTTCACAACAGTTGGCCAGATCAAGAACACTCTCCAGGAGGTAGGTGTATGTGTGTCAAAGTCAACAATCAAGAGATGACTTCACCAGAGTGAATACAGAGGGTTCACCACAAGATGTAAACCATTGGTGAGCTTCAAAAACAGGAAGTCCAGATTAGAGTTTGCCAAACAACATCTAACAAAGCCTTCACAGTTCTGGAACAAGATCCTATGGACAGATGAGACCAAGATCAACTTGTACCAGAGTGATGGGAAGAGAAGAGTATGGAGAAGGAAAGGAACTGCTCATGATCCTAAGCATACCACCTCATCAGTGAAGCATGGTGGTGGTAGTGTCATGGTGTGGGCATGTATGGCTGCCAATGGAACTGGTTCTCTTGTATTTATTGATGATGTGACTGCTGACAAAAGCAGCAGGATGAATTCTGAAGTGTTTTGGACAATATTATCTGCTCACATTCAGCCAAATGCTGCAGAACTCATTGGACGGTGCTTCACAGTGCAGATGGACAATGACCCAAAGCATACTGCAAAAGCAACCAAAGAGTTTTTGAAGGGACAGAAGTGGAATGTTATGCAATGGCCAAGTCAATCACCTGACCTGAATCCCATTGAGCATGCATTTCACTTGCTGAAGACAAAACTGAAGGGAAAATGCCCCAAGAACAAGCAGGAACTGAAGACAGTTGCAGTAGAGGCCTGGCAGAGCATCACCAGGGATGAAACCCAGCGTCTGGTGATGTCTATGCATTCCAGACTTCAGGCTGTGATTGACTGCAAAGGATTTGCAACCAAGTATTAAGAAGGGAAAGTTTGATTTATGATTATTATTCTGTCCCATTACTTTTGGTCCCTTAACAAGTGGGAGGCACATATGCAAATTGCTGTAAGTCCTACACTGTTCACCTGAGTTGGATGTACATACCCTCAAATGAAAGCTGACAGTCTGCAGTTAACGCACATTGTGTTTGTTTCATTCCAACTCCATTGTGGTGGTGTATAGAGCCAAAGATGTTAAGATTGTGTCGATGTCCCAATATTTCTGGACCTGACTGTAACTCAGTCCAGTGGTGAAATTCAAATTTTTTTACTACCGGTTCTGTGGGTGTGGCTTGGTGGGCATGGCAGGGGAAACATACTACAAAATCACCATTTCCACCCCACTCCAGGGGAAGGATACTACAAAATCTCCATTCCCACCCCTCTCCAGGGGAAGGATACTGCAAAATCTCCATTACCACCCCACTCTGGGATCAGCCAGAGGTGGTATTTGCTGGTTCTTTGAACTACTCAAAATTTCCGCTACCGGTTCTCCAGAACCTGTCAGAACCTGCTGGATTTCACCCCTGACTCAGTCCCACGTAGGGCTTTATAGCAGGGGTCTCCAATCTTGGCAACTTTAAGACTTGTGGACTTCAATTTCCAGAATTCTGGGAATTGCCAGCACCTTGAATTGAACCTGGAAGCAAATTAGTAAACTCTGCAGTTCATGAAGCAAAAGTGTCATGTATTCAGATCTAGGTGAGCATATAACAGCCTGCGCCATTGCATTTTCTACCAACTGAAGCTTCTGAATGCTCTTCAAGGGCCATCCCATGGACAATGCATTACAGGGGTTTTTTGACTTACAACCATTTGTTTGGTAACCATTTGAAGTCATTTGGTAGTACAGTGGTCTAAAGCACCCTGTTATTAAGACCAGCTGCCTGCAATTACTGCAGGTTCGAATCTCGCCAGGCTCAAGGTTGACTCAGCCTTCCATCCTTTCTAAGATAGATAAATTGAGGACCCAGTTGTGGGGGCAATAAACTGACTTTGTATAAATATACAAAAGGATGAAGGCTATTGCTGAGCACATTGTAAGCCGCCCTGAGTCTCCGGAGAAGGGCGGCATATAAATCAAATTAAATAATAATAATAATAATAATAATAATAATAATAATAATAATAATAATAATAATAATAAAATAACAGCATTGAAAAAGTGACTATTTATGACTGTTTTTTCACGCAACAGTTGCCGCATCCTTATGAGATTACCCTTTGCAATCTTCTGACAATCAAGACCAATGAGGAAACCAGATTCACTTAACAACCTTGTTACTAACTTAACAACTGCAGTGTTTTGCTTAACAACTATGGCAAGAAAGGTCATAAAACGGGGAAAACTCACTTATCAATTGTCTCCTTTAGCAACTGATTTGGGGCCCAATTGTGGTTGTAAGTCTGTATAGTAATCCATATAGGAAGTGACTAGGGCTAGGAATAGTCCCAAATACTTACAAAAGAATTATTTTCCCTCTTAAAGCCAGCAAGTTATCTTGACTAATCTCTAGAAAACTAAGTACATCGTGATTGGATAGCACTTGTAGAGCTACCTGTAGGTAATCCTAAAGCTATGGGTTAGATTGAGAAGCCAAAACACATCCTGGAGAAAGGCCGTGACAGACTGCTTCCAGGGTTCTTGTTAAGAAAACTACATGGAAAGGTAGGAATCAGACTTATCTTAAACCTTAAATTTCCATTGAATGAATACACATTTATTTATCATATTTATTTACAAAGGGTCTCTGGGCGGTGTAAAATAAAATATTGCTTCAATTTTAATGAATGAATAGTATTCAAATGTACTCCTAGTCATGTTTTACTCTGGGCTTGGTGACCTTTTGCAAAAATTCCACATTGCCTCACAAGAGCAATTTGCCACCCCGGGGGGGTGGGGTGGGCAAGGAAAGTGGGGACTCGACAATATGGTAAGCCACAAAACACGAATAAAGTAGAACACAACATAAAGAAGCTTGGAGATTAAAGGTCTACGGAGACTCTCAGTCATCCAAATGATGGTTGTCCCAAAGGTTCTTTTTCAAGAGGCAACTGGACTTTCTGGTTTTTCTTTGAAGACATTTTGCTTCTCATCCAAGAAGCTCTAGCTAAGATTCTGTGCAGTTTGGAGAATCCTCAAATCCCATGCCTGGCTGGCCCCTCCCACCCTGCCCCTCCCAGGAGTCCCCTGTTTTGGATGCAGGTAAGTGCAGGGCATGTGCAGAGGCTCGGGGAGGGCAAAAAATGGGCCTACCAATTTCCGGCCTCCAGAGGGCCTCCGGAGCCTGGGGAGGCTGTTTTCGCCCTCCTGAAGGCTTGAGAAAAGCCTCCGGAGCCCAAGGAGGGCAAAAACACCACCCGCCATGGTGGAGGAGGCCGACTAGGCCATGCCCACCATGGCCATGCCCACCCAGCAACCAGGCAGAGAACCCCTTGCTAAAACTTTTGAAGCCCACCCCTGATGAAAAGCAAAACTTCTTCAAAGAAAAACCAGAAAGTCCAGTTGCCTGTTGAAAAAGCACCTTAAGGATTTGGAAATTAAAGCTAATCATGTTGATATTGTGAAATTTGTGAGATTTTTAGCTTACCCGATTATACTATGTTGGGCAAATGCAAATCACTTTCGTTTCCCACTCAGTGTTGCTCTGAAACCCTCTTCAGTGTTAGTTTGAGCAGGATTTCTCTGTACAGGTAAGTGGATTGGTGGATTCATTGAGAGGCATCCAATAGGAGAACTGGAGAAAATCAGAATAGAATAGAATTTTTTATTGGCCAAATGTGATTGGACACACAAAGAATTTGACTTGGTGCATACGCTCTCAGTGTACATAAAATAAGATACGTTCATCAAGAATCATAAGGTACAACACAAGGATAGTCATAGGTTACAAAGAAGCAATCAGGAAACAATATCAATATAAATCGTAAGGATACCAGCAACAAGGTTACAGTCATACAGTCATAAGTGGAAGGAGATGGGTGGTGGGAACGATGAGAAGATTAATAGTAGTGCAGACTTAGTAAATAGTTTGACAGTGTTGTGGGAATTGGTTGTTAAGTAGAGTGATGGCGTTCGGGAAAAAACTGTCCTTGTGTCTAGTTGTTCTGGTGTGCAGTGCTCTATAGCGTCATTTTGAGGGTAGGAGTTGAAACAGATTATGTCCAGGATGCGAGGGGTCTGTAAATATTTTCATAGCCCTCTTTTTTGACTTGTGCAGTATACAGGTCCTCAATGGAAGGCAGGCTGGTAGCAATTCTTTTTTCTGCAGTTCTAATTATCCTCTGAAGTCTGTGTCTGTTTTGTTGGGTTGCAACATTGTAGTTTTATAGTTCATGTAGTTCATTGATGTGCAACTTTGTAGTTTTGTAGTTCATAGTTTCTATACAATCTTGTGTGAACCACAGTAATTTCCAGCATATTCAATAAACCAGTTAAAAAGCAACAAAAATCTGCTTAATCCAATGGTGAACCCTGTCTGTAATTTGGAGATCAGTTTTAATATCTAGAAGCATAGGAGTTTGAGCATTCTGAAGTGGTATGAACACTCTTTGGGTAATGAGCTTACCTAAAAGGAAGTGATGCTCTTTTTAAACTAAGATCAAGATGTTGAATTTAACACACTGAATGAACATGCAATCTCTGCATACATAAATATTAGTGGTAATAAGGGCAGGTTTTGCTGACTGGAGAGATGCTTAATCTCCACCTTAGGAATTGTTGGGAAAGCTAGAGTTGTCCAGAATGGGGCTGTCAAACTTCCAGCCCGTGGGCCACATGTGTCATATACTGGCCATGTCCATACCTGGTTTAGTGAAGGGGGAAAAGTCCCGATATGTCATGTGACGCCACTGTGGCAACCTGAGTTTGACACTCCAGGTCTAGAAAGTAGAGCCTTAAATTTGTTCCAACATCATCGTCATCTCCTCCTCTTCTTCTTCCAGTGTTTTTCTAACCTGGTCTTTTTAAGATGTATGGATTTCATCTCCAGAAGTCCACAACCAGCATTCCCCCAACATCTTTAGGCTGATACCTGGATTTGTGTTTGTGTGTTGGTGTCTCTTTAAATGGGAATCCTAATATCTTTTAAGTGAACCTAGTGCAAAAAAGAAATCAAGTAAAGTTAGAATTAAACACATTTATTTTGAGTTTCAATTCAAGAGAGATGGTAGGCCTCATTACTCGGTCTGTTGTGTGGATGTTTGGGTAGTTTGGGGGTGGGGAATTGTGGTGGGTGGGAGTGTGTTTGAGGATTGTTATGTGTGTTGGACCTGGTCTTTGAGTGTTAAGTGAATTTCATTGTATGGGTATACTGTGTATACATGTACAATTGCAATACAGTTATTATTGTTGTTGTTGTTGTTGTTGTTATTATTATTATTATTATTATTATTATTATTATTATTATTATTATTATTATTATTATTACTCATTTCAGCAACAGTTGAAATTTGAGAGAGAGATCATTTAGGGCTATTTTGTTGAATATTTTATAAGAAATAGTTATCCATCAGTTGCAATTCGCCCGAAACCTAAATGTAACTTCTACTCACTTTTATAGAGCTATTTCATTCAATCATCCATTGACCCGTTACTGGGAATGATCATATCAGATTCTTCTTCTGCCTGTTACATACAGATTTCTAATCTAAATATATGGATTTCCATTTATGAAACACTATTTTGTTACATGAACGAGGCAGTGAAATTTAGAGGACTGTGAAATTTGGAGGATAATTATAGTCTAGTCTGCATAATGGTGAAGGAGATACAGGTGGGGTCAAAATGAGAAAATGAGTGAATTCTTAAAGAAACCTTTGTAATTGCTCGTCTTGATTAAGTTTTCATATCTGTATTAGTTCTACTGAATGTATCGAAATAGTTAGTGGTAAAACAAGGAGACTCAAACTCATTGGTAGCCTCACACTGCAATGCATAAGGACATGCATTCAATTTTACAGCTACTACAATTGTTGGCCAAACAGAGACAAAAACAGCCAGAGAAATAACTGAAGCTTGGGAAATGGGCCCCTTGTCAATCAACAGGAGTGATGATTTACCACCAGTTTATCAGGTATTTAGGAGCCAAGGGTGAAAAGAAGGAAACAACAACCAACAATTTAATAGCCAGCCAACAATACCCTAATTAACAACTAAAAGCTGCACAGAACCAGGCACCATATAAATACAATGCATAGAACAGTCTTGTGCACATATTCTGGAGAGAGAGAGAGGAGAAGTTCCCTTATGACCAGGGGTGGGATTCACATAATTTACCTACCGGTTTGCCCAGCACCAAAAATGTGAGCGCATGCATATGGCCTTCCACGCATGTGCTTTGTTCCACGCATGCGTCCGCATCTTCTTAAAATGTATGTTGTTCCGAGTAGCACAGCCTTTTGCAGCTCCGCTGGCACTACAGCAGGAAGCTGCAGCTTCTTGATGTTTATCATTATCATCATCATCATCATCATCATTATCATCATCATCATCATCATCCCTTTTATTCATCAAACATAAAACTCAGTCAACTGGACATTTAAAATTGTGCCACAAATACCATTGACTGGTGCTAATGGTTGATACGGGTTGCTGCCAGCGTCCTAGGTATCAACCAAGTACCTTCTTAAAATATACGATGTTTCTAATAGCACAGTTTTTGGCAGTTCTGCTGGTGTTATTGCAGGAAGCTGCAATTTCTTGAATTTGATGATGTCTCGATTTTCTTCGGTTGTCCAAGTTTTGCGCTTTTGTCCCAGTTGCTTTACAGTTGCACGCCCTGGTTCCTCAGCAGTAGCAACTGAACCCTGTAGCCCATTTTTCAACAGATGTCCAGGAGCCATAGCATCTGATGCGGTCCTTGTCGACCCCGGTATGGAATTTTGTTGATTTCTTCTCATCATTGGTGATGGTAGGTGCCTGGATTGGTTCACGGTGGCTAAGCCACTATTAATCCGAAGACCAGCAATCCCATAACCATAGGGAACACACCCGATAGTCGTCCAGGCCCAGCCATGGACTGATAGCTGTGATAATTATATAATCATAATCATAATCATAATCATAATCATAATCATAATCATAATCATAATCACAATCACAATCCCTTTTATTCACAAATATGAAACTCAGTCAACTGGACATCTAAAATTGTGCCACAAATACCATTGACTGGTGCTAATGGCTGATATGAGTTGCTGCCAGTATCCTAGGTATCAATCAATTATCTTCTTAAAATATACGATGTTTCTAGTAGCACAGTTTTTTGCAGTTCTGCTGGTGTTGTTGTTGTTGTTGTTATTATTATTATTACAGTAAGAGTTGTGTTTTAAGATGGATGCTCATACAAATCAAAGAGTTTTAAAGCTAGTACTTCTATTAAGTGAAAAACAAGCTTAAAAATAAATTGCAAAAATCCAGTCAACCACTAGATGGCACTTGGGGTTCCCCCAATATACCTTTGCTGCCCTCTGGTGGTCATCCGGGCTGAAAATAGTAGCTTTAAAGTAATATTTAAAATCTGGCAGGAGCAGTTAAGTAACACCAGCATGGAAGGTGTTCCACTGTAATAAATTCAGCTGAATGTCTCTTGTGTTGGAATATTTTCCAGGAGGAAACAAAGGGCAGAGATTTTCTTTTCTTTTTTTTTTTGAACTTCACATTTTTTTAGAGATAGTAGGATGTCAGTAGTCCCCAAGAGGGAGTGAAAGTAAATGAATCATTGCAAGAAATTGAGGGATATCATCCGTTCTGAATGGTGAAAAGAAGTCCAGAATAGTATCTTCATTGATTTTTCTATAATTGACACAGAAGCTGAGTTTGCCTTAGGGCCTCCAAATGAAAGAGGTGGTAAGGCCTATGTACAGGAAGTGGCTTTCCTGTTACAACGGGTGCAAAATTGCTCCTCAATTAGTTGTGTTTTTCAAAAGGGCAATAATGCTTAAGACAAGCGTCTAGGTTGATTAGTCTGCATTTTCCATGGTTCATTCAGGGAAATTAAGCAGTTCTCATGACATGGCGTGGCTGGGAAAACAGAAAAAAGCATAGCCAATGAAGGACCCGACATACTTATTACAGGTCTATGCCTTCATTGGGAAAGACATTAATACCAAATACAAGGGCTGACAGTGCCTGTTTTCCGATACTGTTGTGCAATATTCCTTCCTAATTGGGTACCAATGAAATATAATATCTTGTAGATTTGCTCTGTAGGGTGAGACATATGCCTGAAGTTTCGGGAATACACTTCCAAAATAGGGTGTTACCCAAATCAAAATTCATGGTATGATGTGCCATTTAAAATATCGAGTCAGTATCCATTTTGTTTAGTTATGTTTACTGTTTCCAGGCTGATTTTCTTGTTGCTTCTGTTTGCCCCCCGCCACTCTTGTCTTAGTGGTTTGGCAAAATTATCCGCTTTATGAAAATATAGCCAAATGATGATTGACTTTAAAACCAGATGGTTATTCTCAGCTCAACTAATTAATTGCCAATGTGGTTTAAAAAAAAATAAAATAAAATACTGGGGTTGGCAAACTAAAGCTGCCTTCAGTTTTTCTGGTAGTAATTCCATACGTTGTTCATATTATTTATTGATTTTATAATAAAGTTGATGTCCATTCTGCGATTCTGTGAAGAGTCTGGAGAGCAGCCCTTGGGCAACCGATGACCTTACCACAATGGGCAGCTTTTGGCCTAATTACATGCCTAAATTCAAAGTCCTTCTGCATCTCAGCAATTCTGTCCTTTGGGTGAAAGTAAAAGATGTCCCTTACCTTGACAATCTGGTAGGTGGGAAAGGGGAGAAAGAGAGAGACACACAGAGAGAGACAGAGAGAGAGGGAGAGAGAGGGAGAGGGAGAGGGAGAGGGAGAGAGAAAGAGAAAGATGGAAAAAGAGATGTAAGAGCCTTGGTGGCACAGCAGACTAAAGTGCTGTTAAATAGCACCAGCTGCCTGCAATTACTGCAAGTTCAAATCTTACCAGGCTCAAGGTTGACTCAGCCTTCCATCCTTTCGAGGTAGGTAAAATGAGGACCTGGTTTGTGGGGGCAATAAGCTGACTTATTATTATTATTATTATTATTTATTAAATTTTTATACCGCCCCCTCTCCCGAAGGACTCGGGGCGGTGAACAGCCAGAATTAAAAACACACAATACAAATATTAAAATACATTAAAACAAAATTAAATTATCCTAGGCTTCCCCAATTTAAAACCCCGTTATCCATAAAATTCACCCAATTAAAAATTTTTAACCCAGCCCAGCTTGCTGAAATAAAAAAGTCTTCAGGGCCCGGCGGAAGGTCCGGAGGTCCGGGATTAGTCGTATCCCTGGGGGTAGCTCATTCCAGAGGGCGGGTGCCCCCACAGAGAAGGCTCTCCCCCGGGGGGTCGCCAGCCGACATTGCCTGACAGACGGCACCCTGAGGAGACCCTCTCTGTGGGAGCGTGTTGGCCGGTGGGAGGTTATCGGAGGCAGAAGGTGGTCTCGTAAATAACTGGGTCCTAAGCCATGGAGCGCTTTGAAGATAAGAACCAACACATTGAAGCGCACTCGGAAGACCACTGGAAGCCAATGCAGCTCGCGCAGGAGAGATGTCACGTGGGAGCGCCATGTCGCCCCCATAAGTACCCGCGCGGCCGCATTCTGCACCAGTTAGAGCCTCCGAGTGCTCCTCAAGGGGAGCCCCATGTAGAGAGCATTGCAGTAGTCGAGGCGGGAAGTAACGAGGGCATGAGTGACCGTGCATAGGGAGTCCCGATCCAGAAAGGGGCGCAACTGGTGTATCAGGCGAACCTGATAGAAAGCCCCCCTGGCCACGGCCGTCATATGCTCTTCTAAAGACAGCCGTGCGTCCAGGAGGACACCCAAGTTACGCGCCCTCTCCGTGGGGGCCAATGTCTCGCCCCCGATAGTCAGCGATGGCACCAGCTGACTATATCGGGACGCCGGCAGCCACAGCCACTCAGTCTTGGAGGGATTGAGTCGGAGCCTGTTCCTCCCCATCCAGACCCGCACCGCCTCCAGGCACCGGGACATCACGTCAAGGGCATCGTTGGGGTGGTCCGGGGTGGAGATGTACAGCTGGGTGTCATCAGCGTACAGATGGCACTGCACCCCAAAACCACGGATGATCTTACCCAGCGGCTTCACATAAATGTTGAACAGGAGAGGCGAGAGGACCGACCCTTGTGGCACCCCACAAACCAAGTGCCTTGAGGTCGACCTCTGCCCTCCAGCCAACACAGACTGCGACCGGTCGGAGAGATAGGAGGAGAACCACCGTAAAACAGTGCCTCCCACTCCCAACCCCTCCAACCGGCGCAGCATGATACCATGGTCGATGGTATCAAAAGCCGCTGAGAGGTCTAATAGGACCAGAACAGAGGAGCAACCTCTGTCCCAAGCCCTCCAGAGATCATCAACCAACGCGACCAATGCCGTTTCCGTGCTGTACCCGGGCCTGAAGCCGGACTGGAACGGATCTAGATAGACGGTTTCATCCAGGTACTGCGGGAGCTGTCGCGCAACCACACTCTCAACAACCTTCGCCAAGAAGCGAAGGTTGGAAACTGGACGATAGTTTGCTAAAACAGCTGGGTCCAGAGAGGGCTTCTTGAGGAGGGGCCTCACCACCGCCTCTTTCAAGGCGGGAGGCAAAAACCCCTCACTCAAGGAAGCATTTATAATCCTCTGGAGCCAGCCTCGTGTAACCTCCCGGGTAGCCAGCACCAACCAGGAGGGACACGGGTCCAATAAACATGTGGTTGCGTTCAACCTCCCCAGCATCCTGTCCATGTCCTCGGGAGTCACAGGGACTTATAAAGCCCTACTAAGCAGGTATATACAAAAGTATGAAGGCTATTGCTTAACGCATTGTAAGCCGCCCTGAGTCTCCGGAGAAGGGCGACATATCAATCGAACCCATCAATCAATCAATCAATCAATCAATCAATTGGGACAATGAGATCCATCTACCCCAACGGTGTCAAACTCAATTTCATTGAGGGCTGCATCAGGGTTGTATTTGACCTTGGGGGCCGGAGTGGCCATGGCCAGCTCAATGTCACTCGTGTTGGGGGCACCTGTGGTGGCTTGAGTGCTCTACCAGTGAAAACGGGCTCCTGATCTCCATTTTCAGCTGCGACGGTCTCCTGCAACCTTCTGCCAGTGAAAACAGAGCTCGGAAGGGCCGCGTGCAGCTCTCCCAAACTCCATTTTTGCTGGCAGAGGCACCGTGGGCTGGTCCTTTGCTGTTTCCAGGACAGCCCCGCGGGCCAGATCTAAGCATCCTGTGGACGGGATCCATCCCGTGGGCCGGATTTGGCCCATGGGCCTTGAGTTTGACACCCCTGATCTACCCAGTGCATATTTCTCCCCACCCACTAAGTGTCATATATCCTTCAATAGATCCTCTCAATTTGCCTAGTGAAGAAAAGAAATATCTTCTCTTGTAGAACACATTTTTATAAACTATAAACACCAATCCTCCCATCTGTGGCCTGGTACTGGGCTGTGGCCCATTGAAAACCGGGCCACACAAGCAGTGGGTGAGTGCACAAGCGTGTGAAGTTGCATTTGTGCAAACGTTGTGTGTGCATGCAAAACCATTCCCTCTCCCCTTCCCTGCCACCACCTTCTGGTCCACAGAGCCGGAAAAATTAGGAACCGCTGAACTATTGAATTAAAATCTTGAGGATGTCAGAGACGCTGTAATGGATCCTGCCTGGAGCAAGGAGTAGAACCAGATGCCTTTCAAATTACTTTCTAACTTTAAGGTTTTATGATCATTTGGATGTGCGTTTGTTGTGTGTTTGTAAAAGTATGTTCTCAAGCTTAATACTGAGCCCAGTATGATACCAAAGTAGCCATGTATTTCCAACTGGAAGAAAAACTTTAGTGTATGCATATCGGTGTGCTAGTGGGATACCATGCTTCAACAAAAACTGCTTGGGTTAATGGACCATATTTTTTGGAGTATAAGACGCACTCCCCCACCACCTCTAAAAATGGGTGAAAATTTTGGTACATCTTATAGACCAAATACAGGTCTGTTTTTGTCCTCCTGAACCTTCCAAGACCTCGGTGCCTTCTGCCGTGCCCTTAAAACTTTCTTTTTTCAGCAAACCGGGCTGGCTTAACATATTTTTTAACATATTTTTAATTTTTTAATTGGTTTGTTAATCTTAAATTGGGGACAAATTAATATATATCCTTTTAATTGTTTTTAATGTTTGTATTGTATGTTTTTATCTGGCTATACACCGTCCTGAGTCCCTTGGGAGAAGGTGCGGTATATAAATTCGAAATAAAATAAATAAATAAATAAATAAAATAAAATTTTTCGCCCTCCCCAGCCCCTAGAAGCACTCTGCAGTGCTCCACATGTCCCATTTTCAGCAAAAACAGGCCTGTTTTTGGCCTGCAAAGTGCTTCTGGGACCAGGGAGGGCAAAAACGGGACACGCAGAGGCCAAAACTATTTTTTCCCCTTGTTTTCTTCCTCTAAATCTAGGTGCATCTCATAGTCCAGTGAGTCTTATAGTCCGAAAAATACGGTCATTTCCTAAGGTAGTATTGATTTTCAGTCTGTTGATCTCCAGAAGCACAGGTAGTCCATAACGTACAACCACAATTGAACCCAAAGTTTATGTTGCTAAGTGAGAAATTGGTGAAGTGAATTTTTGCCCACCCCCATTTTATGGCTTTTCTTGCCACCGTTATTAAGTGAATCCCTCCAGGTGTTAAATGAGTAACTTGGTTGTTAAGTGAAACTAACTTCCTCATTGAATTTGCTTGACAGGAGATAGCAAAAGGGGATCACATGACTCCGGGACATTGCAACGGTCATAAATGTGAATCAGTTGTCAAGCATCTGAACGTAAATCACGTGACCATGAGGGGGATGCTGCAATGGTCATATGTGTGAAAAATGCTTTGATTGGGAGTAACCAGAGGTGGTATTCAGCTGGTTTTGACCGGTTCTGACGAACCGATAGCGGAAATTTTGAGCAGTTCGGAGAACTGGCAAATAGCACCTCTGGCTGGCCCCACCCCCATCTATTCTCTGCTTCCCGAGTCCCAGCTAATCAGCTGGGTCTTCTTTTGTTGCCCTGCACAGGAGAATGGAGCTGGAAAGCAGGTTAGTGGGGTGGGGAGGGAATGGAGATTTTGCAGTATCCTTCCCCTGTCATGCCCACCAAGCCAAGCCACACCACGTCCACCAAGCCATGCCCACAGAACCAATAGTAAAAAAAATTGAATCCCACTACTGGGAGTAACATTGCAAAGATATGCAAGAATCCCAGCAAGTATCATTGTTTTCAGATGTGGACACCCTTTATAGATAATTTGGTCCTGTTGGATTCTGTCTTTCTTCCCTTCTCCCTTCTGGTGTAACAGAGATGGTACCAAACTCTTCTGCAAAGGTGAACGTAGCCTTGTCTCATAGCTCAGGAAGCTATTAGCTCTTCCACTGAAGACAAGTGCTTTGGGGAAGGTAATGATGCTCTGTGGTCTACCGATACTTGGGGTGGACAAAGGTCATGCTAAAGTGGAAATGGAGCCATCCCCCAAAGACACCAGCTAGCATATGTTAATGAACAAGTTGTAATACCAGCTGTAACTCTAACTGAAATGGAGTAATAATTCACTCTGTAGCATGGAAGACCGTAACCTGATGACCTTCAGGACCACTCGTTCTGCTGTCCAAACTCTACTCCCTTTTCTTATGGTTCTTTATTTTTGGACTGACCTTGGGGCAAGATGAATAAAATGCCACTTCCACAGTGGGATCTTATTGTCTTCTCCCCTGCTGTCCTTCCAAGATTCTCAGCATTTTCCCTGGTCATTGGAAAAGACTTGGATGGAATATAGAAAGGAGCTCATCAAAGATTGCCTTGTGCCAGGAATGGAGGAACTAATGCTATTTCTATTCAGAAAGAATAGAATAGAATAGAATAGAATAGAATAGAATAGAATAGAATAGAATAGAATAGAATAGAATAACAGAGTTGGAAGGGACCTTGGAGGTCTGCTAGCCCACCCCCCTGCTTAGGCAGGAAACCCTACATCACATCAGACAAATGATTATCCAACATCATCTTAAAAACTTCCAGTGTTGGGGCATTCATAACTTCTGGAGGCAAGTTGTTTCACAGATGAATTGTTCTAACTGTCAGGAAATTTCTCCTTAGTTCTAAGTTGCTTCTCTCTTTGATTAGTTTCCACCCATTGCTTCTTGTCCTACCCTCAGGTGCTTTGGAAAATAGCTTGACTCCAGTGGTGAAATCCAATTTTTTTTACTACCGGTTCTGTGGGTGTTGCTTGGTGGGCATGGCAGGGGAAGGATATTGCAAAAATCTCCATTCCTGCCCCACCCTGGGGCCAGCCAGAGGTGGTATTTGCCGGTTCTCCGAACTACTCAAAATTTCCACTACCGGTTCTCCAGAACCTGACAGAACCTGCTGGATTTCCCCCCCTGCTTGACTCCCTCTTCTTTGTGGCCGCCCCTGAGATATTGGAACATTGCTCTCATGTCTCCCCTAGTACTTCTTTTCATTAAACTAGACATACCCAGTTCCTGCAACCGTTCTTCATATATGTCTATAGGTAATCCTCCACTTATGACCACAATTGAGCCCAACCTTTCTGTTGCTAAGTGAGACTGTTGTTAAGTGAATTTTGCCCCATTTTACAACCTTTCCTGCCACAGTTGTTGAGTGAATCACTGCTGTCATTTAAGTTAGTAACACGCAGGATAGATTTGATTTAAATTGAGTTGATTTAAATCACAATTTAAATCATGATTTAAATCACTAGTAAAAAGGCTTGATTTAAATCAACTCGATTTAATTCATAATTTTTAAAGAGCAACTGTCATCTCTGCCACTCCTTTGACCCACTGTTGACTCACCGATAGTCCCAGTGTTGCAGAATATACAGCCTTGTGCTACATAACTAAGCTCCATTTCATGCTGAATAAACTAAATATTTATGTATCTTAAATAGAAAACTATCTTACGATAGATTTTTACCCCAAAAGTTTTTTATTAAAATAAATTCTATAAAAATAAAAAAAAATCCGATTTAAATAAAAAAAAAATCCAATTTAAATCAAAAAAATCTGATTTTTTTGATTTTTTTAAAAAAATCATTGATTTTTATCCACCCCGGTAACACGGCTGTTAAGTGAATCTGGCTTCCCTACTGACTTCGCTTGAGAGAAGTTCTCAAAAGGGGTTCACATGAGCCTGGGACATTGCAACTGTAATAAATATGAATCAGTTGCCAAGTGTCTGAGTTTTTAGTTTTTTTAAATAATCTTTATTTACATTTTTCATTAAAAAAAGAAAACAACACACCATATAAATAACATACAGAACAACACGACAAATAACAAGCATACCTATAAGTAGCACCTTAATAACCTAGTATTCGGTACAGTATATCTATATTATATTCCAGGGGAGACAGAACAACTTGTATACCTTTATAGATCAATTAGGTCTATCTGACCTCACTTTACTTGTATAGTATAAATTTCTCAATAAATACAATTCCTCTTCTATTTGGGGTTATAATTTTCTCTTCTCTAGCCAAATATATAATTTTTCCCAGGATAAACATGTTTGTGTTTGGTCTCTATCTTTTTAGTTTTTTAGTCAATTTATCTGCTTCCGCACATTCTAAAATCTTCTTTATAATTGCCTCCACTGTCTGAGTTTTGATCACATGACCATGGGCATGATGCAATGGTCGTGTGGAAAGCAGTTTAGAATAGAGTAGTATTCAGCAAAAACTCTGTTTTGTGGTGTGGGACACTCAATGCTAAGTTTGATGGAGTATTCCCAGTCAAAAATTATCTCAAGGATACTCAGTCAGGTATTATAAAGGGGGAAGTTCTTTCTTTCTTTCTTTCTTTCTTTCTTTCTTTCTTTCTTTCTTTCTTTCTTTCTTTCTTTCTTTCTTTCTTCCTTCCTTCCTTCCTTCCTTCTTTCTTTCTTTTCTTTTTCTTCCCTCCCCCCTTCCTTCTTTTCCTTCCTTCCTTCCTTCTTTCCTTCCTTCCTTCTTTCCTCCCTCCCTCTCCCTTGCCTTCCTTCCTTCCTTCCTTCCTTCCTTCCTTCCTTCCTTCCTTCCTTCCTTCCTTCCCTTCCTCTTTTCTGCAGTTTATTTATTTATCAAATTTCTGTGCCATCCAGGTCATCTAAGTCACTCTGGGCAGTTTACAAACAAGATAAATAAAATATAAAACATGACAAAGAGTACAATCCACAAAATTAGAAAACAAGATTTAAGTGAAAAGTGAAAATCACAATGAAAAAGTTCACAAAGCTAAAAAGTTAATAAAGTGCAGGGAATGCTCTCAAGCTAAACTCCTAGACTCCCTTGTTAATTGGCAGAGCCCAGTCACTTCCTATTTTTATTTCTATATCTATTTCACTTTATTTATATTTTTTTATTTCCCTTTATTTCTTTTTCTATATTTTCATTTTAGTCTTTTATTTTTAAATGATGTATTAGTGCTTTTCATTTTTCATTATAATGTTCAATAAAATTATTATTTAAAAAAAAGGATATCCAGTTAGGTTAAGACAGGTGCCCTGATCTGAAGTCCAAAAAGGAAAGTTAAAGGGAGGTCTAACTCTGTATCTGAGAAGATTTATTTTACAGGGATCAAGGCTTCACTCTCAAAGGGAAATTAATGAGGAAGAAAAATCATGTACACGGTGCAAAAGAAGTCATTACCACTTTGAAACTGACCAGAATTTAAACATAAAATAAAACAAAATCCATTGATGGAGTGATCACATAAGAAAAGTTCTCATATTGTTATGTATTCATTAAGGAAGGGGGAAAAAAGAAGAAGAAGGCAACAATTTTAAGTCCACAGTAAAATTTTGCTTTGAACATTTGCACCTTTCAAAGCAAAGTCCTTTGATGTTGATGAAATATAGACTCAAAGCCACAGTGCTTGAAAACTGGGTTCTGCGTTGTGTGTTTTAATCTTTTAAAAAGAGATGCTTGTTAGCCTTTCCTGGGGCATGTGAAGTTCTATGAATTCATTACCAGGAGCAGTTTTATTAATCCTCTGACATGCAGGCTTGGGACTTATCAGCTTGCTTGCTTTTGTACATTCAGCAAACAGAGCTCCCCTTGAGAAATGGGCAAGGCAGAAGCAGCCTTTATACTAATAATTGTCTTCCCTTAAGAATCTTCCCACCATTTGGTCTTACAAAGTCAGCTGCTTTGTAACTGCGAAGGTGGACGCTCTCCGAAGGATGCTCCGTTATTTTCAAGGATGCTTTGCTTCCTAGGAAAAATACTTATGGATTCCACTCATCTCATGCTGCTTCTTATTTAAGTCTCGCCTTTTCCAATCTCATCCACTTAACAACCCTACAAGGTAGGCTAGGCTGAAAGACAAACTGCTCAACGTCAGATGACCAGTTTGTTCAGTGAATGAGGCTTTGGAACAAGAATGCACAAACACACACACACACAGAGATAGGGGGTTCTATAGAACCGGTAGTAAAAATGGTTTGCACCGGTTCTATAGAACTGGTAGTAAAACTGGCGGGAGGCTCCGCCCATCGACCCTGACATCATCAGAACGCTTCTGCGCATGTGCGCGGCCCTGTTGCAAACCGGTAGTAAATGTAAGTATATATATCTATCAGCTCCAATCCAGGAGCCCTCAAGCAGTCGCATTCACGACAAACCATTTTATACCATTATATAGCAAATATAAATTTATATATATATGTAGGTCTTTGGTTATTCGGGTCTTCTCCCACGTAAAATTGGAAGTGTCTTGGCGACGTTTCGACGAAGTCTCATTCGTCATCTTCAGGCTGGTGTTCTCGGCTTCGTGCTTCCAGGAGCAATGTGAGATCGCATCTGTCTCTTCCTTTTAACTGCTAGTGGGGGTGTGAGCTGATTGGGTGGGAACCTGGCTGTGTTCTGATTGGGTGGAGGTGTGTTCTGATTGGTTAGGGGCTTGGCTGTGCTCTGATTGGTTGGGGAGTTGGTTGTGCTCTGATTGGCTGGGGGTGTGTTCTGTTTGGGTGGGGGCTTGGTTGTGCTCAGCTTAGTCTGAGTTGCAGGGGGATTTGAGCTGGTGAGCTGCGTTGTTGTTGTTTGGCTTCGTGTTTGTGGCCGTGCGAGCTCTTCATGGTGGGTGTCAGTCTGCTTCATGTATGGATTGGAGGGGTTTAAAGTGGCTAATGATGCAGCTGTGGTCTGGCTTCTGGTCCTTGGTCGTGGCTCATTATCAGTGTGGGTTTGAGTCTGCTTTCTGCGTGGATGTGTGGTGGTGACATCCTGTGTGGCTCTTGTGAGTGTGGGTCTGGTGTCATTCGTCGTGTTAGGGACTCGTTTGTCAATAAGGGCGGGTTTCCAAATGGCTGGTAGGCGGGAGGTATCATCTCGTTTGTTCATGCTGTGTGGGCGTTTTTCTATCTCGATGGCTTCTCTGATTATTCTGTTGTTAAAGTGTTCAGTTTTGGCGATAGTTCTGGTCTTTTTAAAGTCAATATCATGTCCTGTGGCTTTAAGGTGTTGGACCAGGGAAGAAGTTGGTTCCTCTTTTCTGATTGAGTTCTTGTGTTCTTCTATGCGTGCACTTATTCGTCTGTTGGTTTGTCCGATGTATGTGGTGGGGCAGGCGGTGCATGGGATTTCATATACTCATATATATATAAAATTTGTAAAGCTTAGCTAACAACACTAATTTGTTTTAATATAAGCTTTTATTCATTTCGATCAAATTAAAAATATAATTGATATGACTGTCCCCTCTTACTTAATCATTTCCCTATTCTTTTACATTTTAAAACAATACAGTTTGGTGGCAGAAGTCTGTAGAGATTCTCAATCATCCAGGCCATGGTTGTCCTTGCAGACAGCTGGTCATTTGCATCCTTTTTGGGAGGAACACCCTTTGAATGGTGTGGGAGTATGAACGGATTTCCAGAGGGATTGCAGACTACAGGATCCAGAAGCACTACTCAGGTGACCCTGAGGACACAGATAAACCTCCAAGTGCTTCAACAACCCTCAAAAAGGATGCAAATGACTAGTTGTCTGCAAGGAATCTAAGTCCTTCCATTCGCCACCATACAGTCAGAGCTGAAGAAGCTTCTTGGATGAGAAACGAAATGTCTTCAAAGAAAAAACAAGAAAGCCCAGTTGCCTCCTGGAAAAGCACCTTTGGGTAAGTTTAGTGGCAGGTTTGGGGTGAATTTTAAGGACCACAGTGTTAAATTGGGCGATTGAGGAGGCAGAAGCAAGATAGTGACAACAGGTCTTTAATGTATAGTGAGACTATACAAAGTTACAGGCAAACAGCCCTCCTTATATACCCGGTCAGCAGGGCAGCTGACCAATCACAAGTGATTTATTGTTGTTTAAATCTCCTGCTAGAGGTTTCCAAGAAGAGATTGGGCAGCCATTAGTCTGAAATGGTACAGGACAGTGGTGGGTTGTTCCCGGTTCGCACCGGTAGTAAAACCGGCAGGAGGCTCCGCCCACCGACCCCAACGTCATCAAAATGCTTCTGCGCTTGTGCAGAAGAGTGCTGTCAGCACTTCAAGCTGCATTTACTCTAGTGCTGACATAAGAAGGAGGAGCAGAGGCGTCTGGAAAGGGACGTTTGACTTTTCACTTACTTATTTTCCCTGGAGATAATATCCCCTAGGAGATGGGATGGGAGGGGGGAAATTCCTTTGAGTTGGAGCAGTAGATAGGGGTAGAGTGACTTGGAAGATGGCCAATGAGTGCAGGGGAGTGGGGAACAGAAAGGGAGGGTTTTGGGTCTGGAAGTCAGTGTTGGCTACGATGAGTCGGGCTTTGAATGTCATCCTTAATAAATGGGAATTTTCTTCAAAGACTTTGTTTGAAATGCAATTTATTTGAGATGACCTCGAAACTTGACAAGTGTGCATGCATGTGGACCCATTGCGAACCAGTAGTAAAGGTAAGTAGAACCCACCCCTGGTACAAGGGCTTGGACTAGAAGATCTCCAAGGTCCCTTCCAACTCTCCTATCCTGTTATTCAAGCTATAGGTTCTACTTTTGACATGATTCGCAAGAGGGATAGAAGAACATTGGAAGTTTTGAAAAGTTGGCTCGCAAGCAGTAAATGCATAATGTTTGGTAGACATTGGTGGCTGTAGATTTTGCACTAGGTTTGTGGGGGAAAAAAAACCCCAACCATTATCTACAGCAAAACACGAGTGGAAGGCTCTGATGGACTGAGTAAAAGATCTGTCGCTTTGCTCCCACAAAATATCAAAGATAGACATGGATATTAGTCGAATGGTCTCATCAAGGGACTTGTTTAGGGCTGGTTCAACTGCGCACTTTTGAGACCTTATGAGGGCATTTCCATCAGAAAAACAATTCTCCTTTGAAGAACCATAACCCCTCAAAGATTAGAGAAGGAACGGAAAATGGGAAGAGATTACATAGCAATATATTTATGAACAAAAAGTGAAGTATTGGCCCTCTTCGCTAAAGGGACAAGAAGGTGAATATTTTGGCTGATTTCATCTGCACTGATTTTTTGGCTGGAATATAAAAGTGGTTGCCACTGTTTTTGTCAGGGATATTTGTTAACTTTTGATTCTAGTCTATAGTTCTGGGTATTTTCTAGGGCAGTGTTTCTCAACCTTGACAACTTTACATTATATGGACTTTATCTCCCAGAATTCCTCAGCCAGTGGACTGAAGAACTCTGAGAGTTGAAGTTCACACGTCTTAAAGTCTTGAAGAAATACTGCTGTAGTGGTTTCCAATTCACCTACTAAGGAGGTGCTTGAATTCTGAATCCAGATGTGTCAGCAAATGGGACATCTATGCCACACTCCAGTCCGGAGACGAGCAACTTAAACAATTCACCATGTTTAGATACAGCTATTCAGATACTATGGTTTGCTCAAGTATTATTTTGCTCGCATTGTAGCTGTCCCAAAGGTGCTTTTTCAGGAGGCAACTGGACTTCCTTGTTTTTCTTTTGAAGATATTTTGCTCCTCATCCAAGAAACTTCTTCAGCTCTTACCGGATGGTGGGGGATGGAAGGATTTAGATTTCTTGCAGACAGCTGGTCATTTGCACCAGTGGTGAAATTTAAAATTTATTACTATGGGTTTTGTGCACGTGGCTTGGTGGTGGTGGGTAATATGACTGAGTGGGCGTGGCCAACCTTTTTTTTTCTTTTAAAACCATTTTTTCTACAACCTCTTTGGCTGAAGAGGTTGTAAAAAAAATACTTTTAAAGCCTCTGACGATCCCAGCTGACTTGCCTGATCCACAGAAGCTTTTTGTTTAAAAAGCCTCTGACGATCCCTGCTGACTTGCCTGACCGGCAGAGGCTTTTTTTTCCTTTTAAAAACATTTTTTCTATAACCTCTTTGGCCGAAAAGGTTGTAGAAAAAATGCTTTTAAAAGCCTCTGATGATCCCAGCTGAGCCGTGCGATCATCAGAGGCTTTTTTTTTTCCTTTTAAAAGTATTTTTTTGACCAAAGAGGTTGTAGAAAAAAGACTTTTAAAAATAATAATAAAAAAAAGCCTCTGATGATTGCGCGGCTCAGCTGGGCAATGAGGTGGGGGCAGGGATTTTTGCTACCGGTTCTCTGAACCACCGGCCTCCATCGCTACCGGATCGGGTGATCCGGTCCGAACCGGGAGCATTTCACCCCTGATTTGCACCCTTTTAGAAGGTCATTGAAGCACTATAAGGTTTATCTGTGCCCTCAGGGTCCCTTGAGTAGAGCTCCTGGCTCCTGTAGTCTGCAATTTTTCCTCTGGAAATCCATTCCTACTCCAACACCATTCAAAGGGCGTTCATCCCAAACTGTATAGCTAAATGTCTGTAGAGATTCTCAGTCATCCAGGTCATGGTTGTCCCAAAGGTGCTTTTTCAAGAGCTGAAGAAGCTTCTTGGATGAAAAGCAAAACGTCTTCAAAAGAAAAACAAGAAAGTCAAGTTGCCCCCTGAAAAAAGCACCTTTGGGACAACCATGACTTGGATGACTGAGAATAGATAGAAAAAGTAAATAAGTCACTGATTGTAGATTTGTATATATGTGTTTATATAATCATATGTACTTAGTTTGCTAGTGTAATTATGGATTGAAAATGTAAATTTTAAGAGAGAGAAAATTTGTATATTCTCTCTTTTCGTTTTGTTTGTTAATATTTTTAAATTCAATAAAGTTTGTTTTTAAACTTAAAAAAAAAATCTCTACAGACTTTTCGCATGGTGGCTGTTGACCATCAGGTGGCAATTCTATCCTACACATTCAGGTGAGAGCAGAAGGGAAAGTGTTTAGAAAATTTAAATGCCAATAACAAAAGATCAATAAGCAATGTTTTTGCAGCCTGCAAGCAGGCTTACTGGGTTTTTTTTTTTTTTTTTGGCATCTTACTGGTTATTGCTGTAAACAAGCAAATTATAAATTTGCAAAAAAAAAAGTATTACAACTATGTGTTTTGCATTTGTGCACTAATTTTACGACATTTTATAAAGGCAGTAAACAAATGTGAAACACAAATACCGTGTTTTCCCCAAAATAAGACCTCCCCAGATAATAAACCCTCCCCTAAAATAAACCCTCCTCCCAAAATAAGCTCTCCCTGAAAATATTTAAATGCATGCACAGCCAGTCCCTGCCATTTCCTCTGGTTAGGATTAGGGAGATAGAGCTGGAAATCAGGTAAGATGGCCCTGGCTTGCTCCATGCACCCCAAAATAATAAGACCTCCCCAAAAATAAGGCCAAGCGCTCATTTCAGGGTTAAAAAAAATAAAAAAATAAAACAGGATCTTATTTTCAGGAAAACACGGTAGCTGTAATACTGTTTTTTGCATATTTATAAAAAAAATTGCACCTTGGTAATGGCATTTTATAAAATCAGTACACAAATTTCTCTGTGGCAATAAGGTGCCTTAAACCTTGAATGTTTGGAAGATGGCTGTTCATGGACCTGGCTACGTGGCTACAGCAGGGCTGCAGATTTTCCGAAAATGTTCATCTGCATTTAGGTTTGAATTGCTGTCTCCTGCTAACCATATGCATATTCACTTATGGATTTATATACAAAAGACGGAGGCTGAAAATGGTGCTGGGGAGATTTAGAGATTTAGTTTATCCAACCTCCCACTGATTATTTGTCTTAAACCCTAATCCTTTCCATTCAACTTCCCAAATCTCTTCGTTTTTTTTTTTATAGAGCAATTATCACAGACGGTAGGATAATTGCACAAAAATTAATCTCTAGGGAATGAGATCAATTTGGGCAGGAGAGGAGCTATAAGACAAAGGATTTGGCCTGCTCAGAGCCATGCTGTTATTCAAGCCTTCGCCTCTTTGCCCTTGTGGCCTTGTCCTGCTGCTGGAACGGGCTGCTTCTGCTTAAGCACAATGTCCAAAATTTTGCTTTTTTTGGCTGGATCGGGGTGTGTGGTGTGGTGTGTAGAAGGGGGAAGAGAGAGAAACAGAAAAACCATCCTTTCCATATGATTCCAAAGCAAGAGCCCACACTGCATATTGAACAGTGGTGAAATCCAATTTTTTTTACTACCGGTTCTGTGGATATGGCTTGGTACGTGTGGTGTGGCTTGGTGGGCGTGGCTTGGTGGGTGTGGCAGGGGAAGGATACTGCAAAATCCCCATTTCCTCCCCACCCCTTGGGGAAGGATACTGCAAAATCCACATTCCCACCCCACTCTGGGGCCAGCCAGAGGTGGTATTTGCCGGTTCTCCGAACTGCTCAAAATTTCTGCTACTGGTTCTCCAGAACCTGTCAGAACCTGCTGGATTTCACCTCTGATATT
Source organism: Arizona elegans (assembly GCA_022577455.1). Lineage (NCBI taxonomy): Eukaryota > Metazoa > Chordata > Lepidosauria > Squamata > Colubridae > Arizona > Arizona elegans. Next base: position 82,264,709 of record JAKOOJ010000008.1, read on the forward strand.
GGACATTAATACAATTGAATGAGTCCAGAGATATTTCATGAGAAGAGTCCTCCACTCCTCTGCTCACAACAGAATACCTGTTATGCCACCAGGCTTGAAATTTTGGGCTTAGACAACTTAGAACTTCGCTGTCTTTGGTCCGACCTAAGCGTAGTACATAAAATTATCTGCTACAATGCCTTCCCGTCAATGACTACTTCAGCTTCAACCACAACAGTACACAAGCAAACAATAGATACAAACTTAAGGTAAACCGCTCCAAACTTGATTGCAGAAAATATGACTTCAGCAACAGAGTGGTCAATGCCTGGAATGCACTACCTGACTCTGTGGCTTCATCCCAAAACCCCCAAAACTTTAACCTTAGACTCTCTACTGTCAACCTCACCCCATTCCTAAGAGGCCTGTAAGGGGCGTGCATAAGCCCACCATCGTGCCTACTGTCCCTGTCCTAATGTTCCCTTTTATTCATATTAATTTCATGTATTCATAATCATGTTTATACTTATATCTATTATCTAATACATGCTTGATGAAAATAAATTAAACAAACAAACAAACAAATAATAAATAAATTGGGAGATGTTGGAAGAAGTAGCATCTGGTGACAATCTACAAAGGGATGAAGAAAGTAGATCTAAGTCAGTCATTGTTATGACTTCAGTTTACCACATACATACAGCACAGGTTAGTCCTCGACTTACGACTGCAATTGAGCCCAAAATTTATGTTGCTAAGTGAGACGTTAAGTGAATTTTGTCCCATTTTATGACCTTTCTTGCCATAGTTGTTAAGTGAATCACTGCGGCTGTTAAGTTACTAACATAGTTGTTAAGTGAATCTGGCTTCAGGTCGCAAAAAGTGATCACATCATCCCGGGACAATGCAACCGTCATAAATATGAACCAGTTGCCAAGCATCCAAATTTTGATCACATGACCATGGGGATGCTGCAATGGTCATAAACGTGAAAGATCACTTTTGTCAGTGATGCTGTAACGTCAAACAGTCACTAAATGGACTGTTGTAAATTGAAGACTACATGTACATAATTTCTTATGTCTTCCCCATTGCACTCTAGGCACAACAAAGGGAATTTACAGCCAGGAACCTCTTATTCAAGTATTGACCAATTGCATAATGTTTAACTTCAGCCAGGCCCTGAAATGCTTTAGATGTTTATATAGAAGAACCTCTCATTTATTTTAAGAGGCTTAATCTCAAGAAGCTGTGTCTGTCTTGTACTGCAGATGGACCTATTGTAAGCTTTGCAGGCACAATTCTTATTCAGTCCCAGATACCCATCTGCAAGTTGGCTCTCTTTTTCCTGCTTCTTTTTGGTCTCCTAAAACTCTGGAAAACTGCCCACTAGTGGTGCAGTGGAAAGATGGCGGACTAGAACTGAGAAACTCAGATTTAAGTCCAGCCAGGAAAGTTCCCTGCAATGGTGTCCCCAAGATATGGTCAAAAAGATGTGATGTGGTTGCAAATGGTGTGATGGAAGATCTGCTCGTTTATAGTTGGGTCAACATTAAAAAAAAAATGGTTCTTCACTGTTATGGCTGCCAATCTGATTTTTGGAGTCTGTCCAACATTCCTGGCCCTCAGGGTGACGTTATTTGGCCCACATAGGGTGATTGGTTGTGTGGAAAATTACAAGGCAGGCAGGGCCGGATTTTCCTATAGGCTAACTAGGCTTCAGCCTAGGGCCTCAAAATCAAGAGGGGCCTACATTCAAATTGTTAGCAAAATTAAAATTACACTTTCACTATAGGTGAAAGGGCCTCATAAGTGGAATAGCCTAGGGCCTCTTTTCATCTAAATCCGGCCCTGAAGGCAGGTGTACATCACCTTGAACTCCTAGAGCAAAGGTGGGATGAAATTGAACGTATAAGTCTTTGAAAATATGGCTAAAGGCAAAGAAAGTGGGTGCCAAGCAAAATTCCCAAAGGACAACACTCCAGATATTGGATGGAAGAGAGGAATAATTGCTTTTCTACATGCCTGAGAAATGGATCTCTAATAGCAAAGGGGATATTTTTAGAACAGCATCTCTTGCGTGATTTAATATGCAAACAAATTCTTCTACAAATCTCAAAATCCAAGCATGTTCTCCTACAGCTCTTAACTTCTAAAGAGGTTCTCCTCAGTGGTGAGCTTTAAATTTTTTTACTACCGGTTCTGTGGGCATGGCTTGGCGGGCATGGCATGGCTTGATGGGCGTGGCTTGGCAGGCTTGGCAGGGGAAGGCTACTGCAAAATCTCCATTCCCACCCCACTCCTGGGGGAAGGATATTTCAAAATCCCCATTCCTTCCCCACTCCAGGAGAAGGTTACTGCAAAATCCCCATTTCCTCCCGATCAGCTTGGACTTGGAAGGCACAGAATAGATGGGGGTGGGGTCAGTCAGAGTTTTTACTACCAGTTCTCCCAACTACTCAAAATTTCCGCTACCGGTTCTCCAGAACTGGTCAGAACCTGCTGAAACCCACCTCTGGTTCTCCTGCAGGGTTTAGTATCTGCACAGTTTCTTCAGCAGATATTTATGTCTGGATTGATTAATTATGATTTCTTACTCATGGTTCCTATACCAGGTGAGGTTCTTATGTACAAATTCAGAACCAGCATCAGACTTGCACAATAATACAATGTTGGCTAGTTTTGAGACATATATTTTTAAAGTTCTGCCGGTGATTATTTAAAATCAAAGGAAAGGTGGCATTTTCTTTGCTACTGCATAGCTCTTTTGTGCTTGTGGGCATTTCATAGGAATTCCTGTTTTGCCCTGGGTTCTGGCTTCAGTGATCCTAACTGGGTCTTTCAAGGGGAAAGGTGACTTGACAGCTTAGCAGCTCCCTGTCAGAGGAATTTATGTGTGGTGGGATAAAGAGAATGTAGGTTCAAATAATCAGACAAATATGTACTCTATGAAATAAGGAAATGGGTTGGGAGGGAGATGCAATGTCTTGTTAACTTCCTAATAATATGGAGCAGGAATATGGAAATGGGTGTTCAACAAATTAGGAACACATAATAGACACAACAGCCAGAATCCTCCAACCCCTAGGAATAACAATAGCCCACAAACCTACAGCCACACTCTGCCAGGATTTATCCAGAACCAAAGTCAAAATACAGACAGATGAAAGAAACAATGTCATCTAAAAAATCAACTGTAACCAGTGCAACCAATTCAATGTGGGACAAGCATCATGTCAATTAAAAACCAGGATCCATAAACACCGGCTGGCAGTCAAGTGCCATGATCCCAAATCCTTAATCTCTACCCACACCAACACCAAACAGCACCAGTTTGATTGTGGCAACACAAAAACCATTGGCCACCCTACCACCCGCCAGTTCATTGAAGCCTGGCACTCCACAAGCAATTCCATCAACAGACGCATTGGCTTACAACCAGCCTGTCAACCCTTCAGAATCGAAACCAACCACAAAGCCCACCAGAGACAGACTGACCCTCAACCAACTCAATTCCCCCAACGCCAGCAGTTCACCTCCCAATGACCCTAACCTGAGGTAATCTCCTTATCACAAGACCCATCACAGGACTCACAAATAACTGATCACAAGACCTGTCACAAGGATCCTCACTTGACACACCCACACTTGAGTACCTTATAAACAGAACACTGACATCTCGTAAACTCTGCTGAAGATATTACCTAGCCTAGTAACGAAATGTTCGGAAACCAACCCACAAGCTTGGAGAATGAACCTTCCCCCTCATTCAGGGGTGGGCTGCTGGGGGTTCTCAGAGGTTCGGGAGAACCTCTAGCTAAGATTCTGTGCAGTTTGGAGAAGCCCCAAATCCCACTCCTGGCTGGCCCCACCCTACCTCACCCACCTCGCCCCTCTCCTCCCAGGAGTCCTCATGTGGCTCGTTCTGGATGCAGGTAAGTGCAGGGCGCACGCAGAGGCTCAAGGAGGGTGAAAAACGGGCCTACCAGAAGTTTGGGAAGGCTGGAAATGGGCCTGTTTCCAGCCTCTGGAGGTCCTCCGGAGCCTGGGGAGGCTGTTTTTGCCCTCCTGGAGGCTCTAGGAAAGCCTCCGTAGTCCGGGGAGGGCAAAAATGTCCCCCCTGCCATGGTGCAGGAGGCTGACTAGGCCACACCCACCATGGCCATGGTTTCCCAGCAACTGGGCAGAGTACCCCATGCTAAAATTTCTGAAGCCCATCCCTGCCCTCATCCTATACCTGAGTTACAGATATTAACCACTATTGCAAAGACAAAATAGTGTTTGGACTCTGAGTACAGGTAGACATGACTTACACCCATTCACTTAGCAGCCATTTGAAATTACAACAAAACTGAAACAGTGACTTATGACAGGTCCTCACCCTTATGACCATCACAGCATCCCTACAGTCACATGAACAAAAATGTTGGCACTTGGCAACTGGTGTGTATCTATAATAATAGTTGCAGCATCTTTGATTGCTCTTTCCAACCTTCCCAAAATCAATGAGGGAAGCTGGATTCAATTAATGACCATGTGATTTATTTAACAACCTTAGTGATTTGCTTAACAATCCTGGCCAAAAAAAAAAATAAGATAATTGTCAGGTTTCGGTGCTATCTTGAAAAAAACTTCATTCTCAAGCGCAAGCTCTCTAATGAATCACTTTTATTTTAAGAATAGCAGAGTCCGACATTTCTGATTCATTTGCAGCCAAACTGGCCCCTCCTTCCAACCCCCTCCTCTTCCGCACTCCAACCCCAATGTCTCATTGGCCATCATGCAAATCCATCTCTACATCCCAGCACATTCTTTTCACAGAAATGTGCCCCCCTCCTCGTCTCCCAGGAAACCCTATCTGTAACACACAAAGACTAGGTAAAAGTTCATCTCAGCAATAAATCAAGCTACTGTTCTTTTTATGTCAGCGCTGGAAGAGAGCCTAATTTGGAACACTGACATCCGGCCCCTCTCCCTTCACTTCTGCGACATCACCTATCCCATAGGGAAAACACAACAAGATTAGTCTCATCAGCCCCTCCCTGGCTGTGCACCCCCCCTCCCGGCTTTCCCGGGTGGTCTGCATGGAATTTTGCTATAAGGCAATCAGCTTGAATGTTTGCGCTCTTCACCCAGGAAGCCTCTGACACTGGGTAACCCTTCCATTTAATTAAGTACTGGAGGCGCCCCCTGTGCCATCTTGAATCAAGAATCCGCTGCACTTCATAGTGCGTTTGGCCCCCAACAACCAGGGGCCCAGGGGGTTCACGTGGCGTTGGCCTTAAAGTAGACCCCACTACAGGTTTTAGAAGGCTACTGTGAAAAACGGGGTGAATTTTCCCCAAAAGCCGTGGCAACTGCAATTGAACTGTAACGGGGTTGATTATTTTTATTATAGGAAATGGTCCTATAAATTTTGGACCCAATTTCCTGCTCGGGAGTCTAAGTCTCAAGTATTTGGTGGAGAGGTAAACTTTCTCTCCCAGTTGAAATGGTCTTTGGGGAGTTCGGTGCTTGTCTGCTTGTTCCTTATAAGATTGAACCGCCTTTGCCAGCGCCCTCTTAACATTTTCCCAAGTTTGTCTCAACATTGCCATCCAGTCGGTCAAACTGACTGAGGAAGGGGGCTCCCTCGGGTATTCTGGCATGGGAACAAAATCCATGCCGCTCACTATTTTGAACGGGGTTAGCCCCGTGCTGCTGTGGACAGCATTATTATATGCAACCTCCGCAAAAGATAGGAGGTCTGCCCAATTGGAGTGCTGGTAGTCGACGTAGCATCTTAAATACTGTTCTATCATAGCGTTCAGTCTTTCTGCCCCCCCATTGGTGCTCGGGTGAAATGCTGAGCTGAGCCCTTGGGATGAACCTATGGATCGTAGAAACTCCCTCCAGAACTTTGCTGTGAACTGGACCCCTCTGTCGGAAATGATTCTCCTGGGGACTCCATGTAGGCGGTAAATGTGTTTCAGGAACAGTTTGGATAACTGACGAGCTGAAGGCAGTCCACTACAAGGAATGAAGTGCGCCTGTTTGGAGAATAAGTCTATTACAGTCCAGATCACTGTATTCCCACTGCTCCTCAGTAGGTCTACTATAAAGTCCATTGCAATCTCCTCTCATGGTCTTGTTGGTTCAGCTACTGGTTGCAACAATCCAGGCGGGCACCCTGGCCTTGTCTTCATCGTGGCACAAATGGTGCAGCTTTTTACATAACTGTCTACGTCCTTTCTCATGTGTGGCCACCAGAACTGCCTTCGTACTAGGTGCAGAGTCTTTAGGAATCCGAAGTGTCCTGCTGGTTTAACGTCGTGGCTCCTCTTGAGAATCAGGATGTGTAAACTCTGTGGGACATAGAGCTTTGTCCCCCTCCATGCTAGTTCATCTCTTTTTGTCAAGAGATGTTGATTGTCCCGATACCAGGGGTCTGTCAGGGTTTCATTTTTTAATTTTGCAGTTAAGTCACTTGCAAGTTGGCCTTGCTGATCACGTCGTTGCCGTCTGGTGATCACTTGGGCCGCAGCTTGGGTGGAGGGGATGATGGCATTCACTACCTTCTCCCGCTCACTATTGTATTGGGGCATCCGGGAGAGGGCATCAGCCAGGAAATTTCTCCCTCCTGGGATGTGCTTAAGCTCGAAATTGAAACGATTGAAGTATTGTGCCCACCGCACTTGCCTGGGCAACAGTTTTCGTGGGGTTTTTAGGGCCTCTAGGTTTTTATGATCAGTCCAGACTTCAAATGGTTTCTGGCCTCCCTCTAGAAGGTGCCGCCAGGTCAACAAGGCCCACCTTACTGCAAACGCTTCCTTCTCCCATGCCGCCCATCGTCTCTCCGTATCGGTGAGTTTGTGGGAGGTGTAGGCGCAGGGTTGTAGATCACCTTGGTTTTTCTTTTGGAGTAACACGGCTCCTACTGCCACATCACTTGCGTCTGCTTGGATGACAAAAGGCTGTTCTGGATCCGGGTGTTTTAAGACAGGTTCTTTCGCGAACAGTCCTTTTAGTGTCTCAAATGCCTGTTGGCAGGTCAGGTCCCACTGTAGGGGTTGTCCCGGGCGAGGTTTCATCGCTGGGCTTCCTGTCTTTAGGAGGTCCGTCAAAGGTTTGGCAATCTTCGCGAACGAGGGGATGAATTGTCTGTAGAAATTTGCAAAGCCTAGAAAACTTTGCAGTTGTCTGCGGGTGCGAGGGGGCTGCCACTGTAGAACTGATTGGACCTTGGCTGGGTCCATCTCTATCCCCTCATTTGATACTCGGTAGCCCAGGTAGTCTAGCCGTGATTGGTGGAAATCGCATTTTGGCAGTTTGACATATAGGTTTACCTGTAGCAGTTTTTTCAATACTTGGCGGACGAGGGGTATATGTTCGTCTATGGTCTCCGTGTAGATAAGAATATCGTCCAGGTAGACGAGGACCCCTTTGTAAAGGTGTTCATGTAAGACTTCATTTATTAACTGCATGAATACTGCCGGGGCTCCTTGCAATCCAAAAGGCATTACTTTAAACTGGAAACTACCCAGGGGGCAGTTGAATGCTGTTTTCCATTCATCTCCTGCCTTTATGCGTACTCGGTAATAAGCTTCTCGAAGGTCTAGTTTGGTGAAAACCTTCCCTTTAGCTAGGTGGGCTAACATGTCTTTCATGAGGGGGAGGGGGTACAAGTTGTGTACGCAAACAGTGTTGATACTTTGAAAGTCGACCACCAGTCTCATGGAGCCGTCCTTTTTCTCTTTAAACATGACCGGCGCCGCTACCCTTGGTTTTACTGGCTCAATAAATCCCCTTTGTAAGTTTTTTCTATGTAGTCTCGCATTTCCTGCATTTCTCGGGGCGTCATGGCATACATTTTAGGTTTGGGTAGTTTCGCTCCGGGGATAATTTCGATGGCACAATCGGTCTCGTTGTGGGGGGACAGAATGTCACACTCGGCCTCGCTGAATACCCCTGCCAGGTCTTGGTATTCCCTTGGGATCTGGTTTGCGTTACAAGCGGTGGTGGGTACGGCTGCCAATTGCTTTGCTGCACCTTCTGGGAGGGACCCTTGTGTTTGTGGTGTTTTCTTCTGTAGTGGAGGGCTGCTTTGGGGTTTCAGCGTGGGAGGGAATTCTTCTGGTCGGGGCGGCAGGGGTTGGGGCCCCTTTGCTATTCTCAGCCTGTGGGTTCCCTCTTGCCACCAAATGATTGGGCCCCATTTGTCGAGCCATGAGAGCCCCAATATGACTGGTTCTGTCATCTTGGGGGCTATTATGAAACGGATCGTCTCCCAGTGATCTGCGAGTTCTAGTCTCACGGGTTCAGTCAAGTGTGTGGCGTACGCTCCTCCCACTAGGGACCCATCAACTTGCTCGAAGCGAATTGGTTGTTTGAGCTGTTTAGCTTGGATTCCCAATTTTAGAACTGTGGGTAGGTTGATTAGGCACCGTGTGCTACCCGAGTCTATTAGGGCTTGGAAAGTCTCTTGGGCCCCTGTTTTGGGGGCTGTTAGGCGTATGGGGAAAAGAAAAGGATGGACGGGTCCACTCACCATCGGGTCATCCTCGCCTTCGTCCTCTGTGTCATAGGGTTCGGGGGACTGATCTCCCTCATCTGGGATTCCTCTGGTTTCGGTCAGATGAGCGAAAAACTCCGGGATTTGGGGAGCTTCCCGCGGTACGTGGGTGACGCGCTTGGGCCCTCGTTCCGGTCGTGCTTTGGGTGGTGGAGCTGGTCCCGGTCTAGGCGTTCCACATCTTGCTGCTATGTGGCCGCTTCCTCCACATCTGTAGCATTTCAGTGGGCTCTGTGGGGCGGTTGGTCTGTAGGAGGGCTGTGATGTTGGGGTTTCTCGTCTGTTGAGTGGCCCCTGGTCTGGTCGGCCTCTCTCCTTTCCCTCTGGTGGTTTTGACGTGTCACTCACCCGCAGCCCTCTGTCGACTTTTATCGCTATCCGGAACCATTCAGCGAGTCGGTTTGGGATGTCACGATAGGCAGTCACTTGGGAAATTCTTTTATCTAGGCTTGTTCTAAAAAAATACACCAGCAATCGCTCTGGTAGGGGAGGCAGTGTCCCAATGACTCTCCTGAATTCACGGATATGCTCTCTGATAGGCTTCCCCCTCTGCATTAGGTTTCTGAACTCGTCTTCCACATAGGGGTCCTCCTCCTCCTCCTCCTCATAACGGGCTCTCAATAGTTGCAAGAACCCATCTGCATCTCGTAGCTGGGGGGCCCTGTATTTGTAGAGTGATGCTGACCACCTCTTTGCTTCTCCCTCCAGCCCTTCCGAGATAGCATTCACTAGGGCTCTGGGGAAAGGTAGAGGTGTCCGAACCGCTCTATGTATATCTCAGCTGAATCGAGGAATTGGGCGAGGTTGTCTGGGTCACCATCAAACTTCCCTCTGAACTGGGGTGGCTCCTCTCTCTCTGCCCTCTCCTCTCTGTGCTGAGCTCTGGAGGGCCAGCCTTGGTGTTGATAGTCCTCTGCCTCGTCTCTCATCCTGGGGTGGGGAGGTGCTGCCTTGTCTGGGCTTCGCTGCCATTCCCATCCCCAGCTCGCCCTTCTCAATTCACTTAGGGGTTTTTCCTTATCTGTTACATTTGCAAAAGAAAATTCCGCCTCTAAGGCTTTTGGCACAGTCCCCGGGTACTTATCTGCCTCACGTTTCTTTGCTTGAAGTTCTGCGGGGAGGGAAGGCGGAGAAAGTTGAACCTTTGTATTTTCCAAGTTGGCTGGAATCATGACCGCTTCTGCTCCTCCCGTCTCTTGAAGCAGGCTTTCCTCCGAGAGCTTGGCTTCAGCCATAGTCCGTCCGACCAGATGTCTGGGAGGGAACGGGATGATTTAAACTCAGCCAGCCTGGATTTGGGGGAGAGTTTGGCTGTCTGTCAGGTTTCGGTGCTATCTTGAAAAAAACTTCATTCTCAAGCGCAAGCTCTCTAATGAATCACTTTTATTTTAAGAATAGCAGAGTCCGACATTTCTGATTCATTTGCAGCCAAACTGGCCCCTCCTTCCAACCCCCTCCTCTTCCGCACTCCAACCCCAATGTCTCATTGGCCATCATGCAAATCCATCTCTACATCCCAGCACATTCTTTTCACAGGAATGTGCCCCCCTCCTCGTCTCCCAGGAAACCCTATCTGTAACACACAAAGACTAGGTAAAAGTTCATCTCAGCAATAAATCAAGCTACTGTTCTTTTTATGTCAGCGCTGGAAGAGAGCCTAATTTGGAACGCTGACATCAATAGGAACTAGGTGCATTTCATTTAACAACGCCTTGCTTAGCAACGGAAATCCTGGTCTCAATTGTGGTTGTAAGTCGAGGACTACCTGTATATATATATTGTAATAAACTACACTGAAGGAAGAGATTGCAATTCTATGTTGTTTGTTCTCATTGTTGTGGAGTGGATGGCAGTGGAGACAAATGGAGATTGTTTTCAGATTGCTTCTTGGGGTTTGGGGAGTGACAACACATACAAAGTGGAAGCATGTTCACAATTGTTGGGAATGGTGTTTCCTTGGCATGTGGTTTGCTTTTCGAGAGGACCCCAAAGTGCCCACGTTCCCTCGTTATGAAGCATTTAATGGCCCAGTGCATGGCATCAGGAAATAAATTCAATGTCTTCCACCAGCTACAGCTCAGTCAGTTTCAACCACCAGGCCTCTAATTGGGCTAGGAGCGATTTCACCTCCATTCACTTTGCCAATAAAATCATGTTCTTTATGGCAGGGAGTAGATAAACTGGGAAGATACAGGGCTACCTCTGTGGTTGCATATTATCAGCAGGGCCTCTTTTGCAAGGAGAAATTATTCCCATTCTCCCTACTCAGATAATTATCATGGGGCCCAACACAAAACTTTTGGAGGGCATCACGAATTCGGAAGCCAAACTTGAACAGCTTGTGAGGGAAGGAGATGGGTGGGTGGGGGAAAGATATGAAATGAGAGGTTTAGAACAAAGCCAAGTGTCATTCTTGCTAGCTAAACGCTGGGTATAATAATGCCATATTAAAAGTGCTCCTTCTGAGATTTCATTCTTTTTTCCACACAAAAGAGCTCCATCGTGGGAGGAAAGAAAGAGGAGGAAGGAGAGAGAGAGGTACAAAAGAGAAGCCCAAACGATGTAAACTGTCAGTCACTCCATCGAGGAGGCATTCTCACATTCATGCTGAGGATATTTACCGGATGATTCCGGTAGATATTTAGGGAAGGAGGGAGGGAAGGAAGGAGGAATCAGCAACTAGAAAGATAGCAGGGCCCTATGGCAGGAGAGGACAACTCAGGCAGTTGCTTAGCAACAAGTCAGCTGGAGAGTTATCTTTACTCCCTTTTTATTTTTGTTGTTTTCACCCAGCTCTAATGGATGATCAATCCTCTTCTGCCCCTCCTCCTGTCTTTACCCCCAAATGTTTGCTTCGCTCCGATAACAAAATGAAAAGCGAGGTTGGTTGGCTTGGCAACTTTCAGCTGCCTCTGCAGCCCACTTGCTACCGGAACTTCTAATATGCGTGGGAATCCTAAAGAACTCAGAAAAAATATTCCTAGTATCGCAAAGATATTAATGTTGATGGTGTTTGCAAGGACCTTTTCTTTCCCCCAGAAGGAAAAGCAACAACAGCCCTGGCAAGAAAATAAAATGGTTTCAGATTTGCAGGAAAAAGGGGCAGTGGAAAGAGAGCATGGGTGTCTGTGGATGTGGGGAAGTGACGTCGCTTGCATCAAAATGACATAATTTATATCCTTAGCATGATGATGTCATGACAACAGTTGCCTCTGAATGAATCTTTAAAAGCTAAGTCCATTCTTACTGTCTTTTGTTCTATTTCATGTACAATATTCAGGGGTGGGCTGCTGGGAGTTCGCAGGGGTTTGGGAGAACCTCTAGCTAAGATTCTGTGCAGTTCAGAGAACCCCCAAATCCCACTCTTGGCTGGCCCCGCCCCGCCCCGCCCTGCCCCGCCCCGCCCCGCCCCACCCCACCCCACCCCACCCCACCCCACCCCGCCCACCCCTAACCCTAACCCTCCCAGAGGTTCCCACGCGGCCTGTTTTGGATGCAGGTAAGTTCAGGGTGTGCGTGGAGGCTCACTGTGGGCGAAAAATGGGCCTACCAGAAGTTCGGGAAGGCCCTTTTCTGTGCCTCCAGAGGACCTACGGAGCCTGGGGAGGCTGTTTTCACCCTCCTGGAGGCTCGAGGAAAGCCACCAGAGCCCAGGGAGGTCAAAAACAACTCCCCCTCCATGGTGCAGGAGGCTGGCTAGGCCACGCCCACCATGGCCACACCCACCCAGCAACCGGGCAGAGAACCCCTTGCTAAAATTTTTGAAGCCCACCCCTGACAATATTACATACATTTATAGCAGAGCGTTACTGGATGTCAAAAGCAAATATTATGTCTGGGTGAAAAGAAAACAGGCAGCCTTGCTGTTTAAAGGTACTGTTACATTGGGTGAATGAGGACGCAGCAAGCCAGAGTAGTTAGTGACAACAGCTCTTTATTATATAGTGAGACTCCAGCAACTGACCCAGGGAGCCAGCTCCCTTTATATACCTTGCAGCTGTGGTGGTCAGCCAATCAGCTGATTGTCAGTTAATTCGAACTTCCCGCCAAACAAACCTATTTACATAACACTCCTCCCCTCCCAGAAGTCACTTGGGGTGTTATTTACATACAAAGTCTCTCAGGTGACTAGGGCGTGTGCGAGTCCTAGTTGACCTGCGCAGTTCAGTCGGAGAGGCGGCGTCGAGCAGGTCGGAGGGACTTTCTGTTTCTCCCTGCTCCGCCAATGAGGCCTCCGGGACCTCCTCGTTGGCGGCGACTTCTCCGGCTATTCGGACTACCTCGATGGGGCGGCGCTGGATACCAGAATCCTCAGCTAAGTTCTCCGCTCCACTCGGGCTTGTAGTTTGTGTTTCTGGTTGGTAGTCGTGGTCAGAGATGGGGCCGTCTGATTTGTTGTCGGTGTCTGCGGTTACCCGTTTTCTTAGTTGATCAATATGTCTGCGCCAAACTCTCCCGTCCCCCATGTCTACCCGTGATTTCTGTGATTGTCCCGGAATCCCAGAGCGGGCCCTGTCCATAGTTTCTAGCGTGTACCGGTGTTCCTATGGTGAACTCTCTAAGCTTCCTCTCCCCCACTTGAAGACTTCTGGGGAGTAATTGGGGTTGAGCCTATCTAGTATTCCCCAGAGTTTCCACCACATTAATAGTTCTGCCGGACTTCGGCCCGTGGCTGTACAGGGTGTGGAGTGCTGAGCTATTAGAAACTTGTCTATCCTTTCCTGCCAGTCTCCGGGGCTTAAACGTGAAAGGGCCTCCTTTGCTGACCTCACAAATCTCTCAGCCTGTCCGTTACTAGCCGGATGAAATGGGGCTGAAAGGACATGTCTGATCCCAAGTCCCGCTAAGTATCCCTCGAACTGTGTTGCGGTGAATTGTGGCCCGTTATCTGACACTAGGATGTCCGGTAACCCATGGGTGGCGAATAACTGTCTTAGCTCCCTGATGGTTGCGTAGGTGGTAGTGGCCTTCATTAGCTTGATCTCCAACCATTTGGAGAATGCGTCTACGACGACCATGAAGGTCTGTCCGTGAAATGGGCCTGCAAAGTCAATGTGTATCCTGGACCAGGGTCCCTGGGGTCTTTCCCATTTCCTCACGGGTGCCGTTGGTAGATCTGATCTGGACTCTTGGCAGGGCTGGCATCTCCCCACCCACTCGGTAATGTCTGTATCCATACTGGGCCACCAGACGTAGCTCCTGGCTAGCCCCTTCATTCTTACAATCCCAGGGTGCCCCTCATGCAACAATGTTAAGACTTTTTCCCATAAACGTAAAGGAATAACAACCCGATCGCCCCATAGCAAACAACCCCCTTGCATTGTCAATTCGTCCTGTTTTCCCACGAACAGTTTAAATTCCCCGCTCCCAATCTTTTCCGGCCACCCCCTCATGACCCAACTTGCGACTGTCCAGATCACGTGGTCTTTGGTTGAGGCTCTTGCAACCTCGGCTGATGTTATGTGCCCAGAATCCAAAACATCTATCAGCAGGATGGGGATGCCGGGTGTGGGGTTTTCTAGGCTGTTGGGTAGTGGGCATCGGCTGAGTGCGTCCGCGTTGCCCATGTCCGCCCCTGGTCGATGTACCAGGCGATAGGAGTATGCTGCGAGGAAGATGGCCCAGCGTGTCATCCTGGGCGATAGTGCTGCTGGGGTTGGTCGATCTCCCGCGAGGAGACCCAGGAGCGGTCGATGGTCTGTGATTAGTTCAAAATCCCTCCTAAACAAGTACTCGTGGAATTTCTTTACTCCCGAAACGGCGGCGAGGGCCTCCTTGTCGAGCTGGCTATAATTTCGTTCAGCGCTTGATAGAGTTCGGGAGTAGTATGCGATGGGTGCTTCTAGGCCATTCGGGAGTCTATGGCTCAGGACGGCTCCCACCCCGAACGGGGATGCGTCACATGCTAGAACAAGGGGAAGCGTTGTGTTGTATTGTATTAAAAAGCTTTCAGCTGATAGCAGTTTTTTAATGCCGGCGAATGCCCTGTCTTCAGCCTTCCCCCATTTCCAAGTGGCTTTCTTGGTTAACAGTCTATGTAGGGGTTCTGCCACTGTTGCCTTGTCTTTAAGGAAAATGGCGTAAAAATTTAATAGTCCCAGGAAGGCCTGTAACTCTGCCTTTTCTTTGGGGGTGGGTGCTTCTCTGATTGCCCTGATCTTGCTCTCTGTGGGGTGTATGCCGGTGCCATCTACCCTGTATCCTAGGAATTAGACTGAGGGGACTGCGATCATGCATTTGTTTCATTTTACTCTGAGTCCTGCGTCCCTGAATTTCCTTAGGACCTCCCTCAGTCTCTCTCTTAGCTGCTGCTCATTGTCGGCGGTAATGAGCACATCATCAAAATAGGGCACCACCCCGGGGATTCCTTGCAGTAGCCGCTCCATGGTACTTTGGAAAAGTCCGGGGGCTACGCTTACTCCGAATTGCAAGCAGGTGCACTTGAAGGCCCCTCTGTGGGTTACGATAGTCTGTGCCTCTGCGGTAGTGCCATCTACCGGCAGTTGCTGGTACGCCTGCGCAAGATCGAATTTTGCGAAGATCTTGCCGGGGCCCAGGGAATGCAACAAATGGTGAATGATGGGCACTGGATAGGCGCTCTGCTGCAGGGCGTTATTAATTGTGCATTTATAATCAGCGCATATGCACACTGATCCTTCTGGCTTTACCGGTGTCACAATTGGGGTCTCCCATTTGGCGTGGTCGACTGGTACGAGCACCCCTTGTTTGATTAATTTGTCCAGTTCAATGTCAATTTTGGGCTTCAGGGTGAACGGTACCCGCCTAGGCTTTAAACGGATAGGTGCAATATTGGGGTTGAGATTAAATGAAATCAGGGTCCCCATATACTTGCCAAGCCTTTCGTCGAACATGTCCTGGAACTCTTGCATCAGATCCTCTTTCAGGGTGCTTCGAACGTTCCTTACTCCGGTGAATCCCATGCCTAGGGCTCTAAACCAGTCCATGCCCAGGAGGCTTGGGAGGTTGTTGCTGACTATGGTGAGGGGCAGTTTCTCGGTAAACTCCCCGTACTGTACTTGGAACTCGCCTCTTCCTTCGACGGGTATGCGGTTCCCTTAGTAGTCCTTCAGTCTGCGACGCTGTGGCTGGAGCTGTCGCTTGTGTGCGCTGGGGATGACTTTCTTTAGGTTCTCCCAAGACATGATGGATATCGGCGATCCCGTGTCGATCTCCATCTGGCACTCCCGTCCCTCGATCTCGACCGTGGTGTAGGTCTTCTCTCCGGGCGAGGTGCAGGTCTGTGCGATGCGTATGGTGTAGGCCCCAGCGTCTTCAAATTTCGTGCCCTTCCAGTTTCTGCCATCTCTGTTGAGCCTTCGGTGTGGCGCTGGCTCGGATTGGAAGGTTTGGCCACGTGGTTTGTAGCTCTGGTGTGTCTTGGATCTGCAGACCCGAGCGATGTGGCCCCTCTTCTCACAGGAACGGCAAACGGCGTCCCTGAACTTACAGTTTTGTCATGAGTGGGACCCTCCGCAGCTGGCGCATCCATCTCTGGGCTCCCTCCGTGCTGTGTGGGACTGCTCGGTGCGGTAGACCTCTTCTTCAGACTCCCCCTCGCTCGCGGTGCTTATGGCTTCTCGGTGCACTGGCGCCGTCTTTTGCATTGTTTTGGTTAGGTGGGAGCTCTTTAGTTTCTCTGCAGCCTTTACTGATGACTCTTGTGCTCGTGCCTCATCCAGGGCGATGTGTAGGGTCAGGTTTGACCTCGTGAGTAGTCTTCTCTGGAGCCGGCTATCTCTCACTCCACAAATTAGTTGCTCTAGGAACATCTCATCCAGGTCTCAGTAGTCACATTGGGATGCGGCCTTACGCAGGGCAGCGACGTACTCGCTGATCAATTCGCCCTCCTGCTGGAGCCGTTGCCAGAAATCGTAGCGCTGGACGTACTTTGATGGCGTTGGTGCATAGTGGTCTTTCAGCAGGGTCTGTAGCGTCGACCAGGAAATGTTGTGGACCGAATTTGGCTCCGACAATGCCTCGGCTATGTCGAAGACCCTTGGCCCGCAGTGACTCAGGAACAGGGCTTTCTTCCGAACGTCCGGTAGCCCTTGCATGTCGTTTGCCACCATGAAGCACTCGAACCGAGACATGTAGGATCCCCACTTCTCTTCCTTGGGGTCGAAAGGCGCTGGCGTGATGTAGGCAGACATCGTTTCGGGATTCTCCTGTGCTCCGCTCGCTCGCCTGGCTGGATTCGGATGCGGTCTCCGGTCCCCTTCTCCGAACATGGCTTCAGCTCTTTTTCTCGAGTGTGGCTTCAGCTCTCCTCTGCTTCTGGCCTCAAAATCCCACCTTCGTCACCAATGTTACGTTGGGTGAATGAGGACGCAGCAAGCCAGAGTAATTAGTGACAACAGCTCTTTATTATATGGTGAGACTCCAGCAACTGACCCAGGGAGCCAGCTCCCTTTATATACCTTGCAGTTGTGGTGGTCAGCCAATCAGCTGAGGGTCAGTTAATTCGAACTTCCCGCCAAACAAACCTATTTACATAACAGGTACATGTATTTTTCTTTACATTTTTCTTCTTTCCTGCTTGGCATCTTCCAAACATGCCGGAAGATCCCATCCCATAAGGTACAGGTAGTCCTCAACGTATACCAGTTTGTTTAGTGACTGTTCCAAAATGAAATTCAGTGAAGTTACAAAGGCACGGAAGAAGGTGAGTTATGACCATTTTTCACCTGACCACCGCAGCATCCCCAATGGTCATCTCATCAAAATTCAGATGCTTAGCAATTGATTCATATTTAGGAGGGTTGCAATCAGGGGTGGGCTGCTGGGGATTTTCAGGGGTTCGGGACACTGGTGGGTTGCCCCCAGTTTGCACCGGTTCTATAGAACCGGTAATAAAACCGGCGGAAGGCTTCGCCCACCGACCCTGATATCATCAAAATGCACAGCCCCATTGCAAACCGGTAGTAAGGGTAAATAGAACCCACCCCTGGTTCAAGAGAACCTCTAGCTAAGTTTCTGTGCAGTTTGGAAAACCCCCAAATCCCACTCCTGGCTGGCCCCGCCCAACCCGCCTCTCTCAGGAGTCCCCACATGGCCTGTTTTGGATGCAGGTAAGTGCAGGGGGCAGGGAGGCTCAGGGAGGATGAAAAACTGGCCTACCGGAAGTTTGGGGAGACCAGAAACAGGCCTGTTTCCAGTCTCCAGAGGGCCTCCGGAGCCTGGGGATGCCATTTTTGCCCTCCTGGCGGCTCAAGGAAAGCCTCCGGAGCCCGGGGAGGGCAAAAACATGCCCTCGGCATGGTACAGAGGCCGACTAGGCTATGCCCATCATGGCCACGCCATCCAGCAACCAGACAGAGAACCCCTTGCTATAATTTTTGAAGCCCACTCCTGGTTACAATCCCCTTTTGTGACCTTCTGACAAGCAAAGTCAACGGGGAAGCCATATTTATTTATTTATTTATTTATTTATTTATTTATTTATTTATTTATTTATTTATTTATTTATTTTATTTGGCTTGTATACCACCCTTCTCCAGCAGGACTCAGGGCGGTGAACAGCTGAGATAAAACAGAGCATACAAAATTTAAAAAACAATTTAAAAGGAAATTAAACAATTTCAGCCCACAATTTAAAACAACCCAATTAAAACCAATTTCAAATTAAAACTGAAACGGATGGGATCAAGCCAGCCCGGCTAGGTGAAATAAATGAGTTTTCAGGGCCTGACGAAAAGTCCGGAGATCTGGTATCGTGCGTATCTCTAGGGGGAGCTTGTTCCAGAGGGCGGGTGCCGCCACAGAGAAGGCTCTCCCCCTGGGGGTCGCCAGCTGACATTGTCTGGCGGATGGCACCCTGAGGAGGCCCTCTCTGTGCGAGCGTACTGGCTGGTGGGAGGCTATTTGCAGCAGAAGGCGGTCTCGTAGATACCCCGGCCCTAAGCCATGGAGCGCTTTAAAGGTGGTCACCAACACCTGGAAGTACACCTGGAAGACATTCACTTAACAATCATGTTACTACCTTAACAGCTGCAATGATTCACTTAACATTTGTGGCAAGAAAGGTCATAAAATGGAGCAAAACTCACTTAACTGTTTCACATAGCAACAGACCTTTAGGGCTCAATTGTGGTTGTAAGTCAAGGACCACCTCTACTCCAACATCTCTGGAAGATGCTAGTTTAGGAAGACCTGTTTATGGACAATTTAGCTGATAAGCAGGAGGGAGAACTGAAAAAAATCAGGCAGCTGGAGGAGGCATAAATAAGGCTGGTTGTGAATGAGATTGAATGATTAAGGCAGGAGCCCTCAAACTGTGGGGTCAAAATCCTCTGGGGGAGTTGCAAGAAAATTAGAGGAATCTCATTTTTAAAAATATCTGGCCAGGCTTGTGAAAATTCATCCTGGGCTTTTCTTCTTGCTTTGCCTGCTCATATCTGCAGTGGACTGCTGTGGTACTGCAAAGTTTGAGAACTCCTTGACAGATAATTTTTAAAATTTA
Source organism: Arizona elegans (assembly GCA_022577455.1). Classification (NCBI taxonomy): domain Eukaryota; kingdom Metazoa; phylum Chordata; class Lepidosauria; order Squamata; family Colubridae; genus Arizona; species Arizona elegans. Next base: position 82,283,719 of record JAKOOJ010000008.1, read on the forward strand.
ATGATTAAAAGCAAGCAATATACTATATTTCTTGTTCAGTGTTAGCCCAGTGAAACCATTTTATTCAGGGGACAGATTCATTTATCAGATATCTCATACTCTGAAAACCTCAACAGAGGCATAAGAAACCCAGATTCAAGGCAGGGGTAAAATGCTCCCGAATCGGACTGGATCGTCTGATCCATTAGCAATGGCGGTGGATGGTTCGGAGAACCGGTAGCAAAAATCCCTGCCCCTCCCCCCCCATGCTCAGCTGAGCCGCACGATCATCAGAGGCTTTTTTTTATTTTTAAAAGCATTTTTTCTATAACCTCTTGGCTGAAAAAATGCTTTCAAAAGTAAAAAGCCTCTGATGATTGTGCGGCTCAGCTGGGATCGTCAGAGGCTTTTAAGAGGTTGTAGAAAAAATGCTTTTAAAAATAAAAAAAAAGTTGGCCATGCCCACTCAGTGATATTACCCCCCACCAAGCCACGCCCACAGAACCAGTAGTAACAAATTTTACGTTTCACCACTGATTCAAGGCCATGTTCAACCACTGTATGACTTTGAGCCAGTCATTGGTCAACCAAATTCGTAAAATTGTTTTTAGGATGGAATGATGGGGAAAGCCTATGACCTTTGCCTTGAACTCTTTAGTGGCAAAGGAGAATAGAATAGAATTTTATTGGCCAAGTGTGATTGGACACACAAGGAATTTGTCTCGGTGCATATGCCCTCAGTGTACATAAAAGACAAGATACGTTCGTCAAGAATCCTAAAGTTCAACACTTAATGATCGTCATAGGATACAAATAAGCAATCAAATCATATTAGGAAACAGTCAATATAAACCATAAGGATACAGTAACAAGGTTACAGCCATACATTCACAAGTGGGAGGAGATAGGTGACAAAATTAATAGTAGTGCAGATTTAGTGAATAGTTTGACAGTATTGAGGGAATTATTTGTTTAGCAGAGTGATGGCATTTGGGAAAAAACTGTTCTTGTGTCTAGTTGTTCTGGTGTGCAGTGCTCTATAGTGTCGTTTTGAGGGTAGGAATTGAAACAGTTTATGTCCAGGATGTGAGGGGTCTGTAAATATTTTCACAGCCCTCTTTTTGATTTGTACAGTATACAGGTCCTCAATGGAAGGCAGGTTGGTAGTAATTGTTTTTTCTGTTGGTAGGACCAGAATGTAAACATTAAAAACAAAACACCAGTGCCAATTGCTAAAAGAACACAATAAAACCTTAGCTGGCAACTATAAAACATTTGAGGATATGTAGTCCTCGCAAAGTAGATTTGTTAATTGAATCTGGCAACCCAAAGTTTATTTTGAGCTATAAATGTAGTTCCTCTCAAATTACATTTTGAAACTTGAGTCTGAGAAACCATGTCCTAAAAACAGATTATGCAAAGGAATCTTTCTATCTGAAGAATGTGTTGTTTCTGAAAGAGAACGAAGTGTTGTTTTTGCACGATAAAAGGGAAATCGAGGAATTTGTCAAAAATAGGGGAAAAAAAACCCCCATTGCCTTAATAGCCAGGACATGTATGTCTACAATCAAAATAGAGTTAATGCTACTATCATAAAAATTACAGCAGCCTATTTCAAATTAGTATTACAACTAGGGTTTTTATTGTACCAGTTAGCGCTGTGATGGGATTAAAGCATTAATGGCAACAAGTCAAAGCAAACATTACTGTTCAAGGAACTTTGGAACTAAATCTCCTTATTGTTTCAACTGTCATTTGTTTTGGAGTAATTATTATAAATGTCTTTTATATGTAATCTATTATGGGCACAGCCTGGATATTTGCAAAGCCCACACGAAAAGAAAGCTACCTTTCTCCCCCAAGTCTTGATAATATTCAAGATTCCTATCCAAGATTAGAGATAAAGCAGTTATCACTTTACAAGTCTGATAAAAATTTACAACCTTATTAATGTGTCTTCGGGTTGGTTAGTAACATGAATATTTTCACCCAGTGTAATTTAACTGAATTGGGGAATACACCCAACTTTCTAGCTTTCACATTAAAAGTGGGTGGGTGGCTAGGAGTAAGTAAGTCCTGTTCATGTTGTAAAATGTAAGATGCCCATTCTACTAAGAGGCCTACTCTCATAACATCATGGTGTTGGAAGGGGTCACTTTTGTCCCTGAATCCAAATCTCCAGAATCCATGGCTGAGAATGCTCTTTTTTCTTCCATGTTCTAGGATGCAGAATAACAGAGTTGGAAGGGACCTTGGAAGTCTTCTAGTCCAACCTCCTGCTCAAGCAGGAGACCCTATACCCATGTTGGCGAACCTATGGCACGCGTGCCGGAAGTGACACGCAGAGCCATGTTGCCTGGCACACGTCGCATCACCCATTCCTCTTCCGGGTTTCCAGGGCACCCATGCATACCAGCCAGCTAGTCTGCGGGTTACTGGTGCACATGCGTGCATGGCAATCAGCTGGCCGGGTGGAAGGGGGTGGGGGTGGGAAGGATCCGCTGTCTGCGGCTTCCTTGTTTTCCCACCCAAGCAGGCTGTCCAGGGAAAGAGATTGAATCCCCCGGCCATTGCTTCTGGCAGCACAAGAACTGTCACTGCCGGGTGGAAGGGGGTGGGGGTGGGAAGGATCCATTGTCTGGGGCTTCCCTGTCTCCAGGGAAAGAGATTGAATCCCCCGGCCATTGGTTCTGGTAGTGCAAGAACTGCCGCTGCCGGGTGGAAGGTGGTGGGGGGGAAGGATCCGTTGTCTGGGGCTTCCCTGTCCGCACCGGAGCAGGCTGTCCAGGGTAAGAGATTGAAGCCTCCGGCCATTGGTTCTGGCAGCGCAAGAACCGCCTCCTTCCACCCGGCAGCGGAGGTTCTTACACTGCCAGAACCAATGGCCGGGGGATTCAATCTCTTTCCCTGGAGAGGGGAAGCCCCAGACAACGGATCCTTCCCACCCCCACCCCCTTCCACCTGGCACTGGCGGTTCTTGCGCTGCCAGAACCAATGGCAGGGGGATTCATTATGGGTGCTGGCATGCGCACATGTTATCACGCACATACACACACATTTCCGGCACACAATGGGAAAAAGGTTCACCATCACTGCCCTATACCATTTCAGATAAATGGCTGTCTAATCTCTTCTTAAAAAATGAAGAAGCATCAACAATTTACGGAGGCAAGCTGTTCCACTGATTAATTTCTCCTTTATCTCCTTTATCTCATCTTCAACTCATGCCTGGGGCAGCTTAAGTTAGTTCTTGAAGATGTTCCACTCACATCTCAATACCTTTGTGCAACTAAATGTGTCTCCAACCTTCTGGTTATGACATGATCAGGATCAGCTCAGCTTCCACCGGCCAACTTAGACTACCTTTCCCATCAGATCTAATAGAAAGAATATGTTACGGATTCTGTTGTCTAGGGAGATACTATAGTGGTGTCTAATGGAGCAAAAATATGCAGAAAAATTATCCCCTACCACTTCTGATGCAGTTTGGTAGAGGAATCTGTTTTCAAAATTTCTTGCAAAGGAGAAGAGAATTTCAGTGAGGTTGTTGTTGTTAGTTGTGAAGTTGTGTTCAACCCATCGCGACCCCATGGACAAAGTTCTTTGAGGCCTTCCTGTCTTCTACCATCCTCTGGAGTCCATTTAAGCTCACGCTGACTGCTTCAGTGATTCCATCCAGCCACCTAATTCTCTGTCGTCCCCTTCTTCTTTTGCCCTCAATCTTTCCCAGCATTGAGCTCCTCTCCAGTGAGTCCTTCCTTCTCATTAAGTGGCCAAAGTATTTCAGTTTCATCTTCAGGATCTGGCCTTCTAAAGAGCAGTCAGGGTTGATCTCCCTAAGACTGACTTGTTTGTTTGCCTTGCAGTCCAAGGGACTTGCAGGAGTCTTCTCCAGCACCATAGTTCAAAGGCCTCAATTCTTTGGCGCTCAGCCTTCCTTATGGTCCAACTTTCACAATCTTACATTGCAACTGGGAAAACCATAGCCTTGACTATACGCGCTTTAGAAAGCCAGATCCAGGAAAGTATTTGAGTATTTCCTGCCTTTCAGTGTACAGTCAACTTCTCAGTGATCTGTAGCTTCCTGGCCTCCTAAAGTTCATTAAATCGTCCCCAAAGATATCATCTGAAATGTGGTTTTTGTAGAGGTATAGGCAACCAGAAAGGCTTCAGAGAGGGGAAAAGATACAGAACAGAAAACAGCTTTGACACTTTCCATTGCCTGCAAAAATGAAGTAAGTTCAAAACACCAGTATGAGAAATTGAAAAGAAATTCTTAAGTCTACTGAGAATAAAGCTGAAAAAGAGAACTTTATTGCATGGGTGAAATTCATATGTACACACACACACACACACACACACACACACACACACACAAAGCACAAATAATTGTGAATGGGGAATCGATCAAGCCCAGTGAAATACAGAAAGGAACAAGGCCAGAATATCCATTTTCTCTGTTGTTATTCATCCAGGTTCTTGACATAAGAGCCTTGGTAGTACAGTGGTTTAAGGCACCCTGTTATTAAGCTGGTTATTAAGACCAGCTGCCTGCAATTACTGCAGGGTTCGAATCTCGCCAAGGCTCAAGGTTGACTCAGCCTTCCATCCTTTCTAAGGTAGGTAAATTGAGGACCCAGTTGTGGGGGCAATAAGCTGACTTTGTATAAATATACAAAAGGATGAAGGCTATTGCTGAGCACAGTGTAAGCCGCCTTGAGTCTTCGGAGAAGGGCGGGATATAAATCAAATTAAAAAAAAAATATTGAATAGAGACATAAGAGAAGATAAGAAGAATAACTGGAATGAAAATTTTAAAAAAGTTTACAACAAAGGGCATTCAGTGATGATTTGGTTTTAATTCTGGAGAACCATTTAAGGGGGATAGAGGTATTAATGGAAAAACGAAAAGATTTTGGTGCATTGGCTGGATTTACAATTAATGAAGAAAAAAACAAAGATATTAACAAGAACATGAAGATGGAAGACCAAAAAGAATTGTGAAAATTGGTTTTCATATTGAGAAAAAAGTGAACTATTTGGATAACATTTTAAATAACATGAATTTTATATCATGTTAAAAATAACTATGCTAAAATATGGAACAAAATTATAAGGATTTATCAAGATGGGGAAAACTACCATTGTCATTGTTGGCAAAAATTTCTGTTCTGTGAAAATGAACATGCTACCTAGAATGTTCATATTTCAGACAATACTTGTTTTGAGAACTGATGCACCATTTAAATAATGGCCAAAAGACATATTTAGATTTATATGGCAGGGGAAATAACCAAGAGGTAAATATAAGATCTTCCAAGGTGCAAAAAAAAATACGTATTTTAAATTGTATTTTGCTGCCTGGAATACATGATCTTCTAAATCTAAAATTATCTTATTTCTAAATAATAGAAATAAGATAATTTTAGATTTAGAAGATCATGGTCTGAGGTGGCATGGTGGTTTATGGTACGAACACACTGAAGTAAATCTTGATTTTAAAAATCATTACACTGCTTTACTATGAATATGGAATAAATACAATCCCAGGCTATGCCTAATAGTACTTGGTTGGCATCAGCTGAAGAAGTGTTTTATAGAAAAGAAACGTCAGAAAAAGATAAATGGTTAACATATAAAAGACTTGCTCGGGAAATGGGGAGCTGAAAATGAAATCAAGAGAACAATTGACTAGAGCAGGATTTAGTTTCCAATGGTTTACATATACAAAATTAGGAGAAAGATTTAATATAAAAAAAAAAGTACCAGGAATAGAATGTGATAAAATGGAATTTGAAAACAAATTTATAAACAGAACAGTGTTAGCATGTGATTGTGAGAATGTATAAACTTTTTGTTGAGATTTGAAATAGAGGAAGAGCAAGTTAAAGAATGCATAGTAAAATGGGCTAAGAAATTTGGGTACAATATTCAAAAGGATGCAGTGGGATTAAAAGGCCTGACATTCACATTGTGGTACAGTTTGAAAGGAAACAATTTTTAAATGAAGTACTATTTGGTATATGACACCAGAATAATTGTCTAAGATGTATAAAGGTACTCCTGATCACTGTTAGAAATGCGAAAAACGTTTTCATTTCATTTCATTCCATTTTATTTTGTCATGTTATTTTATATCTGCAGATATTTTATCATGCATGATGGACTTGTGAAAAAACTGAGAAGATACTGGGTACAAATACCTATCATGCTGACAGTAGGAAAATACTTCTTCAGTGATCTTTCTTTTTTTCTTTTTCCTTTTGCTAGTCTTCACTTTTTTCACCCTGTTATAATCTTTTCCCTTTTCTATTTCTTCTCCTAGGTTTTGTAGTTTTCAAAAAAAAAAAAGTTTGTAAAATTTTCATTTAATAAAAATTAATTAAAAAATAAAGCAGAAAAATAAGCTCATTTCCACATGAGTAATTCCCTTCCTCTCCCTCCCTCTCTCTCTGTCTCCCTCCCCCACTCTCTCTGTCTCTGTCTCTGTCTCTCTGTCTCTGTCTCTCTGTGTCTCTGTCTGAAATTATCTCCTCTGGTAGAAAACCCAAGACTGAAAAAAAGTGAGGAAAAGATTGTGGCATATAAATTTAATAAGCAAATAAATAAACAAACAAATAAAAGATACATACGACCCATAGAAGTGAGAAGGGAATGTTTTATATATATATGCAATTACAAGACAGAGTTGCAGAACAAATAATATCAATTATTTCCTGGACTTTGTGGGTGATTGATAGGGATATCCAGCACCATTAATACAGATCTCCATGTATGTTAGTTGAGTTCAACATTTTAAAGAAGCCTTTAATTGATGGAGAAGAAGGGATGTGTTGCTGTAACTATTGTTCAGCTATTGAGAAAGAGAATGCTTTATTAAACTACTGCTAACTGTCTAGCAGTACATCCTTATCTATATTCTTGCTAACTCTATTTTTGGTATCCCAAATGGATGCACTTTTAGATATTTGGCTGTCTTTATTTCTGTCCTCATTATCTGGATGGCAACTGAGGAACAATAAGGATGCTGGCAAAAATAACATGCCTTAATGACTGAGCATCTCTCCATCCTGCTGTGAAATAGGAGCCTGGACAATTGGAGGAATACAGAAGCAGTCTTCCTGTAATTGCAAATTGAATTGGGAGCCTCCCAAATACTGGTCTGGAAAGGATCAGAGAGAAGAAGAAGAAAAAAGAAAGAAACAACATGGGAAACAGATCTACTGTCTCAAAGGTGCTTTTTCAAAGCACCTGTCAGAACTAATCATTACAATAATTAATTAATTAGAACTGAAAATTACAGAAAAGATGGTGAGACTTTGGGAAAAGTGCAGAGAAGAGCAACTAAGATGATTAAAGGCTTGGAGACTAAAACATACGAAAAACGGTTGCAGGAATTGGGGATGGCTAGTCTAGAGAAAAGAAGGATTAGGAATGACATGATAGCAGTATTCCAGTATTTGAGGGGCTGCCACAAAGAAGAGGGAGTCAAGCTATTCTCCAAAGCACCAGAAGGCAGGACAAGAAACAATGGATGGAAACTAATCAAGGAGAGAAGCAACCTGGAATTAAGGAGAAACTTCCTAATAGTGAGGACAATTAACCAGTGGAAAAGCTTGCCTTTAGAAGTTGTGGGTACTTCATCACTGGAAGCTTTTAAGAAGAGACTGGATAGTCACTTGTATAGGGTCTCCTGCTTGAGCAGGGGGTTGGACTAGAAGACCTCCAAGGTCCCTTTCAGCTCTATTCTTATTGGAAAAAATTGATTAATCCTTACATTCCCCTCCACCATCTGACAAAGCTTCTTGGATGAGAAGCAAAATGTCTTCTTCTTCCTCAAGGGGAAAAAGCATCCAGCTGCCTTTAGAAAAAGCACCTTTGAGACAACCATGGCCTGGATGACTGAGATATTGAAATCAGCTCCTTGTCTTTTAGGATCTGGTTGCTTCCATTAGACACTGTGTACACATAGTTCTCGACATACGACTGTAATGTAGCCTGTTCATGTCATGCATGATGACATTCATAAAATGGGTAAAATAAAATCTCCCCAAATTGTTGGAAGTATGGGGAGATAGGTACTTACTATCACGTATGGTGGACCTGCCCTAAGGTAATCAAATTTTGGAGATTTATATAGAGGTGGATATTAGAAATCACGGGATATAAATTACAATTGAAACCAGAATATTATCTATTAAACATTAGGCCAGATAAGATAGGCACAAATATATGGTGTCTGATTACATATATCACAACCGCAGCAAGAATATGTTTTGCTCAACATTGGAAAGGGAAAGACCTACCGGCTGAAGATTTGATTTTGGGAAAAATTATCGAATATGCGGAAGCTGACAGGTTAACAAAAATTTTGAGAGATCAAAAGGATTCCGTATATTTTCAATGTTGGGACCAATGATATATCTGGTTGAATAATAGAATAAAAAAAGGAAAAGGTTAGTGTAGATTTTGTTTTTTATTTGTATATCTTGACTGAAGTTAATATACTGTGTAAAGCTCCCATCGCGATCTGTGTGTGAATAAATATTTTGTTGTAAAGAAATAAATTAAAAATTTAAAAAAAAATGGGTTCGCCTTTTTGTGATGGTTAAGTGAACCAATAGTTTGCTATGATTGAGGTTTTTCCAAAAACCAGAAATAAGGGACAATCTTTAGCAAAAGCATTGTAAAACAGTCATGTCACTCTGGAGAGGGCCAGTCCAACTCTCCCCTTTTTCAGATCAGTCCTAACTTTGAAGGTTTGCTAAATGACCAGTCATAAATCAAGGACTAACTGTATTTCTATAGTTGTACAATTACAGATGTACCACTAGAACCAGCTTGGTGCAGTGATTAAGGCACCAAACTAAAAACAGGACTGTGAGTTCCAGTCCCACCACAAGCAGAAAGCTACCTGGATGATTTTGGGCCAGTTGTTTTCTCTAAGCCCTTGAAAAGAGGTAATGGCAAGCCATTTCTGAAAACATGCTCAGAGAACTGCAGGGATTAGTTCAGACAAAGTCAATGAGGAAACCAGATTCACTTAACAACCATGTTACTAACTTAACAGCCGCACTGATTCACTTAACAACTGTGGCAAGAAAGGTCGTAAAATGGGGCAAAACTCACTTAACAACCATCTCACTTAGCGGTGGAAATTTGAGGCTCAATTTTGGTGATAAGTTGAGGACTACCTGTATTTTAGACTATTGTTTCAAGGTCTGCCTTCTGCTTGATGAAGCACCTCAAACATTAACAATATGTTAAAAAGGTAAAGCTTTCCCTGTCCAGTTGTAGTGATCATATCCATTTCTTGGCCAAGGCAGCCAACATTGTCCAAGAAAATTTTCCGTGGTCATGTCACGAGCATGACTAGATGTCAAAGGTACATAGATTTACCCTGTCCAGTTGTGGAGGCAGTGCTCACGTCCATTTCTTAGCTGAGAGCCACTGTTATCCGAAGAATTTCCATGGTCATGTGTCCATCATAACTATATGCCGAGGCACACAGAATACTGTTGCCTTCCCATCAAAGTGGCACCTGTTTCTCTACTCATATTTGCATGATTTTGAACTGCTAGATGGGCAGGAGTGGCAGCAAGTAACGGTGGCTCACCCTATTGTGTGGTGCTCGGGTCTCAAACCCAGGCTGTCGTCATGCCAAGGGAATAAATGCCTGGATTATCAGAGGATCACTTCGCAGTGGAGTCCTAACAAGGAGTTAAAATCAAATACAATTAACTGAAGACATACTACGCCTCCATACTTCTCTTAAAAGATTGAATAGTCAGCAGGTGCCATCGCTGACTATTGGGGGTGAATCTTTGCCCCCCACAGAGAGGGCTCGCAATCTGGGTGTCCTCCTGGACGCACGGCTGTCTTTAGAAGAACATATGATGGCAGTGGCCAGGGGGGCCTTTTATCAGGTCCGCCTGATTCACCAGTTGCAGCCCTTTCTGGATCGGGACACCCTGCGCACAGTCACTCATGCCCTTGTCACCTCCCGGTTGGACTATTGCAATGCTCTCTACATGGGGCTTCCCTTGAAGAGCACTCGGAGGCTCCAACTGGTCCAGAATGCGGCCACGCGGGTGGTTATGGGTGCAACCCGTTGCGCCCACGTGACACCCCTCCTGCGCGAGCTGCACTGGCTCCCAGTGGTCTTCCGGGTGCGATTCAAGGTGTTGGTCACCACCTTTAAAGCGCTCCATGGCATAGGACCCGGGTACCTTCGAGACCGTCTTCTGCCACCAATAGCCTCCCACAGGCCAGTCTGCTCCCACAGAGAGGGTCTCCTCAGGGTGCCATCGGCCAAGTCATGTCGGCTGGCGACACCCAGGGGGAGGGCCTTCTCTGTGGGAGCCCCAGCCCTGTGGAATGAACTGCCCCCGGAAATTCGTAAGATTTCTGACCTCCGGGTATTTCGCTGCGCACTCAAGACCCTATTGTTCCACCAGGCTGGGTTAGCAACATAATTTTTAATTGGATGTTTTAAATTTTTGGGGTTTTAAATTAAGCCAATTATTTAATATTTTTTAATTATTTTAATTCGATGTCTATTCTGTTTTTAAATAGGCTGTACACTGCCCTGAGTCCTTCGGGAGAAGGGCGGTATAGAAATAAAATTATTATTATTATTATTATTATTATTATTATTATTATTATTATTATTATTATTATTATTATTATTATTATTATTATTATTAAACCTTTGCCTTAATTCCATCGTGTTGCAGAATGCAAGACTCCAAGGTTGTAATCACTTTAATGTACTGCTGCTCCACAAGTTTGCGGAGGAGCTTCAGTGACTTAAAGATATGCCGTTTGCCATTCTATTTCAGTCTTGTCTTGTGGGACAATTGAATTCTCCGATGCAGTCCGTGCCACATCCTTTTTCTTCTCTCTGCTCCCTTTTCCTCATTTCTCTTCCTGATGGCGTGCTCATTTTTAAAGGCTCCATACTTTGCCAAGATTTAGCTTCTGTCGAAAAGAGAGAACCCACTGGAGAGCGAGGGGTTTGCCGTGCAGTATTTCTCTTATTTCAAAAAAATATATGAGCAATGTATTAAGGGAAGCAAGCAGGTTTCCAGAGGCTAGGAGAAAAATCTATTAGCCTGCCATTAAATATGCAGTGCAATGATGCTTTCTGGGTTTTTATTTTCCAAGCCGTGGGACCAGCAAGGTGGCTTTGCCAGACTCTGCAGCATAGACATTTACCTAAAAGTAAGCACTTGAGCATGCCAGCTGAAGCCGTGTAGGTTGTGCCGTGTGCGGGGGGAGGCGGGAGGGTGGAGTACGGAGAGCCACGTATGTTATTTTGAATCCCGAGATGATTTCAGATAGATGCTTCCAAATGCACTTGCATAAGATTAATGGTAGACTTCCAAGGACTTTCTGCTCTCCTTCAAATAGGGCAAAAATAAGCAAACAACAGCATCCATTGAACTCTATGGGGAATTCGCCGTATCTAGGCAGCCCTTCATTGTCACTTTTTCACGAGAGGCTTGGCCGTATCAGTTCGATGAATAAAGAAATAAAGAAATACATACACGCAAATTAAAAGGTTATATATGATTATTGGGGTAGAGAACATTCACACAACATCATTTAAGAACATCACCAAACTAATCCTATTATTTAGCTTCCGTCCCCCCCACCTAATTCAGTCTAGGAAAAAACATTTTTAATAGAACTTCTAGGGCAGTGATGGCGAACCTGTTCGGCACTGATGTCGAAAAGGGAGTGCACGCGCGCGCGGGAGGCACCGAGTGTCGAAAAGGGAGTGCATGCGCGCGCGTGGGGCACCGAGTGCCGAAAAGGGAGCTCTTCACGCACACACAAAGGCCAGCTGATCATTGGGTGCGCGTGCGTGACAGAAACCTGGAAGAGGAACAGGCAACACTACGCATGCCAGGCAACATGGCTCCCCGTGCCACTTCGGGCACGCGTGCCATAGGTTCAGCATCACGTTTCTAGGGGTTTATATAAATGTGGGCATGTTGAAATATTTTTTTCTCCTGCTTCCCATCTTTCAAAATAAGTGTGATGGATATATGCATGCATTTGTGCAATAAAATCAGATTTTATATCCTGCTATAATCATGCTATAATATATGCACTGTATTCCCTCATTCTCTCTCTTCCTCCCTCTCTCTCTCTCTCCCCCTCCCCCTCCCTCCCCTCCCTCCCCTCTCCCTCCCTCCCTCTCCCCTCTCTCCCTCCCTCCCTTCCCTCTCCCTCTCTTCTCTCTCGCTTCTCTCTCCTTCTCACTCCCTCTCCCTTCTCTCTCTCTCCCTCCCTCCCCCTCTCTCCCTCCCTCCCCCTCTCCCCCTCCCTCCCCTCCCTCCTTTCTCCCTCCCCCTCCCTCCCCCCTCCCTCCCTCCTTTTTCTCCCTCCCTCTTCCTCTCTTCTCTCTCTTCCTCCTTTCTCTCTCTCTCCCTCCCCTACCTCCATCTCCCTTTCCCTTCTCTCTCTCTCCCTCCCACTCCCACTTCTTCCCACCCTCTCTTTCCCTCCTTCCCCTTCCTTCTCTCGCTCTCTCTCTCTTTTGCACACAGAGAGACATATACAAATTAACCAACCTCACCTTAAAGCAGAGACTAATAATAATAGCATTCAAAACTCACTGGATGACTTAGTTAACATAGTCGCAGTCTACTTCACAGGAGAAAGGACCATTATGCTTACTAACTTGAGCCCTTTGAAGAAAAGCAGGATATGCTTTTGCACCTAACGAATGATCAAATAAATACGTTCCAATCTCACAGCAAGTCTGCAAAGAAGGCTAAGCGCAATCCGATTTCATTTTCCTTTCTCGGAATGTTGGGAATGCTCTAGCAAGGCATTCAGACTTAGTCAACCAAACTTAACTTTGCATAGTTTATCTTATGTCTTTAAGCAAAAATCAAAACCCATTTGGTCGCTCAACAACAACAAAAACTATGCCTTTTTAATGACATTTGTTAGCTGGAGAAGGTGCTCCTTCTGACCAACACCGCTCTTCTACAACGTCTCCTTTGTTTAGGGAAATCTTAGGTGAAGTGTTCACAAAGAGAACCAAAGGGTGATTTAAAAACAGCGTGGAATTACAGCTCCCCCGTCTCCCTTCTTTCCTCCAGCCCATCCAAAAAGGGCTGAAATTCCTTGGCTCGTTGTTTTATTTTCCTTTTTTCTCATCAGGGGAAAAACAAAATTAAAGTCTCCGAGTGTTGTCTATATTCGTTGGAAGCTGAAGGTCAAAGTGTAAACTCTACTAGCTGGACCATGATTTTGTGAGAGGAATCGATACTTCCATGACAAGCAATATTCACGCTCCCTTCACAGCAGAAGAACTCGCTTGAGTGACAGAAGGCACCAGAAAAAGAGAGAGAGAGAGAGAGACAGAGACAGAGACAGAGACAGAGAGAGACAGGGAGGGAGGGAGGGAGAGAGAGAGGGAGGGAGAGAGAGAGAGAGAGATGAAAAGGAATGTGCAAGTAGCAATAGAAATGCATTTCCTGCAAATCCAGAGCAACCTTTCTTTTCCAGGGCTCAAAATGGGAAAACGTAATTGATCAAAATCTTCACCTGGTTGAAGCATTTTGCTTCCTGGTCCTGAAATGAGCAGGCTGAACTCCCAAACCTGGCAAATAGGATGCATTGGATGAGAGAAAAGGTGCTTTACAAAAAAAAAAAAAAAGCTAAATTGAGCAATGATATCTGTGCTATCAGGACTGTGTCTATTAGATAGCAGATGCTTTCTTGAAAGGTGTCCTGTACTGGGCAAGATAAAGGGGATGTGGGAAGGACGGCATGGAAAAAGGGTAAAATGGTGTGAGTTATTATTATGCTTGAGATTCCTACCTTGAGAAGGAACTTGGTATTTCTAATTAGGTGAATTTTGTTGTTATTGTTTAATTGCTACCTCATTGGGCGCTATCTAACAAAATGAAACTCAATGGTGAAAAAAGGAAAGGTCTACATTTAGGCAAGAAAAACAAAATGCACAGGTACAGGATAGGTGGTACCTCGCTCAATAGTAGTAACTGTGAGAGGGATCTTGGAGTCCTAGTGGACAACCATTTAAATATGAGCCAGCAGTTTGCAGCAGCTGCCAAAAAAGCCAACACAGTTCTAGGCTGCAGAAACAGAGGGATAGAATCAGTGGTGAAATCCAATTTTTTTTACTACAGGTTCTGTGGGCGTGGCTTGATGGGTGTGGCAGGGAAAGGATACTGCAAAATCCCCATTCCCACCTCACTCCAGGGGAAGGATAATGCAAAATCCCCATTCCCACCCCACTCCAGGGGAAGGATACTGAAAAATTCCCATTCCCTCCCCACTCCTGGGGGAAGGAATATTGCAAAATCTCATTCCCACCCCACTCTGGGACCAGCCAGAGGTGGTATTTGCTGGTTCTCTTCAAAATTTCCGCTACCGGTTCTCCAGAACCTGTCAGAAGCTGCTGGATTTCACCCTTGGATAGAATCAATATCACGTGAAGTGTTAATACTACTCTGTAATGCCTTGGTAAGGCCACACTTGCAATACTGCATTCAGTTTTGGTCGCCAAGATGTAAAAAAGATGTTGAGACTCTAAGAAAGAGTGCAGAGAAGAGCAACAAAGATGATTAGGGGATTGGAGGCTAAAACATATGAAAAACGGTTGCAGGAACTGGGTGTGTCTAGTTTAATGAAAAGAAGTGTCAAATTATTCATGAACTGGCAGAGACATGGTAACAAGGTCAGCCAATGAATAGGCATAGCAACTAAGTCAGCCAGTTGGGATCTGAGACAGACTGGAGCCAGGGTGTGTCTTAGTCTGCAGCTTCTGAGTCTGTGCAGAGAAATGAAACTGAAACCAGTCTGGACTTGCATCTCTGCTGTACTTCTGCCTGTGTATTTTGCTTGTAACTGATCTCTCTACTTGTTACCCACGTTGAAATGAAACTGTTCTCCGCTGTTGGTATCATATATATATTCTTGTATATAAAGAAGCTTCTTATTTAAATGAATCCTGCTGAATCAGTTATCTTTGTGTGCTTCTGGATTTGATTTTGCAAGAAACTCTGACAAGAAGGACTAGGGGAAACATGATAGCAGTGTTCTAATATCTCAGGGGCTGCCACAAAGAAGAGGGAGTCAAGTATGTCTGACTCTTCCTGACCCCATGGACCATTGCATGCCAAGCCACCCTGTCCTCCACCATCTCTCTGAGTTTATCCAAATGCACGTTCATTGCGTCAATGACGCCATATAACCATCTCATCCTCTGCCATCTCTTTCTCCTTTTGCCTTCAGTCCTGCCCAACATCAGGATCTTTTCTTTTCCAGTGGCCCCTTGGGACAGACATGCACATAGAATGATTTGCTGGTTGGAAATACTTCCGCCAACAATGTGGCCTGGCATTGGGCAAGAACTAAAGGATTTTTTGAATACGAAGAGTGTCATATTTTTATATAAAATATAAAATTTTATAAAAAAATATTTTTATTAAAGTTCTTAAGTTTTTAAAAATTTAAATTAATAAGTTTCCCCTTTCTAGTTCCTGTATTTCTGACATGAGACAAGACGAGGGTCTTTTCCAATGAGCCTTCTTAGGTATATTTGCCCAATGGTATATAAGGAAGTTTATATGTCTATGGAGATTCTTAGTCATCCAGGTCAGTAGTGGGTTTCAAATTCCGTCGCTACCAGTTCGCTCATGGGCACCTGTGTGCTCACGCACGTGCGTGACACTTCTGGGCAGAGCCCCTGCCGCCACTGCTACCAGTTCGCCTGATCCGGAGCAAACTGGTAGCAACCCACCACTGATCCAGGTCATGGTTGTCCCAAAGATGTTTTTTTCAACTGGACTTTCTGGTTTTTCTTTGAAGACGTTTCACTTCTCATCCAAGAAGCTTCTTCAGCTCAGAGCCCAGAAAGTCCAGTTGCCTCTTGAAAAAGCACCTAAGGAAGTTTATAGTACTTCTGGTTACCTATGCAGAAGATTGGACATCAAAGGCCCGCAATGAACATTTTTTCAATCATGATTTCCAAGTTCCCCAAATAGACTGCCAACCCTAGTTTCTGTCCCATTGTTCCTGCTGTTCTTTGAATTCAATGCCCTGTTGTTTGAAGGTTTATCTTGCTCTGCAGATTACTTGATCTTTCTTAAACCATCAAGATCCTCCCTTTAGTCATGTTTCCTAGGGATGCTGGCAATTATTAAAAAACTGGCACGTCACAGGTTGCCTAACCCTGGTTTATAAATTCCTGTTCATTAGGGAGTAATCGATCAAAATTAGTGAAACAGAAGTTGGGAAGGTCCAATGATTATGACTCATTGCCCCTGAAATGCCCTTCTGTACTCAGTCAATATGATTTCCTTGACTCTTGAGATCGGGGATGGAAGCTGAGATCTTATATATTAAAAAGTGTGTCTTCTAGAAATGAGCTATGGCAGGGGTGTCAAACTCGATTTCATTGAGGGCTGCATCATGGTTGTGTTTGACCTCTGGGGTGCTGGGGTGTGCATGGCCAGCTTGATGCCTGTGGCCGGAGTGCTCTGCTAGTGAAAACGGGCTCCCGAGCGCCATTTTCAGCTGGGACAGCCTCCTGCAACCCTCTGTCAGCAAAAACAGAGCTTGGGGGCAGTACGTGTGGCCCTCATGAACTCCGTTTTTGGCCAGGATGGCCTCCTGCAAATCTCTGCCAGTGGAAACGGAACTCGGGGGTGCACGCAGCCCTCGTGAGCTCTGTTTTCGGCTGGGATAGCCTCCTGCAACCCACTGCCAGTGAAAATGGAGCTTGGGGGGGCTATGCGCAACCCTCACAAGCTCCATTTTTGCTGGCAGAGGCTGGACCTTCACTGTTTGCAGGGTGGTCCTGTGGGCCAGATCTAAGCACCCCACAGGCCAAATCTGACCCATAAGCCTTGAGTTTGCATCTCTGAGCCAGGGATGGGTTCTACTTACCTTTACTACCGGTTTGCAATGGGGCTGTGCGCGCTCGCTCGCTTGTGCGCACGCGCGCTCTTCTGCGCATGCACAGAAGCATTTTCATGACGTCAGGGTCAATGGGCAGGGCCTCCTGCCAGTTTTACTACTGGTTCTATAGTGCCCTGAGCTATGACACCTTATATTAGATTACTATTCCCATAATCAGATCATTTTAACAATCCTGTTACAAGACAGTATTCTCTGAGTTATGCCCTTCAATTTAGGGAGACTAACTGGTCTACATTTCAGAGTTGTACTAACATGTGTAACATATGTAGTAGGAAATGAGATGAACAAGTCCAAAGTGCAATAAAACATTCAGGATGATTGACCGATCATGTGCAATGAAGTCAGTGTTGACTCTTAGTGACCACATAGATTTACTCCATAGTGATTTGTCCCTAATCTAGTCTTTGAAGAAGTACACTCACAACCACTCCCACTGAGTCCATTCACTTTGCTGCTGTTCATCCTCTTCTCTTCTCTTCTTTTCTTTCCTTTCACCTTTCCTAGCATTATAGTCTTTGCCAAGGAGACAGGTCTTTGCATATTGTGCCTGAAATAAAATAATTTGAACCTGGTCATTTGTACTTCAAGTGACAACAATTGGTTGGTTTGATGATCCATTTATTTTTTTCTTGTCTAGGGTTTCAAGTGATAGATCCATAACAAGCAAAACTCCAACGCAGGTAATTCCTCAAAAAATAGCTTTATTGGAAATATCATATTGGCACAGATCTGCTGAAAACTGACTCAGAAGTCTCCCGCGATTTTCATCTAATTAAAAATAAAACTTTTTCTGCTTTCTCAAAACAATCAGTCACATGGTCCAATCACAGTGTGGGCTGGCAACCAGGTAGCATCACTCCGCCTTCCTTCGACCAGGTGTAAGAATATCCTTGGTTCCCAAGAGAAGATATTTTGTTTTGGCTACCAAATCCCCTCTATCTCAAACCCCTTCTCCCTATCCCTCAGCTCCAGTGTGGCAACACTGAAGCGATTCAAAATGGCTTTGGTCAGATCAGCTTCAGGGTTGACATATAGTATTCTCAGAAGTCTTCTGCAACACCAAAGTTCAAAGATGTCAATACCCTTCCTATCTTGCTTTTTCAAAGTGCAAAGTTCAGTTCCAAAAAGTATCATAGGGACTATACGCAATTCTGATCTTTTGTACGTCTAGACACATCACAGCTTTGGGGCAATTTTTCCATGGCCTTCATGGCTGCTCTACTAACAACAGCTCTTCAGAATATATCTTGATCAGGATGATTATATGAAGATTTCTTTTCATAGACCTTGGGGATGTGGTGGCTCAGTGGTTAGGATGATGGATCTTATGCCATTAAAGGTCTACTGTTCGGCAGTTCAAGATCTGAGTGTTATGAGACAGAGTGAGCTCCTGTCACTTGTCCCAGCTCCTGCCAATCTAGCAGCTTGAAAGCATGCAAATACAAATAGATGAATAGGTACCGTATAAAAGCATGTGGGAAGGTAGCAGTGTTCAGTGTTTCACCGTACACACTGTGCTGTACTCTGATGTCATGCTGGCCACATGACTGTGGAAACATCTTCCAACAGTGCTGGCTCTTTGGCTTAAAAAATGGAGATGAGCACCACCCTCTAAAGTCAGTCACAACTAGTGGTATAAAACCTGTGGGGACACCTTTACTTTTTTACCTTTTTTACATAGACTTCCACTTTAAGATTCCAGCAGGGGTGGGCTGCTAGGGGTTCGCAGGGGTCCAGGAGAACCTCTAGATAAGATTCTGTGCAGTTCGGAGAACCCCCAAATCCCACTCCTGTTGGCCCCACCCACCTCACCCCGCCCCTCCCAGGAGTCCCCACACGGCCTGTTTTGGATAAGTACAGGGCATGTGCGGAGGCTTGGGCTTACTGGAAGTTCAGGAAGGCCAGAAACGGGCCCGTTTCCGGCCTCCAGAGGGCCTCCGGAGCCTGGGGAGGCTGTTTTTGCCCTCCCGGAGGCTTGAGGAAAGACTCCAGAGCCCGGGGAGGACAAAAACGCCTCCCCCTCACTGTGGTGCAGGAGGCCGACTAGGCCATACCCACCATGGCCATGCCCACCCAGCAAACGGGCAGAGAGCCCCTTGCTAAAATTTTTGAAGCCCACCCCTGGATTCCAGGTAGTGTGGCACACACAATTGTCACATTTCTCCACATTGCTAAGTCTTGAAATAATGACCGACTCTTCTGCTTGGAAGGATCCATGTGCTCTGTTCAAGGTCACTTTAGGTGGAAAGCAGGAAATTCTTTATTCCTCGCCTCCATTAATCTTGCTTTCATATTTTTTGTTGTTGTTGTTATTGATGTAGAGATTTTGCAAGGGGCTTGTTACCTGCACTTTAAATTTACACATTTGCTAAGTACTGAATTTCCATTGGTGTTGCCTCTTTCAACCTAGGAAGGGGAATTGTTCCAAATATGGAATGGTTGCATCTGAAAACTCCCTTACACTGACCTCTAACCTTTATCCAGGAAGCTGCCCTCTCAAGGCCAGCCGTGTAATTCATTTCTTCTCTCCCTTGCTTTGATTTGAGTCTTTCCAGCTCATGCTGACAAGACCTGAAACAAGAGGCAACCTTTTTCCTCTGCAGCGCTGTTATAAATTCACAGCTTAGCAGATTTCAAGCTGATTGCCTTTGCTCCCGTTGTCTCTCTGTAAATGAGGGTTTTCACAGATGACAGATAGGGCCGCTCTCTCAAAACATAAATCTTCAACTAACTTCCACCGGTACCTGCCGCAAACTATTTAACAATTTTGCTTCCTGGCCAAGCAAAAGTTCAACTCCTTTGGATGACATTGTCCCCTCATGGATCATTTTTAATGAATTAGGATTGCTGCTAGGCCTGAAATCTTCCAGGATCATATTTTGCAACTCAAGCTATGAGCGAGAGCGTTGGGCCAATTCGTATCACCTTCCTTCTCTCACTTCTCCATTTATTTTTTTAACACAATAGCTTATGACTTTTCTGATTTTCCTTGGAGCATTTTTAGCATCCTTTTTTGGGAAGTTTTTGTTGAGTTCCACAGAGATAATCAAGAACTTTCTTATCGTCTGTTATCATTATAACGCACTACAATCGTGTTGTGCGATCAGCTACACATTGTAATGAACTACAGTCATATTGTGGGCTACACATAAAGTTGATCAAGTAGAAAATCACCAGCTTTGAATGATTTTTTACTTCATAAACCATGGCTTTGGAAATGAAGAAGTTATAATTGTCACAGAATTAAACCAATGGTAAAGTTCAAATTTTTTTTATTACTGGTTCTGTGGGTGTGGCTTGGTGGGCATGGCTTGGTGGGCGTGGCTTGGTGGGCATGGCAGGGGAAGGACCCTGCAAAATCTCCATTCCCACCCCACTCCAGGGGAAGGATACTGCAAAATCTCCATTCCATCCCCATTCCTGGGGGAAGGATATTGCAAAAGCTCCATTCTCACCCCACTCTGGGACCAGCCAAAGGTGGTATTTGCCGGTTCTCCGAACTACTCAAAATTTCTGTTACCGGTTCTCCAGAACCTGTCAGAACCTGCTGGATTTTGCCCTTGAATTAAACCTCAGTTCTTCTGAGGCAAAAATATCTTAGGAACTGTTGATAATAAATAAATACCAGATTGCCTAAATGATAGCTATCAACTAATGGGTAGGTGAGTGTTTTAAGTTGCTTAATTCATTAATTGGGTATATTTAATTTTATAAAATTCTGGAATGAGATATTCTCTTGGAACCTAATATTTTTTAAGTTCCATCCTGGAAAAAAGACAAGGCATGAAAACAGTAGATAAATTAAAGAGGCAGGAGGAAATACGGTATCATCAAGAAAACATCTTTGAGACTGTACAGTTGAGTTTCCGAGTCTTGTTTCCCTGCAGAACACCCAGTGAGAATAATCTAATGCTACTTCAAATATGTACAATTTACAGTTTAGATTACAGATGCAAAAAGAACCCTGAGCCACACAAATTTTCCTGAAAATATCAGATGTGGATTTCCAAATTTCTCTAAAACGTTTCTTCTACCCAGCTGCATTTTTTAACATGACATAAAATAAAATAATTAAAGACAGGGATAATAAAATGAACTCTATGTATTATATTATTTTTTGGTGTAAATTTAAATTACATCCATATAGTTTGGTTTCCCCTGACCCTTCCCACTTCTAACCATGGCTCCCAAATACCCCAAGTGTGTGGCATTTTGCCTAAAAAAGATCACAAATCTTGTTTCTGACTATTCCTGACATTTTTTTGCCTAATGATGGGCCTACCCAACCATTCATTTTCCCAATTCTTTACTACTAGATCCCCCTTAAATCGTGCCTGCAGTCAGGAAAAAAAAAATTGATTATAAGACAGTGATGATTTATTTATTTCCTTCCTTCCTTCCTTCCTTCCTTCCTTCCTTCCTTCCTTCCTTCCTTCCTTCCTTCTTTCTTTCTTTCTTTCTTTCTTTCTTTCTTTCTTTCTTTCCTCCCCCCCTCCCCCCTCCCTCCCTCCCTCCCTCCCTTCCTTCCTTCCTTCTCTGGCTTTTATTGATTTTTTAGCAATAGCAATAGCACTTAGACTTATATACTGCTTCACAGTGGTTTACAGCCCTCTCTAAGTGGTTTACAGAGTCAACGTATTGCCCCAAACAATCTGGGTCCTCATTTTACTTGAAAGGATGGAAGGCTGAGTCATCTTTGAGCTGATCAGGATCGAACTGCTGGCAGTTGGCAGAGTTAGGCTGCAATACTGCATTCTAACCACTGTGCCACTTTTATGAATAACTGAAGGTGGCAAACATGCCTTATACTCCTTCCTTCTCCTATTTTCCCCACAACAACCATCCTGTGAGGGGAGCTGGGCTGAGAGAGAGTGACTGGTCCAAAGTTACCCAACCAGGTTTTCTGTCTGAAGCAGGATTAGAATTCACAATCTCCTGGTTTTTAGCCTGGAACCTTAACCACTAGACCAAACTGTCTGTCATACGTTTTCAAGTATGGCACAATTTTGATTGTTCTGGAGGAAATAAAATCAGAAGACCAATTTTCCTCACCCATCTGCTTGCCGTCTTCCCATTCCTAACCCATCCCGCGTTTTTGTTCTCCCTAATTTGAACTATTTCCCCTCTCGTGAAGACCTGTCAAATTTTTCATGAGAGCAGGGAGATTTTTCATCTTCCTTTATTTGGCTCCAAGGTTATCGTAAGTATAATTTATTCATATTTCTGACCTTTGGGGACACAGTATCCTCAGGGTCACATAGGTTTATTGGATGTCAGGAGGACTTGAAGCCTTCTCCTCAGAATTCCTTTTGTGATACGACATTTTATCAGGTCTCTATGCAGTGGTAGTTGAGACTGCTATAATTAATCCTGGAGGGTCACATCGCCCTATTAGTAATTACTCAACGCTTGTCCCCCTCTTAAACCCTTGTAAATGGGAAAAGAGCTTTAGCCTTAAGTCCACGCTGTGCTCCACTGGAGGACAGGCTGATCTCCCTGCCTCTCCTCCCCCTGCAGAAGGACCAGTTCCCCTGTGGTCTCCTAACATGGTTTCCCTGCCAGTTGAAAGCTCCATGTGAGAAGAGGACTGTGAAAACTGTCAGTCAAAGCTGAGAGATGTGACACTAGCTGCTGGTTCGCATTGCAAGTATCCCAAGGGAACAGCTAATTTTTTTTTCCAAAGAAAAAGGACAATAGCTTTCTTCTTTTCTACTAGGAGATGCTCCTAGATCTTGAAATGAGAGGGCTTTGGGGGAAAAAAAAAAAGTTTTTAAAAGATGGAGAATAAACAATAAAAACGGTGGGGTAAACATCATAATGTCCCTGCCAAAGTTTTGTCCTATATCTTCCATCAATTCTAGCTAACTGGCGTGAAGGGATTGTGATACATGTAAAAAGGGCAAGTCTTCAACCACGTTCTTATGGGTACTGTTCTGATTTTATCTAAAAAGCACTAGATTCAGTGGTGGTATTGAGCCGGTAGTGGCAAGTCTCTCAGCCCCGGCGCTATGCCGTCCTATTTAGCCACGTTTTCTAAGCCGCGTACGCGAGCAAAGCACATGCATGGAAGGCCGGGGCGTATGTGTGGAAGGCGCGTGTGTGAGCGGAGCAAGCATACGCATGCACGCCAGGGGTGGGTTCTACTTACCTTTACTTCCGGTTCGCAATGGGATTGCACATGCGCAGATCGCTGATGATGACATCCAGGGTGGTGGGCGGGGCCTCCCGCCTGTTTTTACTACCGGTTCTTGCTAACTGGTCCAAACCGGGGGCAACCCACCACTGATGCACGCGCTCACATTTTCAGGGTGCGGCGATCCGGTGGTAAAATTATGGGAAGCCCACCTCTGACTAGATTGCTTCTCTTGATGTAAAGAATATGACTTGCCAAGACATTAATTTTGCTGAGTCCTGAGCCCTTGCTTAGCTTTGAACGTGGGGAAGTGGATTTTGTATGCCTTTCTCTACTTGTGCATGCTTATTTTTCTAGAGGATTCGCACTTGAACGTGTGACCTGACTGGAATGCAAACCATATAAGGAACTTTTTCTTCTTCTTCTCATGCTTATTTCCTTTCCAAGACTTTCTCCAGAATGATCATTTTTATCAATGCAATATCTTTGTGCCAAAGATTTGCTTAGGTGTTATCAGTCCTTGCAGATAGTCCAGGGAGGAAACCAAAACCATGAATACGAATGCTACTTTTATTGTAAGGTTCTAGTAACGGAATCTTGCAAGCCTGAAAGCATGTCTCCCCTCCCTTGCTTTTATCTTCAAAAAAAGTAGGGAGGGTCTCTCCTAAGATGCTTTTTTCCCCTCCTTCTTCTTTCTCTGGGCTGAGATGTCTCTTACCTGGCATGGCCCTGTCTCCACCTGTAACTCTCTTAGTATTCAAAGAAAGGAGATTTAGGAAGAAAGCTCTCTCCCTCCCTCCCTCCCTCCCTCCCTCTCTCTCTCTCTCTCTCTCTCCCTACCTAACATCTATTCTCTCTCTCTCTCTCTCTCTCTCTCTCTCTCTCTCTCTCTCTCTCTCTCCTCTCTATCATCTAGCTAGCTAGCTCTGTCTATCTATCTCTATCTTTCTATCTCTATCTATCTATCTATCTATCTATCTATCTATCTCTATCTTTCTTTCTTTCTTTCTTTCCAGCTCTCTCTCTCTCTATCATCTAGCTAGCTAGCTCTATTTATCTAGCTCTATTTTTCTATTTTTCTATCTTTCTATCTATCATCTAGCTAGCTAGCTCTATCTATCTAGCTCTATCTATCTATCTATCTATCTATCTATCTATCTATCTATCTAATCTATCATCTCTCTCTCTCTCTCTATCATCTATCTATCATCTATGAATCATGTCTGCCTGTGTGTCCATCCGTCCACCCACCTATCTATCTATCTATCTATCTATCTATCTATCTATCTATCTATCATCCATCTATCTATCTATCATGTCTGTCTGTCTGTCTGTCTGTCTGTCTGTCCTATCTATCTATCTATCTATCTATCTATCTATCTATCTATCTATCTATCTATCTATCTATCTATCATCATTCTCTAATAACCCAAATAGTGTAAGTGGTATGGTGGAATGCAGACAGAAATAAATGAAGGAAAGAAAAGTTCTTGGAATTTTTTTTTTTTTAATAGTAGCAATGTTGTTTCAAGGCCAAAGGAATAGAATCAGGAGAGGAGATGCAGGCAAGGCTGTTCTTAAAAGGACTTCCATTAATTCAGTATATAGAAATTACTTCCTTTTGATGCACACTTAAAAAACTGAAATTGCTGCGTAGGAAAATTAAAAAAACAAAAACAACTCCCCCCCCCCCCCCCATTAACGACGATTATCTTTCTGCAAGCAATGGATTGATTGCCTTGGAATATGCCGAAAAAGTTAAGCCTGGTCCATATCAATGTCATAATATTTTATACATTATTCTCAGTCCATCCAAAGCATTTTTGTCTTTAAAATACTGAAAATATGTATTTGTTGTATATAACTTTGCCTAATATTCACAATTTGGATCATGCATTTCTCTGAAATACATCATTTTTTGCAGAGCTTTCTTTAGGGCACAGTCCAAAAAAAGATGGATCCCCCATACTTTCATGAAAAAGAAATTGCCAGTAACATGCACACACAACCAGTTACCCATAATGCCTACTTTTTGTTTTCTATACTACTTTCCCAAACATGGGCTATTTTGTGAGAATTAGACCTGTCCAATTCTCCACCTTGGACCTGTCTCTTGGTACATGTTTCTGGTGGAACTTTCCCAGTGCTGGGGAATTGTTCTTCTAATTCAAGGGCGTCAAACTCACAGCGTCACGTCATCAAGTGACATATCATGACTTTTCTCCCCTTCGCTAAACTGGGAGTGGGGGTGGCCAGCGCATGACACATCCATCCTAAAGACCGTGAGTTTGACACCCCTGTTCTAATCTGTCCTACTCCCATCTGTTCCGATATTTCAGGGGCTGTCACAAAAAAGAGGGAGTCAAGCTATTCTCCAAAGCTTGAAAGGTAGGACAAGAAGCAAGGGATGAAAACTAATCAAGGAGAGATGCAACCTAGAACTAAGGAGAAATTTCCTGACAGTTAAACAATTAATCAATGGAATGTCTTGCCTTCAAAAGTTGTGGGTGCTCCAACATTGGAAGTTTTTAAGAAGAGATTGGACAACCATTGGTCTGAAATGGTATAGGGCGTCCTGCCTGAGCTGGGGGTTGGATTAGAAGACCTTCAAGGTCCCTTCCAATTATTCACTCTACTCTACTCTACTCTACTCTACTCTACTCTACTCTACTCTACCCTACCCTACCCTACCCTACCCTACCCTACCCTACCTTACCCTGCTCTATTCTATTCCTCTGGAGGTTATGCCTGGTCTCTCGAGTCCAAGTTAAGTAAAGGCCAACAAGAACCTTGTTAGGACTGGCAGAATTTCTATATGGCTTGAAGCAGGGGTGAAATCTACTTACCTTCCTTACCGGTTTGGAAGCGCACGTGCCGCGCGCGTGCTTGTTCGCTCACCCGTGTCACATGCGCACGCACACCTTCTGTGCATGCACAAAACCTTTTGTGCATGCGCAGAAGTTAAAAAACCATTACTTCCTGGTAAAAACCAGGAAGTAATGTCACCTGGCCGGCGATCGCTACCGGATCGCCGAACCACAGGGAAAAATCGCTACCGGATCAGGCAATCCGGTCTGATCCGGGAGCATTTCACCCCTGGCTTGAGGATATCTTCAGGGCAGATAACTGCATTTTCAGTTTCATGTTTGCATCTCCATCAGGATGTCCTTTGTTATATGGCTCACCTGATTGCTTTCCTTCCATTTTAGAAAATAGCAACAGTGATTTTAAAAAGCGTAATGGGTTTTCTTCCCAAAATAGACACCATTTCTCTGTTTAGATGCTGACTCTAGCAGGTTGGGCTGTGACCTTCCTTTCAGACTGAGAGGACTGTTCCTTTAATAGAGGGTCAAAAAACCAACTTCTTTTTGTAGCCACCAGCATCACTTTTATTCAAGGGAGTCATTGCAGGGATGGGATTATATCATCAGAAGCAGGTGGGTCTGGCCTTTTAAAAAAATCCTTTACCCTTATTTTAGGAGATTTAGAAAGTTTCAAATGTTAGTAGTTACATTCAGCTTAGCACACTGATTTTATTTGCTCTCTTGCTGGATATCCACAGAAAATCATGGTGATGTAGGTGTTTGCTGAATTCAGCCATGGAATTTAAGTGGCAGAAACTGTGCAAGGATATGTGTGTCTATCCAGCAATAGTATGCAGCTATTTTTTTTTGAGGGGAAGGATGCCTTTGAATCAGTTTTGACTCCCAGCAAGTGCCTTAGACAAGTCCTTGCTTTTTTTCTTGTCAATGTTTTTTTTTTTTTGAAGCAGTTATCATCTGGGGTACCCTGCTGGGGGTTCGCAGGGGTTTGGGAGAACCTCTAGCTAAGATTCTGTGCAGTTTGGAGAACCCCCAAATCCCACTCCTGGCTGGCCTCTCCTATCCCACCCTGCCCCTCCCAAGAGTCCTCACACGGCCCATTTTGGATGCACGTAAGTGCAGGGCGCACACGGAGGCTCAGGGAGGATGAAAAATAGGCCTACTGGAAGTTGGGGAAGGCCAGAAATGGACCTGTTTCTGGTCTCCAGATAGCCTCCAGAGCCTGGGGGAGACCGTTTTTGCCTTCCTGGAGGCTCAAGGAAAGACTCCGGAGCCCGGGGAGGGCAAAACCGCCCCGCTGCCATGGTGGAGGAGGTCGACTAGGCCACACCCACCATGGCCATGCCCACACAGCAATTGGGCAGAGAACCCCTTGCTAAAATTTTTGAAGCCCACCCCTGGTTATCATTGCTTCCCTAGGACTGAGAGACAGTAACTGGCCCAATGTCACCCAGCTAGCTTCATGCCTAAAGTGAGATCATCCACCATTTCCTCGACCCAGTTCTGAATGGGCTGTGGCCCAGAACCAGACAGAGGCCCCGGAGATTGGGAGCAGACACAGAGTCATTCCTTGCTACCCATCACTTTAGAGAAAATTAACAAGCACGTTCTTAATTATCAACATTTAAAATATATTTTTTTCCTTGAAAGAAATAGCTTCCAATCAATCACTTCCTGCCATTCTTTATATTTCCAGGTGATTCCTATCACAGGCAAATAGAAGTGTCCTATGTTACAACATGTAATTTTAAAATGGTCACGTTAGAATGAGTTCTCGTGACGTTTTCTTTCCCTCTGATTCATACATGTTTACAACACAAGCACACAGCAAGAGATAGAGAAAGAGGGGGAGAGGGAAAGGGAGAGGGAGAGAAAGGGGGAGAGGGGGAGAGAGAGGGGGAGAAGGAAAGGGGGAGAGAGAGAGGGAGAGAGGGGGAGGCAGAGGAAGGGAGGGGAGAGGGGAGAGGGAGAGATGGAGAGAGGGGGAGGGGAAAGAGAGGGAGACAGAGGGAGGGAGAAGAGAGGGAGACAGAGGGAGGGAGGAAGGGCGAGAGGGGAGAAGGAAAGGGAGGGGGAGAGAGGGGGAGAGAGGGACAGGGAGGGAGGCAGGGGGAGAGAGAGGGAGAGGAGAGGGGGAGGGGGAGGGAGAGATGGAGAGAGAAGGGGAGGGAGAGGTAGAAAGGGACAGGGGTGGGACAGGGAGAGGAGAAAGGGAGGGGAGGAGGAGGGAAAGAGGGAGAGGGGAGAGGGGGAGGGAGGGGGAGGGAGAGAGGGGGGGACAGGGAGAGGGAGGGAGAAGGGGAGGAAGAGGAGAGAGCGGGAGGGACAGGGGGAGAGGGAGAGGGAAAGACTGAGACTTTTCAGGATTTTGCACAGGCACAAAAAGCAGAATACCATCATTTCCAGAGCATCTTCACAAAAGAAAGTTATGAGAAACAGTCTTTTTCTCCCCCTTCTGAACAAAAGAGATTTCATGGTGGGAGTTTAAGAGTCTGCAAATTTGATAAACTCTCTCATATTTTTAAGTGAAAAAACTATATTTCATCTCCCCTAAGGACAGAAAGCTTGAGGATTGTTTAGAGTAATATATGCCTTTTTAAGCACACAACCTGAAATCCCAGCCCAGCAGCTGTATGAAGAATAGAGTAGCCAGCAAAAGGTTAATAGAGTGTTGGTCCTGTTTAATTGAAAAAATGACGGAAGAATCACGTAGCAAGCTGAGCGGTATTATTATTACAGCTTGTAAGTGTTGCTCCAGAGATGTAATGTACAGTTGGGATGCAGTAATGTTGGTATCTCAGTTCCGACAAGAAAGTAAGCTATTCTTTTGAAATCAGCAACCACCTGCTTTTATTTTGTTTATTTTTAACTCCCCAGTAACTTACACCAACCTCTATAAATAACATCTCTCTTTTCATTTTTATTTTCATTTTCGCCAGCCAAACTTTCTAATCAGAGCTTCTGGGAACGTTAAAAAAAAGACATTTGTTTGTTTCTAACAAAAAAAAAATATTTGTAGCTCAGGATTGAATTGTGTACTCCTTAGTGCTGTGAGCATAGTTGTTTGTTTGCAGACATTTCATTACCCTACTAG
Organism: Arizona elegans; assembly: GCA_022577455.1. Classification (NCBI taxonomy): domain Eukaryota; kingdom Metazoa; phylum Chordata; class Lepidosauria; order Squamata; family Colubridae; genus Arizona; species Arizona elegans. The sequence goes on from JAKOOJ010000008.1 coordinate 82,312,715, forward strand.
GTAGGGTATCAAGTGAGGTACTAATACCACTCTATAAAGCCTTAGTAAGACGATCTCTTGAGCTTACATGGTCTCCGGGAGATGGTAGAGGACAGGAAGGCCTGAAGGAAAGTTGTCCATGGGGTCGTGATGGGTCAGACACGACTTCACAACTAACAACAAAGACCACACTTAGAATACGGCATCCAGTTTTGGTCACCACACTATAAAAAAGATGTTGAGACTCTAGAAAAAGTGCAGAAAAGAGCAATTAGGATGATTAGGGGACTGGAGACTAAAACATATGAAGAACGAACTGGGCCTGGCTAGTCTAGTGAAGAGAAGGACCAGGGGAGACATGATAGCAGTCTTCCAATATTTGAGAGGCTGTCACAGAGAGGAAGGGATCAAGCTATTTTCCAAAACACCCAAAGGCTGGACAAGGAATAATGGATGGAAACTGATCAAGGAGAGATTCAACCTAGAAATAAGGAGAAATTTTCTGACGAGAGCAAGCAATGGAACAGAAGTTACCATCAGAAGTTGTGGGAGCTTCATCACGGGAAGCTTTCAAGAAGAAACTGGACTGCCATCTGTCAGAAATGGTGTAGGCCGGGTCTCCTGCTTGGGTGGGTGGGGTGGGGGTTGGACTAGATGACCTACAAGGTCCCTTCCAAACCTGTTATTCTGTTAACTCACAGTTTCCTGGTTTCCATTACGCCAAACTAGCAATATTGTTATTATGTGGGCATAAACATGGTTGATTGACTCTGGCAAGTTCTATAAGGGATGACTGAGGATAGTCTCTAAGTTTTCAGTAGCCCCTGCATGTATATGTCATATGACTTAAAGAACTGCCATGCAAAGCTTTGTCAATGAAACGAACGGGCTTTGCGGATCAGGTTCTCTTCATTCTCAAGAGCTTCACATGGCAGAACAAAAAGCAATAGATGGAAACTAATCAAGGAGAGAAGCAACCTAGAACTCAGGAGAAATTTCCTGACAGTTAGAACAATTAATCAGTGGAACAACTTGCCTCCAGAAGTTGTGAATTCTCCAACACTGGAAGTTTTTAAGAAGAGATTGGATAGCCATTTGTCTGAAATGGTATTGGGTTTCCTGCCTGAGCAGGGGGTTGGACTAGAAGACCTCCAAAGTCCCTTCTGTTCTGTTCTGTTCTGTTCTGTTCTGTTCTGTTCTGTTCCCCTCCCCTTCCCTTCCATCCCCTTCCCTTCTATTCTATGTCATGAGACAAAGCCAGTAGGACATAACATAGATGAGTATAGTGGAGGAATGGAAAAACAACTAAAATTTTCCATCCTTCCATTTCCTGCCCCCCAGTGCAAAATGAACAGTTTAGAGACCAGGATGTTAATCTATTTTTCAATCGTAACAAAGCGAGATGTAATTGACTCCAAACAAGGAGAGAAAATCAACAGAAGAAAACACATTAATGTTTATGAAAAAGATTCTCCCACTCATATTGGGCTTTGAAGAAAGAGGGAACATATTTTACCGCTTGCTTTATAGGGCAGACTTCTACTCCTGTAGATTTATTTCTAGTTTTTAATAAAATACCTGGACATAAATTCCCTGATCCATTTAGGGGCAGAGAGGAATGGTATTTACTTCTGAAAATGTATGAGATGGATGTTGGGGCTTTTTTTCTTTCTTTTTACATTAGAAAGATCTGGTGGGCTTACTGTCAGGCTCCCTGCAAAGATTTTGACTTTTTTGCAGCACTTCCCAGACTGACCATAGAATCACAGACTTGGGAGGGACTTGGAGGTCATCCATCCAGGAATCCTCATACAGATAGTCTTCGACTTATGACCACAACTGAGTCCAAAATTTCTGTTGCTAAGCGTGACAGTTAACAAAGTTTGGCCCTATTTTACGATCTTCCCTGCCACTGCAGTTATTAAATTAGTAATACCAATATCACTTAGCAATAGCAATAGCACTTAGACTTATATACCATTTCGCAGTGCTTTTCAGCCCCTCTCTAAGTGGTTTACAGAGTCAGCATATTGCCCCCAACAATTTGGGTCCTCATTTAAACCCACCTCGGAAGGCTGGAATATTGAGTCATCTTTGAGCCTGATGAGATTCGAACTGCCAAATTGCAGGCAGCTGGCAGTCAGCAGAAGTAGCTTGCAATACTGCACTCTAACCACTGTGCCACTATGACACTTAGACTTATATATGCTTTAAAGCCCTCTCTAAGTGGTTTACAGAGTCAGCCTATTGCCCCCAACAATCTGGGTCCTCATTTTACCCACCTCGGAAGTCTGATGAGACTCGAACAGCCGAACTGCAGGCAGCCAGCAGTCATCAGAAGTAGCCTGCAGTGCTGCATTCTAACCACTGCGCCACCACGGCAGTTGTTCAGTGAATCTGCCTTCCCCGTTGGCTTTGCTTGTCATAATATCGCAAGAGGTGGTCACATGACCCTGGGCACTGCAACTATCATAAATGTGAGCCAGTTGCCAAGCATCCAGATTTTGATCACTGACCATGGGCAATATTCCAAAGGTTGTAAAATGGTGAAAAAAATGGTTGTAAGTCGTTTTTTTCAGTGCTGTTGTAACTTCGAACAGTCACTAAATGAATGGTTGGTTGTAAGTCAAGGACTACCTGTACCATCCCAGACAAAAGGCCTGTCCAATCTTTTCTAGAAAAAAAAATCAACGATGGAGAACCTGTGACTTTGAGAGGCAGGCTGGTCCATTGCTCTTAAGAGTCTTCACAATCAGTAATTTTCTCTTTTTGTAGCTTGTAAAGCCATTGGCTCTTATCCTTGGATGCTAAGGATAAGAGCCAATGGCCTAAGGTCACGTCTCTTCAAGTATTGGATGACTGCTATCATGTCTCAACTTAATCTTCTCCTTTTTCAGCTAAACATGTTGGTTCTAATATTTATATAGCTTTTAAAAACTGTAATTGTTTTTATATTTATCATTTTACTGGTTTGTAAGATGCTCGGGGTCATCTTATTGGTGAGATGGGTGACACATACATTTAATAAATGAATAAATATCCAGTTCTTTTAACTGTTCTTCGTAAGATTTAGTCTTGACATTCCACATTATCTTTTTTTCTTAAGTTTTTTGCTTTTCCCTGCATTCAGAAAAAATCATCTTTTTGAGAATCTTTTTGTATTCTGGTGACCAGAACTGGACACAGTAATCCAGTTGTGGTGGACACTGCAGTGTTTCCACAGGAGATATTGATGTTATTTCTCTACTGGTACAGCTCAAAATCATATTGGTTCTTTTTGTGACTGTATACACATTTCCGACACATTGATAATCTGACACATTGATAATTTACCAAGATACCAGATTCTTGTCACAAGTACTAGTGCTAGGCCAGCTTGTTGCCTATCTTTTTTATTATTAAACTGCTATGCCGCCCATTTTGCCGAGGTGACTCTGGTATCCTGTAGCTGTGCATCTGTTTTTTCCTGTCTAAATGCAGAACCTTACATTTCTGACCACTGATACAATCTAACATTGTATTAACAATAGCAATAGCACTTAGATTTATATACCGCTTTACAGTGCTTTACAGCTCTCCCTAAGCGGTTTACAGAGTCAGCCTATTGCCCCCAACAATCTGGCTCCTCATTTTACCCACCTCAGAAAGATGGAAGACTGAGTCAACCTTGAGCTGGTGAGATTTGAACTGCCAAATTGCAGTCAGCCGGCAGTCAACAGAAGTAGCCTGGAGTACTGCATTCTAACCAATGCACCACTGTGGCTTTTAGATAAAAACCAGTGTTCAAGTCTACCAAGATTTTTGGGAACCTTGAGCCTGTCTTCTGGGTTCTTAGCAATCCTTCCCAAGATCATGTCATTTGCAAAAAAACTTATTTATGGTGTTGTTAAAGAGTATTGGGCTCCTGAAGGACCCCATTGTGCACTTACTTCCATACGGACATAAGACCTATTTTAAGAACCATGTGGTGGCCGCCTGTGAATTCATGTGATAGTGGGACCATCCATCTCACATTGTTCCTTGGGACTTCATGTGGTGTGGTCAAACTAGATAATGTTGGGAAGAAATGGGGAGGGGGGAAAGCCTACATAGTTGCTATGAATGTGTGAATATTTTTTTCCTGTATGAAGTGAGGGAGGGGAACCCTGAAAAATTTACCACTTTTTATATTTTCAAAACAATTGGTTTTTGTCTAGATAAGATGGATGCTACCTGGACTTAATTCCAGCTAGTGTCTATCTCACCCTTGAGAACTAAAATCTCAATTCTTTCATAGCAGAAACCAACATTTGTTTAAAATCCTAGCTGGAAAATTTCTGGATAAATCTTAGCTTTGCTTTGAATTCAGAGGATAGCTTCTCATGTGGACCTTCTTTTACTAACATGGTCCCTATAGATGTTTTGGGGTTCTAGAATTTTGACCCAACATTATTTCCTAGCTGGGAATCCTGAAAAGAGACATTCCGGTACATCTCAAAGATACCAGACTGAGAAATACTAGGTTAGAATCAGCCCCCTTCCATCTAGCCTTGTTATTTTTAAAATATTTCTTCATATTTCTTATTTTCCTGTTTTTCGGGCAACCCTCTTTGCTAATATAGAAGGGAAGGAGCAGTGGTAAAATTCAATTTTTTTTAGTACCGCTTCTGTGGGCGTGGCTTGGTGGGCGTGGCAGGGAAAGGATACTGCAAAAATCTCCATTCCCACCCACTCCAGGGGAAGGATATTGCAAAATATCCATTCCCACTTCACTCTGAGACCAGCCAGAGGTGGTATTTGCCAGTTCTCCAAACTACTCAAAATTTCCACTGCCGGTTCTCCAGAACCTGCTGGATTTCACCCCTGGGAAGGAGGGTCATTTTCTATGAGAATCAGATATCTTTTACCATCTGGAAATAAATTGGTATAGAATAGCTCTGAATCATGAAACTTTGGTGGGGGAAAATATTTCAAATTGGCTTGGGCTCAAGAACTATCATGACACAAAGAAAGCAGTTGGACCTGCTATAAACAGTCAATAATCATTATTAGCAACATATCAAGTTGTGGGGAGCTATCTGGTTTGATACCATGGGGAATTCGGGCTGGATTCAGTGTTAATGATCAAGAAGGGAATGTGAACTGTAATACTGAATGGTCTGACAAGTTTCTATCACTGATTTCTCTCATTTAAGAAGTTTTATTGGCCATAGGAAAGGAAATTACACCTACAAAACATTGTTCAGGGACAATGTGAGATAGAGTTTCTCTTCCAGTACTTTTGAATGGATAGAAAACAAAAACATATGGAGAATTCTCTGGAAACATAGCAAAATGTATCTAGTCTAGCATTTTGTTCTTTTAGCAGCCAACCGAATATCAATGGAAAACTCACAAACAGTACATGAATGGCTCCGCACCCTTCCATTTGTGTTCATAGAATCATAAAATTGTAAAATTGAAAGAAACTGATCGAGCCATTAAATCCAATTCTCTCTTTGTCCTTAGTTGTAACTCTACATTGCAACCTCCAACTTGGCCTGAGATGAGAGAAATGCAATAATTCCTTTTTAAACTCACGAGTTCTTGCTAGTGAAGGACCCAATTATGGTTGAGATCGAAGGAGATTTTTCAATATTATATACATTTATTTTACTAAAGGTAACAGGTAACTTTAAAAGTTATTAGTATAAATTAAGAATTTGAAGACCTGTTTTGGAACTCTTTATGGCATAACGTTCTCTCTCTGTTCTGGCGAGTCTTGAGGTCCACTGGGTGATTTTGAGTTATTTTCTCTTTGTCTCACATCAGAGGCATTTTGGGATTCATTGCAGAAAGTTGGGAATCTCATTAAAACATTGTTCAAAAGTTCAAGCCATTCAGAATTGGACTTAGAATGCTCCAAACTTCAGCCTATTTTCCAATCCTATCCTTAGAGATAATCCAGACAAGGATCACCAACCATGAGTATTAACATTACCTCTTTGTAAAAGTACAGTAAGAGTAACTTGCAAGGCAAAAATATATATCTCCCCCCTCACCTTTACTGTCCAAGAAACTAGGGAGGGTCCTTTAAAAAAAAGATATTGAAGTGCAATACATAAAAGTATGTATTTTTATAGGCCTCTGTACTCTGGATTCCCTAAGTACAGGTTACATTTTATTATTACTAATTCTAGAATAGAGAGTAGAGTAGAGTAGAGTAGAGTAGAGTAGAGTAGAGTAGAGTTGAGTTGAGTTAAAGGTAAAGGTTCCCCTAGCACATATGTGCTAGTCGTTCTCAATTCTAGGGGGCGGTGCTCATCTCCGTTTCAAAGCCGAAGAGCCAGCGCTGTCCGAAGACATCTCTGTGGTCATGTGGCCAGCATGACTAAATACCAGGGGTGCACGGAACGCTGTTACCTTCCCACCAAAGGTGATCCCTATTTTCCTACTTGCATGTCAACTGACATTGCATTTATTTCGTGCTTTCAAACTGCTAGGTTGACAAAAGCTGGGACAAGTAATGGGAGCTCACCCCATTACATGGCACTAGGGATTCGAACTGCTGAACTGCTGACCTTTCGATCAAGAAGCTCAGTGTCTTAGCCACTGAGCCACTGTGTCCCTTAGAGTAGAGTACAGTAGAGTAAATTCACATGTGTGGTGGGTGTTAGCCTAGCCAATGATTTTTGTTCCTTCCCAATCAAACTGGTGTTGTTTATTATCAATGTGGTTTGAGAGCAGGGATTTTTGGTTGTGTTGTTTACTGACAGGTAGATATCTATTCCAGCCTATAAGACAGGGAGGTAGCTACCTCTGCAACAGCCTGCTATCTTTATTTGTGGAAAAAAAAACTCCTGAGGACTAGCATCAGCTGGCTCTTGAGAGCTGGGAGGGATTGATTGATTAATTACTTCAATTTATATGGTCACCTATCTCAAGTTCATGATTCTGGGCTAACAGTCTTAAAAATTTAAAGCATAAAAACAGAAAATGGCACACGTAGAACAGCAGCCAGGGTAAAAAACCAGACCCATCACTCACAATTAATATAATGAATACATGGCCTCAGGCCTATCTCCTGATTCTTAGGCCTAGTGATACACCAAGTCATTAAGCCCTTAGGAAAGGCTTTAAATTGATACTAGATTGCTCTTTCAGATTGCTCATTGAAGGACTCCCTTGCTTTTACTTTGATTGTTGACAGGAAAGTGGGGCACCTGGAGTGGGCCCTGAGAGAGCTGGCAGCATCGTTTTTAAAATTCTTCTGCAGAAAATAGCTGGTTGATTGGAGGAATTAGGGATGGGATTACAGCTCAGCTAGGGTTATGGATACATCCTACTGATAACTGCATACTAATCTCAAGCAGGGTAGTGAGATAGTTATGGGCTACGGTTTTAATGTCTGTAATTAGTGAATTAGATCTGAGAACTTTTTTCTTTTACTTATAGATTGGTGTGTTGCCTAAATTGCCTTTGGGTTTTGTTCCTGCTCCCTAATTTGTACTACTCTATTGTAGCTTCAATAGGTTAAAGACGCTGAGCTTGTCAAGCTGGAGAGCTGACAGCCCAGGTTCCAGAACTGAGCTCCAAACAACGGGATGAGTTCCTGTTCTTGTCTCAGCTCCTGCCTACTTAGCAGTTTGAAAGCATGCAAATGTGAGTAGATAAATAGGTACCACTTTAGTACGAAGGTAACAGTGTTCCATGCGCTTTTGGTGTATGGCCATGTTGGCCACATCACCATGGAAATGTCTTCGGACCATGCCAGCTCCCTCAGCCATGAGCACTGTGCCTTAGGATCGAACACAACTAGATAGGACAATTTTTACCTTTTTTTGTGACTTCAGAGATGGGCAATGTTTTGTATTCCCCCATTGATTTTGGTGCCTCTGCTTCAGCAATACAAAGCTTTTGATATCTCTGAGCCGTAAAAGGAGCACTGAATAAAGGAGAACAACCTTTAATTAAATGTGGACAAGAGTTCCACTAGGCTACAAATGAAGATAGTGGGCTTGAGTTGATCTTGGAAGGTGCATTTCTGAATTCAAGAAGCACACTTATTCTGGAGAAAGCTGCACTTACCTTTAAGGTTAATTGCAATTTGGGGGGGCATACTAGATACAGTTTTGATGATGGATGACTGCAAGATCCTTTTACAGTTATATCTCTACCTAGACTGGTTTTGCTAACTCATTTATTGATAATCACAGCATTGATTATTGTAATATAATCCTCATGGATTGGTCACTGAAGACAGTCTGAACGTTGAAATTAGTTCAGAAGGGCAAGGAATGCCAGTGAAATTTCAGTCAAACTGTTGATCAAGCATGTTAAAATAGCCTCACTAGTTGCCTCCTGAGCTTTATTCTAGGTAAGGACTACATGGTTTAGGTCAGGGGTATCAAACTCAAGACCCGGGGCTGGATCTGGCCCACAGGGTGCTTAGATCTGGCCCGTGGGGCCTCCCTGGAAACAGGGAAAGACTGGCCCATGGTGCCTCTGCCAGTGAAAATTCTGTTTTCGCTGGCAGAGGGTTGCAAGAGGCCGTCACAGCTGAAAACGGAGCTCGGGAGCCCGTTTTTGCTGGCAGAGCACTTGGGCCACCACAGGCGCCCCTAACACAAGTGACATCGAGCTGGCCACACTCACCTTGGCCACACCCACCACAGCTCCCCAAGGTCAAACACAACCCTAATGCGTCCCTCAATGAAATTAAGTTTGACACTCCTGGTTTAGGCCAAACTCCTAAGCCAAGCCTAAAAAATGCTATACAGGGATGTCAAACTGGAGCAGGCCAGATGTGTCATGTGCTGGCCACGCCCACACCCAGATTAGCAAAGGGGAAAAAGTCACGATACATCATGTGATGCTGCCATGACAACGTAAGTTTGACACCCCTGCTATAAAGAGTTGGATGTGATTAAAATGTTGATAGCAGATGATCCGGAAAGCAGAGCTGTAGGCTAGACTGAGATGCAGAAAAACACCTCAGAAGTCAATGTCAAGCCACTTTTCTCTTTCTTTGCTCCCAAGAAAACTACAGGTAGTCCTCGAGTTACAACAATTCATTTAGTAACCATTCGAAGTTAAAACATCACTGAAAAAAAGTGATTTATGATCATTTTTCACACAACCGTTACAGCATCTCCATGGTCATGTGATCAAAATTCAGATTGTTAAATCCAGACATGAACAGAGAGGCAGGACGATCGTAGTGAAGTAAAACAACCGTTTATTTCAGGCAACAGGAACAACAACAAAAATAACTATGAACTGAGAGCTGCCCAATGCTGCAGCTCCTTTTACCGGGAGCTGTCCAGCCTGTCAGCCACTGACACTTGTTCATTTTCCTGCTGGGGAAAATGAACCAATGAGTGATGGCTGATGTAAGACTCACTCCTACTTGCATATTCAACACTCCTCCCAATGAGTGATGGCTGATGTAAGACTCACTCCTACTTGTATATTCAACGCAGATGCTTGGCAACTGACTCATATTTATGACAGTTACATCATCCTCAGGTCATGTAATCAGCTTTTGCAAACTTCTGACAGGCAAAGTCAGTGGGGAATCCAGATTCACTTAATGACAGTGTTACTCACTTAACAACTGCAGTGAGCCACTTAACAACTGTAGCAAGTAAAGTCATAAAATCGGGCAAAACTCACTTAACAAATGTCTCCCTTAGCAACAGATATTTTGGGCTCAATTATGGTCATAAGTTGAGGACTACCTGTACATGGATGCTTCTGTACAACACTATAATTCTATGTAGTTAACAGAAGTTGAACTCAACTCAAGGGAGTAATTTCTTTTACTTACAGGACCACCAATTTGTTAGAATCCACCAAACACTCTTAAATCATCCGTGGGGCATCTCTTCCAGGATTTGATTCATTTAGCATTACATTTTTTTATTCACTCAGATTATTTCATGTTTAGTGTTTAATGTTTAGTTGCCAGTGTTTTATGCTTCTTGCTTTGATGTTTTTATTGTACTTTCTAAGTCGATCACAGCCATTAGGGAACTGAACAGCATACAAAAACTCACCTGGGAAGTATGAAAATTACAGTGCATATTTCCTTTGACCCAAAATACATTCTTAGGTGTATAATTTGGTTAAAGTGCTAGACTAGAAACTAGGAAATTGTGAGTTTTCGTCCTTGTTTAGGTAGAAATGTTGGCTGGGTGACTTTGGGCTATTAACTCTCTCTTAGCCCAACCACCTCCTAAGGTTGTGGGGAAAACAGGAGGCAGGAACATTAGGTGTAGTATCTTGAGTTGTACAAATAAAGATGGGATATAATTGCAATAATACAGGCAGTCCTTGACTTATGACAAACATTGAGCCTGTAATCTTAATCATTGGGCCATGCAGTCATTAAGCAAGATTGCCCATGTGATTGTTTCAGTCAATGATCACAATCCTGGCACTTCTGGCTGTGGTTGTTAAACAATTGCACAAGTTGTTAAGTAGATGGAGTCCAGGTAAGGAGACCGGTGTGTCTTATTGGGAGGTGGGAAAAACCTGGGAGACTCCATTCAGGAGCTGAAAAACCTTGCTGCTGAAATCCAACCCAACTTTTCAACCCCTGATGCAGAGATACTTAGTCATGGCATGTGCCAGGCCTCAGAAGTCCTCCCCACCTGTCTGAGGCACCCCATATTCCTTTCTTTATCACATTCTCTTTTCGGATTTCTACTCACTGTCACTTCTAGGAGTTGGCTGAAAGCTGCTCACCCTCCATGCATGGAAGAGAACCAGGGATGGGCTACTGGGGGTTTGCAGGGATTTGGGAGAACCTCTAGCTAAGATTCTGTGCAGTTTAGAGAACCCCCAAATCCCACTACTGGCTGGCCTCGCCCACCTTACCCCGCCCCTCCCAGGAGTCCCCATGTGGCCCATTTTGGATGCAGGTAAGTGCAGGGCGCACATGGAAGCTTGGGGAGGGGGAAAAATGGGCCTACCGGAGGTTCGGGAAGGCCGCAAATAGGCCCGTTTCCAGCCTCCAGAAGGCCTCCAGAGCCTGGGGAGGCTGTTTTCGCCCTCCCAGAGGCTCAAGGCAAGCCTCTGGAGCCCAAGGAGGGCAAAAACATCCCCCCCCCTGCTGCCATGGTGCAGGAGGCTGACTAGGCCATTCCCATCATGGCCACACCCACCCAGCAACTGGGCAGAGAACCCCTTGCTAAAATTTTTGAAGCCCACCCGTGAAGAGAACTCCTTCCATGGGGATACAGAAATGGAGCACAAATCATCAGGACCGGCCCTCTGTTTCTCCACTCCACAGATGAATTCATCTCCCCTAAGCAGGCCATTGAGCCACTGACTTTCTGGGGAAGCTGGCTGAGAAGATTTCAAATGGTGATCACATGATTGCAGGACAACTAGCAAGCAGTGCTAAGTGTGAACAGGTTGACCCCCTCTTCTTTGTGGCAGCCTCTCAAATACTGGAATACTGCTAATATGTTGTAGGAATTTAGCACCCACCCCTCTCCTAGGAAAATGAGATATTTTAGGGAATATTAAAAGGGCAGAATATTTCCCCTAAAAAGGAGGCAAAAACTCAGTCCCCCCAACACCTTTGTCAATGGGCCATTAAAGCCTGGGCCAGTCCATTCTACATAACAAAGATCTACCACCTTCAGGCAGAGCCACAGTAGGAATTGCCCAAAGCCCTTTCATTACATCATCACCCAGCAAGGCTCAACCAAGCCTTGGACTCAGGACAGCCTACAGAGTTGCCCCTGCCTGGCCCCATGGGAGTCTGACAACCAATCAGAATACAAACTCAAATTCAAAAGCCCAACCGAGGGCATAAAACCCAGGCACTCTCAGCATCTCTCCCCATTTCCCCCAGGACCTCAAACCATGTGGTCCTGTCCACCATTAAAAACCATCTTTCCAAGCAGTCTCCATGTTTCCAGTGTCTTTCTTCCCACTTGGAACTGAATCCAGATGGACATTTCTTCCAACAATGTTACCCCTAGTCCTTCTTTTCTCTAAACTGGCCATACCCAAATCCTGCAACTCTTCTTCATATGTTTTAGTCTCCAGGACTTTAATCATCTTAGTTGCTCTTCTCTGCACCTTTTTCCAAAGTCTCAACATCTTTTTTTGTAATGTGGTGACCGAAACTGGATGTCGTATATATCCCAGGTGTGGCTTTACTAAAGCGGTACTAATATTTCATATGATTTTGATTCTATGCCTCTGTTTATACAACTAAGGATTGTGTTAGCTTTTTTTTTTTTAATTTGATTTATATGCCGCCCTTCTCCGAAGACTCAGGGTGGCTTACAACGCGTTAAGCAATAGCCTTCATACTTTTGTATATTTTATACAAAGTCAGCTTATTGCCCCCACAATCTGGGTCCTCATTTTACCTACCTTAGAAAGGATGGAAGTCTGAGTCAACCTTGAGCCTGGTGAGATTTGAACTTGCAGTAATTGCAGGCAACTGATGTTAACAACGGTGCTTTAGTCTGCTGCTGAGTGCTTTTTTGGCTGCTGAGGCGCGCGAGCACACAGACAAAAATATTGAAAAGTCTGAATTTGGTCAAGGAAGCTACTCCTGCTTTTGAATTTTCCCCATGATCTCCTTGGCAAAAAAATGATGCTGACTTGGGGCCTCAGCTTCCCCTGAGCACATTGTGAGTGAGGGGTGGGATGCTGCCACTTCAAATAATTTATATCCAAACCTTCATTGCAGCAGTGACCTACCTCATTTCAACGCTGCCTTGAAGCCAGGGCTGACGTCCATCCAATTAGCCAGACAACGGAGAAGCTGGAGGACAGAAGGCAATTTGCCAATTAGCCTAACCAAGGCAGGTCAAATTCTTCTTCTATTCCTCCCAGCCCTTCCTTTAACCCTGAAGAAATTTGCTAGGTAACCTAAAGGGGAAATCCATAAAAAGATCATTTTTGTTGAAAACCTTTCAAGCAAATTAGATTTTTGATGTGTAAGTATTGTACACAGAAACCCAAAGATTTTTAAAAATGGCACACACTGGCAATTTCCCCTGTTTTCATTTAAAATTAAGCAGGGGAAGAAAGGTTGCAAAATAAGATAATATTTCTTTGAATGTTCATTAAAAGAACCCATCTATTCTGTAAATATTCACTGCACTGTTCAGATTTTAGTGTGGGATTTGGAGAAAGATTCTTACATGTTATGTTTTGGCCTATCCAGGATGCTTCTGTTATTTAAGTTTATTGTCAGGATGCTTAAAATGGTTTTTCCTAACTTCTTCTGGCAGTATTTTACTTTGTTGTTAAGAGATAGGGCTGGTGATGTTTTGTGTGACTTATCTTTTTATTCTGCTGGAGCGGTGTGTTTTTCAACTTTGGCAACTTGAAGATATGTAGACTTCAATTCCCACAATTTCCTAGCCAGCATGAGAAATGAAGTCCCCATGTTGAGTATACACATCTTCAGGTCCTCAAGTTTAAGAAACTCTGCTCCAGAGTTTCTTGTTTCTCCAAAAAGCCCTCCCAATGCCTTCCCCTACGATTTGTAGAAGCCTACTCTGGGTGGCTTACAACAGTAAAAATGGGGAGGGGGGGAAATAGCAGACCAAAAACTGATTTAGGGGGTACAACCCTTTTCCAAGACTAAGATGGTATTTCTCTAGAATCATTAGGCCCACAAACTTTCTCATAAAATATATATAAATGTACAATCTCTTTAACCGTTCTTATCACACATATTATCTTTTGGTTTCCATATTGGTTCATTCTTCATCCTAAACTTTAAAATACATTCAGAGTTGCTCTTCTACCATCCCATATCTCCCTTCTTCCACAACAACCATTCCTCTCCTTCTCCCCACAAACTTAAAAGACATTTCATATTCAGTCTGAATCTGTTTCTTTCGACTAGACTCTGTTTGTCTCCAGATGCTGGATCAGACTTCTACCACATTTCTTATTCTACTTGGAGCTGAGATGTTTAGCTTGCTATCTTTAATGTGTTGATGATACTAGACTCTCTGCTAATGAATGATGTCACTCAGAAGTTTGTGTAGATGTTGAAAAGAAGTGGGACGGGATGATCCATGAGGCATACCACAAAGTAGCCATTTTCAGGAAGGAGCTTACTCAGTGTAAAATACTACTCCCACTCCTCTCTTGAAGACAGTCCAGAACATTTTCATGGTCAATGTTGTTGAGGTTAAGGAGAATCAAAACAGTCTCTTTAAAGGTCATCAACAAGTACAACCAATATGATTTCCATGCTGTACCCTGACTTCATCCCTGAGTGCTTCCTCTAGAGCAGTGCTTCTCAACTTTAGCAATTTTAAGATGGACTTAAACTTCCAAAATTCCCCAGCCTACATGAGGAAGTGCTCTAGACCAGAAGTCTCCAACCTTGACAATTTTAAGACTTGTGGACTACAATTCCCAGAATTCCCCAGCCAGTTGTTCTCAGATGCAGTCAGATGCAGAACCTCTCTGCATCTATAGAGGCACCATTTCCTCCACAAGTTGGTATGGTTGAAGATAGATCTCAAATGATCAAGAACTGTCAAAGTGGATAAAAGTTTCTTGAGCAAAAAAATAAATAAATGTTGAGTTGTTTGAGCTCAATTTCTGTCTCATTTCAGGAGATCTTGTCCAGCCGTGAGGGACAGGGATCCAATTGAGAAGTGACAGAACAAACACGGCAGTTTGTTTTGAGTCAGGGGACATTCCCATTTCTTCTGAGAGGGAGCTACTTCTCAAAAAATCTTGTGCTATTTGATGCGCCAGTCTCGCTTCCTGAAAGTCTTCAAATTCTGGTTGCACACATCTGAAGACACAGAAAGGTTCTTGGTACACACTGTTTTGCAAACCTAAAAGCCTTGCATGAGTGTGAAACATTTTCCTTAGTGTAAGGGACACGGTGGCTAAGACTCTGAGCTTGTCGATCGAAAGGTCGGCAGTTCAGTGGTTTGAATCCCTAGTGCCGCGTAATGGGGTGAGCTCCCATTACTTGTCCCAGCTTCTGTTAACCTAGCAGTTCGAAAGCATGTAAAAAATGCAAGTAGAAAAATAGGGACCACCTTTAGTGGGAAGGTAACAACGTTCCGTGCGCCTTTGGCATTTAGTCATGCCGGCCACATGAACACGGAGACGTCTTCAGACATCGCTGGCTCTTCGGCTTTGAAACAGAGATGAGTACCGCCCCCTAGAGTCGGGAATGACTAGCAAGGGGAATCTTTACCTTTACCTTTTAAGGGTTCCTTAGTTTTCCTCAGGCATCAGAACAAATCCTGGTGAAGCTGTTGGTTTAGCTAGCAAAAGATCCTGAGCATGTTCAGGTCAATATCATATGCAGTTTTACAACACATCATTTCAGCATGGTAGTAATTTTTGATCATTTTTGGTCTTGCCCTCGTTTTCCACCACCTGTCATTGCTATATAGTCCTCATAAAGCAGGAAGGCAATTGCTATCCTACTCTCTCCCAGCTTGTAGGGTCATAAATATTAGGCAATCCACTCAACACACGCTGCATGTTCTGTAATAACCTTGATTATTGCTGGCTGATCAAGGTTCTGTGAGTCTCTCTCTGGTTTCCTTCTGGCCTCCAAGCTTTATGGTTCCCAGCTAGACCTCCATGTTTCTTTTCCAAATGTTGCTTGAACATTTTAGGCCAGTTCTGTGGTTTATAGAATCACAAGCAAACACATCGTTTTCTGGAGGATAGCATCTGAAATGGAGAACTGCCTATTCAAATGTTTTCCTTTTCTTATTTCTCTTTCTTCAACCTGTGAGAGGGGGGAAGACTTCAGCGAATGAATCCACTACCCTAGGGATGAAATATAAAATTTGTTACTACCGGTTCTGTGGGCGTGATTTGGTGGTGGTGGGGTAATGTGACTGGGTGGGCATGGCCAACTTTTTTTTTTTAACTTTTCAAAGCATTTTTTCTAATGCTTTGAAAAGCCTCTGCTGATCAGGCAACTCAGCTGGGATGGCTTTTTTAAAATGCCTCTCTGACAATCCCAGCTGAGTTGCCTGATCGGCAGAGAAGCATTTTTTTTACCACCTCTTCAGCATTTTTTTGTCGGAAGAGATTGTAGAAAAAATGCTTTTAAAAGTAAAAAAAAAAGCCTCTGATGATCATGCAGCTCAACTAGGCATGGTGGTGGTGGAGGTATGTCACCCCTGCACTACCCCCGAAATGGAAAAGAGGGGTTCCTATTCTACATATTTCCAGTGTCATTCTGGCTGAATATTTGAAGATTTTAACTGCATGTTTTTTATTTCTATTGTTTTAAAAGAAAGCATATGGATATATTTTTTCTAGCCAACAACCATGGTTACCTGAAAAAAAAATCTATAGTTCTTAGTAATTGGATAGATTTCAAATCATGGGAAGATAGCCAAGGAAACCTTATGCATCTTCAATAGATAGCCATTGATCTCTGGTCAAATTAACAATTCTGTTGATATAAACCCAGGAAGATAGGAAGTTGCCATCTACTGAAGTTGTCACCTATGCTAGAAATGTTCATGCTGACCAGCATCAAATCTTCAAGATTTCAAGCTGATTTCCCCCCCCCCCGCCCCCGAAATCTCAGGAACGCTCCTTTTGAGCTCATCCTGATCCAACAAAATCATCTGATTTCTTTATATTCTTAATGTTGACTCTGGCTTGTGTCTGTTGTTGTTAGTTGCGAAGTTGTGTCCGACCCATTGCGACCCTATGAACAATGTTCCTCCAGGCCTTCCTGTCCTCTACCATCCTCTGGAGTCCATTTAAGCTCACGCCTACTGCTTCAGTGACTCCATCCTGCCATCTCGTTCTCTGTTGTCCCGTTCTTCTTTTAACCTCAATCTTTCCCAGCATTAGGCTCTTCTCTAGTGAATCCTCCCTTCTCATTAGGTGGCCAAAGTATTTGAGTTTCATCTTCAGGATCTGGCCTTCTAAAGAGCAGTCAGGGTTGATTTCCTCTAGGACTGACCGGTTTGATTGCCTTGCAGTCCAAGGGACTCGCAGGAGTCTTCTCCAGCACCATAGTTCAAAAGCCTCAATTCTTTGGCCCTCAGCCTTTCTTTTGGTCCAATTTTCACAGCCATTCAGCTTGTGTCTAACTTCCCTAAATGCACAAAATAGTTTATGGAATTCTTTATGAAATTCTTTATGAAAAAGAATTCTTCCCAAGATACACTCAAAGCACAAAGTGAGCAATTTTGGTTTCTTCTACTTTAAGTCAACTCATGATAATGGCTTCAGAACTTGTAGGAAAGCCAGTGCAATTGCGTCCTTAAAGAATGGCATTTTTTTGGTTTTCTTTGAAGTGCTTCTGACCTATTTTCAGATATGAAAAATAAAAAATGGAAAATAGGTGCATCTTTCCAGTTTTTATTTCAGACTGCAATATTAAAAAAGATGGGAGGAGAGCTAGATGCATACTGCTTTGGGCATTGGTTAAGAGCATCCTTCTCCAGCATGGTGCAAAGATGGTCTCAGGTGACATGATGGGTTGGGAATTCACTGAGTTGCAATCTCAACACGTCTTGTGGCTTCCTTGGCTCTAGGAGATACCTTTATTTGATTTTTTTTTTACTTGAAAGAGCATTTCTGTACTGTAGAAATACTTTAAGTATAAAATATTGCATAACAGCATATTATCCCCATCTTGGATCTCTCCATCTCTTGAAATTTTATAATATTGTTTTACATTTTTAAATTTTTAATCTTAAATTATTTTTCTCTCTCTCCTTCTGCCTCCCACTCTCTCTCCATTCACACACACATATACACACACACTGTTGTGACTCCAGCTCCCGAGCCTGTCCTCACGGAGGAAGATGACTCTGAAAGTGATGGGGAGGAACTGACAAGGCCTCCCTCTCCAGGACCCTCCTTTCTGGCAACGTCTCAGGTTCCAGCTGAAGGCCAGGAGGAAGGCATGTCAGAGCACCCACTAATAGGGAGTGATGTTCTGTAATAATCCAGGCAGCGTTGGAGGGAGAGGCGTGCACAGCAAAGGAAGATGTGGGGAAGGGCCAGAGATTGCTGAGTCACTGAGCCACGCCCACAGGGGATAAAAGGGTTGCTCTGCAGACTCTGTGACGGACAAAAACTGCATATTGTGAGCTTCGGATGGGATATCTTTCAGAATTAAGGCTTGGACTTTGTGAATGACTACTGACTACTCTTTTGTGCCTTGTGAACTCTTGGTTGCCCCAGCAACGGACTACAGATACGCTGATTCCTGTTTCTAGAGGTGATAAGAAACTTGGCAGGCATTCGGAAAGTAGCTGCCAGAACTTTTATCTGCCAAAGGATTCAGGTCAGCTTGTAAAAATAAATTACTGGTAGACGTCTTTTGCTCGTGTGTCTGCCTATGTGAGGTGGGGAACAGAACACACACCAGGGGTGGGTTCTACTTACCGTTACTACTGGTTCGCAATGGGATCGCGCTTCTGCATGCACCGATCGCTGATGACCACATCCGGGGTGGTGGGCAGGGCCTCCCGCCGGTTTTACTACTGGTTCTTGCGAACCGGTCTGAACTGGGGGCAACCCACCACTGACACACACATACATGTATTGTACATATACATATACAACAGTGGTGGGATTCCAAATCTTTTCCTACCGGTTTCTTGAGAGTGCACTTTGCACGTGCATGTGTGCTTCGTTCTCGAGCACAGCACTCAAAGACCGCCCTTGGTGTCAGCGCTGGCGAGCTGAGCTGTTTATTTTATTTTTATTTTTTTTATTGCAAAAGTTTTACAATTACATTTTCACCCCTTTTTCCCCCCCCTCAACCCACCCCAAACTTCCCAACCTCCCTAACCCACCCTAACCCTCCCCTCCCCGCAGACTTCCTCACAGTATACTCATGTCAAATAAAAGGAAAAACCCTCCTTTGTATATAAAACTTGAACCCCTCCCTCCCCCTTACAAATTTTCATCTTCATTACATTAACCTATTTCTATCTTAATATAACATTTTCAAATAAATTTTCATCCTGATTACCTGAAAAATATTTCTATCTTAATATAACATTTTCTAATAAATTTTCATCCTCAACCTTAAAATATTTCTATCTTAATATAACATTTTCAAATAAAAGCTATTTGATACTTCCTAGTTTGATATTTGTTCTGAACATAATCTATCCACTTCTTCCATTCCCATTCATAAGTCTCTTGAGAACAATCTTTTAGATATGCTGAAATCTTCGCCATCTCTGCAAAACTGGCCATCTTCAAAGTCCATTCCTCAATCGTAGGCAGCGCTTCATTTTTCCAATATTTACTATCAACAATCTTGCTGCTGTTATCATATACAATATCAATTTTGTTTCACCCGATGTAAAACCCTTAACTATACCCAATAAAAACAGTTGTGGAGAAAATTGAATTTTTTTCTTCAAAACATTCTGCATGACCCACCAAATTTTTATCCAAAAAGCCTTAACTTTCTTACAGGTCCACCAAACATGATAATATGTAGCGTCTAGACAATCACATCTCCAACATATAGGCTGCACATTAGGGTACATACACGACAATTTTTTGGGGTCTAGATGCCATCTGTAAAACATTTTATAAAAATTTTCCCTCAGATTCTGCGACTGTGTAAATTTAACATTCTGAACCCAAATTTTTTCCCATGTTTCCAACATCACTGGTTCCTCAAAATTTTGTGCCCACTTAATCATGCAGTCTTTAACTAGTTCAGTTTCTGAATCCCTTTCTAACAAGACATTATAAAGTCTTTTAATATGCATTGGGCCTTTCTCTTTTATGTGTCTAACTAATTCTTCCTCATACATCATAATACCAGTTTTTTGGTCCTCTTTCCATCTCAATTGCAATTGATTATATTGTAACCAAGTTAGATTAATCCCTTCAGCCAACAATGTCTGTAATGTCTTCAGCTGCCATCTGCCCGCATCTGTAAAAAGAACCTCTTTGTATAAAAACCCCCCGAGTGACATTATATTTGTATTCCACAAAGTATGACCAAGATCCAGCCATAGCGGTATTTTATAATCCCAATTGTTTCGGTGCTTCTTCCAAACTCTCAACAAAGAATCTCTAAGTATATGGCTTTTGAATACTTTATCCACTTTACTGTCATAAAATAAGTAAGCATGCCATCCAAATTCCAAATCAAAACTTTCTGCGTTTAGTATTCCAGTCTTTTTTCCTCCAAACCAGTCACTTACTAAAGTCAAAGCTGCTGCATCATAATATAACTGTAGGTTTGGAAGTTTAAGACCTCCCCTTTCTGGAACATCTTGCATAATTTTCAATTTTACTCGTGGTTTTTTATCGTTCCAGACAAACTTGTTCACACCAGTTTGCCATACTTTTAGTTGTTTATCATTTTTGAGCACCGGAATCATTTGAAACAAAAAAAGAAATCTTGGCAAAATGTTCATCTTAACTGCTGCTATTCTTCCAAGTAAAGACAGCTGCAGTTTTTTCCAAGTCTCCATATCTTTTTGCACCTCTCGCCACAACACCTCATAGTTATTTTGAAACAATTTCATATTTGATTCTGCAACCTGAACTCCTAGATATTTTACCTTTGGTACAATCTCAAAACCTGCCCTCCTTTCAAGCTCAAGTTTACGATCTTGTGTCATATTTTTAACTACCATCTTAGTTTTTTTCTGGTTCAATCTAAAACCTGAAACTTTACCATAGTCTTGTATAATGTCCTTCATCTGGATTATTGATTCCATTGGCTGTGTTAGGGTAACGACCAGATCATCTGCAAATGCCTTTATTCTGTAATCCTCTTGCCTTATCATTATACCTTTCAAAGTATTAGAATCCCTTATTGTGTTTAACAAGACTTCTAGTGTTAAAATAAACAACAATGGGGACAGCGGACATCCCTGTCTTGTTCCTTTTTCGATTTTAAACTCTGTTGTCAAACTTCCATTAATAATAATCTGTGCCTTTTGTTCTTGATAGATTGCTGAGACCGCCTGAATAAATTGGTCCCCAAAGTCCATCCTTTTTAAAGTCTTTAATAGAAAATTCCAGTCCACTTTATCAAAGGCCTTCTCTGCATCCAGAAAAACCAGCACTGCAGGGATCTGTTTATTCTTCTCAAGATATTCCAATAAATCTATTACTTGCCTTACATTATCATTCATGTGCCTACCCTCAATAAATCCCGCTTGATCATCATGAATCACCTTTTGAATTACTGGCATCAATCTGTTGGCTAATACTTTTGCGTAAATTTTGTAATCCGTATTCAAGAGAGATATTGGTCTGTAGTTCTCTGGTTTTTTGAGACCTGCTTGTTCTTTTGGTATCAAAGAAATATAAGCTGTAGTCCATGATGGGGGTACTTTTCCCCCTTGTTGTATATTACAAAATAAGTCTCTAAGTTGTTCCACCATTTCTGCCTGCAGAGTTTTATAATACACTGCAGTCAGACCATCCGTTCCAGGAGCTTTAGCTGTTTTTAATTGTTTTATTGCTGCTATTATCTCCTCCTCTGTTATAGGATAATTCATTCTTTCCTTTTGTTGCTCAGTGATTTTTGTAACTCTTTTGTTGTCTAAATATTTTTCTATAAGTCCATTCTGCACCTCCTCTCTGGCATATAGTTTAGTGTAATATTCAAGAAAAGCTTCTTTTATTAATTTCTGTTGAAAAACTTCTTTCCCTCCAATATCAATACTATCAATAGTCCGTATGCTCTGTTTCTTCCTTAATGTGTAAGCCAACCACCTGCCCGGTTTATTGGCGTTGCAGAATGTATTATGCTTCGCGTATTGTAAATTTGTTGCAACTTGTTCCGCTATAAGCATTTGGAATTGGTCTTTCAAAAGTTTTATGACACCAAGTATTCTTTCATCTGTTGGGTTTTTAATAAGTAACTGTTCTTTGTTCTTTATTTCTGCTTCCAATTCAAGTCTTTTCTTTTGTCGAGTCAACCTATGTTTAGAGTTCATATATATAAGCACCCCTCTCATATAAGCTTTGCTTGCGTCCCACACAATTTCCATTGGGGTGCCTTTATTCAAATTCATTTCAAAAAACTCTTTCAAATACTTTTTAAGTTCTATTATATTTTTTTCATATCTGAACAAGTTTTCATTTAATCTCCAAGAGCGTCTCTCATTCTTGCGTGTCTCAATTTCTATCCACACTGGGCTATGATCAGTCAAAATTCTTGGCAGAATCTTTGTTCTTTTTGTCCTGACAAGTAAATCATCAGACAACAAGATGAAGTCAATCCTGGAAAAGGATCTATGTCTGTCAGAGAAGAAAGTATAATCCAGTTCTTTTGGGTTATGTATTCTCCAAATATCTTTTAATTCCAGGTCTTCTTTCATATCAAAAAAAGTCTGTGGTAATCTAATCCTTGACTTCGCCAAAGTTTTTTTGTCTAATTTAGAGTCAATTACTCCATTCCAATCTCCCATAATTAAAATAGATCTGTAATCCCATTGAAGTATTTTAGTATGCAGCATTTTATAAAAATAGTCCTGTTGTTGGTTAGGAGCATAAATTCCTATCAAAAGAATTTGATTATTAGCAGAAAGTAATTCAATTGCTACAAACCTGCCATCTTGATCAGCTTCTATAAGTTTGGCTGTTAATTTTTTATTTACGTAAATAACCACACCATTCTTTTTTTGGTTAGTTGAAGATATAAAATGTGTTCCTAATTTGGAATTTTTCAAATAGTTTTGATCTTGAGCTGTAATATGCGTTTCTTGTAAACAAATTATATCATTATTATGTTGTTTTAAATATGCAAATACTTTCTTCCTTTTTTGTGTTACATTCAACCCATTCACATTCCAAGATAAACATTTAATCATCATTATTCTCTTTCTGGAGCAAAGAGCAGAACATTCAGATTTCATCCGAAATCTTCTGTCCTGCAATCCCCACGGCCCCAGCCTTTTCATCTTGTCTTTCCTGCTGTAACTTTTCTTTAAGTTGCTTGGCTTTTGCTCGGGTTATACGCTGGTCCTTGACTTCAGCCACCCAAGCCGGCTCCAAGATTGGAGAAGGTTCCAGCAAAGGCTCATCCAGAAAACCTCCTTCAGCGCCCTTCAACTCCTCTGATTCCTGCTTAGATTGTTGTTGCGATTCTTGAGGTTGCTTCTTATCACTCTCTTTAATCTCCAAAACTGTAGATGTACGTGGGGATGGTGTTCTTTCTTTAAAGATATCAGTATAAAATTGCTCCGCCTTCTCCACAGTATTCAAACGGTGTTTCTCTCCCTTATATCTCAAAATTATGCCAGTTGGAGCGTCCCAACGAAATGGGATTTGATTATTCTGCAGTTCTTTAACAAGAAAGCCAAAATCTTTTCTGGATTTCAACATCTTAGGTGGAAGCTCCTTGTAGACTGTGATCTTGGATCCGCTCACTTGCACAGAAGTGAGAAAAGATTTTTGCAGGATATCATTTCTTATTGCTCTGTCTGTAAAATATATGACCACATCTCTAGGCAATTGTCTTTGTCTGGCCACCCAAGAGTTGACTCTGTAAATTTTGTCTATTTTACAAAAGACCATATCAGGATTAATTTTTAAGACCACAGCTAGGGCTTCAGCACAGATCTGTCTCAAATCTTGTCTCTCCTCTTCTCTAATTCCTTGAAGCCGTATAGCAAATTCCATTGCCCGGAATTGCATCATAACAATCTCGTTCTCAACTCTCTGCATCTTGTCATCAACATCAAAAAATTTATGATCATTATTTTTCATCTTAGCATTAACTTCTAATTTAAATTCATCCACTTTTGACTCAACTTTCATACTAAATCCTGCCAGGCCAGATGCCACATCTGTTATTTTTTTGGTCACCTTCTTTTGGTTCTGCTGCATTTCCTGCATAATTTCCTGTTGAGACTTTTGAATTTTATCATCTATTTTATTTATTTTATCATCTATTTCCTGTTGAGCTTTTTGAAATTTGTCATCCAGGATATTTGAAATGAATTCTTTTAAATCTCCCATATCAAAATCTTTTTTCTGGGCTTGTGACTGCGTGTCCTGTTTGCGTGTGGGGGATCCCCCCCCTGTTTTGCCTTCCTGCTTCTTTGAAGCCATCCTGCCACATAGGCTAGCTTTTCTAAAAAGGGAGGTTCCGCTTCTTCTGCCACCTCCACAAAGCCTTCTAAAAAGGTCCCCCAGATTTAATCAAGGCAAAGCTATAATGCAGCAAAGTCAAGTAAAAGGGAGAGATTTTCCTCTTGTTTCTGTTACAGCCGGAGCAACTTTATAGCAACTTTTTAACTTTGTAACAAAGCAAGATGACTTCACCAATCCACACCCGCTGATTCATTTACTCTAATGCTGAGCGCCATATTTTTTCCAGTCACTTTCACTCATTCAGAAACTTTCACTTCAGTATAAAAAATCAGCAAAGAGCTAATACTTGCAGTTCAAAATTTCAGGGTTCAGGTAGATTTCAAGTGTTTATTTGGGTTATTTCCTCGCTCTTTAAAAGTTTCCTGCAGCCGGCTTGTTCTGCGGAAGCAGAGACGTCCCACGCCGCCCGGAGTCTCAGCAGGTTGAAAGGGAGCCGCGCCTGTTTCCTCCCCAGAAACAATTCCCTGGGGGGGTTGCAGGGGCTCAACCTGTACCCTGCTGCCTCTTCTTCATAAATCCTAAGGATTTTGAAGGTTTCAAGCCGCTTCGCAATCGAGAAGCGGCTCTACGAGCGGCGGGGCTGGCGGTGCTCAAAAAGGCACCGTCGCCGCCGAAGACGAGGAAACCGGAAGTCGAGCTGAGCTGTTGTTTAGCTCAGCTGAGGTGGGGCAATCCGCTCTGCCGCACGAATCAGCTGAGCTAAAAAACAAGGGAATATAGGACAGGGAACGGCGGGGGGCGGGAGGGTGGGGCCAGCCAGAGGTGGTTTTTGCTAGTTCTCCGAACTACTCAAAATTTCTACTACCAGTTCACTCTGTCACAAGTAAATGCCTTATTCTCAAATGGGGAAAATGTACATACACAGGGTATCAGGGGTTAATTTATTCTTCCTTCCTTAATATATTCATATGTAACCACTCCCATCCTTTACTCCGCCTTATTGATATAAAAGGGGATGTATGCACCTTCCCTCTTGCTTCTATCTGTGATCATTCAGAGAATATAGAATGCCTATTGTAAATAAATAGTACTTTGTTTGAATACTTTGTTCCTGAATTATTTATTGAGTCTGATCCTCAAAATATTGCAACACACTCTACCAGCTGAATACCACCTCTGATATACAACATTTATCGTTACATTTTCATACAAAATGGCAGCAATTTGGAACAATTAATTATGGAGACAGGGTCATCAGCTAAAATAATTTTTAAGAAACAGGTAAAACGGTTTTAAATAAAAGGCAGAAAACAGTGTGTTCATTGCTGCTACGTATAACTTAGTCTATCCATTTTGCTGATAGTTATTTTCTTCTTCTTTTCCTTCCATTTTTTCCACCATATTAGCATCTTCTCCAGAATGCTGGATTTTTGTATAAAGCATACAAAGTAGGATAATTTGAGCCTGGTCATATGTACCTTGAATGAGAACCTTGGGTTCATTTGTTTGAAGATAGCAATAGCAACAGCACTTTTATACACCGCTTCACAGTGCTTTTACAGCCCTCTCTAAGCAGTTTACAGAGTCAGCATATTACCCCCAAGAATCTGGCTTCTCATTTTACCGACCATGTAAGGATAGAAGGCTGAGTCAACCTTGATCCATCAAGATCCATCAATACTCTCAGGAGTCTTCTCCAAAACCAAAGTTTTGTCGGAAGAGGTTGTAGAAAAAATGCTTGTATCCTTATGATTTATATTGATATTGTTTCCTGATTGCTTATTGGTACCCTATGACTATCATTAAGTGTTGTACCTTATGATTCTTGATGAACGTATCTTTTCTTTTATGTACACTGAGAGCGTATGCACCAAGACAAATGCCTTGTATGTCCAATCACACTTGGCCAATAAAGAATTCTATTCTATTCTATAACTTTCTAGTTCCTTATTTTCCCTATTTACTATGCAAAAGCAAAAGCAATAATGAAACATTATTTTAGAAGCAATACTTCATATTTCGCAGCCATCCATCTCTTGAGCCTGGAGTCTCAGGACTAATGTTCTGCCCTAGCAAAGAGCTACACAAGAACAGGGCTGCTATTTCAGAGAAGCTTTCTTACAGGGATACACAGCCTATGAGGTAAAGGAAACCTCATATCTTTTCAACGTGCAGTGAAAAGCAAAAGTTTGTAGAGATTCTGAGTCATCCAGGTCATGGTTGTCGCAAAGGTGCTTTTTCAGGAGCAACTGGACTTTCTTGTTTTTTCTTTTGAAGATGTTTCGCTTCTCATCCAAGAAGCTTCTTCAGCTCTGACTGGATAATGGGAAATGGAAGGATTTATATTCCTTGCAGACAGCTGGTAATTTGCATCCTTTTAGAAGGTTGCTAGGCCACTTGAAGGTTTATCTATGTCCTCAGGGTCACCTGAGTGGTGCTCCTGGTTCCTGTAGTCTGCAATTCTTTTTCTATTGAAATCCATTCCTACTCCCACACAATTCAAAGGGTGTTACAAAATTGTATAGTAAAAAACAAGGAAGTCCAGTTGCCTCCTAAAAAAGCATCTTTGGAGCAGTGAAAAGCAATAGCACTTAGCACTTAGACTTATACCTTGCTTCATAGTGCCTTTACAGCCCTCTCTAAGCAGTTTAAAGAATCAGCCTATTGCCTCCAACAATCTGGATCCTCATTTTACTGACCTCGGAAGGATGGAAGGCTGAGTCCACCTTGAGCCTGGTGAGATTCGACCTGCCAAACTGCTGACAGCCGATGATCAGCAGAAGTAGCCTGCAGTACTGCACTCTAACCATTGCGTCACTGCAGCTCATATGAAAAACAAATGATATGGATAAGAACCATGGTGGTGCAGTGGTTAGAATGCAGCACTGCAGGCTACTTCTGATGACTGCCGACTTCTAGCAGTTCAGCAGTTCGATTCTCACCAGCTCAAGGTTGACTCAGCCTTCCATCCTTTCTAAGGTAGGTAAATTGAGGACCCAGTTTGTGGGGGCAATAAGCTGACTTTGTATAAAATATACAAAAGTATGAAGGCTATTGCTTAACGCACTGTAAGCCACCCTGAGTCTCCGGAGAAGGGCGGCATATAAATCAAATAAAAAAAAAAAAATGAGGACCCAAATTGTTGGGGGCAATAGGCTGACTCTGTAAACCATTTAGAGAGGGCTGTAAAAGCACTGTGAAGCGGTATATAAAGCTAAGTGCTATTGCTATAAGAGCTGTCTGGTTTCTAAATAAGCCCGGGTGTTTTCATTCAGACTTTATAATTCACAAATAAAAATGTATGATATATTATTAGTTAGAAATAACGGTGGCCCAGTTTTTGGTTCTTTTTTTTTTTTTTTTTTTTGAATGATCCCTTGGGTTTGGCTGCAGACAGCTCCTCTTCTTGGCACAGTCCCAGTTTATACACAGGGTATTATTTTACTGGTTTTTGCATGTTCCAGTTGTGTCAATACATTCAAACTTCAAGCCTCATTGCGGTCCCTGGAATCTGATTCTCAACATCATCACCCCTTTTCCACTGTAGGGGCCTAAATACTTTTGCTTGCAAGGATACATGGCCCCACGCTACAGACAAAGAGATTTGCAATCACGAACCACTTCAGACTAATAACATATTATTCTTTTCAGCACAACACCCACATAGACAAGCTTGTTCACACCCCTTCCTCAGTTACTGGGCATTATTCCTGAACATAAAGACAGAGGCGTATGCATGGGGGAGGATTTGATAGGCTTATATGATTACGGTGGAATTTAGCGGCTGTTAAGCTTGTGGGACAAAAACACACAAACGCCGGTAATATCTACCCATTCAGTTTTGGGGTGGTGGGGAGTTCTGAACTCCTCAGTCTTGAAATGCTTGGGAAGGTGCCATATATTAGGCCTAATGCAAATGCAGCTGGCAAAATGAGGTAGAAGGATTTACCTTTAGGGAGAAGATTTTACTTGGCAGGTGTACAGACACCAGCAGTATCTCTATGTGCAGAAAGAAGAGAAGTCACAACATCTACCTGCTGTGCTATTTTCCGTTTTGTTGAGGATTTAATTGGCGAGGAACATGCAAAATTAGGGTATCTCAATTTGCATTCCAGCCTGGCAAGTATTCTTCTTCTCCCTCACTTTGTTCTGCTCCATTATGCAGGGAAGTCAGCTGGCTTACCTACTTAAAAAGAGAGAGGAGGGCTGGGGAAGAAGCCTGTTGAAGATTTTCAACATCTGGGTAGACACAGGCTAAGCCCATAAACACATCTGGAATTGTGAAAATAGCCTTCCAGTGGGTTCTCTTGCTAAAGTTTCCTGCCTCTTGAAACTAGTTGATTTGCAACAGTTGTTCTGATGAATATAGGGGTGGGCTGCAGGGGTTTGGGAGAACCTCTAAGCTAAGATTTTGTGCAATTCGGAGAACCCCAAAATCCCACTCCTGGCTGGCCCCTCCCACCCTGCCCCGCTCCTCCCAGGAGTCCCCACATAGCCCGTTTTGGATGCAGGTAAGTGCAGGAGGCTAAGGGAGGGCAAAAAATAGGCCTACCGGAAGTTCAGGAAGGTTGGAAATGGGCCTGTTTCTGTCCTCCAGAGGTCCTCCGGAGCCTGGGGAGGCCGCTTTTGCCCTCCAGGAGGCTTGAAGAAAGCCTCTGGAGCCCAGGGAGGTCAAAAACACTCCCCCTCCACCATGGTGCAGGAGACCAACTAGGCCACGCCCACCATGTCCATGCCCACGCAGCAACTGGGCAGAGAACCCCTTGCTAAAATTTTTGAAGCCCACCCCTGGATGAATATGAGCAATGGCTAAGCGCTCATATACCCCAAAGGCAGTGATGAATGCTAGGAACATTCTAGAGTGTTATATCTGATTGTGCAATCCAAAATGATACACTCCAATCCACTTTGTCATTTCAGAATTCTGTTGCATCAGTCTATCTTATCATGTTGGGGACCTGTGCGCCAGTAGTTTGATTCACGCTAAAAAACAAAAACAAATCTTGACTCCTTATAACACTGTTTACACAGAATTAGGTACAAATGGCTTTTCAAGCCACTCTACCAAAATTGTGGGAAGGGAAATTGGACAGAAGATAGCTTTAAATTTCCCAGAGATAAGACAACAAATTGCCAGGTGTTATACTTTCCCTCTTACATTTGAGGGTAATATTGCTACTGAAAATGGTCAATGTTTTCTCCTAGTGGGATTCAGCAGAAACATGGACACCAGGGAAGATTAAGAGTTGACCACTTTGGGACTAAATTAAATGTAAAATCACCCATAGAATTTCTTCAATATTCTTATGCTTGGGAAAAATGATGAATGAAGCAGTGTCTTTCATTAAACTGCATGAGGACTAGAAGGAAACATATATATATATATATATATATATATATATATATATATATATATATATATATATATATATATATATATATTTTCTCAGGTTTTCGCGGGTATTTGTATGTAGGTCTTTGGTTATTCGGGTCTTCTCCCACGTAAAATTGGAAGTGTCTTGGTGACGTTTCGACGAAGTCTCATTTGTCATCTTCAGGCTGGTGTTCTCGGCTTCGTGCTTCCAGGCTCCTGGAAGCACGAAGCCGAGAACACCAGCCTGAAGATGACGAATGAGACTTCGTCGAAACATCGCCAAGACACTTCCAATTTTACGTGGGAGAAGACCCGAATAACCAAAGACCTACATATATACATACATATATATATATATATATATATATATATATATATATATAATCAGTGGTGGGATTCAAACTTTTTTTACTACCAGTTCTGTGGGCGTGGCTTGGTGGGCGTAGCATGGTTTGGTGGGCGTGGCAGGGGAAGGATACTGTAAAATCTCCATTTCCTCCCCACTCCAGGGGAAGCAAAATCCCCATTTCCTCCTGATCAGTTGGAACATGGGAGGGAGAGAAAACAGATGGGGGCGGGGCCTGTCAGAGGTGGTATTTACCGGTTCTCCAAACTACTCAAAATTTCTGCTACTGGTTCTCCAGAACTGGTCAGAACCTGCTGAATACCACCTCTGATATATATGAACATCGGCTTGCATACTAAATTTCTGGCTTTCAAAGCAGCTGGAGGAAAATGCACCATTGCAACATCTTGCTCTAACCTGATCTTCTGAAGGACAGATGCAATTCAGAAAGCGCAGCCTTGCAAATGCACATGATTGGAGAAAGAATCTCTGTTCCCAGCTTAGACTAGCCTAGCTTAGAATAGAATAGAATAACAGAGTTGGAAGGGACCTTGGAGGTCTTCTAGTCCAACCCCCTGCTTAGGCAGAAAACGCTACACCACTTCAGACAAATGGTTATCCAACATCTTCTTTAAAACTTCTGGTGTTGGAGCATCCACAACTTCTGGAAGCAAATTGTTCCACTGATTCATTGTTCTGACTGTCAGGAAATTTCTCCTTGGTTCTAAGTTGCTTCTCTCCTTGATTAGTTTCCACCCATTGCTTCTTGTCCTACCCTCAGGTGCTTTGGAGAAGTTTGTCTAGCCTAGTTTGAAAGCATTGGGGATGCAGAGGGAAAGTAGGAGGGAAGGAAGGAGTTCATTCATCAAAGCCATCTGAAATTGCTGCAAAATTAAGAGCTCTGGTGGCTCAGCAGACTAAAGCACTGTTATTAACATCCACTTACATCTGCTGCCTGCAATTACTCACCAGGCTCAAGGTTGACTCAGCCTTCCATCTTTTCTAAGGTAGGTAAAATGAGGACCCAGATTATGGGGGCAATAAGATGACTTTGTATAAATATACAAAAGTATGAAGGCTATTGCTTAACACATTGTAAGCCGCCCTGTGTCTCCGGAGAAGGGCGGCATATAAATCAAATAAAAAAATAATAATAATTTTTTAAAAAGATACAAGGATTTCTGAATCGCAACACACACACACACACACAATGGTTGGTCAGAAACATCAGGTGGCCAAAAGAAGGAAAAGGTTGTGATGCTTGGAAAGGGTCTTACAGTACTATGTGAGATCAAATTGACAACCAGACACCATTTTTACTGTACGGACCATTAAAACTGCATTCTGGCAGATAATCAATGTGAGCTTCTGGAAGAAAAAACCAAGTTAGCTTCAACAGCTGATTGACAAGGGTTAGGTTTCTATTATTCCTATTGTTTCTCCTGCCCACATTCCACTGCTGAGATACTTTTGATTTGTTTCCCCAGAACTGAACTCTGACAGTTGTGCCTCTATATACCAGTATACTGAGAATTAAAAACTATGACAGTGCTAACTTAAATGGCTTTCAGATCCACCGAACTAACTCTGAACAGAGCCCCTAGAGCTGTGATGGTGAACCTTTTCCAGACCGAGTGCTCAAAGCGCACCCAAAACCCCAAAATGCAATGTGTGCATGCCCCCCCGTGCATGCGCTCCACCCCCTGTGCATGCGAGCATGCCCCCCACATACCCCCACCCAGTGGTGGGATTCAAGTAATTTAACAACTGGTTCTCTGCCCTAATGATTTCTTCCAACAATCAGTTTGCCAAACTGCTCAGAAAGTTAACAACCGGTTCTCCCGAACTGGTTGTTCGGGGAGACAATCAGTCTGGGTGCGAACCGGCTGAATCCTACCACTGTCCCCACCCCCTGCGCATTCGCACACACCCCTGAATGCGCCCTGCCCCTCCGCGCATGTGCTCGCGCTCTTCCACCCACCACCCACCACACATGCATGTGTGCCCCCCACACCCCCCCTGCCCCCGCACATGTGCGGCACAGACCCGATGACCAGCTGGCTGGCGGGAGGTGTGCGCGCATGTGTGGCGGAGCTGAACTGGGGTGATGGCTCGCGTGCCCACAGAGAGGGCGCTGCGTGGCCACCTGTGGCATATGTGCCATAGGTTCGCCATCACGGCCCTAGAGACAATGAAGTGGTCTTCTCCTCACTTGTCCCTTGGTTTGGGGAGACCTGTTAACTTTTTAACCATCCTGCCAGGTACCCAACTGTTCAGTTACCGATCTGAATCCAATATCAAAGTTCTATGGTGACTACAGATCAGGGGTGAAATCCAGCAGGTTCTGGAGCACCGGTAGCGGAAATTATGAGTAGTTCGGAGAACCGGCAAATAATACCTATGGCTGGCCCCAGAGTGGGGTGGGAATGGAGATTTTGCAATATCCTTCCCCCAGGAGTAGGGAGGAAATTGAGATTTTGCAGTATCCTTCCCCTGCCACACCCACCAAGCCACTCCCACCAAGCCACACCACGCCCACCAAGCCACACTCACAGAACCAGTAGTAAAATAAATGTGGATTTCACCACTTCTACATATCCTTGTGACAAATGGCAGGTGGGGAAGATAGTTGTGAGTTACCAGAAGATTGAAATTTAAACTTTCTGGAATGTACCGGATGGCTTCTAGAGCTATAAAAAAAAGCTTCCCCAAAGACTGGCAAACTAGAAGATTGGTTGGCATTAGCTAGTATCCCTTTCAATTTTCTCCTGGAAGAAGTGGACAGATTTGTTGAAGTGATATCATCACAGAAAGATTAAACCAGATGACTTCCTAGAGTGCATAAATGGAAGCCTTAGATCAGTGGTCACCAACTGGTGGTCCACAAGAAAATTTTGGTGGTCCGTAGAAAAATTATTTGCATTTTTTATATTGCACTAAATCAGGAGTCCTCAAACTACGGCCCCTGGGCCGGATATGTGCAATGAAGGCTTGTGCTGCTTCAGAGAGTCTCCCTCTTCGGGGTCTTTTTGTGTGGGTTGGAGGGGGGCAGAAATTCCTACTTGGTGTCTACTTCAACCTCCTGGTGCAGGGCTTTGGGCGAAGGCTGGAAAGAAGCACTGCTGGTGGCGAAGAGCCGGAGGGCCTTGTTCTAGTGGGACTGCATTATGGCCTGGAACTGATTGTCTATCTCAGCCTGCTGAGGCTTCAGGCACCGGTACCTGGCCTTGCACTCCCGCAGGTCTTCGCTCTGCTTGGAAAGCCTATCCGCATAGTCCTCAGTGAGGTGCTTCTGCTGAGCCTCCTTCTCAGTCAGATCCAATTTGAACTGAGCCAGCTGTTTTGCAGTGGTGGCTGCTTAGCTCCAACAACTGCTTCCTGTTGGGGCCCTAAGGAGCCCGGGCATGGAGGCGAGGAGTGGCTGGCAGGGGAGGGGTGAGTAGAGGCTGGTGAGGCATCCCTCGACATGAGTAACATCGAGTTGATCATCGAGTTGGCCACGCTCATCCAGTCACATGACCACCTAGCCACACCCACCCAGCTGGTCAGTAGGCAGATCATATTAGTGGTCCGTGGGATTTAAAATTATGAATTTAGAGGTCCCTGAGGTCCAAAAGGTTGGGGACTCCTGCCTTAGATGGATATATGAAATAACTTCCCCCCTTCTCTCAGGGAGAAAAGAAAAAAGTCTGTTGGCTCAGCAGACTAAAAGCATTGTGATTAACACCAGCTGTCTGCAATTACTGTAAGTTCGAATCTCACCAGGCTCAAGGTTGACTCAGCCTTCCATCCTTTCTAAGGTAGGTAAAATGAGGACCCAGTTTGTGGGGGCAATAAGCTGACTTTGTATAAATATACAAAAGTATGAAGGCTATTGCTTAGCGCATTGTAAGCCGCCCTGAGTCTCCGGAGAAGGGTGGCATATAAATCAAATTTAAAAAAAAAGTCACAGGAATGATCCCACCTACTCTATGAAGCTTTTAGCTCTAGCCTATTTTTTTGAATGTCAAAACATTAGGCCAAGGAGAATGGAACAACTGCACTTGTTGGTTAATATTTGGTCTGCCAATTAGTGAGGAGCAGAAGAAACCTTCGAATCCAGGTCAATAGCCCCTGAAGGGACACTATGCTCATCTTCTTCCCTCCTGTCAGGAAGGGGGGTGGCGGGAATCTGATTATCTTTGTAACAGACTCTTGAGTTAACCCCTGGGTAGATAGAACCCCTTGTGTGCCTTGGCATTTGTTGGATGATTGAGGTATGTCTCTGTGTGTGAGAAAGAGTTTTCTCCATTTGGCATTAACTTGTGTGTAGCCAATTTTAACTGAAGCATGTGGTTTTCTTTCCAGGAAAAAATTTCTACTTCCCTACCCCAAACCTGAACAAAGAGAGCTTCAACTCGATGTGCTAGCTAGCGAAAGCTGTTGTTGGTCCCAATTAGTGTAGCCAGCTTGCATCCCCTTAATAAGGATACTCTGGGCAAGTAATAAATGTTTAATACGGTCTCTCTTCATGCAACTGTTGGTTGCCTCCCCGTCATATCTTTATTCAGTTTTTCCCAGTGAACTTGAGACAGATTATCAAAACGTAATAGTGGATTCTGTGTGCTGCATGTCTTATCTTTCTTTCCAGAGATAAAGAATCCTTCCCTAGAATTGAGTTAAATAGTTATGAAGCTTTTTTTCCTGCAGGATTTGTTTCCCTCTAGATCTCTCTCTCTTAACTATCAGATGGCTTGCAGTGAAAATCAATGTGCCTCAAGGAAATTTTATTTATTCTTCCCGTGGTCTCCCCTCCCTTCCACCCTGAAATACAAAGGGACACTGTAGCCAATATCTTTTGCAATAAATTTGATTCAGCTTTTTTTTTTTCCCCTCCAAGGGGCTGACAGCAAGCTGGAAGACAGGAGATGCCTGCATGAGACCCAGAAGTCTTTTCTTCTCCTTTGGTCTGAGTTACAGCAGATTACACAGAGGTGAGTTATTTTACATCACAGCATGTTGGAAATTGGCGTGAAGCATGCCGGTGGGACCAAAGAGCACACAGGGAGATGTAGAACATACACCCCAATAAAAGAAAGCTTTGCTGGAACCACCATCTGTTCCACATTCTCTGGCATTTTGACTTTAAAAAAAAAAATTCTGACCATCCCATCTGTGTAGAAGTACCACCTGGCTTTATTTATTTTTTTTCTTCTTCAAAAGCAATGACCGCTGAAGAAATCCAGCCAAGTGGGGAGCCAAATTATTTCAATCCAAAGTACCAGGTGGATGTGTGTTTTTTGCTGGGCCATATAATTATTCTTGAAAAGTGGGCAGCAGAATGAATATGCGTGCGTAAATAAGAGAGCAAGCCACGCTTGCGTTTCAACAGTAAGCTGCAGACATGGTCTAAAAGTCAGAATTCTGCTTGACCTTCTTTGCCACTGTTTTTTAAAAGTGGTTTTGAAAGTGATGGTGTCCTTTCCTCCCTGCTGCAAATTTTTATCAGTATATCATATTAAAGACACCCCTCTCTTCCAAGTTCACTTGGCAGTTATGTTAAGGACAAAAGAGCATGAAACACAAATGTTATATCTAGATAAATGCATAATGACTTCAGTTTAGTGGTATTAGTGTGAAAAAAAATCCTTCCACAAGGATCTTTGCTACTCACTGTTTCTATTAGCCTTTAAACAGTAAGAGAAGTCAGGTTGCTCTGATTAGCTTTTGTGGGATAAATAGACATTTCTTAAGTCCTTAATGAATGGTTATTTTATAATGTTCTTCTATAGTGTTCAATTATCAAGCTGTGTTATGAGTGAGACTACTGGCTTATAAGATCTTTTCACATCTCTGTGAACAGCATAAACTTTCTTAAATGTGAATCTAGTGTTAAGTTTTGAATATGGCACAGATGGTTTAGTCCATGAAACTAACAAATTAACTAACTGATCCACATAACAGCAGAAGGCTGACAGAATAATAGAGTTGGAAGGATCCTTGGAGGTCCTCTGGTCCAACCCCATGCTCAAGCAGAAGACCTTAATACTGACAAATGGTTGACCAATCTCTTCTTGGAAACTTCCAGTGATGGAGAACCCAGCAATTACTTGATTGGCTATCTGAGGACCCCAGTGATGGAG
Organism: Arizona elegans; assembly: GCA_022577455.1. NCBI lineage: Eukaryota > Metazoa > Chordata > Lepidosauria > Squamata > Colubridae > Arizona > Arizona elegans. Next base: position 82,348,530 of record JAKOOJ010000008.1, read on the forward strand.
AAGTCAAGTACCGAAGAAGTACAGTGCAAGTATCAAATTTTACATAGCAAAAGAATTGGGAATCTTCCCCCACTTCCTAAATAATCTTAGTTCAGTCTATGTATGAGTTAAGACTTTATTTAAAACATGTATATAACCACTCATCTTATAGCAAACTCTGGGTGCGTCCCACTCAAAAATTAAACTTTGCCCATGATTCAACAGCATCATGTTGTTTATTATGGCATTGGCTCCCCCAAAATGCACCATCCATCAGCCCCCGGAGTTGCTTCATCCATGCTAAGCCAGGAGTTCTCTGTTTTGCCCTAGCACGATCCATCAAATTGACAAATAACCCTGAGTAACTCCGTCCTGAATTAATAATTTCATTAGAGTTAGGGTTAGCAAGAAACAGATATACCACAACGACAAACAACCAAAAAACTCCAAAGCAATCAAATGAGTGCTGTAAATGTTAATTTATGCATCAGATAAAACAATGAGAGAACCTGCAGCTTTATAAAATCAAACCTTTTCATGGTAATGAATGATAATGATCTATACAACTATTGTTGTATGTACACTGAGAGCTTATGCACCCGCGACAAATTCTTTGTGTGCCTAATCACACTTGGCCAATAAAGAATTCTAAACAAACAATAAAACAATCATACCTAAAGCCAGATGGTTAATGATAAGGATGAGCTGCTTTAGTTTTGCAAAACCCTGATATCTGAGTTTTAGTTCTGAAATACACACTCTCATTTCTTGCTCCATATTCATTTTGGTTCAGTATTTGCTCTTTGCATATTATATATATATATGTTGAGTGGCCCTTGGTGCTCTCTGAGTGTGGTTGTTTCCTGGCAGACGTTTCATTACCCAAACTAGCTAACATCATCAGTGCTGGTTTGGGTTATGAAACCTCTGCAAGAAAACAGCTAAGTTCAGGAGCACCAAGGGCAGTGGTGAAATTCAGCCGGTTCTATCCGGATCGTGCGATCCGGTAGCGCCGATGGCAGGAAGCTCCACCCATCTGCCCAGATGTCATCACATCCCATTTTTGACCTTCTGCTCATGCGCAGAAGGCTCTGTGCATGTGTCGAGGAGGCGCATGCACTCATATTTGCGAACCGGTAGCGAAGGTAAGTGAATACCACCCCTGACCAAGGGCCACTCATTTCAACCCTGAGCTACAAATATTCTCTTTAAATATATGTTGTATACTGTATATAGTAACAAACTATAGAAAACCTGGATTTTCTTACCCACTTTTTCAGACTAAGCAGGAGTGAGTTCTGACAGCAATATAGCTTTTGGTATGTACATGCACACCAGTGGTGGGTTGCCCCCGGTTTGGACTGGTTTGCAAGAACCGGTAGTAAAACTGGGGGGAGGCCCTGCCCACTGCCCCGGATGTCATCATCGGTGATCTGCACATGCGCAGAAGCTTGTGCGCGATCCCATTGCAAATTGGTAGTAAAGGTTAGTAGAACCCACCCCGATGCACACATACAAACACACTTACAACCTGAGGGTGTAAGCTCATGCAACAGTTTCAAAGAGGTGGGTTGCAAAGGGCTAGCCAAATTAAATCCCCCTCCTTCAGTTTTCCTTTTCTCTAAGAACAAAAAATGATGCCCTTCACTGAGTTCATCCTAAAATTCAGATATGGCTAGAAGGATGAGATACACGATTTCTCAATAAATGATCTCTGTAACATTCAAATAATCTTGTGGAAATCTTCTATTTCCGTAAAATAAATAGTTGGTGAAGATACTGGCATCTGGGCAGTGATTCAGGAGATAGTGAACAATTATTTCATCTATAACTCCTGCCTTTTTTCTGTTATGTTTGCATTGTATTTTTTTTTTTTAATGCATGGTTTTGTATTGTGTTTTTAAGTTGCTGGGAGCTTCTGTTTACTCTACAAGGTGACTAGAATGACAGGATTTAATTTTCTCATCTTACAAATAAATATGTCTTACTTCACCATCACTTCTTTCTGTTAACTCTCGTGTAAATACTGGGCTCCATTTTCCTTCTCTGATTTAGAGGTTCCATTCAGATTTTTTCCTGTTTCCTAGAACATTAGTTAGATTGATGGCAGCTTCCCTATTAACTATGTCCTTTTAATTACATCACCCGTTGAATCATTTCTGTAAATTAAAACACCTCTCTGTGCAGCTTGACTTTATGCCTGTAAGAAATGATAGCATTCAAGGTATTTTATAATGGTGTCACTCAAAAGAGTAATTAGAATATCTACTTAGATACAGAAGGACCATTGGAAACGAGGCAAATATTTTTAAACTGGTTTGGCAACAGTCCTGCAGCATTTTCCCCGCTCTCGAATCCTAGTGCAAAACCTCAAGTGATTCCTGCAATTTATAATTTGTATGTGTTCCTCCCTCTCTGGTCCATCCTGGTCATTGTTCTCCAGCTATTCTACATTACTTGATATTTCTCCTTAGGATTCTTTGGGCTTAGATTTATTATTCTACCGCAATTCTGTCGAATTACACTTGAAATCAATTAGCACAGGTGCACAAAGATGAATGTTCAGCCTTGGTAAAAAGGTGATGAAAACATACCATTTAAATAGAAATCAATTTTTGTTTCATGTATTTCTTCCTAGCAGCTGCCCGCAAATCAGTAGTCTTAAGATATTTGTGTGTAAAAAGAAACTTCTTAAAGCATTTTTATGCTGCCTCGTCAGACGTATTTATTTGTATTTTTCTGTTTCTGTTCCATCTTTCAATCTGTAGCATACAGTGTGTAAAATAATTTATATCTCATATTTCAATCTTTAGGATAAGTAAAATTATTTATATTCCACCTTTCAAACCATAGGATATGTAAAATAATTAGAAACAGGCTTCCTTCTTTTCATCATGAAAACCTTAATGAAATTGCCCTGCCTGACCCAGGGAGTTAACTCCCATTCCCCTCCAACCAAATTTGTTATCAGAATAAAAACAACGCAAGAATTTTTTAAAAAAGAATTCTAATAATTAACCTGCTCTAGAAAAATACATTTTTGGACACAAATAAGATGTATAGATATTTAAAAATGTAGTAATTCTCTTTAGATTGTAAAGAAGGCTCTAAATTGAAAGATATCATAAAGAAATTATTTCTTTTCAATGCCTTCAGACGTTGTGGATGTTTAAGAAGAGACAGGACAACCATTTGTCTGAAAAGGTGGAGCAGAGAGTTGGACTAGAAGATCTCCGAGATCTCTTCAAACTCTGTTGGAAGGTTATCTATATTTTTGATTGAGACTTTGCATCTAGAGATATTTTGCAGCTGACATTCAATAGTGGTGGTTTTCTTTTCTTTTTTTGTGAGTTGAAGGGAAAATTTATTTATTTATTTATTGGTTCGATTTATATGCCGCCCTTCTCCGGAGACTCAGGGCAGTTTACAATGCGTTAAGCAATAGCCTTCATACTTTTTGTATATACCTGCTTAGTAGGGCTTTCAGCCCCCCCAAGCAGTGTTCTTTTTTATACAAAGTCAGCTTATTGCCCCCACAATCCGGGTCCTCATTTTACCTACCTCGAAAGGATGGAAGGCTGAGTCAACCTTGAGCCTGGTGAGATTTGAACTTGCAGTAATTGCAGGCAGCTGGTGTTACTTAACAGCACTTTAGTCTGCTGCGCCACCAAGGCTCTTTTAAATGGTGATGTCATGCCTGCATTAAATGTTCACTTGTTTTGCATTTTTCCTTGTCTGGGCTATATTATATCATCCACAATGAAACAGTGGATCCCCTTTATTCCATGGCTTCCGAACAATTTCATGTTTGTAATCATAGTCTTTTTTCTGCTTCTTTCTTTCTCGTTGCCAGGGTGATAAAAAAAAAAAATCCAATAAGCAGCTGGAATACTTGCCATTCTTCTGTTGAGCAAAGATTCCTAACCCAGCCGCTCAGCTGGTCTTTGTCTCAAGACTTCCCTTCCCTTTTGGGTTGTATTGTGGGTCTTCATCCTGTTGTTGTTGTCTAATCATTTCCTCCCTTTGTCATCTGATGAAATCCACCATTAGAACAACCACCTTAATAGACCCCTAGACCCCAATGCCAGGTATGGGCATTGAATCAGTAAGTGCTAATAGCAGAGCAGACTGTAGGTTGACCTCTCTGTAACTGTTCAAACCCAGTAAATGTGAGTGTGGAAGACTGACGTTCTTAAGAACAGCGTGCAGCACTTTCCAAAGTGAAACACACGCAGAGAGATGTTCAACCATAGACACTCTTTCTTCTTTCAGCATAGCTTTATGTGCTTTTTATTCCAGGATACACGTTGATGCTGACATTTTACATATGTGCATAAGGAGGACTGCTGAAAGCTTGCAACTCATATGACACCATGGGTTTGTGCCCTGAACTCCTCTTGCGGATGATTATGTATGGCATTTACTTATTCCTATACTCCTTTGGTATCATATGACATGTATGTATGCCTACAGGTAGCAGAATGATGAAATAAGGGATCACCTAAAACAGACCCCCAATTTATCCAGGTTAGGGTTAGGGTTAGGGTTAGGGTTAGGGTTAGGGTTAGGGTTAGGGTGAGGGTTACGTTAGGGTTAGGGTTAGGGATGAGGCGAGCATGAGTGGGGCTGCAAGGTTAGGGTTAGGGTTAGGATTAGGGTTACATTAGGATTAGGGCTAGGGCTAGGGCTAGGCTAGGGCTGGGGTTGGGGTTGGGGTTGGGGTTAGGGTTAGGGTTAGGGTGAGGGTTACGTTAGGGTTAGGGTTAGGGATGAGGCGAGCATGAGTGGGGCTGCAAGGTTAGGGTTAGGGTTAGGATTAGGGTTACATTAGGATTAGGGCTAGGGCTAGGGCTAGGCTAGGGCTGGGGTTGGGGTTGGGGTTGGGGTTAGGGTTGGGGTTAGGGTTAGGGTTACATTAGGATTAGGGCTAGGGCTAGGGCTAGGGCTAGGGCTAGGGCTAGGGCTAGGGCTAGGGCTAGGGTTAGGGTTGAGGTTAGGGTTGGGGTTGGGGTTGGGGTTGGGGTTGGGTTGGGGTTGGGGTTAGGGTTAGGGTTAGGGTTAGGGTTAGGGTTAGGGTTAGGGTTAGGGTTAGGGTTAGGGTTAGGGTTAGGGTTAGGGTTAGGGTTAGGGTTAGGGTTAGGGTTAGGGTTACATTAGGATTAGGGCTAGGGCTAGGGCTAGGGCTAGGGCTAGGGCTAGGGCTGGGGCTGGGGTTGGGGTTGGGGTTAGGGTTAGGGTTGGGGTTAGGGTTAGGGTTAGGGTTAGGATTAGGGTTACATTAGGATTAGGGCTAAGGTTAGGGTTAGGGCTAGGGCTAGGCTAGGGCTGGGGTTGGGGTTGGGGTTGGGGTTAGGGTTGGGGTTAGGGTTAGGGTTACATTAGGATTAGGGCTAGGGCTAGGGCTAGGGCTAGGGCTAGGGCTAGGGCTAGGGCTAGGGCTAGGGCTAGGGTTAGGGTTAGGGTTAGGGTTGAGGTTAGGGTTGGGGTTGGGGTTGGGTTGGGGTTGGGTTGGGGTTGGGGTTAGGGTTAGGGTTAGGGTTAGGGTTAGGGTTAGGGTTAGGGTTAGGGTTAGGGTTACATTAGGATTAGGGCTAGGGCTAGGGCTAGGGCTAGGGCTAGGGCTAGGGCTAGGGCTAGGGCTAGGGCTAGGGCTAGGGCTGGGGCTGGGGTTGGGGTTGGGGTTAGGGTTAGGGTTAGGGTTGGGGTTAGGGTTAGGGTTACATTAGGATTAGGGCTAGGGCTAGGGCTAGGGCTAGGGCTAGGGCTAGAGCTAGGGCTAGGGCTAGGGCTAGGGCTAGGGCTAGGGCTAGGGCTAGGGCTAGGGCTAGGGTTAGGGTTAGGGCTAGGACTAGGGCTAGGGCTAGGGTTAGGGTTAGGGTTGAGGTTACATTAGGATTAGGGCTAGGGCTAGGGTTAGGGTTAGGGTTAGGGTTAGGGTTAGGGTTAGGGTTAGGGTTAGGGTTACATTAGGATTAGGGGTAGGGCTAGGGCTAGGGCTAGGGCTAGGGCTGGGGCTGGGGTTGGGGTTGGGGTTAGGGTTAGGGTTGGGGTTAGGGTTAGGGTTAGGGTTACATTAGGATTAGGGCTAGGGCTAGGGCTAGGGCTAGGGCTAGGGCTAGGGCTAGGGCTAGGGCTAGGGCTAGGGTTAGGGTTAGGGCTAGGACCAGGGCTAGGGCTAGGGTTAGGGTTAGGGTTGAGGTTACATTAGGATTAGGGCTAGGGCTAGGGCTAGGCTAGGGCTGGGGTTGGGGTTGGGGTTAGGGTTGGGGTTAGGGTTAGGGTTACATTAGGATTAGGGCTAGGGCTAGGGCTAGGGCTAGGGCTAGGGTTAGGGTTGAGGTTAGGGTTGGGGTTGGGGTTGGGTTGGGGTTAGGGTTAGGGTTAGGATTAGGATTAGGGTTACATTAGGATTAGGGCTAAGGTTAGGGTTAGGGCTAGGGCTAGGGCTAGGCTAGGGCTGGGGTTGGGGTTGGGGTTGGGGTTAGGGTTGGGGTTAGGGTTAGGGTTACATTAGGATTAGGGCTAGGGCTAGGGCTAGGGTTAGGGCTAGGGCTAGGGCTAGGGCTAGGGCTAGGGCTAGGGCTAGGGCTAGGGCTAGGGCTAGGGCTAGGGCTAGGGCTAGGGTTAGGGTTAGGGTTGAGGTTAGGTTTGGGGTTGGGGTTGGGGTTGGGGTTGGGTTGGGGTTAGGGTTAGGGTTAAGGTTAGGGTTACGGTTAGGGTTACATTAGGATTAGGGCTAGGGCTAGGGCTAGGGCTAGGGCTAGTGCTAGGGCTAGGGCTAGGGCTGGGGCTGGGGCTGGGGTTTGGGTTGGGGTTAGGGTTAGGGTTGGGGTTAGGGTTAGGGTTACATTAGGATTAGGGCTAGGGCTAGGGCTAGGGCTAGGGCTAGGGCTAGGGCTAGAGCTAGGGTTAGGGCTAGGGCTAGGGCTAGGGCTAGGGCTAGGGCTAGGGCTAGGGCTAGGGCTAGGGTTAGGGTTACGGCTAGGGCTAGGGCTAGGGCTAGGGCTAGGGTTAGGGTTGAGGTTAGGGTTGGGGTTGGGGTTGGGTTTGGGGTTGGGTTGGGGTTAGGGTTAGGGTTAGGGTTAGGGTTAGGGTTAGGGTTAGGGTTAGGGTTACATTAGGATTAGGGCTAGGGCTAGGGCTAGGGCTAGGGCTAGGGCTAGGGCTAGGGCTGGGGCTGGGGTTGGGGTTGGGGTTGGGGTTGGGGTTAGGGTTGGGGTTAGGGTTACATTAGGATTAGGGCTAGGGCTAGGGCTAGGGCTAGAGCTAGGGTTAGGGCTAGGGCTAGGGCTAGGGCTGGGGCTAGGGCTAGGGTTAGGGCTAGGGCTAGGGCTAGGGTTAGGGTTAGGGTTGAGGTTAGGGTTGAGGTTAGGGTTGGGGTTGGGGTTGGGTTGGGGTTAGGGTTAGGGTTAGGGTTAGGGTTAGGGTTAGGGTTAGGGTTAGGGTTAGGGTTAGGGTTAGGGTTAGGGTTAGGGTTAGGGTTAGGGTTAGGGTTACATTAGGGCTAGGGCTAGGGCTAGGGCTAGGGCTAGGGCTAGGGCTAGGGCTAGGGCTAAGGCTAGGGCTAGGGCTAGGGCTAGGGCTAGGGCTAGGGCTGGGGCTGGGGCTGGGGCTGGGGTTGGGGTTGGGGTTAGGCTTAGGGTTGGGGTTAGGGTTAGGGTTACATTAGGATTAGGGCTAGGGCTAGGGCTAGGGCTAGGGCTAGGGCTAGAGCTAGAGCTAGGGTTAGGGCTAGGGCTAGGGCTAGGGCTAGGGCTAGGGCTAGGGCTAGGGCTAGGGCTAGGGCTAGGGTTAGGTTTAGGGCTAGGACTAGGGCTAGGGCTAGCGTTAGGGTTAGGGTTGAGGTTACATTAGGATTAGGGCTAGGGCTGGTGCTGGGGCTGGTGCTGGGGTTAAGGTTATGGTTAGGGTTAGGGTTAGGGCTAGGGCTAGGGCTAGGGCTAGGGCTAGGGCTAGGGCTAGGGTTAGGGTTAGGGCTAGGACTAGGGCTAGGGCTAGGGTTAGGGTTAGGGTTGAGGTTACATTAGGATTAGGGCTAGGGCTAGGGTTAGGGTTAGGGTTAGGGTTAGGGTTAGGGTTAGGGTTAGGGTTAGGGTTACATTAGGATTAGGGGTAGGGCTAGGGCTAGGGCTAGGGCTAGGGCTGGGGCTGGGGTTGGGGTTGGGGTTAGGGTTAGGGTTGGGGTTAGGGTTAGGGTTACATTAGGATTAGGGCTAGGGCTAGGGCTAGGGCTAGGGCTAGGGCTAGGGCTAGGGCTAGGGCTAGGGTTAGGGTTAGGGCTAGGACCAGGGCTAGGGCTAGGGTTAGGGTTAGGGTTGAGGTTACATTAGGATTAGGGCTAGGGCTAGGGCTAGGCTAGGGCTGGGGTTGGGGTTGGGGTTAGGGTTGGGGTTAGGGTTAGGGTTACATTAGGATTAGGGCTAGGGCTAGGGCTAGGGCTAGGGCTAGGGTTAGGGTTGAGGTTAGGGTTGGGGTTGGGGTTGGGTTGGGGTTAGGGTTAGGGTTAGGATTAGGATTAGGGTTACATTAGGATTAGGGCTAAGGTTAGGGTTAGGGCTAGGGCTAGGGCTAGGCTAGGGCTGGGGTTGGGGTTGGGGTTGGGGTTAGGGTTGGGGTTAGGGTTAGGGTTACATTAGGATTAGGGCTAGGGCTAGGGCTAGGGTTAGGGCTAGGGCTAGGGCTAGGGCTAGGGCTAGGGCTAGGGCTAGGGCTAGGGCTAGGGCTAGGGCTAGGGTTAGGGTTGAGGTTAGGTTTGGGGTTGGGGTTGGGGTTGGGGTTGGGTTGGGGTTAGGGTTAGGGTTAAGGTTAGGGTTACGGTTAGGGTTACATTAGGATTAGGGCTAGGGCTAGGGCTAGGGCTAGGGCTAGTGCTAGGGCTAGGGCTAGGGCTGGGGCTGGGGCTGGGGTTTGGGTTGGGGTTAGGGTTAGGGTTGGGGTTAGGGTTAGGGTTACATTAGGATTAGGGCTAGGGCTAGGGCTAGGGCTAGGGCTAGGGCTAGGGCTAGAGCTAGGGTTAGGGCTAGGGCTAGGGCTAGGGCTAGGGCTAGGGCTAGGGCTAGGGCTAGGGTTAGGGTTACGGCTAGGGCTAGGGCTAGGGCTAGGGCTAGGGTTAGGGTTGAGGTTAGGGTTGGGGTTGGGGTTGGGTTTGGGGTTGGGTTGGGGTTAGGGTTAGGGTTAGGGTTAGGGTTAGGGTTAGGGTTAGGGTTACATTAGGATTAGGGCTAGGGCTAGGGCTAGGGCTAGGGCTAGGGCTAGGGCTAGGGCTGGGGCTGGGGTTGGGGTTGGGGTTGGGGTTGGGGTTAGGGTTGGGGTTAGGGTTAGGGTTACATTAGGATTAGGGCTAGGGCTAGGGCTAGGGCTAGAGCTAGGGTTAGGGCTAGGGCTAGGGCTAGGGCTGGGGCTAGGGCTAGGGTTAGGGCTAGGGCTAGGGCTAGGGTTAGGGTTAGGGTTGAGGTTAGGGTTGAGGTTAGGGTTGGGGTTGGGGTTGGGTTGGGGTTAGGGTTAGGGTTAGGGTTAGGGTTAGGGTTAGGGTTAGGGTTAGGGTTAGGGTTAGGGTTAGGGTTAGGGTTAGGGTTAGGGTTAGGGTTAGGGTTAGGTTTAGGTTTAGGGTTAGGGTTACATTAGGGCTAGGGCTAGGGCTAGGGCTAGGGCTAGGGCTAGGGCTAAGGCTAGGGCTAGGGCTAGGGCTAGGGCTAGGGCTAGGGCTAGGGCTGGGGCTGGGGCTGGGGTTGGGGTTGGGGTTAGGCTTAGGGTTGGGGTTAGGGTTAGGGTTACATTAGGATTAGGGCTAGGGCTAGGGCTAGGGCTAGGGCTAGGGCTAGAGCTAGAGCTAGGGTTAGGGCTAGGGCTAGGGCTAGGGCTAGGGCTAGGGCTAGGGCTAGGGCTAGGGCTAGGGCTAGGGCTAGGGCTAGGGCTAGGGTTAGGTTTAGGGCTAGGACTAGGGCTAGGGCTAGCGTTAGGGTTAGGGTTGAGGTTACATTAGGATTAGGGCTAGGGCTGGTGCTGGGGCTGGTGCTGGGGTTAAGGTTATGGTTAGGGTTAGGGTTAGGGTTAGGGTTAGGGTTAGGGTTAGGGTTAGGGATGAGGCAAGCATGAATGAGGCTGCAAGCACCTGTGACGACCAAAGCATGCCCACTGCAGTGGTGAGATTCAAAAACCTTTACTACCGGTTTTGTTTGCGTGGCTTGGTAGGTATGGCATGGCATGGTTTGGTGGGCGTGACAGGGGAATGATGCTGTAAAATTTCCATTCCCTCCCCTCTCCAGGGGAGGGTTATTGCAAAATCCCCATTTCCTCCCAATCAGCTGGGATTTGGGAGACAGAGATTAGATGGGGTGGGGCCAGTCAGAGGTGGTATTTATCGGTTCGCTGAACTAATCAAAATTTCCATTACCCAGAAATGGACAGAACCTGTTGAATACCACCTGTGGCCCACTGGCCAGCCACTCATGCAGCCCAGTGATGATTAGCTCGCAGCCCAGTAGTGGACCACAGCCCACTGGTTGGGAACCCCTGATCTAAAAAACAGAACAAAGGAACAAGAGAAATGATGGAAAGAGATATGAAGCAATTCAGTTGTACCTGCTCAAGGCTTAACTTTCATTTGGGATTAAAACTCCTGAAAGGTAAAGGTAAATGTTTCCCCTGTCCAATCATGTCTAATTCTAGGGGGCATTACTCATGTCCGTTTCTCAGCTGTGGGACCCAATGTTGTCCAAGGACACTTCCGTGGTCATGTGGCTAGCATGACGTCGAGGCACATGGAACACTGTCACTTTCCCACCGAAGTGGTACCTATTTAGCTACTCGCATTTGCATGCTTTCGAACTGCTAGTTTGGCAGGAGCTGGGGAAAGTAACGGGAGCTCACCCCATCGTGCAGAGTTTGGATCTCAAACCTGAGCTGTCTGCTTTCCAGATGACAAGCTCAAGCTCTTTAATCACTGCGCTATCGCCCCCTCCTCCCCCAAGAATCCTTAATCCACAGTATTTATGACTGGTCCAAAATCAATCAAGATGGCCAAGGATGGGTTGGAATTTATATCTCCCTAACTGTAGTCCTTACCAGATATGGTATTCACTTACTTTCCCTACCGGTTCGTTTTGCTCCCACGTGCCCCATCCACACATGTGCCTGGCCTTCCGTGCATGCGCTTTGCTGGTGCACACACCTTCCACACATACACCCGGCCTCAAAAACGTGCCTAAACTAGATGGTGTAGCACCGGGGCGGGTGGGCGGAGTCACCCATGATTTCCGCTACCGGTTCAGATGAACTGGTCCGAACCGGCTGAATACCACCTCTGGTCCTTACCTACCACACTACAATGGTGCTCTCCCATACTTTATCAAAAACAGATTTGTGTGTCAGGGGGATTTGAAATAAAGGGAGAATCAGTGGGAACAGCCATCTTTTGTTCTCAAGGCTCTTCCAAGAACTGATGCTAAGTAGCATCTTTCCCATAAAACATTCTATCCCAAATCCCAAATTATTTATGATTTGAATGTTTATGGAATGTGTTTCAACCTGAAGGGACTGAATGATGCACAGGATAAAATAGTGTCATTTGTTCCCTAATTCAAGAACAACGTTTAATAGTAAAAAATAATATTAGCATGAATTTATCATGAATAAATAATGCTAAATAGAAATAAAATATTTTTAATAATAATAAATAAATCTTTCATCGAAATAAAGAACTTCCTTTATCTCCAGAATTCGCTGTTTTTTCTTTACTCCTTTTCTCTCTCTTAAATTTGTACTGCTTTTATTATTGTGTACAATTCTTCAATTAAAAATTAATAATAAAAAAAGGAGTACAGCAAGCAGCAGAGAAATCGGTAAAAATTCTAATCAAATCCTGTCAGCAAATCGGGAAATCAACACAGTGGCTAATAGATTAAAAAAAGGTCAGCCTGTACACCGACCCCAATGAAAAGTGAATGTATAACTGACTGGGCAAATATTCTATATATCCTTAATTTCACATGCTAGTAAAATAATGTTTGGGATCATCCACATAGATTACTATTACATGGAAAGGGAGATGTCAGATGTTCAAACTGGCCTTAGAAAAGATCAAGGAATTACGAGGCATTCATTGCTGATTCACACTGGATAGTTGAGAAAGTCAAAGAATTGTCCCTGGCTGGCTCTATTGATTATAGAGAGGTTTTCCACTATGTTGACCATGTCAGGCTGTGGAATGTCTTTAAGAAAACAGGAATCCCAAAACATTTCATTGTCCTCATGTGAAACCTATATACCAGTCAGTAATGCAGTCCAGACATAATATGGTGAAATAATCTGGCTACGGGTTGGCAAAACAGTGAGTCAAGACTATGTATTCTCTCTCTTGGTATTCAACATATCTACTAAATCTATAGGGACGTGGTGGCTCAGAGGTTAAGTCACTGAGCTTGTTGATCGAAAGGTCGGCAGTTCAGCGGTTCAACTCCCTAGTGCCGCATAACAGGGTGAGTTCCCGTTACTTGTCCCAGCTTCTGCCAACCTAGCAGTTCAAAAGCACGTAAAAAATGCAAGTAGAAAAGTAGGGACCACCTTTGGTGGGAAGGTAACAACGTTCCGTGTGCCTTTGGCATTTAGTCATGCCGGCCACATGACCATAGAGACATCTTTGGACAGTGCTGGCTCTTTGGCTTTGAAACCGAGATGAGCACCGTCCCCTAGAGTCAGGAATGACTAGCACATATGTGCGTGGGGAGCCTTTCCTTTTCCCTTTTACCAAATATATATTGAGGGAAACTAAATCAAAAAAATCAATGATTGGAGGAGTGGGGAGGGGAAAAATGTCAATAGCCTGGGCTATGGTGATGACATTGATTGCTTGAAATGGAAATGATATACAAATTTTAGTAACGAAAGTCAAGGAACACAATGAAAAATGGAACTAAGATTAAATATAAGGGAGACCAACTTAATGACAAAAGGCACAGTACTGAGCCATAGAATGGATAATAAGAAATAGATAGACTTTTAGGATCAACTATCAGGGAATCTACAAGCAATGTGCCATAGATTAGCCCTTGGTAAGTAGCAGTGAAGATCTTGGAAAAGATCTTCAGATACTGTGCCATCTTTAAAGATCAAAATTGTGCAGTTTATGGTTTTTCTATGGAAGCAAAAGTTGGATTTCGAATTAGCAGGAAAGAAAGAGCGGAAACTTCTCAGAATATCCTGGACAATGAAGAAAATAAATGAATGGATTGGTGAACCAATCAACCCATAGTTCTCTCTCAAAGCACAAAGAACCAGACTCAAATTATCCAACTTTAAAGATGTTCTTTGAAGGCCTAACTCTTTGGAGATGTCTCTGATGCTAGGGAAAGTGAAAAGAAAGAGAAGAGAATGACTAGTGACAAGGTGGATGGACTCAATTCCAGGAGCAATGGACTGATGGAAGACCTGAAGGCCCAAGACCCATCTCATCCCACTTATGACTGCATGACTTTGTTGCATGTATCCTTACAATTTATATTGATCTTGATTGTTTCCTAGTATGATTTGATTGCTTATTTGTACCCTATGACTATCATTAAGTGTTGTATTTTATGATTCTTGACGAATGTATCTTATCTTTCATGTACACTGAGAGCAAGCATATGCACCAAAGACACTTGGCCAATAAAGAATTCTTTCTTTCTTTCTTTCTTCCTCCTCTTTCTTTCTTTCTTTCTTTCTTTCTTTCTTTCTTTCTTTCTTTCTTTCTTTCTTTCTTTTGAAAATCATCCTGGAGAATATTTATCTACAAAGTAACTAAGAGGTACATTGACTTCATGGCATGTAATCAATGAAATGTTTTGTATTTCAAATGAAACAATAGTATTAATAGGTCTTAAGTCACTAGAGTAGTTACTTATACAAATGAAGTTTTCTTAAAGTGAGAAAGTAGGGAGTAGAAAACATTATTATTATTTAGATTTAGTTGATATGCTAATCAAACAATTATTTTTTGGTTAACACATCTACCCCATGAGGCAAATCACAATAAAAATGAATCCCTCACTTGCAATCTAATTTGCCTTATAAGTACCATAAATATGGACTCATAAGATACCCTAATACCAAGATGGCGAACCTATGGCACTTGCGCCACAGGTGGCACGTGGAGCCATATCTTTGGGCACGCGAGCATTGCCCTAGATCAGCCAGCTGATTTTCGGGCCTTCCGGTCCCACTGGAAGTTGGGAAACAGGCTGTTTCCGGCCTCTGGAGAACCTCTGGGGTGTGGGGAAGGCCGTTTTTGCCCTCCCCAGGCTCCAAGAAAGCCTCTGGAGCCTGGGGAGGGTGAAAAAGGGCCCTACCAGGCCCACTGTGCCATCGTGTGCCAAATGTGGGGGGGAACACGGGGGGAAGTCATGTGCATATTGTGCAGGGGGTGGGGCGCATTGAATTATGGGTGTGGGCACAGGCACGCGTGACCCCCTCCGCACGACCCCCACTTTTGATACGCGACGGCAAAAAGGTTGGCCATCACTGCCCTAATACCTCCCCTAGGTTCTTTCAGCAATTTTAATCTCTTTCTTTTATTTATTTATTTATTTATTGGTTCGATTTATATGCCGCCTTTTCCAGAGATTCAGCGCGGCTTACAATAGCCTTCATACTTTTTGTATATACCTGCTTAGTAGGGCTTTCGCGCCCCCACCCCCCAAAAAAAGCGGTGTTCTTTTTTATGCAAAGTCAGCTTATTTCCCCCACAAACCGGGTCCTCATTTTACTTACCTCGAAAGGATGGAAGGCTGAGTCAACCTTGAGCCTGGTGAGATTTGAACTTGCAGTAATTGCAGGCAGCTGGTGTTACTTAACAGTGCTTTAGTCTGCTGCACCACCAAGGCTCTTGGTTGAAACTTGGTTTCAAAAGAATTGAAGGAGAGATGTAGAATGTAGAATGGAAATAAGGCAACAGGCATTCGCTCTGGGTAGAAAAATTCAAGGACAAGGCAGATCAAAAGCATACCAAATCATTGTGAGATTTCTTTCCTTCTGAAATATGCAAAGCAGGCCTGCCTATGTTTTTAGTCATTGTGTCTTGGAAAGAGCAGCACTTATTCATCTTCAAGCAGACAATGCATAGATTTGTAAAGCCCTGCAGTATTGCCATTCTTCTCTATTGTCTAACATGCCTTCAGAGGACGTCTGCAGAGCAGTTTAGCTTGGTTTTTTTTTTTTTTTTTTTGGTTTCTGCTTTTGCTGAAGATTCCACATATCTGTAACATCAGCAGAAAACCAAAGGAGATTGGGATGATGATACTAAAGATGTTCAAAAGGCCCCAGCTGAATAAAAAATGAAACAGTGGCTGGCTATGCTGAGTAATTGTGGGCGCTAAATTAAAAATGGGCTGGGAGGCATTTCTTTTTTTTTTTCTTTTTTTGTTGCTTTTTATTTATTTATTTTATTTAAAATATTTATGGCCAGGCCACTATCCTGAAACTCTCATGGCAGACTACAGTCCATAAAAAGCAAGATCAAGCTATAAGGGCTACGTTAACAGAAATAATAACTTACCTTAAACAAAGCATAGCAATAGCAGAAGACAGAGGCAGGCGCTTAAGGAGGAATGAGACGGGTGGGCCTGTGAATGCTAAAAGCAAGAGTAAAAAGTGAGGCCTTCACCTACAGCACCAAAAAATAGTTCATATTTATCCAGCCTGGCCTACAGAAGAAGGCATTCCCAGAGACAGAGTGCCCCCCAATATTTATTTATTTATTTATTTATTTATTTATTTATTTATTTATTTATTTATTTATTCATTCATTCATTCATTCATTCATTCATTCATTCATTCATTCATTCATTTATTCATTTATTTATTTATTTATTGGTTTGATTTATATGCTGCCCTTCTCCGGAGACTCAGGGCAGCTTATAATGCGTTAAGCAATAGCCCTCATACTTTTGTATATACCTGCTTAGTAGTGCTTTCGGCCCCCCCAAGCGGTGTTCTTTTTTATACAAAGTCAGCTTATTGCCCCCACAATCCGGGTCCTCATTTTACCTACCTCAAAAGGATGGAAGGCTGAGTCAACCTTGAGCCTGGTGAGATTTGAACTGGCAGTAACTGCAGGCAGCTGGTGCTACTTAACAGCACTTTAGTCTGCTGCGCCACCAAGGCCTTTCTTTGCGTCACCAACCTTTCTTCCATATACCCTGATAACTTACCTAGCGATTCTCAGTCATCCAGGTCATGCTTGTCGCAAAGGTTCTTTTTCAAGAGGCAACTGGACTTCCTTGTTTTTTCTTTTCTTTCTACAGACTTTTAGCTGTAGAATTTGGGACGAACACCCTTTGAATGGTGTGGACATAGGAATGGATTTCCAGAGGAAAAAAACTGCAGACCACAGGAACCAGGTGACCTTGAGGACAGGTAAACCTCCAAGTGCTTCTAAAAGGATGCATGTGTGCCAGGTAACATGGCTCCGCATGCCACTTCGGGCATACGTGCCATAGGTTTGCCATCACGGGAATAGAGTAACAGAATAACAGTTGGAAGGGACCTTGGAGTCCAAACCTATATCGTTTCAGGCAAATGGTTGTCCAATCTTCTTAAAAACCTCCAGTTTTGGGGCACCTACAACTTCTGGAGGCAAATCGTTCCACTGAGTAATTGTTCTAACTTTCAGAAAATTTCTTCTTAGTTGTAGGTTGCTTCTCTTCTTGATTAGTTTCCACCCATTGGAATAATGTGATCCACTCAGTAGTGGGTTTCTACCAGTTCTACCCGGTTCAGGCGAACCGGTATTGGCGGCAGCGGCAGCGGGGGACTCCGCCCACCCTCCCAAATGTCATCACAGACGCTCTGCGCACTCACATTGGCAAACCGGTAGCAAAGATAAGTGAATCCCACTACTGGATCCACTCCATAACATGATCAGGACCTTAACTGGATAACCTCCTAGCTGAAAAATCCAAAGCAGTCAGAAATACCCTTCGATTCCACCAAGCTCAGCAGTGTTGGGGAACCATCCCAAGGGAACATTTACCCCAAAACAGAGTGTCTTGGAGAAGCCTTGCCAATGTTTTGCAGTGCAAAACCCCATCCTTGTTCTCCCACTGTTGGTATTCCACTGAAGAAGGAGACTATTGTGGTCCACCAGCAGCCTGCAGAGCTGGCAGCAGAGTCGGGCAGTGAAGAGGCTGGGGAGGACCATGGGCCAGTCCTGGAGTCTGGGGAAGGCCCGGACGAAGGCTCTGCGTCAGAGGCAGAGATGGGGCCATGGCCATCTGGGAGTGATGCACAAACTCCGGAGCCTCCAGAGGTGGACAGCAGAGAGGCAGAGGAACAGGAGGATCCTGTTCCTAGTGCACGCATGCGCAGAGCTGCCAGAAGGCAAGAGCAGCTAAAGCAAAAGGGACGATTCGGGAGTAAGGCCAGGAGATGATTGGCCCCTCCCACAAGGCTTAAAAGAGCAGCAAAGGCTCTGGGGCTCTTTGTAGGAAAGCAACGTTGCTAAATCTGTTTCCAGTCGGCGTCTCTTGTTTCTGAACTCTGTGGGGCTTTGCCAAGAAAGGCCTTTGGCAGGGTGCCAAAGAAGATAAAGGGTTGTGATAAGCCCGAAGGACTTTTTCTGAAGGACTTGTTTTGGAATTAATTTGGACTAAGCTGGGAATGAAGTAATTCTCAGCTGTTATAATAAAATAGGTTAGTTTGGGACTAATTGTGTCTTGTAATGACTAAGTGAGCCTAGGTCACAACAGAGACCAGCTTGGTTGCCATTGGCATACATATTTTTTTCCACTCCAATATGGTTCTATTCCCCCATGGACTGCTATCAACCACATCAAAGTAAGAACCAACTGGGGGTCCAGCTGTTTTTTTAAAAAAAATACATTGACCAGAAGAGTCTGCCATCTTGTTCTTTGCCTCAACCTAAAAAGGATCCTGCATTTCCATTATCATTTACAAAAAATGGTTCCCCAGCCCCCACCCCCACTCAGCCATCCGCACTCATTTTTTTTTTCTTTGTCAGAAATTGACTGTGAGTACATTTCTGCAATTTCTCCTGGCCATGAAACGTGAATTCTATTTGCAGCACCAAACTTTTAATGAGCGGTAAATTAATTTTATACTAGCTACTAACAAAACACGGTCTTTTCCTCCTGCTATGACCTACATTTTCTTTAGGTTGAAAACATCTTTGTGCTTCGCTCGTCTTGTAGCAGAAACTGCATGGATCAGGAGCAAAAATTGCCCAGTTGTCTTTCTTCAAATATTGATCATTCGCAGCCAACCCTCCCCATCTATTCTAGCCTCTATTTTCTCCTTCAGTCTGGTTTATTTTTGGCAAGACTTTACTTACAAACAGCTTTCCTTAAAACATGTTTTCAGTTGTCTATTAAAACCTCACCACAGTGAATGTAATAACTCTCTTAAAACAGCCTTTGTTTGTAGAAACCTCCCTGCCTTGTTCAGCCTTCCTGTTTCTCGCCATTTTGACCTATTCCCTAAAACTCTGCCAATTACCCTCAAACAATACAATTGCAGGCTGACCAACAATCCTCTTGACAATTGCCCAAGTCAATTCTCCCTATCTCAGCAAAGCAGAAAAACCTTTCTATGCACTATGTAGGTGTGTATTATAGAGAGAGAGACAGGGGAACAAAGAAAGAGAAAGAAAAAGAGAAAGAAGAAGAGAGAAATAGAGTTATTGTTTCTCTCCCCCCCCTCTCTCTCTCTCATTATCTATCATCTGTTTAGTAGTATGTACATAGCACCAGTGGTGGGTTGCTCCCAGTTCTGTCCGGTTCTATAGAACCAGTAATAGAACTGGCGGGAGGCTCCGCCCACCTGCCACGACATCATCAGGGGTGATCTGCGCATGTGCAGAAGCTTCTATGCATGTGCAGAAGTGCGCATGTGCGCGAGCGAACCAAGAGTAAAGGTAAGTAGAACCCACCCCTGCATAGCACACTTGTGCTTTCAAATATGTTTCCTCTTCGAAATGTCTTTTTTATAAAGGCATGTGTCAT